>CM062810.1:354642622-355842622 GCA_031772625.1 Pinus tabuliformis | reverse complement strand
TCGTTTTTGGCAAAAGTAGAATTAGCTTATTAATTAGGGTTTACTAGGTTTTGCTTTACATTCCAGTCTTTCTCCTTTCTGTAGTTAGAATAGCATCTGTAGAGTAATCTTTCTTTCCTTTCATCACACATAGAGCTTCTTCTGAAATCTATAAAAGTTGGCTTGAGCTCCTAGTGATCTCGTGTCGGCTGACCAAGTGACAACCTGCAGTGAGAACTAGTACTTGTGCATATAGCACTGACGCTTCCAAGTTTGTTACGAACTACCGGGTTGATAAAAGTAAATTTGGTAGCCCGGGAGTTGCAACATTCTTGTTGCAATACTGGCACTCACCAATAGTGTTACTGGTGTTGGCACTATTAGTTTTTAGAGGGAGCATGTGGCTCCACTCACCTTAAAGAATGCTATGCATGTACCCAGACTGACGAAGAACTTGGTATCCGTTTCCATGCTTGAGGATAGAGGCTATGATGTGATATTTTTGAAAGGAAAGGTGTTCCTTCGACACATAGCCACGGGTCAAGTAAAGAAGATAGGGATTCGAGTTTAGAATCTCTATAAGATATAGGTAGAGGATTGTGTTGCTTTGAGTTCAAAAGCGGAAAATATGTTGAGCTGAGACGTCGGTGAGTTGTGGCACAGGCAATTGGGCCACTTGCATCATGGGACTTTGAAGATATTGCAGAAAATCTCTACCGGTCTTCCCAAAGGTATGCCTGAGCAAGCTGATACATGCAAGGGTTGTATTTTGGGAAAATACACCAAGTCTTCCTTTGGAGACAGAGATAGTCAAGCAGAGACTACTTAGAGAGATTCCATTTAGATGTGTGTGGACCATTCTCAACAACATCCATGACCAAACACAAGAATTAAGTTATATTTGTTGATGACTATTCTAGTAAATGTTGGGTATTTCCCATGTAGAAAAAGGATAAAACTTTCACAAAGTTTTGTGAGTTCAAAGCATTGGTAGAGAAAGAGTCTAGAAATAAGGTTAAAGCTCTACATTGTGATAACAGTGGTGAGTATGTCTCTAATGAGTTTAAGAACTTTTGTGCATCATAAGGGATTAAATGAGAGTTCACAACACCCCATAACCCTCAACAGAATGGGGTTGCCAAGAGGAAGAACAGGAGCATAGTAAGGGAGGCAAGGGTGACTTTGCATGATTAGGGCCTATGACTACACTTATGGACTGAGGCATGCAACACAATGGTTTATGTTTAGAACCGTAGCCCACATCGGATACTTGAGACGAAGACACCGGAGGAGGTTTATTTTGATAAGAGGCTAGATGTTGGTCACTTCAATATTTTTGGGTCATCGGTTTATTTCCATGTGACCAAAGATGCATGGAAGAATCTTGAGCCAATAGTAGAGTTGGGGATGTTTTTTTCGCTACACTGATACACCCCACAACTATCGAGAGTACATGCCGAATAGTCGGATGACAATGGTTCGCAGGGATATCAAGTTCGATGAGGAGAAGGCCATGTGAGTATCCCTTGAGAGGGATCTTGAGCAACATGTGGATGAGAAGATTTTAGCTCCTAAGGTTGAGGGGGCTCAGATTGATGTGGAGTAGCCACATGCAGAGGTTCAGAGAGTGTAGGCATCCACTCAGGCAGAGTCTTCTAGAGAGGGAAGAAAGCATGCTAGAGAGGCTGACAGATTGTTGGATGATGCATGGGAGAATGTGGGAACACCCTCTTCTTAGCATAGATAGAGGAGGTCACCAGAGAGGTACACTAGATACATGGCACTTATGGGTGCATGTGTTGTGACAGAGCCATCTTCCTTTCAGGAAGTAGTGGAACAATCGGTTTGGGTTGATGCGATGGTGGAGGAGTATGACTCCATAGTTAGAAACAGTGTTTGGGATGTTGTCTCGAGACCGGAGGATAAGTCAGTTGTGAGCTCCCATTGGCTTTACAAGGTAAATGAAGCTGCGTATGGTAGTGTGGAGAAGCATAAGGCCATATTTGTGGCCCGTGGATTTTCACAGGTAGAGGGGATTGACTATGATGAGACCTTTTCTATTGTTGTAAGGTACTCGTCAATCAAATCTATTTTGGCACTATCAGCATAGATGGGTTGGAAGATCCATTAAATGGATGTGAAGTCTGCCTTCCTCAATGACATGATTGAGGAAGAGGTGTACATAGAGCAGCCTGAATGTTTTGAAACCTTGGATAGTGAGTCACATGTGTGCTGACTCAAGAGAGCGTTATATGGGCTAAAGCAAGCACCCCGTGCTTGGTACAATAGGATATATAGCTACTTCATTGGATTGGGCTTCACGAAGAGTGAAGCAGATGCGAACCTGTATCACATAGTGGTGGAAGGTAAGTTGTTGATCGTTTTACTTTATGTAGATGATATTATACTAACAATTGATGAGAAGCTCATCAAATCTTGCAAGGAGGACCTTGCAAGAGAGTTTGAGATGAAGGACATGGGGCTCATGCATTACTTTCTTGGCATGGAGGTATGACAGGGGGGTGGGGAGTTGTTTGTATCTCAGGGAAAGTATGCCAATGAGATACTCAAGAGACTCCACATGGAGAGAAGTAAACCCATGGAGACTCCTCTAGCTGGTAACTGGAGGAAGGAGGATGCTACCTCAAGGGAAGTAGTGGAAGTTGTTGTTTATAGGTAGATTGTGGGTTCACTCATATACTTGATAAACACACGACCGAATATGTGCTATGCAGTTAACTAGCTTAGTCAAGCGATGGTTAGGCCTACCAAGCTATTTGGAAGGCGAAAAAGCATGTATTGAGATACCTCAGAGGCACTACTAAGTTTGGGTTATGGTATGGATGGACAGAGGGAGTGAAGCTTCAAGGCTCCACTGATGTAGATTAGGAAGGGAGTCCATCCAACAAGAAGAGCACATCAGGTGGGATATTTAGTATTGGGTCAGCGACAGTTTCTTGGTACAACGGGACACAGAGATCGGTTGCACTCAGTTTTGCAGAGGCAGAGTACATGGCTGCAAGTCAAGCAACATGTGAGGCTATCTGGATGAGGAATATCCTAGTTGGTTTTTTTGGTCAGTAGATGGATCCAATAGTGATTTATTGTGATAATCAGAGTTGTATCAAACTATCTGAAAATCCAGTTTTTCATGATCTGTCCAAGAATATTCATTTCCAGTATCATCATCTCAGAGATTGTGTATTGAGGTGGATCACGTCGTTAGATTACATTCCCACGGAGGAGCAAGATGTTGAAATCTTGATAAATGCATTGTCAATATGTAAATTTGAGTTTCATAGAGACAAGATCGGGGTAGTTGATAATCCCTTTCTTGCTGAGAGGGAGTGTTGAGAAATGGCAACAAGAAATTCCGATTTATTTTTTCCTTGAATTAAACTGTGAATTAAGTTCGAATTATATTCTCATAGCAACTTAAAATAGTTAAATTAAGTTTATTAAACTTACTTAACTTAGAAAATTTGAGTTGGAAGTCTTTTGGAAGTCATGTTTATGCTCTCCCTACTTTGTAGGAGTCCAGTGTGAGTTAATTGTGAGTTGTAAAATAGAAGACTCAGTTTCATGAGTCAGTTTAGTTAAATTAGTTCTCAAACTGATTGAGAGAACTAATAGTGAGTTAACAGTCACTGGTGACAGTAATGAACTCCACCAGTGTTACTTTAGTTAACTTAATATTTACTCATTAGAAACTCATGCATGCCATTTATGAGAAAGACCTAGTTGAGACTAAAGTGTAGGTAGTGTACTATTTGTTTTAGATTTTTCTGAGTTGGAATAATACTGCATGCGATCAGGAACTAATCCTTGAGGGATTGAGCTATTTTTAGAGGCTTTATTTCCCTTTAAATACAAGCTACTCTCCATAGGAATTACACATTCGAATAGAGACTTGGAGAGCTTATGAAGAGGCTAAGATTTGGACTTGAGCTTGCTTATGAGTTGGAGATTGAATTTGCTGAGTGGTAGGATTGTCCTAGAGAGAACAAGAATTGTAATTTCACTTTGATTTTCCGGATTAATACAAAAAAATAGTGCGCTTTGAGCTGTGGCTTTCCTTGGATATTTATTGTGTTATGTGCCTTTGATTCTATTCCTCTATTGATTATTGTTTGCTCAATGTTTATGGGCTTCTGCTGTAAAGAGTAGAAGTAGATTCTTGTCTCTTTCTTTAATAAATTGCATTAGATTGTGAATCTATAGGATTTTCTACAAAGAAGCCCTATTGAAAATGAAAGGGCTTTGAAGATTGGAATGCACCCTCTTAATGGGACCTGCATGTTGTGGGTGCTGCAAGTGGCTAAAATTGAACCCATCAAATCTGTGGAACTGCATTTAAGGGTGGATCATAATCTGCTATCATCCAGGAAAGTGGGGGATTACCTGAGGGTCCACCCCCTCATAACGTCTAGAACATCTCACACACTTGTGTGAAAGGCTGGTACAATCTACTGCATCACCGGACCATCAATTGTATGATTCTCGATCATGTGATAATGAGCTAGATTCAAGCACACAAGAAACAAAAAATTAAAATGGAAATGATGATTCCCTTTAATTGATATGAGGCACTGAATAATGATGAAAGTTAGAACCAAGGTACACCACCCTCTAGACTACCCTCCTGGAATAAATGTGGTGAAGTCCACAGAAGAGGGCCCACCAAAGGTGAGGCAATGAGGATTCCTCAACAAAGGCACAAGGGTCATAACAATGAGATTGATGGACTAACACCAAGGATGATGATGGAAGGATACTAGATGAGAGGCAGACTAGAAACTTCCCTTGTGAGAGCATGATATGCATGGTTGACCTAGCAGTGTCTGACTCAATTCTAGAGGGGATGGTCAATTACTCAAATAGAGGCTTTTCAAAGATAGATAAGTATAGATGAAAGCCAAATATGAGCACAATGGGATGAATGTGACACAAATATGGATGAAATATTGTAACAGGACTCAAGGGGACTCAAAACAGACACCATGGATGCATGGGTGACTCATCTCTGATGCTCGGAACAAAGGTGGCTAATTGGTGCTACCACATGGACTCTATGTATCCTTGGTCTTGGCCATCCTGAGAGCTTCAGAGCCCTCTTGTACAATTTCTTTACTTCCTTTGAATGCCTTTTTCACTTGCATCTCTTATTTATGCATTTACTATTCGTGCTTCTTTTGTTGTAGATCATATTGGTTAAATGATTGAAGTGAGTTGTTTTGCAGGTTATTTATAGAGTCACAATCATGATGCATCCTTAGAAAAACTTTGAAAAATCATATTCAGCCTTGACCTACTTGGATTGGTTTACTAGTTCACAAATCTAACATTTCTGGAAGTCCCTTGTAGCAAAATAGTAGTAATTTTCTGCTATTTTTTAGAACGCGTTAATGAGCTTCATTTGAGTTTATTCCACATGTATTAGGTCATAAAAAAATTCAAGTTAATAAAAAAAATTACCCCATATCATTTTCAGTTGATTAGGTTAGGAATTTGGTAGCATAACTAGCTCACTAGTTCTTGAATCTCCGGTTTTTAGAGTAAGTAATTTTCTACGATTTTTTAGCATGTGTTAACATGGGTATTTTGGAGCTTTTCCACATGGAATAGAGTCCTAGGTTAGCTACTTAATAACAAAACAAAAAATATGCAACCATATCACAAAATAGAAGAAAAGATAGATCAACAACTTCAAAATCAACCTCTTCGAGGGTGCAACCTCCTTTACATTACACAAATGAACAATTCTTGGATGATATAAATGACAAAACCTCCTTTCTATATATAGGAGTCTAAGGGGTCACAATATAATCAGAGCTGACATAACAATAATAATGTAAGGGCACAAAAATAACAATAAGGGGCTACAACGACAATAATAATAAGGGAATACACTAGTATTATAGGGAGCTAACATGCCCCTCTCCTTCAGAAAAGTGTTTTCCTCAATGCTTGAGTAGTTCTGGATGATTCTGTATAAAATTCTCATCCTCGCATGTGGAGTCTTCAATGCGTAAGTTCTTCCACTTGATGAGATACTCTGAAATTGATCGATTTTGTAGCTGTCGAGTTCTTATTTTTGTGACTGATTCAGGTTCCAATATGATTTTTCCTTCCTTGTCAAGTTATGTTAATATTGTTTGAATTTGGAACTTGTCACCTATAACCTTATTTAAGCATGAAACATGGAAAACTGGGTGCACTCGGGAAGCTGCAGGAACCTCCAATTTGTATGCCATAATACCAATCTTTTGCAACACCTTGTACAAACCATAATACTTTGGTGACAATTTATTATCCTTCTTAGCTTGCTTGAGGGACATTTTTTTGTATGGTTGTAGCCATATAAATACCCAGTCACCTACATCAAAATGTCTTTCGCTGCAATCTTGATATGCTTGTTGTTTAATTCTATTCTGCGCCAAAGTGAGGTTATCCTTTAAGAGTTGGAGAAATTTTTGTTGAGCTCGATGTGTGTTATAGCACCATTTACCACTTTTGGTATATGTGATGCTTCGTTTATGGCCTAGGGCAACCCCTCCTTCCAAACTTGGTCCAAATATATAAAAAAAAGTGTTTTATTCCCTTTATGCTACTTTTCCCTGAGCTAAAACCATGTACACGCGGGCCAGTCAATACCCAACCTGCATATATGTATTAAAACACTTTAAAAAAATAAATTTCCTTAATTTTGGGTGGAGTTCACAGGTTTTACCTATCGATTACCTCCTATTGCCCATGGCCCAACTGTTTTCCAACTAAAAAACTAATTGGGAGAGGTATAAATAGACCTCTATGGGAAGGCCTTAAGGAGGAAAGGAGATAGAGTTATTATACTGAGATTATCCCTGACTGAGTCTAATGAATGCTTGTGCCTCATGCACTTCCCCAAGCTTCAGGAAACCCTTGTTTCCTTGATTATAGATATCCTTCCTTTTGCTTGAGATATCATGGTGTTGGTGATGGAAGAAGATTGTTGAAGGTTGGGATAGGACGAATCTAGAGGATGGTTTCGCTTGGAGCCAGAGAAAGACTTAGGTGAATTCTCTCCATGTTATTTATAGCTTACTGCAACAAAAGAAATGTTGTCTTGTTTCTGAAATTAACTATGTTTATGCATCAAATTATGTTTTAATTCATCTATGAATGTTGTTTTGATGTATGATTAATCATTTGTTTATATGATATAAAGTCAATTTCGTGAATGTGCTTTACTTCTATACTGCTATGTATGTTCAAATTGAATGATTTTCAGGTTTGAAGAACATCGGGAGTTGCAGAGGGTCTGAACCCTGTGGGACCTACTCAAACGAAGGAAATCTGGGTATGGTCACTCTTACGTAGTTTGATAATATAAGCATCTTGCTTGAGCTGTATGAGTATTTCTTGTTGTAGTTTGCTTCTACTCTGTTGGGGTTCTAACCTAAAGCCCTAGGGTACTTTCACCCGAAATAGAATTGGCGACTCCATTGGGGATAACAATCTTGTTATTCCTGGTTTGGGTTGTTCATTCTCAATCAGGGCTCAGTCTTTGGTTTTCTTGTAGTTACAGTCTTATTTGGTCTACTAGAGTCCCAGGCCTCAAGTCTAATCTTTTGGATCAGACTTTGTTTTTTATTTTTTCTTGCAAAGCTTTGTATACGCTCTTTACTTTGTTTACAGTAGCGTATACATGCTTGTTTCTGTAAAGTGAACTCGTGTATACACTAGTTTCCTGTGTCAAGAGCGCATGTGCACGCCTCTGTGTTTATACACAGTCACGTGTGAAAAAAATTTCATTGTTTTTTCAAATCTTTCAACACAGATAGATTTGTTGCCTCGTCTTTTCAGTCTCTGTGTGGTCAATTGCTATCTAAAGAATTTAATTATTGTGCAAGCTTACTGTTTCGAAGTCTCTTCCTCATTGAAAATATTTGGCCTAGGTTTCCTTCTTTAGTGAGTTTGTAATTTGTGTTTTTGCACACAAGACTTCTTCCTGAAGTTCTTGATTATTCTGGTCCTCTAGAACACGAGATTGTTTTAGATTTCAGTGTCAAGCCCGGATTTCAAATCTACTTGCTTTTCTCTCCTTTGTTTTGTGGCCTCATAGCTTTTCTTGCTTTTTGAAAGTCTTTTTGATGAATTTGGAAGTATTTCTTTCTTGGCTTCTTGGTAAGTTTGCCAAACTCTTTGCTGCTATTTAGGTTGTTTTGTACAAGTTGAAGTCTTTTTGCTCAAGTTTTCGTTCATTTTCGAGTTTTAAACTTGCAAAGACTCCTTGTTCTTTCTTTTTTTCAACTTTTTGAGTTTTAGTAGCATTTGGGTGATTTCAAAAATTTATTTTGGTTGCTTATTTAAAAAAGAAAAGATCTCAAAAAAAAAATGTTTTTCTTTTGCCAAGTTTGGTTTATGGTTTCTTTCTATTGTTGAAAGTGAATTGCGATATTTTACAATTTGTCCTTCTTGTTTGGAGAGAATTTTGTGTTCAAGATTTGTATCCTCTTTAGTACTTAAGTTGGCTCATTGTTAGTTATAAACAATTTCTTTTGCTTTTTGAGTGTTATTTAGGATCTTGCATCTCCATTATATCTTGCATTAGGGTAGTTTGCATTGTTAAAGCATTCATAGTCTTTTAGTTTTTGGGTGTGTGAAGTGTGTTTCAAGAAAATAAGAGAAAAAGTACTTTGCTTTGTAGAAGTTTCATAGAACCCATATAGAGATCTCTTTTCATCGAAGAAAAAATGATTGCATTCATGTAGTTAGTTTTTCATTGATTTATGTTGCGTCATACAAACATCATTGGTTTCACTCCCATCTTTACCCTTGACTTAAAGAAAAGCCATTAAAATCAAGCGATTAATTAAAATAAACTAGAACTTTTATGTTGTCATCAGAATACACCAACAAGTTTAGGTTTATTAGGGCCTTGGATTAGGCGAGAGGAGAGTTAACTCTCCAAGGCCGCTCAAAATTACAAAACATAGAAGTTTGATTAATGAGTGAAATCCAATAGCGTTAGGGAGACCGGGAAAGCTCTGTAACTGGGAGTAAAGCATGAGGGAGAGTGAAGATAAGGACAAGAGATACCCCCTCTCTTACTTGTCGAATCCCGCCTCACAACTGTTCCGCCCGGCTTCTGATACGAGTTGGTGACCATAGTTGCCTATCCTAGGGATCACACAGGTGGCTGCGGAGGGGAATCCTGTGGCACCTGAGGCTAACGTTGTATCATGTTCAGCAATACTTTTGGAGGGTACCCTTGCGAAGCTTGGGTGCTTGCACCAGCAAAGGCTGTTGTCTGGAAGTCAACGTAACTGCCTTTGATACCTTCACTAGTGGGCCTGGGGCATTATTAGCCCAGTCTATTTTCGGAAGGCCCTTGTTATTAACTTTCTTGTATTTTGGTGTCCGGTCCTAATCACCCAGAGCATAAATACTTGAGAGTTTTTTGATTGCTGATATCTTTAGGGACTTTTTAGTTAGCTTTATTTGCTCCTAGTCATCCTAGCTTTGTAATTTTTTGAGTCTTTAAGTAGATCTTTTAAATAATTCAAAGTGGCTGATTGACCATCTCAATGGTCTAGGAGGCTTCGTGGGCTATCACCTATGATTCCTAAACCTCCCCTTAGGAAACAGGAACATCAGATATTGATCGTCCACTTGGGGTCATTAATTCATAATATAGACTTGGCACCAGTAGAGAGTTAGAGAGGAACACACCAGTTCTTTCTCAAGTACTTTTTCAGTCAAAAGATAATATCGAAGTTGAAGAGCTTTTAGAGTTGGTTGTGGCTCCGAATTATCCTCTTCCTCCTGATCATCCAGATGTTCTATTGTACGTCAGAACCCTGACTCATAGGCCTTTGAGCCCAGGTTTACACCCATCTATTCCTTCGATGACCACTGCTGGAAGCATGGCATCTACGACGAGTGTTGAGAGTATGTAGACTCCCATATCTGTATAAGGAGGAGGAACTCTTTCCATCCCTTCTGTTACTCCTAGCACGACGATATTTGGGTCTACTTCCATTCCGTCAACGAGTGGAAGATCTCAGGTTACTGCATCTGGTTTTGGATTTATCCCTTATGGAATGTCATCTCACATGATTCCTTCAGTTCCTTTGAACATACCATCGACCGCCTCTACATCCATGATGAGTGGATCGGCTTCTTTCCAGGGTTTCCCATTTGGAAGTGGTCATATACCACACTCCAATACAACAGTAGGGTCAATGCCTTTTTTCTTTACAAGTCAAGGTAATAACCCATTTCAGAGTTGGACAAACCCTACTGTTAGTGGGATAGGAGCTGGGAATCAATTTTTCGACCAACAAGAGAATGTGTCATATTCTTGAGTTAATTTTTTTTATAATTTTCCACCCTTTGCTAACGCATGGAATCCTTATCAGGGGCTATCATCTCCTTTTAACACTTAACTTCACTGGTTATGGAGGATTTTCTGCAGGAGTTGGTCAAAGGAGCACCTTTTGGTTCTGTAGGATATACGAGTTACTTCGGGCAACCTGGTGTTTTTCAAAATCCAAGTCATTCTTTTCAGACCTTTGGGAACCCCGCCCGCACTGGATGGAATTTCCAAGGTCCGCCACGACTCCCTTTTCTGGCAATGCTGAACTTGCCAAACTTAACTAAATTGACAAATGATCCGATTCGATACAATCCGACTTGGCCTCTAGTCTCAACTAAACTTCCCTCAGATATCCCAAAATTCGAAGGGAAGAGTGGTGAAGATCCAGGAGACCACGTAACCACATTTCACTTATGGTGCTCATCTAACTCCCTGATAGATGATTTGAATAGGTTGAGGTTATTTTAGCGCACCCTAACCAGAAATGTGGCCAAATGGTATATAGAGTTTCTAGGGGGGACCTATACTTCTTTCTGTGATTTGGCTAATGTCTTTTTGAACCATTTTCTGTTGCATGTCTGATATGAAGCCGGAACTGAACTTCTGGCAAACTTTCAGCAAGACACCGCAACCCATATTTCGGATAACATCCAGGAATGGAGGAGGAGGAAAAGGCTTATCAAAGCTGAGATCCCACCAGATTTCCTTCTCGAATGGTTTCTCAAATCATTACAACCTAAGATCTAAAAGGATGTGTCTCTCTCCAGTGTTTATACGGAAGAGCAGGCCATTTTTAGAGCCCAACAATTGGAACTGATATATTCTTAGTCTGGGGTTCTTCAGAAAATTCTACCTAATGCTCCTAGATCCAAGGTCGATTTAGCCAAACCAAAACCAGGTCCCCATGCCAATGGTATAGTCAGATCGATTGATGTTAACACGGTGAACCTATTGAATCAATTACAGCAGTTGTCTCTACAAACTTCTTCTTCTACCCAGGCAGCACCGTCTGTACCTACACCTTCCCAACCTACCTCTATAAACATCATCCAGACCACTAACCCCAAAGGAAATCAACAATCTGATGGGAAGAGGAAAGGACGAGGTAAGAAGAAGAACCAGGAAGGGAAAGGCAATGCAAACAAACCCGGCAATGATGCCGGAGAGGGTAGGAAAGAGTCCAAGAAAAAGGTAAAATTTCCATGCAAGTTATGCAATGGAGATCATCTGACTCACCTCTACCCTAAGATGCAAGACACTCAGCACTTATTAGTACAGCAAGGGTCCTCTAGCTCCCAAGCTGTTCTGACTAACCCTTTTCCCCAAGGGTAGAAATTACTTGCTAGCGCAAATTCTAATGCTGGTACCTCCGCTAGGGGCAACCAGGAAGGGGAAAATTCGTCAAATGTTTATATGATGAGCTCTCATATCGATGTCGCTACGCAAGCATGTGATTATGGTGAATCGAAAACATCTAAGGCTAAATCTATTCCTGAAGCCACAAAACCACTTCATATTGAGCAGCCCTCTATTGAGTCTATACCTCAGATACCAAAAGGCTCCACAAAGCGCTCGACTATTAACCCTAATGCTAGGGCAGCACAGAACTACTCGATTGTAGAAGATCTGGCTCAAATTCCTTATGCTATGTCAGCATTGGAGGTACTCCAGTCGTGCCCTGCTCAGAGAAGTGCTTTGCTTTCGACAATTGGTGTAGTAGATCCAAAGAATTCTTTAGTGCTCACTTTTGATATGTTGAATGTCAAAAAGAGACTTCCTCACCATATGGCTTTCCAGATAAAGTCCACATACCGAAAGACCAATATTTTTCAGACTGTTATAGATGAGGGAGCTTCCACATGTGTGATGTCTATGTCATGTTGGAAGGCCATTGGATCACCTTCAGCTGTTCCTTCACCAACTCTTTTGACGGCATTTGATGGACATTCTCATAGGCTGCACGGGATTATCCCGACCTTTCCTATCTATTTTGGGGGAAAGGTAGTGAATATTGAGGTAGAAATCATCGATGCAAACCTAGATTATAACCTCCTCTTAGGTAGGAATTGGATTTACAAGATGGATGCCATAGTTTCATCATTATTCTACATCCTCTGTTTTCCTCATGAGGGGAGGATTGTTAGAGTTGATCAATTAGATTATTCTCCAGGTGACTCTCACACAACTTTAGATTCTACCATTCTATTGGTGGACAATCCCCGTTAACCTATTGAGACTTTAGGAGTTGGGATGTACTTTTTGTTAAAGGGTATATTTGACCTCCCTACTCCTACAGCTAGAATTAATGTGATTTCATCCTCTAGGGTACCTTCTCAAAAAGAGTTCTTTCGAACTCATTATTTTTGGGACCCTTGGCCCTTATCTTCATCTACCACCACATTAGATGGAGGGCAGGTAGGTGGAATGGAATTTCCCATGTCTGTAGTGGAACTCACTTATCAATCTATCGTTAACTCTACAGACAACCATCCCACTCCTTTTTCACAAGAGGAGTTAGATGGCGATGTGGCTCCGACTTGGACCCTCGATTCTACTTTAGCTCTGGATTGCTTGGATACAGTCTTACCATCTGAAGAACCAATTTTGGAAGCAATGATGGGTGTGGATTGACCATGGGAGGATTTACATCATTGTTCATATTTTCTCCCTCCATTGCGTGAAGTTGAATCTAGTTTGTCCAATCTGTCTACTAGTGATGTTTGTATAGTTTCAAACCCTTTGGCTCCAACACAATTTTCTGCCAAAGGTAACATGTTGGTTATCTCACGAACTGTACCTGTGAACATCTCTAGGAATCCTAACGTATCGGAGTTGACCGTTCCCCTGAAGAAATTCAAATCTGCACCGATCTCTTCAAAGAATTTTGAGATGTGTTTGCTTGGTCTTATGAGGAAATGCCTGGAATTGATCCATCTATAGTCCAGCATGAGATCAAGACATATGAAAATGTCAAACCTATTCGTCAAAAAATTCAACCGATCAATCCTCGGAAAGTGGCAACTATTAAAGCTGAAGTTTAAAAGTTGCTTAAGGCAGGTTTCATATACCCCGTTCCTCTAACTAAGTGGGCTTCCAACCCAGTCCCGGTAGATAAGAAGCAAGGAATGATCCGAGTATGTATCGACTTTAGGGATTTAAATAAAGCTTGTCCAAAAGACAATTACCCCACGCCTTTTATTGATCAAATTGTTAATGAATTTCTGGGTAATGAAATTTTTTTGTTCATGGACGGATTCTCTGGTTACAATCAAATTACTATCCATCCAAAGGAACAGCACAAGACAACCTTTATCTGTCCTTATGGCATATTTTCATAAATGAAGATGCCTTTTGGCCTTAAAAATGTTGGAGCTACTTTTCAGCAGGCCATGTCTTATGCTTTCCATGACATCAAACATGTTATCGAAGCATACTTGGATGACTTAGCTACTCGTTCTTGCAAGAGAATTGATCATCCCAGGCACCTTCGGTTAGTATTTAAGAGATGTCGTTTTTATAAAACCCGGTTGAATCTGAAAAAGTGTGTTTTTGTGGTCACATCCAGTCGGCTGTTAGGATTCATTGTATCGACTAAAGGGATTCAAGTTGATCCTCTCAAGGTTGAGGCAGTAATTCAGTTGCCTCCCCCATCTTCCATTCATCAACTTCAAAGTCTCCAAGGAAAGGCAAATTTCTTGAGGAGATTGATAGCGAATTACGCCGAGATAACCAAAGGATTTATGTGTTTGCTTAAGAAAGGACTTCCATTTTTATGGGACGATTTTCCACAACGATCTTTTGATTCTTTGAAAAAAGAATTAACCTCTACTCCATTATTGAGTCCACCAGATTATGGAAGACATTTCCTTTTGTCTCTCGCTGAGGCAGAATCAACCATCGGTATGGTTCTGGTATTGGAGGATGATGCTCTCAGTGAGCTTGTAATCTACTACTTGAGTCGAGGCTTAGTAGGACCTAAACTATGCTATTCCCCCATCAAGAAATTGGCCTTGGCGGCTGTCCATGTTGTTCAACGGCTTCATCATTACATTCTGCTTCGCAAAATGTTTGTCTTAGCAGCTGTCAATCCTTTTCAGTTTGTCCTCAGTAGGCGAGTGATTGGGGGCAAGTATAATCGATGGATTGTTATTTTGCAAGAGTTCGATCTCGAATTCTTGTCAGCTAAATCTAAGAAGTCATTAGTTTTTGCAGAATTGATTTCAGAGCTGCCTTGTGAGGAAGCTATTGTTTATGAGGAAAATTTTCCCAACGAACATTTATTCCTCATTTCTTCACAGGATCCCTAGTACGGAGATATCATTATATATCTCCAGACTTCGAAGTTTCCACCTGCTTTCTCCAAAGATGAGTGTCGAAAGTTACATCACCTTGCCAAAAACTATGTTATTATTGGTGATACATTATATCGCAGAGGGGTTGACTCAATCCTTAGGCATTGCTTAACTTTGGAAGAAGCCAAGTCAGTACTTAATGATTGCCACAGTGGAGCTTGTGGCGGTCATCTATCAGGGCTTGCAACAGCCCAGAAAATTTTGTGAGCAGGCTACTTTTGGCCTTCAATTTTCAAAGACTGTATTGAAGTGGTCAAATGTTGCCATCCTTGTCAAGTTTATACTCGGAAAATGTGTGTGCATCCAGCTCCACTTTTTCCTGTTATCACTGTCGGTCCATTTACGAAGTGGGGCATTGATTTTACTACTTGTAATCCGCCTTCGGCAGGGAATCACAAGTACATCATTATGGTCGTAGACTACTTTACGAAGTGGGCTAAGGCCATGCCTACTTTCAAAAACGATAGTGAGATAGCAGCCTTGTTTCTCTTCAACCAGGTTATTTCACGATTTGGTATCCCAAGAGAGATTGTCACTAACCATGGCAGTCACTTCCAAAATCAACTAATGACCGAATTGGCTCTCAAGTTGGGCTTCCAATAGGAGCATTCATCTCCATATTATCCTCAGGCCAATGGGCAAGTTGAAGCTATGAATAAGTCCCTTAAGACCATCCTACAAAGGAAAATTGATAAAACTCGATCCAATTGGCACATCATGTTGTATCCGGTACTTTTGGCATACAGAACCTCAGTTAAGACTGCCACTAGTTTTACTCCTTTTCAACTAGTTTACGATTTGGAATCTATCTTCCCTATCGAATGTGAAATTTTGTCCCTTAAGTTAGCTATAGAACTTCTTCCAAAGACATCTAGTCTCGACGAACGCCTCGTTCATTTGGAACATCTTGATGAGCAGCACCAAGATGCAGCCATAATAAACGAAACCCATGAAAAGAGGATTAAAACTCAATATGATAAATTTGTCCATCCTTGGGTTTTTTCTAAAGGCGACCTTGTCTTAGTCTATGACCAAGACAAAGATGCCCTGGGGGCAAGCAAGTTCAAATCTATGTGGTATGGTCCCTTTATAGTCAAGCGTGTTTTGAAAAAAGGGGCTTATGAATTAATTGATTTTGAAGGGAACAAGCTGGCGGAGCCTAGAAATGGGCTCTACCTTAAGAAGTATTTTGCTTAGGCTTCGGCCGAGCAATTGCTTGTTTGTATATATTGTATCTTTGTACATATTTGTCTGGCATTTTTGTGATATCGGTATTTTTTGATCTGCTTTGGCAGGTATTAATGGACGATTTGATATATTTCGGATTCACCGATGGTGCAAGTAAACACACTCGGAATCTTGCTTCTACAGCTTGGGTGATTTATTATCCATCTGGCCAGTTGATGGTGTCGAGGGGAGTATGTATTGGCCCTGCTTCGAACAACATTGCCGAATATATTGTCGTTCTTAATTTACTATCTGAAGAAATATCTTATGGGATTGATTCGTTGGTAGTTTATCTAGACTCACAACTGGTGGTGTCGCAGTTAAATAACACTTATCGGGTTCGCGATCCTTATTTATATCGCCAATTTTTTAGAGTGAGAGTGTTGCAACGATCATTTATTTATATCACATATGTTCACATTCCACGATCTGAGAATTCATTAGCAGACTCTATTGCTAATCAAGCATTAGATTGGCACATTAATCATTCATCAAATTAAATAACATAAAAAAAAAATCGAATCTGTATATATATCATAAAATTGCCTGTATATAGATGGAGTGTTCAAAAAATAATATACAAAATTGGGACAGGATGCCCTCAAAATTTGGGCTTATGCCCATAATCATGTCCAGTCATACATAGATCTATCTATCGAGCCAACTCAGGATGAGCAGCTAAAAATTTAACCACAGCGTTGGCTACACGCCGAAGTATCCGGACCCAATCCCGTGGTACCCCTACCACACGGCGCTGCATCTCCTCAGGCAGATCCTCTACAGCTATCATAGGTACCTGGTGAGTTAGTCTCACCAAGTTTCTCTGAACAGCATAAAGGACTCTCTCTGTCTCAGCTACCACCTCTTCAGCCCCTCTTCCGCGATGCCTATGCCTCGGAAATCCATCAGGTCTCACTGGACCCACATCTGGAACATGGTCATTATATTTTGTCAGTATTTTGTCTCATCAAAAATATTTTTTCTAAGTTCATTTCATATTAAAAAATCCAAAAAATCTTAAAAACTCACAAAAACTTAAAAATTGTTACCTATGTCTCCCCATGCCACATTTGGTGGTAACACTAAGTCTGGATCTCCTTGGAAATCCATGCCGGCATATGGGTAGTCATCGACTGCAATGATCTGTTGATCCCACCAGGTGAAAAACTCATCATCAAAGGTCGTTCTGGGCACGTCACCGCCCCCAAGGCACTTCATCAGGTCCACCCATCTACCCATTCGTGGATCTCTAGGGCTGTTGATGGACACTGATACTTTGGGACGTAGCCCAGGTACCTTCTCAAAGAAGAATGAACACAAGATGGTTCCATATCCAAAATTCTTCGTTTGACCCTTCTGTATAGAGGTCAATTGACTCTTCATGTTAGTCAAAAGAGGTGTGCACCAGTCAAATATTGTGGTAAGACATTCCACTGTCAGGCTCATAGATACTCGTGATCCCTGATGTAGGGAAGCTGACCCATTTACCTGTGCAATGGTAAATAGCAAAATCTTTAAGGATAGACTTTCCACATGTTTGATTGGAATTTGACTTCCAATCTTCTCTGGATGTCCAGGGTAATATATATGGACATAGTCTTCCAGCAAAAGACTACCTCTGATCCTGCCTGTCGAATGCATGACCTCCCGTCTTCGGGAGATACCGGTAATGAAATAAATATCTTCGACCTCAATCCGTAGAGGCATTTGGTTGATCATGAAAGCGTCGTCCTCTACGCTCCAGTAGTGGATCAAAAGCTATAGCAAGCGTGTATTGGCTTTCTTATTTGGAATTTTGAAGAATTTGAGTAAGCCATAGCCTCTCAGAGCATCCAATGCATTTTGTTCATTCATTACCTCATTATCTATAGTGGTATGCTCTCTTTCCCTCCAAGTGATAGTCATCTTGCAAAAAATTGAAGTTTCAACTGTTAATTTATATGTTAAAACTTTAACCACGGCAACGTGGGATCCCTTTACACACAGTCACGTGAAGGGCTATCGTATACGCGGGTTACTCACACCCAACCCATGTGTACACAGAGTTGAATTTTTGGACATAGTTTCCCATGGTCAAAAATTTGAAAAAACTTTTAAAAACTATCATAAAGCATTACAAGTAGGATTTGAGGATTACCTGGAGACTTTGGGGTGATTTGAATGGTCCAATTGTTCAGAGGAAAGCTTGCTTATTTTTGCTCCACAGCTCTTTGCTCCAAACAGAAATGAAAAAACTGTGAGTCCAAAAGTCATTATATAACTTTGAAATTGCAAAATATTTTTTCAAAAATTGATTTTTGTCTCATGGATTTTTGACCTGTGGGCTTGGATTGTCGAGAGTGGGTTGTTTTTACAGAAAATTTTGGAGACTTCTTCAAGATGTTGTTTCAGTCCCATGACCGCTGACCCGTCATGGCAAGTATCGTTCTCTCACTGGCATTTAGGTTAGGGAAAACCATTTTCCGCTGCATCTTGCATACTAGCCTCCATTCAGTGATACATTAGCTGTAGGGTCGACCCCATCATATCTTGGTTAGAAAACCATTTTCACTCGCCGATTTTGAAATCATGATGCGATGGTAGAGCCATCCTTTACATGGGCATCTTAGTTAGAACCTCGCTGACATTGGTTGCCCATGTTGTTATACTGAGTAGGCTCGGGAGTCCTCTTTAGTCCCGCCATGACTAATGTGTTGAAGACACATTCTCCTTTCTTCCATGCTAATTTCTGGCCTTATACCCTAGATGCTCCTTTGTGTTGAGTTGTATTGTTGCATTGCATTTTGACTATTTTCACCTTTTGGCCTTGAGCAGGCTTCACTTGGACTCATGTTTAAGCCACTTATTTGAACATGTCTTCTACAAAGTCAACCATGCAATCACTTATCTTCTGCAACTTGACGCATTCTTTTACCCGTGGAAAGAGCATCCCTTTGAGTGTCCTTGACCAGTTTCGCCTCCATGCATTGAGCATAAAAATGTTCCCCTCCCAGGAACTAGATCATATGTTTCTCTGACACTCAATTATTTCCAATGTACTATAGCATTCTTTTATTCTTTTTCCAGCTTAGAGAAAAAGACAAATATATATATATATATATATATATATATATATATATATATATATATATATATATATATATATATATATATATATATATATATATATATATATATATATATATATATATATATATATTCCAAAAAGAGCGAGAACTGGACAACATTTCCATATTTTTTTGGCAGCTAGAGTCAGTCGTGTTTCCCTTGGACAAAGCACTCAAAAGAAAGTCTCTCCTCCATTGGGGTGGGATTTAGTTTGACTTAGGAGCACCTTAACCTTGTTATTGAGTTAGTACTCCTCCAATTGGTTACCTCTTCCAATAATATGGAGAGTTTGCTTATGCCTCTTGCATGACAAACTTATACAGAGTTATCACATGCTACCATATAGTCATCATTGAGTCGTGCTTTTGTTCAAGGGAAGTAAACCTAAGTTGGCCTCTATGTAGTGTCTCTTGACCTATTTTTTAGTCGGCCATCCTTCGTTATCAGTGTCATGTTTGTCATCACATCAATTATATTAGTCCTTTGCTCGTGCCGGTTTGAGAAGGTCTCCATTGACTTCTTGCTAGCAGGTCTTGTCCTTATCAACTACGACAAATTGCTCTGAGGACAGATCTAGAGCCGCACCCTAGCCCTATTTTCATTATTTATAGGTCACCTTGTGCTCAGCATCGATCAGTATCATGGGTCTTTGACTGAGTGGTTTCCCTTGTGTTTGAGATTAGCTTTCATTATCACACATTGGGATTCATGCAGTGCCTTGGTTTCCATTTGACCCTATTGGTGGATTCCTTGCCTCTGTGTCAGCTTTCATTATTGGTTGGTTCAGAGGGTTTCTATCGTGCACTAGCTACATCTTGTGTATGCCGAAAACATGCTTCATTTGGGTTACTACATCTTTTTCGTCTGATTCTTTCCACATTATTGGCCTACGGGTTACACTTGCGCTAGATTGATGAAGGATGCCTTAATGCCTTCCTTCTAGCAGATCTTTTCCTATTGACTACAGCTCATTTTCTCTGGGAAAAAGATCTAGAGTCCATTTTCCAGTACCTTGGGGTTTGCAGTCATCAGTGGCAGATTCCTTTACTATCGACAGTGGGAAACCATCATTGTCTCCTGATTGATAGATTCTTTCAAGTGTTCGACTTCAGCTCATTCATTCACACTTGTTAGATTGTACTGGGTACCTTGACTCTCATTATCATTATCGGTGAGTAGTCTCGTGTTTGTTAACGGTATACATCAATGATCGGTAATCAAACAATTTCTCACATGGTCGACCTCAGATCATTCATTCCCATTATGTAGAAATGTACCACGACAGTCAATGAAGACTTCGGGTTGCATCATCATGTTTTGGTTCACTTGTCAATTGCTCTTGTTGCTGCTAGTTGACACCATCCACCTTATATGTTGCAGTTCTTCACAGTGACATCTTATATGCTGACATCTGAGTTGTGATGTAGTATCATTTTATTCCATCATGTTCATTTGGTACTATTGGGATCATTTTTTTACATCAGTGATCAGCTTCATCCTTCAACATCATTGATTTTCTTCTTATATATGATATTCAGACATGTACTTTCTCGATCACGATCATATGATCCAGTATGTACTTTCAATTCCTTTATACTATTATACATATTGGATTTGCTTGTATTTTATATGTGGACATGCTTTACTTTCTCTAAGCATGGGTATGCCTACCTTAGACAACAATTTCTTTCTGATCTCTTTTGATGGCTTGGCAGGCTGAATTCTAGTGAATTCCTTCTCAGTCTCGACATGAATCTTTCCATACACTTAATACATTTCGGCCATCATGTACCCCTTTCTGACCTCATATATTAGGGGGCATATGTTATAGCACCATTTACCACTTTTGGTATATGTGATGCTTTGTTTATGGCCTAGGGCAACCCCTCCTTCCAGACATGGTCCAAATATATAAAAAACAGTGTTTTATTCCCTGTACACTACTTTTCCCTGAGCTAAAATCATGTACATGTGGGTCATTCAATACCTAACCCACGTATATGTATTAAAACACTTAAAAAAATTAAATTTCCTTAATTTTGGGCGGATTTCATGGGTTTTACTTGTTGATTACCTCCTATTTCCCATGGCCCAACTGTTTCCCAACTAAAAAACTAATTGGGAGAGGTATAAATAGACCTCTATGGGAAGACCTTAAGGAGGAGAGAAGATAGAGTTATTATACTGAGATTATCCCTGACTGAGTCTGATGAATCCTTGTGCCTCATGCACTTCCACAAGCTTCAAGAAACCCTTGTTTCCTTGATTATAGATATCCTTCCTTTTGCTTGAGACATCATGGTGTTGGTGATGGAAGAAGATTGTTGAAGGCTAGGATAGGACGAATCCGGAGGACGGTTCCGCTTGGAGCCAGAGAAAGACTCAAGTGAATTCTCTCCATGTTATTTATATCTTACTGCAAAAAAAGAAATGTTGTCTTATTTCCGAAATTAACTATGTTTATGCATCAAATTATGTTTTAATTCATATATGAATGTCATTTTGATGTATGATTAATCATTTTTTTATATGATATAAAGTCAATTTCATGAATATGCTTTACTTCTATACTGCTATGTATGTTCGAATTGAATGATTTTCAGGTTTGAAGAACATCGGGAGTTGCAGAGGGTCTGAACCCTGTGGGACCTACTCGAACGAAGGAAATCCGGGTATGGTCACTCTTACATAGTTTGATAATATAAGCATCTTGCTTGAGTTGTATGAGTATTTCTTGTTGTAGTTTGCTTCTGCTTTGTTGGGGTTCTAACCCAAAGCCCTAGGGTACTTTCACCCAAAACAATATGATCTTCCACTACTTGAACATTAGAATTTTCTCTTAAATATGATGTGATGGATGGTGGATGATATCCATAAAGTGCATAAATGGGGTCATTTTTGCTACAATGTGTAAGGAAGTGTTATACCACCATTTAGCCATAGGCAACCATTTGACCCATTGTGTATGTTTATCAAATGCAAAGCAATGAAGATATCCTTGGCAACATTTTTTCACTATCTCAGTTTTCCCATCAGATTGAGGATGATAAGATGAGCTATGAGCTAACTGAGTACCCAGCCAAAAAAACAATTATGTCAAAAAATTTCTAGTGAAAATGGAATCTCTTTCGCTTACAATAATCTTTGGGTTTCCATGTAGCTTTTGAATTGTTTCCATAAATGGAGTAGCAACTGTACTGGCTTTAAAGGGATGAGATAATGCACAAAAGTTTGCATACTTGGTAAGTCTATCAACTACCACCATGATGACACTCTTTCCTTCAGACTTGGGTAAACATGTGATAAAATCCATTAAAAACTCCTCCCAGTGTTGACCTGGAATGGATAAAGGTTGGCATAGACCGGGGGTATTAATTGTTTCAACTTTATTTTGTTTGCAAACCAAACATTCTGCCACAAAACTTTGAATATTATATTTAAGGTCATCCCAAAAATATTCCTTCTTAACCCTGTGGTCAGTTTTTAAAAATCCTAAGTGCCCTTTTAAGGGAGAGATGTGCAATTCCATAAGAATCTTTTGTTTGAGTTAGGAATTCTTACAGAGGTATAAGTGATCTTTGTACCATAATGAATCATTTTTCCAGTTAAATGTATCAGCCCGCACTTCTTCGTCATTCTTCCATTAATCCCTTGTTTCATTTATCCAATCTAGCTGGATAATAGAAATGGCATAAAGCAATGCTTCCACATCCTCATCCTTTCTTGAAAGTGCATCCGCAACAAAATTTTGCTTCCCTTTTTTGTAGATGATTTCAAAGTCATAACCCAACAACTTTGTTACCAATTTTTGTTTCCCTTCTAAAGATAATATTTGTTCTAAAAAATATTTAAGACTATCATGATTTGTTTTTACCTTGAAGTGTCTTCCCATTAGGTAAGGTCGTCATTTCTTAAGTCCATGTAGTATTTCCAACATTTCCTTCTCATAAATAACTTTGTGTAAATACTTTCCTTCGATTGGATGACTTTTGAAAGCAATGGGTCTTTCTTCTTGCATTAAAACAACACCAATTCCATTTCCTGAGGCATCACATTCCACAATAAAGGTTTTTTTGAAGTCTGGCATAGCTAAGACCAGTGCTTGGCACATTTCCTCTTTAAGATGTTCAAAGGCCTTCATTGTTTCTGCAGTCTAACAAAATACATCTTTCTTCAATAATGTTGTTAGAGGTTTTGCTATTCTCCCATAATTCTTAATAAACTTGCTATAATACCATGTCAACCCAAGAAATCCTCGCAGATGCTTTATGGATGTGGGGATTTTCCATTCCTTAATGGTTTTAATTTTTCTAGGGTCTACCTTAACACCTTCATGAGATATAATATGACCCAGATATTCTGCCTCTTGTACTCCAAAGAAACATTTGGAGGTTTTTGCATATAATTGTTTCTCCTCCAATAGTCTAAGCACCCTCTCAACATGTTGAACATGATGCTTCCGAGACTTGTTGTAGATTAGTATATCATCAAAAAATACTAACACAAATTTTCTAAGGAAGGGTTTTAAAATGGAATTCATCAAACCTTGAAATGTATAAGGTGCATTAGTAAGGCCAAAAGGCATGACCAAAAATTCATAATGACCCTCATGAGTTCTAAATTCTATTTTCATAATGTCTTTAGTCTTCATTCTGATTTGATGATATCCTGAATGAAGATCCAACTTGGTGAAGTAAATTAATCCATGCAATTCATCCAATAATTCATCACTGATAGGAATGGGAAATTTATCTTTAATAGTGAGCTTGTTGAGCTCACTATAATCTGGACACATGTTCCATGATCCATCCTTCTTGTGCACCAATACTACTAGAGTACAGAAAAAACTTTGACTAGGTTGAATTATACAAGCCTCTAGCATTTCTGCAACCATACGTTCAATTTCACTCTTTTGCGCATAGGGATATATGTAAGGCCTGATGTTTAGAGGAACACTACCTGGAATCAAATGAATAGCATGATCATGATCACAAATAGGTATGGGGCCTTTGGGAGTCTCAAATACCTAGGAATGATTGTCCAAGACTTTTTGGAGATCTAGAGAAATAAAGGATTTCAATGTGGGAACCTCTAGCAAACATCATTGTGCAATTATGCCTCTTTGTTTTTTCTTTAGAAGCTTTGTCATGCCATTAGAGCTGATTATCTTTCTCGGTTTCCCTATGATACCCCTTAATACAACTTCCTTTCCTTATGAAAACAATTTCAAGAAAAGTTTTTGAAAATTAAAAGCTATCGTACCCAAAGATTATAGCCATTGGACTCCTAGTACAACATCCACACTACCCATTGGAATGGAAAGCATTGGACTATTCAATACATATTCTCCCATGGATAGCTTGATATAATGTCACTTTCCAGAGAAATGTATGGTTCCTCCATTTGCAACCATCACTTGGCACTCTGGTGCTGGATATAGGAAGCAATTCAATTCCTTGGCTATCTTACAATGAATAAAATTATGGGTACTTCCCAAATCAATCAAAACTATTACCTTTTTCTTCTTGATATTTCCTTCTATCTTGAGAGTTTGAGGAGTGGTAATTCTAGCCAATGCATTAAAAGATATGGTCAGATTCATTTCTTCTTTCTCTAGGGTTTTTTTCCTGGTGTATATCCTCTTCTTTTTATGTTTCTTGTTCATTTTCTTCCTCCTCTTCACAATCTCTGTAAAATAATTTCTTCTCAACACACTTATGACCTTTAGTGTATTTGCTATCACAACTACAAAAAAACCATTTTTCTCTTTTTTCCTCCAATTGTTGTGTTGTCAACCTTGTAGGTTGTGGAAGGCTAGGGTCAACAACACTTCCATGTTATAGTTGTGAGTGGTAGGCTTCCTTGTTGCCATAATTTTTCTTTCCAACCTGAATGCCTTCTCTAATGAATCAGGTTCCCAAAGGCAAACCTCATTTTGGATGTTATCCTTTAATGTACCTATGAACACATCAATCCTATGCTCCTCTGGAATATCTTTTACCCTTATATATTCAAGTTTTGGAAGTCCTCAATGTGCCCCACCATTGAACCCTTTTGTTTGAGATTTATCAATTGGCTAAAAAAAGTGTTTCTTTTTGTATCCTCATAATGTGCTATCATTTCTTCCATAAAAATTTTGAAAGTGATAATTTTTTTACGAGAGCAAAGTCATCAATACCATACAAACTGATTGGGCTCTAAATATAAAGTTGAAATGCATACCTTTTGTGTGTTTTTCACATTATGGAGATCGAAATATTGCTCCATTTGTAGTATCCATGTTACGATATCCTTACCATCAAACTTCCTCATATTGATCTTTGGAGCATGGTGGGTCTTCAATCCAACGTTAGAGTCTATGAAATCATGATTAACATTTCTTTTTTTCTCATCATGAGTTTCATTTACTACCCTTTTTCCATTAGTAAGCATTTCTTGTAGCAACTTTGTCAAATCTATCTTCAAATCTTCCATGTTGCCTTTAAGTTTTGTTTCTATACCATCCATCTTAGCTTCCATGCTATCCATCTTATATTCCATGCCATTCATCTTAGATTCCATGCCTTTCTTTAAACCATCTATCTTAGCTTTTGTTACTTTTTGTGAGAGTGAAATTTGTTGCACTTGGTCTTGTAATTTTGATATATCATGTTGCATTTCTTCCTCTTCTTCATGAGTCATGGTCGAGCTTTCACATTTCTTACTAGGTGTTTCCATTTTCTTTCTTTGGGGTATTAATTAATGATAATTATGCTTCACTATGTCCTTTGAATTCCTTCAAACTAATTTTTCAAACCAAACTTATGTAAAATTTTAAAAAGACTACACACATTTTTTGTCTTTATAGAAGTTTGATATTGAATCTGTTGTATCTCTGTATTGCGGATCTCCAAGGTCTGAAATTTCGTCCTGTAGTAGCCCTCTGAGTCCTCGTTCCTACCCCACAAGTCAGATCAAGATTGGATTCTCCAAGAAACATTTATTTTAAATATCCAACGATGACCTGATTATACACTGGTTCAATAGAGAGAACTTGTACGAAGTGCCATGTGTCACGTTTTCAACCTTCAGACCTAAAAACAATACACCGAAAACTACATTTTATCCTATTTATGTATCGTTTTACGAAATTTCAATCTAATGCTCAAATAGAAAGTTATGACGATTTTCCCCGAGTCACCTGTTTGAGATATAATTCAAGAGCCTAAAAAAACCCTAACCTCCTTGGATCATATATCTGAAAGTATAGGGAGACAAGATCTGAAATTCGTACCTTAGGTTCATCAAGATTTCGGCTCATATGAGTTTTAATTTCAGCTTCTGAAATGTCGTATAAAAAAATTATAGTGAAAATTCCACGATGACCTATGTGAAGCAGAGAAACTATAGAATCCAAAGCTCTGATACCAATTGTTATGCAACCAGCTCACAAAATAGAAGAAAAGATAGATCAACGACTTCAAAATCAACCTCTTCAAGGGGCCAACCTCCTTTACATTACACAAATGAACAAATCTTGGATGATATAAATGACAAGACCTCCTTTCTATATATAGGAGTCTAAGGGGTCACAATATAATCAGATCTGACATAACAATAATAATGTAAGGGCACAACAATAACAATAGTGGGCTTCTATGGGGAACAATAATAACAACATGGGGACAACATGGGCACAACAACAACAATAAGGGGCTACAATTACAATAATAATAAGGGAATAAACTAGTATTATAGGGACCTAACATTTTTCCCATCTCATTTTCATTTGATTTATTTGGCCATTCGGCAAGTTATCTCGCTCTTGTAGCACCTCCTATAGCACTCTTGTAGCACTCATGTAGCACGTATAAAATTTACCAAATATGCTACAAAATCTTGGTTTTTGTCCCTTAGGCTTGAATAATGACCCCTAGGCTCTAAATACATGATTTAGGAAGACCAAACACCACTTACGATTTTCCTTTTTACCCCCGCAACACATCTCAACAGTTTGGGTTAATGGACAGATTTATGAATTGGATAACACAATAATGATTTCCTTGATTGCCACATGAAATATTTAATGAAATTTTTCAATGGATATAACTTCTTTGGAATGAATTGATTGATTACATCCTCTTTCCTTCATGCATGTTAGATTAGTTTACTCTTAAGCCATGGTTTCTATTTCAAGCACTATTATTTCCATTCCATAAACTAAGTTTCATTTTCAATGCAAATTTTACATTCTACAATGAGGTTAGTGTTTGATTTCATCATATTCAATTCATTTCATCAGATCAACGAAAGAATGACACATTTCATGCTACACATATAATTTCGAAACCTCTTAAGTTTGTATGAACCCCGGGTTGATAATTTAAGTTGGTAACCTTGGGAGTTGCAACATTCTTATTGCAATACTAGGACTCATCAAGGACCACAGTTTTGGCACTTCATCTCCTAGGGCTATATTTTTGGATGTTTATGGTTTTCCATTGTTTCTCAATAATAAATAGGCCTTCAAGCCTCATTGTAACACAGTTCAGAGCCATGTAGCCATCGCTTCTCTTCTCATAGAAGAGATACCATCGACGTTGAGCTAGTTTATTTCCATTCTGTATGTAAGCATTTTTCAATGCTTTGATATTAATTAAATGAACATTTATTTTTGTTGCATCTCTGTGTTTATGTTTATATATGTATTATGTTTTGTTCTTTCACAAGTCTGGATGAAAATTATAATGAGTAATTTTTTTAAATAATTAATTAATAAATTAATAAGTGATAAATAAATTTTAAAAAATAATAATAAATACTTGGAAAATGATTGTAGAAGGGAGAGGTGATTCCTAAGATAAGGAAACCTCTGATAAGGAAAACTAGGGATTTTTTTTCAATAAAATGGGAGTTGTTAAATGATAAATTTTATTTCAAATAAAATTGATTTTCAATTAATATTTTAATAATTTAGGAAGGGGGAGGGGTAGATTTTTAAAAAAAATGTATGGTCTTTTTTCTTATGGTCGAGGGGGCGGGGGTGGGGTGTGGAATAAGAAATAAATTGGGGTTCAAAGATAAAAGTGTTGAATGGGATGCTTCCATGAATTGCTTAGTTTGTATCCATCATCACAACTGAAGTTATTTGGGTGTTTTTCAATCTCAAGGGCTTCATGGTTGATCCTAGTGGAATAGAAGGGAGTAGATGCAATAATTTTAGCTTGGTCAAAGCATATAAGTTGCTTATATTTATAATACTATTCAACAACGATACGTTTTGAAAAGTGATTATGATTTGTATCAGCTATGTGTTCTTTCAGTTAGGATTTAACTGATCTATCAGTTTAGTCTATATAAGATTTTTCACAAGAGCATGGAATTTTGTAAACTCCAGGGCTAGATAATAGGGTCAAATTGATCTTAAGGAGATTTGAATAATTGTTTTAGCATATTAAAGGGTTTGAATAAAGTTTTTATGTTTTTATTAGTTAAAATTTCATAAATGTCATCAATGGTTACTTTAATGTATGGAAGGAAAAACATAGATTTAGGGGGGAGGGAAGGAGGTTGCTTAGAGGAAGGGAAATGAGAAACTTAGTATGTCTTGATAATATTTATAATCTTCATTGCACTCTTTTCTAATCATTATGTTTGTTTGGTCCCTGAGGATGGGTGGAGTGTCCACCTAAAATGTTGGAATTCTCATGGACCGTATACACTGTAAAATAAAGTTTGTGATCAACATTGAAAATGAATTTTAATTTTTTTTATTGCTTCTAAGTTTTTCAAAGTCCTTTACATGTTGTGGCATATGCAAATGTTCATCCCCCTTCAACTTTTATGAATTCATACAGATCAAGACAAAGTAGACTCTCAAGTTGTTCAATGGGAAAAGTAAAATATTACCCATTGTGCAATTACTTACGTAAGATTTTATGTTGTTTGCAATATATTATCAGATATATATAGCCCAAGCATATATTTTTAGTTATATGATCACAAACAAATACAGTTATGATTAGGGTTTACATTTCTTAAACTTCATATTTGTAAAGATTTCAAACTTCATATTTGAAAATATTTCAAACTTCAAATTTGAAAAGAGAACTAAACATCTATAAAAGCACAAACAATTTATATATAATGCAATAATATCTATGGTGCATAGTAGACGACCAAAATAGAAAACAAGGTGATACAATAATTTTTCAAATATTAATGTATGGTGTGAATAGATATTCTAAAATGACTCGGAATGAACCATTTAAAAGAAAACAAAAATCATCTCTCTCTTGCAAATTTCCCAATGAACTATCTATATATTTTGTGCCAAATTTCATGTATGCTAAAGAAAGTTTGCATTCCTTGCTTCGCACACCCATTCTCTTGCACTTCCCTACTTCACATTTTAGACACTTTTCTTAGTTTATTTACTTCCTTTTATGAGAGTGAAAAGCTTGAATACATATACATACACAAAAATATAATTTTATTTTTTCAATAAAAAAAGCTTTGTGTTGTGATAACGGTGGTGAGTATGTCTCTAATGTGTTTAAGTGATTCTGTGCAGCGGAAGGGATTAAATGAGAGTTGGCGGCACCCGATAACCCTCAACCGAATGGGGTTGCCAAAAGGAAGAACAAGAGCATAGTAGGGCAACAGGAGCAATGTTGCATGATCAAGGCCTACCACTACACTTGTGGGCTGAGGCATGCAAAATAACGGTTTATGTCCAAAATCGTAGCCCACTTTAGATACTTGAGATGAAGATACCAAAGGAGGCTTATTCCGATAAGAGGCCATATGTTGGTCCTTTTAGGATTTTTGGGTCATCGGTTTATTTCCATGTGACCAAAGATGCACGGAAGAAGCTTGAGCCAATAGCAGAGTTGGGGATATTTTTGGGGTACAGTGATACACCCCACAACTATCGGGTGTACATGCTGACCAGTCGAATGATAGTGGTTCACATGGATATCAGGTTTGATGTGGAGAAGGCCATGTGAGTATCCCTTGAGAGGGATCTTGAGCAACATGTGGATGAGGAGCTTTTAGCTCCTAAGGTTGAGGGGGCTCAGATTGATGTGGAGCAGCCACATGCAGAGGTTTAGGGAGTCTTCCAGAGAGGGAAGAAAGCGCACTAGAGAGGTTGAAAGATTGTTGCATGATGCACGAGAGAATGTGGGAGCACCCTCTTCTCAGCGTAGACAGAGGAGGTCACCAAAGAGGTACACTAGATACATGGCACTTATGGGTGCATGTGTTGTGACAAAGCCATCTTCCTTTCAGGAAGCAATGCAATAGTTGGTTTGGGTTGATGTGATAGTGGAGGAGTATGACTCCATAGTTCGAAACAGTGTTTGGGATGTGGTCCCAAGACCGAAGGACAAGTCAGTTGTGAGCTCCCTTTGGATTTATAAGGTAATGAATGTTGCATATGGTAGTGTGGAGAAGCATAAGGCTAGATTTGTGGCCCGTGGATTTTCACAGGTAGAGGGGATTGACTATGATGAGACCTTTGCTCCTATTGCAAGGTACTCATCAATCAGATCTATTTTGGCACTATCAGCACAGATGGGTTGGAAGATCCATCAGATGGATGTGAAGGCTGCCTTCCTCAATGGCATGATTGAGGAAGAGGTGTACATAGAGCAGCCCGAAGGTTTTGAAACCTTGGACCATGAGTCGCATGTGTGCCGACTCAAGAGAGCATTGTATGGGCTGAAGCAAGCACCCTGTTCTTGGTACACCAAGATAGATAGCTACTTCACTGGGTTGGGCTTCACGAAGAGTGAAGCAGATGCGAACCTGTATCACATAGTGGTGGAAGGTAAGTTGTTGATCATTTTACTTTATGTAGATGATATTATACTAATAGTTGATGAGAATCTCATCAAATATTGCAAGGAGGACCTTGCAAGAGAGTTTGAGATGAAGGACATGGGGCTCATGCATTACTTTCTTGGCATGGGAGTATGGTAGGGAGATGGGGAGTTGTTTGTATCTCAGGGCAAGTATGCCAATGAGATACTCAGGATATTCCGCATGGAGAGTAGTAAACCCATGGAGACACCTCTAGCTGGTAACTAGAGGAAGGTGGATGCTACTTCAAGGGAAGTAGTGGAAGCTACCGTTTACAGGCATCTTGTGGGTTCACTCATGTACCTGGTAAACACACCACCAGATATGTGCTATGTAGTTAACCAACTTAGTCAAGCGATGGTTAGGCCTACCAAGCTATATTGGAAGGTGAAAATTTGTGTATTGAGATACCTCAAAGGCACTACTGACTTTGGGTTATGGTACAGATGGACAAAGGGAGTGAAGCTTCAAGGCTTCTCCAATGCAGATTGGGCAGGGAGTCCATCCGACAGGAAGAGCACATCAGGTGGGATATTTAGTATTGGGTCAGTGGAAGTCTCTTCATACAACAGGACACAGATATCGGTTGCACTCAGTTCAGTAGAGGCAGAGTACATGGCTGCAAGTTAGGCAACGTGTGAAGCTATCTAGATGAGGAAGATCCTGGTTGGTTTGTTTGGTAGCAGATGGATCCGATGATGATTTATTGTGATAATCAGAGTTGTATCAAACTCTCTGAAAATCCAGTTGTTCATGATCAGTCCAAGCATATTGATATCCATTATAATCATCTTATAGATTGTGTATTGAGGCAGATAATGTTGTTAGATTACATTCCCATGGAGGAGCAAGATGCTGACATCTTGCGAAAGGCATTGTCAAGATTTAAATTTGAGTTTCACAAAGATAGGATCGGGGTAGTTGATAATCCCTTTCTTGTTGAGAGGGAGTGTTGAGAAATGGCAACAAGAAATTCCAGTTTAATTTGTACTTGAAATAAACTATGAATTAAATTCGAATTCTATTCTCATAGCAACTTAAAATAATTAAATTAAGTTTATTAAACTTAATTAGCTTCAAATTCGAGTTGTAAGTCTTTTGGAAGTCATGTCTATGCTCTCCCTACTTTGTAGGAGTCTAGTGTGAGTTAATTGTGAGTTGTAAAAAAGAAGACACAGTTTCAAGAGTCAGTTCAGTTAAATTAGTTCTCAAACTGATTGAGAGAACTAAGAGTGAGTTAACAGTCAGTGGTGACACTAATGAACTCCACCAATGCTAATCTAGTTAACTGAATATTTACTCATCAGAAATTCATGCATGTCGATTCTGAGAAAGACCCAGTTGAGACTAGAGTGCAGGGACAATGTTCTATTTGTTTTAGATTTTTCTGAGTTGCACTGATAGTGCATGCAATCGAGAAGTGATCCTTGAGGGATTGCACTATTTTTAGAGGCTTTATTTCCCTTTAAACACAAGCTATTCTCCATAAGAATTACACATTCGCATAAAGGCTTGGAGAGCTTGTGAAGAGGCTAAGCTTTGGCCTTAAGCTTTCTTATGAGTTGTAGATTGAATTTGTTGAGTGCTAGGATTGTTGTAGAGAGAACAAGCATTGTAATTTCATCTTTATTTTCTGGATTAGTACAAAACAAATGGTGGGACTTTGAGCTATGGCTTTCCCTGGATATTTATTGTGTTATGTGCCTTTGATTCTCTTCCTCTATTGATTATTGTTTGCTCAATGTTTATGGGCTTTCGCTGTAAAGAGTAGAAGTATATTCTTGCCTCTTTCTTTAGTAAATTGCATTAGCTTTTGAATCTATAGGATTTTCTAAAAATAAGCGCTATTGAACACGAAAGGGATCTGAAGATTGGAATGGACCCTCTTAAGGGGACCTACATGCTGTGGGCGCTACAAGCGGCTAAAATCGAACCCATCATGTTACACTAAAATTTGTCACCATGACTATTTGCAGTTAGTATGGCTCCATCAACTATCATACTATCCTCCTTGGCAAGTCTCATACCTCTGCTCTCCATGTCAAACTCCAAGAAAGAGAGAAAGTCTTTAAAAATCTATATATCTCTGGGTACGCAGTTTCTCTTAGCCTTACCTGTGTGTACGCATCCCAAGTTCACAATACCTGCGTACTTGTATGCTCTATCTGTAAAGCAATGGGTGCGTAATCCTGTAAAGGTCAAAAGGCGCAAGTTTCACTCCAAAAAAGTTACTTGTGGTCATTTCTAGAGCATTCTAGAAGCTTGTTTGACGTGTATGGAGCGCCTCCAGATGGTTCATGTATCCCTATCAAAGAGGAACTTATCCCATCAAGAGGGGAGCTATCCCATCCAAAGAGGGGCTTATCCCATTGATGGTGGACCTGAATAACTTCCTCTAGAGCACTATAAATATAGGCATTGGGCCAGAAGGGGGGGGGGTTGAAAGCTGAACATTCCTAAGGGTAGATGCTGCTGGAATTAGGACTCCCATTTAGAGCTTGAGAGGAGAGATTCCCATCCTTTCCTAGCCTTATTTGAGAGTGGGTGAGCTGATCAAAGTAAAGGAAAACTCTTGCTGGACCCCAGGAGGGACCTGCACAACACCAAGGCTTAGGTTGTAATGGTTTCATTTGTTTCCACTTAATGCAAATGAACTCATTTTTCTCAACAGATTGTTATTCATGATTTGTTTCATATACTCCTTGGTCTGTATGATGGATATGTATTGTTTTATGAGTTTATCAGGTGCTATTTAATCTTTTGGCTTGTTAGTGAATGCAGGTTTCGAAGAGAAGGAGGAGCTCATCCGGATCGGCGAGGCTGGACTACTACAAAGCGTTGGACTAAAGGTATGTTAAAATCACCTGATTACTTTTATTCTCGATGCATGTTTAGAGAAAGGTAGTGTTTATTTGTCTTGTTTGTCACTAGAAAGCCTTTGCTTCTAGGGAGGTCGGTTTTGTCCGCATTATCGACTCTTTCCACATGACAAAAAGTCGACTCCGCTGGGGAATTCATTGATGTGAATGTTTTTTCCTTTGTATGAAATTTTGATCTGAGAAAAGTCATTTGTTTTCTGGTTTTTGGCTGTCTGACTGTGTATTTGGGTGGGCTAGCTTAGGGTTAAATTAGATTTTAGTTTTTCTTTGTTTTGCTAGAAGTACGCAGCCTCTGCGTTAAGCATAGTGCGTACCTGTACGCACTGCATCTTTGTGCACAGAGCGTACACGCACCTGTGCAAACAGGTCGCCTGCATACCCTGTCAAAATTGAGAAAATTCCAATTTTCTTCTTTTTTGCCTTTTAAATTTTGTTTTTCATTTGTTTTTTCTGCCCAGATCCACTGGTTTTCTGCCATAAATCTTCACCTAAGCTTGTTTCATCAGTGTCGAGAGTTTTAGTGAAATTCATAGAGATTTTTCCCTAGGGTTTGATTTTTAACTGGTCCTGTAGTGACTTTGGCTTTAGAGGTTGTCAAACTTTGGATCTCCCTGGTTTTGTTCAGTCCTCTTAGGAGTCGAGCCTGTCATAGAATCCACCCTTGTGAGAAACCTACCTTTGTGTCTTCTCTTTGCGAATCTCGAAAAAGTTTGTTGATTGAACTTTGAATTTTATTCTTGAGAAAAAGAACAAAAGATTTTGATTTTTGTTTTTGACTGGTTTTTGGTTCTGCATTAACTGGTCCTTAGTTACATTTTGACTGAGTAAAACATCCAGGGAATCATCTTTAGTAGGCTTTTGCCTCGTTAGATTTACTTTTAGGTGAATTTTCTCTTAGATTTGCTTTTGAGTGAAATTGAGTTGATTTGATTGCCATAGATTTTTTAACTTTGATTTCTGTTAAAGTAAGTTTTACATGCTTTATTAATTAGGAAAAAATACAAAAATATATTTTGAAGGAAAGTTTGCTTTGGTAGCATTTGAGTCTTTGAAAAGAAAAGGAATTTTCGTGAAGTAATTAGTGGTCATGCATTGTATGTTTTGAAAAAGATAAAGAGTTTGTTTCTTTGATTTTCATTGCCAAGAAAGTTGTCTTTATATCAATTTTGCATTCTCCAACTCTCTTAGCTAGGGAATTCATTGAAAAAGAAAAATTATTATAAATCATCCTAAGTGCATCTTTTTAGTGGTTTGAGTCGAGTCTACACACCATCAGTTTCATCTCCACTACCTTTTGTCTTAAAGAAAAGCCATAAAAATTAACGCTTAAAGTAAAATCAACTTAGTAACTTTTTATTTACTAGGGCTCTGAAACACCAATATAGATCAGGCTAGTGTCTTGGAGTAGGAGAGTAATTAACTCTCCAAGACAGTAAAACCAAACAAGTAGCTCATCTTGTGGTAGGATAAATCCAATTGTTTCATTTGTACTCTGGGAAAGCTCCTCTTAAAGGAGAAGCACGAGACCGTGTCCGAACCAGTGAGGGGATCAATCCTCCTTCATTGGGAAAGACGCCAGATATGCACGTACTACAAACGGTAAACCTCGGATTATTGTCGAGGAGCCTTGGGTCACTTGTCGGTAAACCTTGGATTATTGTCAAGGAGCCGACAAGGGGATTGAGCTTGTTACTCTGCCCTTGCGTGCTATCGGGTCGTAGACTGTTCCCCCAGGTATATTTGTTGCTGTTGGTAACTTTAGTGACCATTATCTTTAGGATTCTACCGAGGTGACGGTGGAGGGAAGATCCCACTGTACCTGGAGCAGACGTCGGCTAGACTCACTTGGATTTTCCGGGGGGTTCACTTCACTCGAGACGGTTAAAGTGGAGGAACTTGTGCCGGTCTATTCATTAAGCAGGTTGCCGGGGTAACTGTTCCACCCACCACTTCTGTACTGAATTCGGCGATGTTGGGCTTCATCACCAACTAGTGTTTTCGGTCCGGAAGGCTACTGTTTGTGTATGGTTTGACGCCCTAGATTCTTTAGGCGTGTGATTCGAATTTGTTTGGTTCTTTAGAGACTTTAGGTGGTTTGCTTTGAGATTTTACTTCGATTGCGTGTGCAGTAGTTAAAAGTTTTTAACTGTGGCTGAATTACCGAGACAGTCCCGTAGACTTCGGGGCAAGTCTCCTGAGATTGTTACCGTGGCCGATTTATTGAGGAAGTCCCGTAGACTTCGGGGCGAACCTCCTGAAGAGGTTCCAGGTCATTACGAAGGTTTGAAAGTCCTTGTAACTCCTAGTGGCAGTAAAGTAGGTTCACCTGAAGAAGGAGAATCGTCGTTGGTAGTCCATCCAGATTACCAAGGTCTAGAAACAGGTTATAATCCCGAAGCTGTTGCAGTTTCCGAGCTTGCTGGTAGTTTTTCATCTACTAGTGATATAGGCGAAGAACCTGAAATATCTGAACCTATTACTCCAACTTCTAGTACACCTGATTCACCTAGGGTAGAAAGAGTTATCACTGAAAATCTTCCTGCTGGTTTGATAGCTATTGAAGAACTTGCTCCAGAGGAAGAATTTGGCGTTTCTATCCTTGAAGATCAACCTACCATTGATCTAAGGGAGTGTGAATCCATCTTTTACAGTCCTCCTAGAAGTACTACTTGGTACCTTTCGTTAACCAATTATTTAGACAACTCAGGGATAAGTTTTTCTCCACCTCGTACTCATTTTCCACTTGGAGGTATTTATACTCTTGTAAATATGTCTGGTCAGTCGTCCGTGTTCACTCAATCTCCTGAATCTTTCTTGTACGGCGGTCCTTCTGTTCCCTCCGGGTATCAGTCACTTTCTGCTACTTTTGCGGGAGCATATCCTCAACCCATTGAACATGGGTTATTAGCTGGAAACAATGGTAACAAACCGTTGGGTGTAGGGGACATTTACATGATGTCAGGTTCAGTTCCCAGTTCTCAACCTCAAGGTGGCCAATTACCGCCTGGGGGGCAGCCTCAATTAACGCCTGGGGGGCAACCTCAAGGTACACAAATTGCGTCTGGGGGGAAACCTCAAGGACAGTATGTACCCATAGTACAATACATTCCTCAAGGTCAACTCCAGCCTCAATATGTACCCCAAGGTCAACCTCAGTATCAATTCATAGCTCAAGGTCAACCCCAGTATCAGTATTTACCTCAAGGGTATCAACCTCAAGGTCAATACTCGAGTCAAGGTTATCAACCACCTCAAGGTAAATCTTATGTTCAAGGTACGGGAAATGTACCTTTCAATTATCAAACCTACCCTCAATCCGGTTATGGATCTCAATATCCTCAACCTGTCATGGGTCAATACCCTGGAATGAACATAGTGTGGGATCCATCGCAAGTTCAATAGGTATTGCAGCCAAGCGTACAGTTGTCATCTCAAGCTGGACAACCCTTAGTTGCTGGTCCATCCCAGCAACCAGTCCAGTCTAATGTTCAAACTTTTGTACCTTCGGTAGTTACTCAGTCACCAATTGCACCTAGTACTCCATCTCAAACGACTGCTGCAACTACCGCAACATCTGTTCCTTCCACCACGCTTGCTTCTGGAGTATCGACAGCTCCGGTTTCTACTGTCTCTGCAACTACTCCTCAGACATCTTTACCATTGTCTGGATCTATGATTCAAACTACGGTTCAGATGCCTGTAGGACAACCTGGTTTAAGTACGGTTGTCACTAGTCAACCACAATTCGCTTATCAACCGTACCAGGGACAGTATCAATACGGGCCTGCTGTCCAACAACCAGTTTACCAGTATCAACCGTATCCTGGGTACACTTATCAACAACCTCAGCAACCCTAGTACGGTCCGGTTAATCCTGGTTTTCCAGGAGGATACAATATCCCGAATGCGATACCTATTCCAAGTTATCCTGGATATCCTCCTCCTGGGACTGGTCTTGTGACCCAGAGTTTTAAGGATCCTAATCGGCAGTTACCGTTTATCGCAACTTTGGATTTACCAGACTTGTCGCGCCTAACGAACGATCCAATAAATTATCTTCCGTTCTAGCCGCCAATGCCAAAGAAGTTGCCCAGTGATATACCCAAGTTCGAGGGTAAGTCTGGAGAGGATCCGTCAAATCATGTGATGACTTACCACCTCTGGTGTGCTTCAAATTCCATCTCGGATGATTCGATCCGCTTACGTCTTTTCCAACGTACACTCATTGGTCTCGCGGCCAAGTGGTACATTGAGTTACCACGGGCCTCTTTTTACAATTTTAGTCAGTTAGCTACCTCGTTCCTAACTCATTTTCAGTTGCCGGTCAGATATGATAATGGCACGGAGCTACTAACTTCATTAAAACAGTCGACATCCACTTATATTTCCGATCATATACATGAATGGAGACGTCGACGGTGATTAGTGAAAGTTTTTATCCCGGACCAAATCTTAGCTGAATGGTTTGTTAAATCATTATTACCGAAGATTACTGAAGATGTAGCTAAGGCCAGAGTACTTACTGAGGAGCAAGTAATTGCTCAAGCGCAGTACCTTGACTTAGTTTACACTCAGTCAGGTACGTTACACGAAAAGATCCCAGATCTTCCAAAGTCAAATCAAATCGCTGCTGCTCCTTCGGGATCTCATGCTGCTGATAGCATGATTGGTACGGTAAATACTAAAAGCAAGAAGAAGTCTTCAAAGAATTCTTCGCCTATTATAACCTTACCAGATTCCCTGATAGGAGAATCTTCTCCTGAAATTTCCGCTGATATTCACGCTGTAGAGTCATCTACGGCTAAATCAAAAAACGGTGGAAAGAAGAAAGGTAAGAAGAAGAGTAAAGCAGACAAGACTCCAAAGGAGAAAACAGAAAAGTTGGAAACCAATGACGAAAAGCGCAAACCTCGCTATCCTTGTCTTATTTGTGAAGAGGATCATTTTACAAGAGATTGCCCCCATCGGGCTGAGGTTGTGAAAATCGTCAAAGGTTCCTCAACTCCTGCTGTTTTGAAAGATCCATTTCCAAAGCAAGAGAGTAAGATGATAGGTTCTTCCTTGAGTGCCACTGAAGAACCCATATTGATGATGTCTCATGTAAGGATTGCGACTCGATCGCAAGATTATGGTAGTAAGAGTCCTGTTGATGGATCGAAAGAAGCAGAATCTTCTCATTCAAATCCATCAACCTCAGCTCCCGGTTCCGATCCACTACAGATCGAGAAACCTAACCCTCACTTAGTAATCAAACCGCCCGCCAAGGGTGTACTTCGAAGGTCTGCTTTCAATCCACATGCGAGAGCGGCCCAGAATTACAACATTGTTGAGGATTTAGCTGTTTCACCCTCAGCAATGTCGGCTTTAGAAGTGCTGCAATCATGCCCAGCACAACGAAAATTACTTTTGTCGGCTATAGGAGCTGTTGATGTTCAGGACCCGAACCTAATAATCTTTGATCTAGAAAATAGTACACCAAGTTTGCCTCATCAGATGGTTTTCCAGATCCCAGTGATAGTCAAAAATAGGCCTATTCATCGGACTGTGATTGATGAGGGAGCTTCCACGTGTATTATGTCGATACAGTGTTGGAGATCTCTTGGTTCTCCTTCACTAAATCAATCCCCGACAATTCTTAAGGCCTTTGATGGCCGTGGGTTCCATCCGTTTGGCATTCTACAGGATTTGCCTATAGGGGTTGAAGGAAAAACCGTTAGTCTAGATGTGGAGGTGGTTGATGCCCCTCTAGACTACAACCTTCTTTTAGGTCGAAGTTGGTCTTACGCTATGACAGCAGTCGTTTCATCGGTCTTCAGAGTAATAAAGTTTCCACACAATGGCAAGATCGTAACCATAGACCAGCTGGCTTATTTTTCATCCGACCTAGCCTCTTCAGAGAGTATCCAGCATGTCGGTAAAACGACTATCCCTTACAAGGATGTTGGCGTAGGATTAGTTAAAGATGCCGGTTTACTGGGAACTTTTCCTTTTCCTCCAATCAACGTCGTGTCTTCATTCGCATCTATTCATATGATTACTTCAGACACCATTATTTACGACGATCCTTGGATCGTTCCTTCCGAATCTGAGATAGACTCATTCGGTGATGCAATGCCTTTGAGTCCATATGAAATTGCTTATGAAGCCGTGCAGTCTTTTTCCGACCCGAGTTCAACCGAAATCGACCAAATGAATGTGGTTCGTGAGGAATCCCTTTTCGCATCAACCTCGGAGTTAATAACGTTTCCCGAAGTTGTGTCATCTGACGAACAGCTTTGTGAAATCCTATGCGTAGACGATTTACCATGGGAAGATCTCCATCATAGATCTTCGTTTTTACCTGAGGATGATCGTTTTGAAAACGATTTCTCATCAATCTTTATAGCTGAATATGTCAAAGACGCTCAGAGTCCAATGAAACATCTTGATTCAGAGCTGAATTTGGGAAACGTTTCTCGCACTATTCCCATTGACATTTCAGTGAAGCCCGGAATTGTTGAACACATTCATATAGGTGCCTCGTGTTCAGATGACGAAATTCAAACATACAAGGCACTATTTCAAGAATTTCGCAACGTGTTTGCCTGGTCTTACGAGGAAATGCCAGGAATTGATCCTGCCATTGTTGTCCATGAAATCAAGACTTACCCGGACGCTAAACCCGTCCAGCAACGTCTGCGTCAGATTCACCCACGAAAAGCGGCTGCGATTAAAGCAGAATTTGAAAAGTTGTTGAAAGCAGGTTTCATTTATCCGATCCCGTTAACAGATTGGGTATCGAATATTGTTCTGATTAACAAAAAACAGGGAACAATAAGAATATGTATCGATTATAGGGATATCAATCGTGCTTTTCCCAAGGACAACTATCCAACACCCTATATCGATCAAATAATTGATGATTGTGCCGGCAGTGAAATATTTTCCTTTATGGACGGTTTTTCCGGTTACAACCAAATCAATATTCTACCTGCCGATCAACCAAAAACGGCTTTCATTTGTCCATGGGGGACATTTGCTTATTGCAAATTACCTTTTGGGCTTAAGAATGCCGGAGCCACTTTTCAAAGGGCGATGTCTTATGCATTTCATGACATCAAGCACATTGTGCAACCATATCTCGATGATTTGCCCGCTCATTCTTTACATCGAGCTAATCACCTTGTCCATTTACGAGCAATTTTTATGAGGTGTAGGCATTATCATATACGATTGAACCCACACAAATGTGTCTTCTGCATAGAAGTGGGACGATTGCTGGGATTTTTAGTTTCAAAAGCCGGCATTCGCGTCGATCCCTCGAAGGTAGAAGATATCATCAAATTGCCTCCTCTTTCGAGTCTGCGCCAACTCCAAATTTTGCAGGGGAAAGCAAATTTCTTACGCCGATTCATTCCGAACTACGCTGAGATTACCAAAGGTTTTACCAGGTTGTTGAACAAAATGCTCAATTCTCTTGGGATGAGATAGCTCAGAAATCTTTTGATGCGCTAAAGCACGCGTTGACCCATGCACCGTTGCTGCATCCTCCCAACTATAACCAGGATTACTTTTTGTACCTCTGTTATAGACATTTTTGTGCCTTACAGCACTGAGCATGAAATGTCCATAATCTAAGGGATCCTAAGTCCCTAAACATGTTGTTCCTACCCCTAGAGGAACAAGGCTAACAAACCACAACAATTCACAGAAGTTCTCCACCACAAACTGCTCAAAAACAAGTCAATTCAGGATCAATTCAGTGGCTCCACTAGCTGTCTGCGCTGAAATGCAAAGTCAACACTGGCTACCTGCACTGCAATGCAGGTAGAAGCACTACCAGGGTGCGTTGAGCGAGAGTTGACAAATGGCAAGTTCATTCCAAGAGGTGTCAAGACCCAGGAAGCTTCCAGAATCTTCCTCAATGACACTTGCCTCAGTGAATTCAACTAGTGATGAGTAAGAGGTTCCCAATCTCCAAGTGGAAGCAAGAACCTCCAAGTGGAATCAAGAACTGATAGAGGGAGAGGACACTAGTCAGATCTCAAGCTGACTCATCCTCTCTCCAAACATCTATATATGGATCTCTCCTCCATGAGATCTAGGGGCTGGAATTTTGTTATTGCAAAGAATTGCTGTTGGTTTGAGATTGGAATCATTGGGTGCTTAGTGCTTTGAAGGGGGTGAAGATAGGAATTCCATTTGCTGGGAAGGAGATGCTGGATTGGAGCCCTCTGGGTTGTATCTCTTCCTAAACCTTGTTGTTCATCAATAAAGCTATCTTGGTTTCTCCTATATATTGATGTATCTTTGATGTATGATTGCATTAGTATGTTTAGTTTATTTCTAATCCTGAACTAGTTATGAATATGAATCCATGTCTTGTGTAGTGTTCTCTTCTTGTGATCTTGCAGAAACCTCTTGAAGTTGGGCGAGCGAGAAGGCAAGTAGCTGGGAACTCTCAAAGAGAAGAGAAACCGGATCGAGGGACAAACGGAAGACACCGGTTAGTCCATCCATCTCTCTTCATTCTTAATTCATAAAGGAAGAATACTAGAATAGATGTTTCTGTTTGTTGCTAAGGCACTGTCACACCTTAGGAGGATAGGATCGTCCTGCATAGGCATTTTTCCTCACAACAAATTGGCGACTCCGCTGGGGAGATCTGTTTAGTCATTTTATTTGTGTTTCCATCATTGTTTGTTTCATAGACTCAACAACAACAATCGAACTGCATCTGCTATTCTCAGATGCAAAGTAGACAGCTGCTGCTTTGATCCAATCACTGGATTTGTCTATGATCTGAACAATGGACTCACAAATGATTTGATGATCCTTTGTGATAGATCTTAGTACCCCCTCAAAGCATCCCTTTGATTGCACCTTGCTTGTTGCTTTTATTTGGCCTGAAACAGTAGATTAATCAGCAATCTGTGACCCAGAACCCAGTGAGAAACTCTCGTTTCTCCTTCAGCGCAGACCCTGTGAAGAGGTTCTGCATTTCAATGCAGGTCCCGTGAAGGCTACCTGCGCTGAATGTCAAAACCCCTGTGTTGAGGTTGCGCTGATCCAGTTAGGCCTTGTGCAGCTGGGGTTCTCTGCTCTGTTTTGCCTTGTTTTGATCTCTGATTTTTGTAGCCTGTAACCAGCATAGGTACCAGTCTGATAACTCCTTTTCTCTGCTTAAATTCCGCCTCCTTTTGTACAAAAAGACTGTGAGTGTTTTTATGTGTTTGTGGCGTCATTTACAGTTTTCCTTTGCAAGAGTGAAATAGTCATCCTGTAGCCCTTGATTCAGATCTGTTGATTGTGATCTTAGGAGAGAGTTCATTGGCTGTTTACAGTTGATTATACATTTACTTTTGCTTTTGGTTTGAGTTTGTCTCTTTTAAGTGTCAAAACAAGTATTCATTTCGAAAATCGTTAAGTGTTGTAATCTCTTCTACCCTCTCTGATTTCAAAAAAGCAAACTTGTTTGTATTTGTCATTTAAAAGTAAATTCAAAGTTGTACAAAAAGCTTTCTTTGTAGGCATCAATACTAAGAAAGCGGAAAACAAACACCTGCATTGTGCATTTGCATTTTGATAGTTTGCATGATTGATTTAGAAAAAGTGCATTAGAGTGTGCTGATTGCTCTTTGAGAAAAGATGGTGTCTTTCTTTTCCCTTAGTAGCTAGGATTTTCAAAGTTGAAAAGATATAAAGCTTGCTTATCATCTTTAGACTGCATTTAGGAATTGTATCATACATCTCGTGGTGATCCAGAAAGGCAAACTTCTAAAAAGATCAACCTAAAATAAATTGAATGAACTTAACAACGCTTTGCAACATAACGCACAACATAGAGGTCTAGGCTAGAGACGTGTTCCAGCGTCGTAAAGCCTGGTGACTGTCGATCTCGTTGATGGTGGGTGATTCCTCTTGAGAGACGATAGCGCCAGTACGGATTGTGCTCCCACGTAACGTCGCGTATATATTGGGAGACCACTATAGGCATAAAACCTTTATCCTTAGGAAGCCGTGTCGGCCGCCGTACTGATCGCAATGCACTGAACACAACATTCAAGAAGATCGACCGCCCGTACCCTAAAAAGTATTCTGCGGTTTTGCGAGAAGTTTCGCACACCCTCTGCCTAGAACTCTAGAGCAGTTCCTTTTGGCCTTTTTCAGACTCTATAACAGAAAATGTCCATCCGAGCATTTGTCACTTCGGGCTCGTTAAAACATCGAAGGAGACTAGAGTCATCTTTAGCTTTTTCTCGACTCTTTAAAATTGAAAAAGCAAGTTGTGTCTAAAGCATCGTTAAAATTTATTTTAAACGGAACAATCACCCTTTATTCCTGCGTTGATCTTTAGGTTGAAAAAATGGAGCCTACCAACCAAGGAATTCCCCTTGGCGGAAATCCTAGTCCCTTCTCCTCTTGGGGAGATGTTGGTGCGTCCCATATGGCCACATTGTCGCTTCCAGGACTGACAATTGGCTTGCCGGTCTGGCTCTTTTCAACCAGTGTCGTTCAGAACACCACTATTCCTGAACAGTCGAATCAACAGTTAGACCAGACCAGAGTTGCTCACCAGCCTTCTACTTCATCTAATTCTTCCTCTCCTCCTTCCTCTTCGCTTGACGGCACTGGTAAAACAAAAAACCAAGTTCCTAAGGAGAAGAAGGAAAAGAAGAAGAAAGAGAAGAAGAAGAAGAAGGAGCCAAAAGCGACTGGGGGAAAACAAGTGTCGTCTGACAGAAATCCACACACAGCACTGACCAGGCCTAAATCGCCTTGTGTCATATGCAAGGGAGACCACTTCCACAGAGATTGTCCCTGCATCCCTCGGATACTAAGGGACTGGTCTCCCCGTTTGCACAATTCGGTGGCGTCAACCTCTGATAGCCATGTTGACAGCTCACTGTCAACTAGTGAAAGTGAAGTCCCAGGACAGAGAGGGAAAGCTAGATTTCCCTGCAAACTGTGTGAAGGTGACCATGCCATCCACCGTTGTCCCTTCTTAGATGAGGCTAAAAGAGTTTTGGAAGATCGCCCGGTTTTACCAGTGCAACTTCCTCCTGGATATCAAAAAATCCTGCCAAGTCCTTCACCAGTTGAGAACCCGGCTGGCCCGCTCAAGTGGTCGGCCGAAGCACCTATCATTGAAGATGAACCGTCTGGATCCATACCTAACGAAAGTCAAAAGGTTGAGGCGGCAGTTGACCCGGTTTTGCCTTCAGAGGCTCTATCTTCGAATGATACCATCACAGAGGAGAATAAAGACGACACCGTCAAAATTCTCTTCATCAACACAGACTCCGACGAACAAGGGGGAAATTTGCCCATTCCTTTGTCGCAGGAAGGAACTTTGTCAGAGTCATACCCGGCCGTCTATTCGGTCCCACCACGAAGCAACCTAGTTGTCTCGTTCGACTGGAACCAACTAGGCAGACCCCGTTTGCCAGCAAGTATACCATTCAGAATTATCGTTCAAATATATAGAATGGTAATGGCTGGCACTATCATTGATGAGGGGGCATCTGTGAGTATCCTTTCCTCTATTGCTTGGAAAGCGCTTGGTTCGCCAGCGCTTTTGCCTGAAATGAGAAATCTATCAGGATTTGATAAAGGAACCAGTCGACCTTTAGGGATCCTCCCCAATGTGCCCATAACATTGAAAGGGAAGACCGTTCAAATGAACGTGATGGTCATTCAAGGACCCTTGGATTATAACCTACTCCTTGGACGAGACTATATATATTACATGGGAGCCATCGTCTCATCACTCTTTAGAGTAATGTGTTTTCCGCACGAAGGAAGAGTGGTCAAGCTCGTGGACCAGCTTTCATTTCCCGGATCACGCATCACAAATAGTCATATACCATCCCTAAATGGTCTCTTCACGCAAGAAATGTCTCAACCCACAGTCCGTCCTCCTGATGAGCACAAGTAATCCGGGAGGATATGATTGGAACCCAGGGGGCATGCGTCCTGGTCTGCTTCGGCAGGAAAACTTTGGGTATAGGGTAGGTTTCCGTGGGAGAATATGACTAGTCTGTACCCCGTCCGTCTAGGAAGAGGGGTTATTCTAGAATAAGATTCTTTTGTCAAAGTTATGTGAGTTGACAGACGGAGTCTCTCACCTTTGTCTATTTCGGTAGACATCGCCGAGGAAGTGTTTTATTCGTGGCCGCGAATGGAGCAATCTTTGGTAACCTGAAAGAGGTAGGCCTCTCCCGGTAAAACAAATGTTTTATTGGACTAAAGAAGGGGTAACCTTGAAATCGTACTTTATGCCTGGGGGCATGCAAACCTTTTGGAGTGCAAGCAAGGGGCGGCTATTTATTTTTTAAATTTTTAGGTCCTCCCTTTAAACCTGTAGGTCTAACCCTTTAAACTCGTAGGATTAGTCGTTTCCGAACTTGCATAACGAAAGGATGCGGGGCATAGCTTTGGTAAGGCGCAAGCTCCATAAAAAATGGAATCTTACATGAGACATTCTTATCATATGACTGGATTAATCGAGCAGTTTTAGCACACAGTTCATGCTCGTTAAAAAATAAACGCAAGATCCGAGCAGTTTTAGCGCATAGTTCATGCTCGTTAAAAAATAAACATAAGATCGAGCAAATGTTTCCACCCGCGTTTAAGCTCGTTAAAAAATGAACTATCCCAGTAAATAACCACACTGAATGTAACATTATCAGCCATTAAATCCTTGGTCGTGTTTGCACTGTCACCTCCACTTTTCCATTGGCCGATCGTTCACCTCCATATGTTTGTTTACCCTTTTTGAAGAACAGCTGCAAAGAGTGATTTCACTAGCCATCCTTGTGACACTGCCGTGATTGGAAAATTCCAACCTGTACCTGGAATCAGCTGCTAACCTGTTTCATCACTCGTTCCTCAAAAGACGAGTCTTCTTTAAGCTCTTTTCATCTGACTCGTAAAATATGAAAAGATTGTCGAGTCCTTGGCCTTCCAGCTCGTTAAAGGGACAGGAAGTGCTATCCCTCCTCTAGATTTTAATCTTTTGGACCTGAGGGATTATTGCACAAAAAGATCGAGCGCTTGTTTTATTCGGCTCGTTAAAACTATCGAAAACTCATCCCTTCTGTATTGTTTTATACTTTTTCGGACCTAAGGGATTAGATGACGAAAAAGGACTTTTGGATTTAACTTTATGTACCTTTTCAGACTCTCTAAAAATGAAAAGGACCGAGTTATCTTTGTCGTTAGACTCGTTAAAATCATTAAATAGCGACAAACTTGTCTTTAGACGAGAACGAGTTTCACTATCGCTAGGCTCGTCAAAACATAGCGATGGGCTTGCCCGAAGGGCAAGTTATAGAACAAGCATATGTTATCCTCCTCAAGCTTGACAAAAATAAAGAGGTACTGGTCAGCAATGACTGGGGAAAAATTGGGAGAAACTCAAGAAAACTTTGATGGTAGTAAGTCGCTCTTGAACATGACACTTTTCCTCCGTACCACAATCGGGTTGGGTTGTTTCATTCACCGGTCACATCACCATGGTCTCGCCATACCATCCATATTTGGGGTAATGCTACCGATCCATCGCATCAGTGTCGCCATATGTTCAAGAGAAGTCGTTCAGAAAAGTCAACCGTGTCCCATCCACTGCCGTACATTATCCTTCATCCTTTCATGACCGTCACCCTGAATCATATGTCACAGATCGTTTTCACCTCCATTAAAATCATTAGCTCCATTCCGTGTCATTGATGTGGGATTCATTAAGGCCCTCCTTTGACGGATCACTTCTTGTCGACATCAACTCATTATCCAAGAAGTTGATCTAGGAACAACCCCTTCAGTACTTTGAAGCTTGCATGCCTCAATGGCAAGTTTCTCACTTCCGGCGACAAGTATACATCAATGACCTTCGACCGAAAGATTTTGCGTGGTGTTCGACGCCAAGTCCTTTATTCACACCACGTGAATTGTACTGCAGTACCTTGAGGGTCATTATCATTATTGGTGATTCCTCTCGCGCTTGTTAACGGTTTACCTCATTGACCGGTAATCAAGCGATGTCTTTCCATGTTCGACTTCAGAACATTTCTCACATGGATCGACTTGTACTTAGAGTGAAGATCGAACGAGTTTGAAGACCCCGGATCTAGTTTCATCCATCCGGGCTGCGATATATATTCAGAAAAGATAAAGACATTGACATGTACATCATTGCAGCAGATAATGATCCTACCCAAAGGATGATAATTTCATCAAAATTATCAGTCTACCATCAGACGATTGTCTATTCTATGTACAGAAAAATGAATTTATAAAGTTGAGCATGGGAATGCCCGCCTCAGCTAGATCATGAAAGCAGTATGAAAAATAATGTATTGTATTGTATCTTATTACAGGTCTCCTCCCAGCATTGGATGAACTTCGGATCCTCCTAATAAAGCATTTCACCCGATAAACGGCCTCATACTTTAGGGGGCAACTGTTATAGACATTTTTTTTCCTTACAGCACTGAGCATGAAATGTCCATAATCTAAGGGATCCTAAGTCCCTAAACATGTTGTTCCTACCCCTAGAGGAACAAGGCTAACAAACCACAGCAATTCACAGAAGTTCTCCACCAGAAACTGCTCAAAAACAAGTCAATTCAGAATCAATTCAGTGGCTCCACCAGCTGTCTGCGCTGAAATGCAAAGTCAACACTGGCTACCTGCACTGCAATGCAGGTAGAAGCCCTACCAGGGTGCGCTGAGCGAGAGTTTACAAATGGCAAGTTCATTCCAAGAGGTGTCAAGACCCAAGAAGCTTCCAGAATCTTCCTTAATGACACTTGCCTCAGTGAATTCGACTAGTGATGAGTAAGAGGTTCCCAATCTCCAAGTGGAAGCAAGAACCTCCAAGTGGAATCAAGAACTGATAGAGGGAGAGGACACTAGTCAGATCTCAAGCTGACTCATCCTCTCTCCAAACATCTATATATGGATCTCTCCTCCATGAGATCTAGGGGCTGGAATTTTGTTATTGCAAAGAATTGCTGTTGGTTTGAGATTGGAATCATTGGGTGCTTAATGCTTTGAAGGGGGTGAAGATAGGAATTCCATTTGCTGGGAAGGAGATGCTGGATTGGAGCCCTCTGGGTTGTATCTCTTCCTAAACCTTGTTGTTCATCAATAAAGCTATCTTGGTTTCTCCTATATACTGATGTATCTTTGATGTATGATTGCATTAGTATGTTTAGTTTATTTCTAATCCTGAACTAGTTATGAATATGAATCCATGTCTTGTGTAGTGTTCTCTTCTTGTGATCTTGCAGAAACCTCTTGAAGCTGGGTGAGCGAGAAGGCAAGTAGCTGGGAACTCTCAAAGAGAAGAGAAACCGGATCGAGGGACAAACGGAAGACACTGGTTAGTCCATCCATCTCTCTTCATTCTTAATTCATAAAGGAAGAATACTAGAATAGCTGTTTCTGTTTGTTGCTAAGGCACTGTCACACCTTAGGAGGATAAGATCGTCCTGCATAGGCATTTTTCCCCACAACAACCTCGCCACCGCTCATTCCACTATTGGAATGGTCTTAGTACAGGAAGACGAATTCGGAACGGAACATGTGATATATTACCTTAGTCGGACGTTAAATCCCACTGAGCTCAAATATTCACATGTGGAGAAATTGGCCTTGGCAACCATTCAAGCTGTCCAACGTTTTCGTCACTACATTCTTCTCCGTAAGACTACAGTCATTTCGGATTGCAACCCTATGATCTACATTTTGACTAAACAATTGCTAGGGGGCAAGTACTCCAAATGGATCGTTATCCTGCAAGAGTTCGACTTGGAATTTGAAAAGTCTAAGTCTAAGAAATCTTTAGTTTTTGCGGAGTTGATGTGTGATTTCCCGCGTGCTGACACGGAAACTGTGGCAGAGGAACCCATTGCGGACGAATCTCTGTTTCTCATCATCAGTTTAGATCCGTGGTATGGGGATATAATTGTCTATCTCCAGACCCAATCCTTTCGGCCCGAAGTTTCAAAGTCGGAACGTCGGAAAATTCGATTCCAGTCCCAACAGTACAAAATTATTGGAGATACTCTTTATCACCATGGGGCAGACTTGGTTTTTCGTCATTACTTAAATCATGAGGAAGCTGAAAGGGTTTTGAATGACTCACTCTGGAGCGTGTGGCGGTCATATGTCTGGGTATGCCACAGCCCAAAAGATATTGCGCACTGGCTACTTCTGGCCGTCTTTGTTTAAAGACTGTATTATTGCGGTCCGGAAATGCCACAACTGTCAAGTGTTTGATCGTAAGATGCACGCACCACCTGCTCCTCTCCACCCTATAATTTCCATTGAACCTTTTGCTAAATGGGGTGTCGATTTTATTACATGTAACCCTCACTTGGTCGGGGGGCATGCGTATATCATCCTTGCGGTTGATTATTTTACTAAGTGGGCCGAGGCGATGCCTACATTCGAGGCAGATGGCAAGACAGCTGCGATTTTCGTATTCAATCACATTATTGCTAGGTTTGGTGTCCCACAAGCAATAATTACTGACCATGGGCGCCATTTTCGAAACGTTATGATGACAAAACTTACAGGCCAGCTTGGTTTGCGTCACGATAGCTCAACCCCTTATTATCGACAAGCCAACGGTCTGGTTGAGTCCATCAACAAAGTTTTAGTTATCATGATCTAACGAATCATTGGTATTCATCGGTCGAATTGGCACAACATGTTATTTTCCACGCTTTGGGCGTACCGAACCTCAGTGAAAACATCAACAGGGTTCACTCCTTTCCAACTAGTTTATGGTTTGGAAGTTGTGCTGCCCATTGAATGCGAAATCTCGTCACTTCAAATGGCTGTCGAATTACTTCCAGCTACTTCCGAAGAGGAGAAGCGTCTATTATACTTAGCTCAATTAGATGAGACTCGACGTGATGCTGCTTTAGCAATCAAGACTCACGCAAAACGGATGAAAGCTCAGTATGATCGCAACATGACCCCTCGAAATTTTTTGGAAGGAGACCTAGTGCTATTATATGATCAAGCTAACGATAAATTAGGTGCTGGAAAATTCGTTCCTATGTGGCATGGGCCCTACATTGTCAAGCAAAAGCCAGCAAAAGGGGCCTATGAGCTGGTAGATTTTGATGGGGACTCTTTGGGTAAACCCAGAAATGGACTTTACCTAAAGAGGTATTATGCTTAAATGATGGGTATGGAGATTTAGTTAGGTTAGTTTTTCTTTCTAGCTAGTGTGTTTGTTAGTATAGACAGTGTGCTTAGCTTAGAGAGTGTGTTTTTCGTCGTTATTCTGGCTTATCTTGGTTTTACTCTTGATATTGCAGATGTCGACGCCTCTCCAAACGTACATTGGATTCGCTGATGGTGCTTGTCGTAGTACACGGAATATCTCTTCCGCAGCTTGGGTTATCTATTCGCCCTCTGACGAGTTAGTTTCTATGCATGGGGTGAGCCTCGGTCAAACAACAAACAACATTACAGAATACAGTGCAGTGATTGAATTATTGTCTGAATCTATTTCGTTTGGGATTCGGAGTTTGATAGTGAGGTTAGATTCTGAACTCGTTGTATTGCAGCTTAATAGAGTATATGCCATTAGAAATCCAGTGTTATTAAGGTTATTTTTGAGAGTGCGCCTCTTGGAACGTGAATTTGATTACATTGAATATCAGCATATTCCAAGGTCATTAAATACATTAGCAGATGCAATTGCTTCTCGAATGTTAGACAGACATTTGCGATAATCATACATGTAAATTTATAAACATTTCATCACACATGTTTAACAAGATAAGCCGGTAATAATGATATATATAGATAGGAGTGTGTCAAAAATACATCGTCTTCGATCATAGGTTGAAAAACACCTTATGATCGGCAAAAATGATAAGTACAAAAAACCAAAATGTCACATGTGTCTACAAAAAGTGACTAGCCAATCACTGGTGGTGCTCTCTATACGACATCACTGCATGCGCTACCCTACACAAGAACCTCCTAAAAGGTCTTGGGACTGCGACCACATAGCGCTGAAGTCTGATAGGGATATCATCTATAGTCGTCTCTGGTATGTCCACCGTAAGACGCTCTAGGTCCTGTTCCAACTCGGCTAAGGTCTCTGCGGCCGCATCCTGTGGGGCCGGTGCTGGTGCAACTGGTACTCTTCTCTCGAAAGGCCGGAGATTGGCCGGACGCTGTGGACCTACGTCTACATTTTGAAAATTGTCACTGTCAGTTTTGAGACGATATAAAAATAAAAAAAAAAGTAAATAATTTAAAAAACTTGTGGAAAATGAAGTACCTGTGTCATCCCACTGTTCTCCCGCTGGAAGAATCATGTCCGGATCTCCGCGAAAATCAACTCCGACATACGGAAAATCCTGAATCGAGAAAACCTGATTCTCTAACCAGTGAAAATACTCCGGTCTAAATCGGACAACCTCCGTGCCCTCGTCAGGATGACGGGCCATCACCGCAACCCATCGCATCAACTTAGGCTCTCGGGGAGGCCCAATCTCAACAGTAAGATGTTGTGGGATCAGCATCGGAACCCTCTCTAGGGAATAACTCACAACTAAAGGCCCATAACCAAAAGTCTTCAGTTGTCTGTTTTTGGTCCTAGTCAGTTGGCCCTTTAAGTTGGCCAACACAGCATCGCACGAGTTGAAAATGGTGCCCCGATAGTAATCAATCGCCATTCGCATTTGGGACCCGGTGGCAATGTGCAAAGCGGCAGCACCACAAAGTCTGGTAATTGTAAAGGCAATTACCATAAGTTCAGGCAGGGTTATCTTTTTGATTTCTATCCCCTTATCCTGGTTTTGGTTGTTACACCACTCTAGTCGGAGGCTAGCAAGGGACTAGCCACCCGCCCTAGTCCTGAACAGAGTCAATTTTTCGCCCCTCTTGGGAAAACCAGTGAGGAAGTAGATATCAGAGGGCTCTATCTCGAGCTGGTGCCCTCCAATGTAGAAACATTGATCCTGAACGTTCCACCTTTCGACCAGCCACTCTAGAAAGCACACCTGGGCCCTCATGCCAGGTATGGCCTAGTATTTGTAAAGACCGCATGCCTTCAAAGCATCAATGGAAGGTTGATGATTAATCGCGGCCAAATCAACATCTTCGTGCTCCCTTTCGCGCCAATCAAGCATGGTGGGCAATCTACGCACCATAAAACATTTGTTAGAGTCCATAAAAATGAAAGTTTTTGGTTCATTTTGGAGCATTGGAAGTTTCAAAATGCTTTCCGCAGGGTAAGCAGCCCGCCTTTAGAGACAGAGCGTCTGTACGCACCTTCTCTTAAGGCAAGCTGCGTACGCCCGGCATTTTCCCAATGGTGAAAATGTCGGGGTACGCAGGTCACCCATGGGGCACCTGCGTACCCCGAAAAGCGGACCTTGAAACCCCCAAGGTCTCCAAAAAATAAAACTAAAGCCTAAAAATGAATTCTAAACGGATGGAAATGCAAGGGAGGATGTTGTAGAATACCTGATGAGACGACATTCGATTTCGACGGTTGGATTCTCCGCAACGACCACGGGAAGTTTCTTGCCAAAAGCCCTTTTTCTCTCCTCAACAGTGAAATGGTAAAAATGAAATGGTAAAAGCCCTTTTTATAGGTTTTTTGAGTAAATGAATGTTAAATTTGTTTATTTTCCACCATGAAAAGGTATTTTTCAAAGTATTTTTATCTATATTAAACAGGTATGAGTAATGTGTTGGTTTTTGTGCAGGATAAAAGGATTTTCAGAGAAAATTGTCATTTTTCACATACAAAAATATCAGAGTCATCTTTTAAGCCCTTTTCTGACTCCTAAAACATGAAAAGATTGCCGAGCGTTTCTTTTACACTCGTTAAAATGGAATTAAAAGACAGTCCCCTTATAGCCCTTTTCTGACCGTAAAAACAGGAAAAGATTGCTGGATTTTTGTCGTTTCAAATTCGATATTGGAAAAAAAACGACGTGTCCTTGATCGCTTTTTACTTTTCAGGTCAAAGACACTAATCATGAAAGTACTCCTTGGTCGCAAGATCAAGCGGTTCTCTCAAGTATTATTTTATACTTTTTCGGGCTTGGGAGACACAACTTTACGAAAAAGTTCAGCCTGGAGTCTTCTTAAGTTTTTTCAGACTCTCTAAAAATGAAAAACGCCGAGTTTCTCCTATACTGGACTCGTTAAAATTTCATAGTAAAGGACCTGTTCGATTACAAACAGGAACGGACCACTCCTTCTTAGGGTTCGAATCAAAACTAAGTTGGACTCATCCGAAGGATGAGCTTATAATCAAGCATATGTTATCCTCCTCAAGCTTGTAAAAAATAAAGAGGTACTTGCCAGAAATGGTGGGGGAAAAGAGAGAAAAATGAGCCTATTTGTTATCCTTTGTCTCAGAAGAAGCCTTATTACCACTCTTGAACACGACACTTTTTCATTCACCTGGGTTGGGAAATCCTTTGCCTCACAGTTGGTCAAACCACATTGAAAGTCTTCAGTCGGGTACTAACTTTGGGTCAAATGTCACCAAGCCATCTGTTGTGTCATTATGTGTTCAAGAGGTCTCTGCATATAAACCATTCATCTGCAAAATACCCGTCATCCATCTTGACCATCCCTGAGTCAGTCCTTACAGCTACATTTCTTCAACTTGATCTATGATTTCGTGTTGTGGGCTTGCCTGCAACGGGTCGCTTTCTATCGACATCAGCACATTATCTAGAAAGATGACCTAGGAATCGTCAGTACCTTGAAATCTACATGCATCAATGGCAGGTTTCTCACCTTTGACGACGGTTTACATCATTGACTTTCGATCGAAGGATTCCGTGAAATGTTCGACATCAACTCATCCATTCACATCTCATGGATTGTACTGGGTACTTTGAGAACCATTGACATCATTGGTGGTCTCTCTCACATTTGTTAACAGTTTACATCATTGACTGCTAATCAAGTGGTTTCTACCATGTTCGACATCAACTCATTTATTCGCATGGATAGAATCGTACATGTTCATGAAGTAGAAATGAAGACCCTGGATCTAGTTTCCACCATCCAGGCTGCGAGGAGTTTTGTATTCATTATACAGTAGACTAATCATAAATAGATGGCTGCGTCCATACTGTGTCTACAAAAGTCTATGATTATGATGTACTGCAGAATCATTCCTATATCAGAGCAGTAGTTAGTTTGTTAGTTAAAGTTTTCAATTTGAGTATGGGAATGCCTACCTCAGCGATGATATGATCTTATATATGTATTTTGTGTTGAATATTTGCAGGTTCCGACTGGGCTCTCCACAAGATAATCCTTGAAATGATAAAGTACTTCACCCTTCCTAGATGATATGAAACCCTTAATCTACTACAGGCTTCGCACTTTAGGGGGCAATCTGTTACACTAAAATTTGTCACCATGACTATTTGCAGTTAGTATGGCTCCATCAACTATCATACTATCCTCCTTGGCAAGTCTCATACCTCTGCTCTCCATGTCAAACTCCAAGAAAGAGAGAAAGCCTTTAAAAATCTATATATCTCTGGGTATGCAGTTTCTCTTAGCCTTACCTGCGTGTACGCATCCCAAGTTCACAATACCTGCGTACTTGTACGCTCTGTCTGTAAAGCAATGGGTGCGTACTCCTGTAAAGGTCAAAAGGCGCAAGTTTCACTCCAAAAAAGTTACTTGTGGTCATTTCTAGAGCATTCTAGAAGCTTGTTTGACGTGTATGGAGCGCCTCCAGATGGTTCATGTATCCCTATCAAAGAGGAACTTATCCCATCAAGAGGGGAGCTATCCCATCCAAAGAGGGGCTTATCCCATTGATGGTGGACCTGAATAACTTCCTCTAGAGCACTATAAATACAGGCATTGGGCCAGAAGGGGGGGAGGTTGAAAGCTGAACATTCCTAAGGGTAGATGCTGCTGGAATTAGGACTCCCATTTAGAGCTTGAGAGGAGAGATTCCCATCCTTTCCTAGCCTTATTTGAGAGTGGGTGAGCTGATCAAAGTAAAGGAAAACTCTTGCTGGACCCTAGGAGGGACCTGCACAACACCAAATCTCAGGTTGTAATGGTTTCTTTTGTTTCCACTTAATGCAAATGAACTCATTTTTCTCAACAGATTGTTATTCATGATTTGTTTCATATACTCCTTGGTCTGTATGATGGATATGTATTGTTTTATGAGTTTATCAGGTGCTATTTAATCTTTTGGCTTGTTAGTGAATGCAGGTTTCGAAGAGAAGGAGGAGCTCATCCAGATTGGCGAGGCTGGACTACTACAAAGCATTTGTTGTGGGGAAAAATGCCTATGCAGGATGATCCTATCCACCTAAGGTGTGACAGTGCCTTAGCAACAAACAGAAACAACTATTCTAGTATTCTTCCTTTATGAATTAAGAATGAAGAGAGATGGATTGACTAACCGGTGTCTTCCATTTGTCCCTCGATCCGGTTTCTCTTCTCTTTGAGAGTTCCCAGCTGCTTGCCTTCTCGCTCGCCCAGCTTCAACAGGTTTCTGCAAGATCACAAGAAGAGAACACTACACAAAGACATAGATTCATATTCATAACTAGTTCAGGATTAGAAATAAACTAAACATACTAATGCAATCGTACATCAAAGAGACATCAATATATAGGAGAAACCAAGATAGCTTTATTGATGAATAACAAGGTTCAGGAAGAGATACAACCCAGAGGGCTCCAATCCAGCATCTCCTTCCCAGCAAATGAAATTCCTATCTTCACCTTCCTTCAAAGCATTAAGCACCCAATGATTCCAGTCTCAAACCAACAGCAATTCTTTGCAATAACAAAATTCCAGCCTCCCAACCTCTGGATCTCTCGGATGAGAGATCTATATATAGATATTTGTAGAGGTGTGAGTCAGCTCTGGGTTTTTGATTAGTGTCTTCTCTCTGATAGTTCTTGATGCCACTTGGAGATCTCATTGATCTCTTACTCATCCTTGGGCGATTTTGAGAGGCAAGTGTCCCATGAGAAGTTTCTAGAAGATTCCATGATCATCCACCTTGCAAACTGTCTCCGCCACTTGTCTTTTCCTAATCAGCGCACCCTCACAGTGTATTTAGGTGCACTGAAACGCAATTCTCGTGTGTACAACCTACGCTGAATGTCAAAACCTCTGTGTTGAGGGTGCACTAATCTAGTTTTGACCAATTTTGAGTAGTTTCTGGTGGAGAACTTCTGGGAGAAGCTGTAATTTGTTAGCCTTGTTCCTCTAGGGGTAGGAACAACATGTTTAAGGACTTTGGATCCTTTAGATTATGGACATTTCATGCTCATAGCTGTAAGGCACAAAAATGTCTATAACAGTTGCCCCCTAAAGTATGAGGCCGTTTATCGGGTGAAATGCTTTATCAGGAGGATCCGAAGTTCATTCATTGTTGGGAGGAGACCTGTAATACAATACAATACAATACATTATTTTTCATACTGCTTTCATGATCTAGCTGAGGCGGGCATTCTCATGCTTAGCTTTATAAATTCATTTTTCTGTACATAGAACAGATAATCGTCTGATGGTAGACTGATAATTTTGATGAAATTATCATCCTTTGGGTAGGATCATTATCTGCTGCAATGATGTACATGTCAATGTCTTTATCTTTCCTGAATATATATCGCAGCCTGGATGGATGAAACTAGATCCGGGGTCTTCAAACTCGTTCGATCTTCACTCTAAGTACAAGTCAATCCATGTGAGAAATGTTCTGAAGTCGAACATGGAAAGACATCGCTTGATTACCGGTCAATGAGGTAAACCGTTAACAAGCGCGAGAGGAATCACCGATAATGATAATGACCCTCAAGGTACTACAGTACAATTCACGTGGTGTGAATAAAGGACTTGGCGTCGAACACCACGCAAAATCTTTCGGTCGAAGGTCATTGATGTATACCTGTCGCCGGAAGTGGGAAGCTTGCCATTGAGGCATGCAATCTTCAAAGTACTGAAGGGGTTGTTCCTAGATCAACTTCTTGGATAATGAGCTGATGTCGACAAGAAGCGATCCGTCAAAGGAGGGCCTTACACGGAGCAAATGATTTTGATGGAGGTGAAAACGATCTAATGACATATGATTCAGGGTGGCGGTCATGAAAGGATGAAGGATAATGTATGGCAGTGGATGGGACACGGTTGACTTCTCTGAACGACTTCTCTTGAACATATGGCGACACTTATGCGATTGATCGGTAGCATTACCCCAACTATGGATGGTATGGCGAGACCATGGTGATGCGACTGGTGAATGAAACAACCCAACCTGACTGTGGTACGGAGGAAAAGTGTCATGTTCAAGAGCGACTTGCTACCATCAAAGTTTTCTTGAGTTTCTCCCAATTTTTCCCCAGTCATTGCTGACCAATACCTCTTTATTTTTATCAAGCTTGAGGAGGATAACATATGCTTGTTCTATAACTTGCCCTTCGGGCAAGCCCATCGCTATGTTTTAACGAGCCTAGCGATAGTGAAACTCATTCTCGTCTAAAGACAAGTTTGTCGCTATTTAATGCATTTAACGAGTCTAACGACAAAGATAACTCGGTCCTTTTCATTTTTAGAGAGTCTGAAAAGGTACGTAAAGTCAACTCCGAAAGTCCTTTTTCGTCACCTAATCCCTTAGGTCCGAAAAAGTATAAAACAATACAGAAGGGATGAGTTTTCGATAGTTTTAACGAGCCGAATAAAACAAGCGCTCGATCTTTTTGTGCAATAATCCCTCAGGTCCAAAAAGATTAAAATCTAGAGGAGGGATAGCTCTTCCGGTCGCTTTAACGAGTTGGAAGGCCAAAACTCGGCAATCTTTTAATATTTTACGAGTCAGATGAAAAGAGCTTAAAGAAGACTCGTCTTTTGAGGAACGAGTGATAAAACGGGTTAGCAGCTGATTCCAGGTACGGGTTGGAATTTTCCAATCATGACAGTGTCATAAGGATGGCTAGTGAAATCACTCTTCGCAGTTGTTCCTCAAAATGGGTAAACAATCAAATGGAGGTGAATGATTGGCCAATGGAGAAGTGGACGTGACGGGCAAACACGACCAAGGCTTTAATGGCTGATGATATTACATTCACGGTGGTTATTTACCGGAATAGTTCATTTTTTAACGAGCTTAAATGCGGGTGGAAACTTTTGCTCGATCTTATGTTTATTTTTTAACGAGCATGAACTATGTGCTAAAACTGCTCGGATCTTGCGTTTATTTTTTAACGAGCATGAACTGTGTGCTAAAACTGCTCGATGATAAGTTTGCATGCCCCCAGCATAACAACGCAAATCGAGGTGCATGCCCCCCAAGCTTCATTGCATTCAACTTGGTGGTTGGAATGAAGGTTTACCTTTGAGATTTGGAAGGGGGATTGTTTCATTTTTTAATGAGGTTGACTCAGTAAAAAAACTATCCTCATGACTCCTTGTTTCATTTTTTAACGAGGTTGACACGAGATTAGAACCATCCTCGGAGCCCACTGTATTTACAGTATTTCTATCAGGGCGATGATCCACGCTGACAAAATGTTTAGGAATCTTCCGAATCCATTAGATATAGAAGATTTCATATTGTAGGTTTCCACTGTGGCCACTTCCGCCAGATTACTTGCAGGCGGTAAGGCAAAAGTACCCATTAAGGCAGGGTCTTTTAGGAGACCTACTCCAATATTTTGAAGCGAATGATTGCTTCCATGGATCATTGGAATGCTTCCCGTAACTTGCGAACTGCGGGGAGGAAAGTTTGTTGGTCGATGACTATAATTCATCCTTGAAAGGGAAATGCAATCTTCTTGAAGTAGGTTGACACAACTGCGGCCATGGCATATATCCAGGGCCTTCCCAGTAGGATGTTGTAATTGAGGTTTCCATCAATTACTTCAACATCAATTCCTACTGTTTTGCCCCCTAGTTCAACTTGCAAGTTACTTAAAATCCCGTATGGAGTGTATGTTCATCCATCAAATGATTTTAACGTCGTTGACGATCTCGACAAGGGTGGTGAGCCTAAATTCTTCCAGCAACTCATCGACATAATACACGTAGATGCCCCCTCATCAATAATTGTTCGATGAACAGTTTTGTTGAGGGCTTTCACTTGAATAAGGAAAGCTAGTTGAGCTGGTAACTGAGGGTCATATCCTTTATGATCAAAGGCCACAAGATTGGAATCCCTTGGGCCAATCCCACCTATTGCTGATAATAAAGCTTGCTCTTGGGAGGGGCAATTTTGCGGTACCTCAAGTGTCGACATAGCGGATGACGATTGGGCCAGGTCCTCTATTATATTATAATTCTGTGCTACTTTTGCACTAGGATTAAATGTCGATTTGTGTACTACTCCCTTTGGCGACTTTATCATTGGTTCAGGAATGATGGGTGGCACAACTTCGGTCAAAGTTGTTGTCGAACTACTAGGTTGTTCATTAGCCTTATTATTCGACAGCTGTGGATTCCCGTAATCTTTATTCCTTGTCAAAGCATCATTTTGCTGCTTTGAGATAGACAACATAAGCACTTGGGATCGGGAAGCATTTTGATTAGCAACCAGTTTGGTTCCCGGGTTTGGAAATGGATCAGTCAATACTGCTGAGGTTTTCGGACTCTTAAAGAATCTTTTAAGCTCAGCTTTGTATGGACATTCATTCGTCCAATGGTCCTCATCGCATATTTGACACCCAAAAAGGGGTTTCCTTTGCCCTGAAGGGTTTGCAGAAGCTTTTTCAGGAGATGACTCATCCTGCTTCTTTTTCCTCCCTTTCTTTTTCTTCTTGCCCCCTGGTTGCTTCAGTAGTTTGCCTTTGTCGGTCGACATCGCATTTACTTCCGAGGCAAGAATTTCGTCTTTTGCATTTTGACCTGAAATCTTACGGGCTTTCTTGGACGTAGCCTTTGTCGATTTCGCGTTTGTCGTGCCAATCACGCCATCGCCGGCGTGAGAGTCATTGTTTGATTTAGGAGGAGGAGGAATTGAGAATTCCGGTCTAGGGGCGTCAGGTATTTTGTCGTAGAGCGTGCTAGACTGAGTATAGACCAAGTCTAGATATTGCGCACGAGCGATAACTTGCTCTTCCGTTACGACTCCCCCCTTCACCACATCTTCCGTTATGGCAGGAAGTAACGACTTGATAAACCATTCAGCTAATAGCTGATCGGGAACGTACGTTTTTACCATCCTACGACGACGTCGCCACTCATGTATATGATCAGATATGTGAGTGGCCGTTGTCTGTTTGAAATTGGTTAGGAGTTCCGTTCCCATTTCATACCTTATCGGTAATTGAAAATGGGTTAAGAAAGTCGTGGCTAAGGTACTGAAGTTGTCGAACGAAGCTCTAGGTAATTCAATATACCATTTTTTCGCTGGACCAGTTAACGTCCTCTGAAAAAGTCGAAGCCTAATCGAATCATCGTTTAGGGTGTTTGATGAACACCACAGATGAAATGTCATCACATGATTCGACGGATCTTCACCCGGATTTCCATTAAATTTAGGAATATCTGACGGAAGTTTATAAGGAATCGCTGGCCACCAAGGGGCATAAGCAATTGGATCATTCGTCAGCCGGTTTAGATCTGGTAATTCTAGAGTTGCTACAAAGGGCAACTGTTGATTCAGGTTAGGTGAAGCATACCCAGGATAAGATGGAATCGCCTGAGCAGTGGGTCTTTGCATACCAGCATAATGTATTTGATGCTGGCAACTTTGACAAGGTTGATGGGCATAACCATTATAATATGGTTATTGATAACCGCTTTGGAAATGCGATTGCCCATTACTTACAAAGACTTGTTGCTCAGGTCGTTGATATGATTGCTGGAATGGGGGTTGTTGAGTTTGGACCAGCTCTGGTTGTTGAACCATTTGCTGTTGACCAATACTGGATGATTGACCAAGATGAGGAGTCACAGTACTTGTTTGATCCTGAGTCGCTCCAGATAAGGAGGCACTAACCTGAGGTTGTGATTGAGTCGTTGAGACAAGAGACTGTTGTATCGCAACCTGAGGCTGTTGGGGTTGACATACAACAGGTAGCGCTTGTACTTGCGACGCAGTCACCACAGCAGGTATAGTGGGAATATTTGACACAGGGTGGACTGGTGCATTGAATATACAACCCTTGGTTGCTGAGGCAGTATTGGTACCCAACCACTGGATGTAATTCCAGTTTGACCTGAACTTTGTTGTAAACTCCCATATGGTTGTTCTCCGGGAGGGAACAATGAAAAGGCATATTGCCCTCCATATGGTGGCAATCCAGTACTTAAAGGGTAGATTGGCCTTTGAAGACACATTGGATCCATTTGTTGAGTTTCAACATAAGAAATACCAGATGATAATCTGGATGAAGAAATAGGAACTAACCATGTCGTCAAAACAGTCTCTGATTGGACTCCAGCTTGTTGTTGACAATTTCCCGGGACAGATGGTATACCAGCGAACATCGTTGGAGTAGCAGCAGGAGTCTCTGCCACTGCTGCGTTGGATGACACAGTCCTGGATGTCGACGGTTGTTCAGACATATTTAGTCTATCCAAAAGATTTTCTAGCGATTCTACAAGAACTTACGATGAAAAGAGACTAACTTCGAAGATCGACGAGGGAATGGTGATGATTATTCCGTTTAAAATAAATTTTAATGATGCTTTAGACACAACTTGCTTTTTCAATTTTAAAGAGTCGAGAAAAAGCTAAAGATGACTCTAGTCTCCTTCGATGTTTTAACGAGCCCGAAGTGACAAATGCTCGGATGGACTTTTTCCGTTATAGAGTCTGAAAAAGGCCAAAAGGAACTACTCTGGAGTTCTAGGTAGAGGGTGTGCCAAACTTTTCGCAAAACTGCAGAATACTTTTTAAGGTACGGGCGGTCAATCTTCCTGAATGCTGTGTTCAGTGCATTTCGATCAGTAGGGCGGCCGACACGGCTTCCTAAGGATAAAGGTTTTATGCCTATAGGGGTCTCCCAATATATATTCGACGGTACGTGGGAGCACAATCCATACTGGTGCTATCGTCCCTCAGGAGGAATCACCCACCATCAGCGAGATCGACAGTCACCAGGCTTTACGACGCCGGAACACGTCTCTAGCCTAGACCTCTATGTTGTGCGTTAAGTTACAAAGCGTTGTTAAGTTCATTCAATTTATTTTAGGTTGATCTTTTTAGAAGTTTTCCTTTTGAGGTTCACCACAAGATGTATGATACAATTCCTAAATGCAGTCTAAAGATGATAAGCAAGCTTTTTATATCTTTTCAACCATGAAAATCCTAGCTACAAAGGGAAAAGAAAGACACCATCTTTTCTCAAAGAGCAATCAGCACACTCTAATGCACTTTTCCTAAATCAAACATGCAAACTATCAAGATGCAAATGCACAATGCAGGTGTTTGTTTTCCGCTTTCTTAATATTTATGCCTAAAAAGAAAGCTTTTTGTACAACTTTGAATTTGCTTTTAAATGACAAATACAAACAAGTTTACTTTTTTCGAAATCAGAAAGGGTAGAAGAGAATACAACACTTTACGACTTTCGAAATGAACACTTGTTTCGACACTTAAAAGAGACAAACTCAAACCAAAAGCAAAAGTGAATGTATAATCAACTGTAAACAGCCAATGAACTCTCTCCTAAGATCACAATCAACAGATCTGAATCAAGGGCTACAGGATGACTATTTCACTCTTGCAAAGGAAAACTGTAAATGATGCCACAAACACATAAAAACACTCACAGTCTTTTTGTACAAAAGGAGGCGGAATTTAAGCAGAGAAAAGGAGTTATCAGATAGGTACCTATGCTGGTTACACGCTGCAAAAATCGGAGATCAAAACAAGGCAAAACAGAGCAGAGAACCCCAGCTGCACAAGGCCTAACTGGATCAACGCACCCTCAACACAGGGGTTTTGACATTCAGCGCAGGTAGCCTTCACGGGACCTGCATTGAAATGCAGAACCTCTTCACAGGGTCTACGCTGAAGGAGAAACGAGAGTCTATCACTGGGTTCTGGGTCACAGTTTGCTGATTAATCTACGGTTTCAGGCCAAATAAAAGCAACAAGCAAGGTACAATCAAAGGGATGCTTTGAGGAAGGGCTAGGATCTATCACAAAGGATCATCAAATCATTTGTGAGTCCATTGTTCAGATCATAGACAAATCCAGTGATTGGATCAAAGCAGCAGCTGTCTACTTTGCATCTGAGAATAGCAGATGCAGTTCGATTGTTGCTGTTGAGTCTATGAAACAAACAATGATGGAAACACAAATAAAATGACTAAACAGATCTCCCCAGCGGAGTCGCCAATTTGTTGTGGGGAAAAATGCCTATGTAGGACGATCTTATCCACCTAAGGTGTGACAGTGCCTTAGCAACAAACAGAAACAGCTATTCTAGTATTCTTCCTTTATGAATTAAGAATGAAGAGAGATGGATGGACTAACCGGTGTCTTCCGTTTGTCCCTCGATCCGGTTTCTCTTCTCTTTGAGAGTTCCCAGCTGCTTGCCTTCTCGCTCACCCAGCTTCAACAGGTTTCTGCAAGATCACAAGAAGAGAACACTACACAAAGACATAGATTCATATTCATAACTAGTTCAGGATTAGAAATAAACTAAACATACTAATGCAATCGTACATCAAAGATACATCAGTATATAGGAGAAACCAAGATAGCTTTATTGATGAATAACAAGGTTCAGGAAGAGATACAACCCAGAGGGCTCCAATCCAGCATCTCCTTCCCAGCAAATGAAATTCCTATCTTCACCTTCCTTCAAAGCATTAAGCACCCAATGATTCCAGTCTCAAACCAACAGCAATTCTTTGCAATAACAAAATTCCAGCCTCCCAACCTCTGGATCTCTGGGATGAGAGATCTATATATAGATATTTGTAGAGGTGTGAGTCAGCTCTGGGTTTTTGATTAGTTTCTTCTCTCTGATAGTTCTTGATGCCACTTGGAGATCTCATTGATCTCTTACTCATCCTTGGGCGATTTTGAGAGGCAAGTGTCCCATGAGAAGTTTCTAGAAGATTCCATGATCATCCACCTCGCAAACTGTCTCCGCCACTTGTCTTTTCCTGATCAGCGCACCCTCACAGTGTATTTAGGTGCACTGAAATGCAATTCCCGTGTGTACAACCTGCGCTGAATGTCAAAACCTCTGTGTTGAGGGTGCACTGATCAAGTTTTGACCAATTTTGAGTAGTTTCTGGTGGAGAACTTCTGGGAGAAGCTGTAATTTGTTAGCCTTGTTCCTCTAGGGGTAGGAACAACATGTTTAAGGACTTTGGATCCTTTAGATTATGGACATTTCATGCTCATAGCTGTAAGGCAAAAAAACGTCTATAACAGCGTTGGACTAAAGGTATGTTAAAATCACCTGATTACTTGTATTCTTGATGCATGTTTAGAGAAAGGTAGTGTTTATTTGTCTTGTTTGTCACTAGAAAACCTTTGCTTCTAGGGAGGTCGGTTTTTTCCGCATTATCGACTCTTTCCGCATGACACATCAAATCCGTGGAACTGCATCTGAGGGTGGATCATAATCTGCTGTCATCTGGGCATGTGGGGGATTACTTGAAGGGACACCCCCTCATGAGGTCTAGAACATATCACACACACCTGTGAAAGGCTAGTACAATCTATTGGATCACCGAACCATTAAGTGTATGATTCTTGATCATGCGATAAAGAGCTAGAGTCGATCATGCAAGAACAACAAAGTAAAATGGAAATTATGATTCCCTTTGATTGATCTGAGGCACTGAACAATGATGAAAGTTAGAACCAAGGTACACCACCCTCTTGACCACTCTCTTGGAATAAATGTGGTGAATTCGACAGAAGAGGGCCTGCCAGAGGTAAAGCAATGAGGATTCCTCAACAAAGGCACGAGGGTCATAACAATATGATTGATGGACTGACACCAGGGATGATGATGGAAGGATACTAGATGAGAGGTGGACTGGAAACGTCCCTTGTGAGAGCATGATATGCATGGTTGACCTGGTAGTGTCTGACTCGATTCTAGAGGGGATGGTAAATTACTCAAACAGAGGCTTTTCAAAGACAAATAAGTATATATGAAGGCCAAATATGATTACAATGGGATGAATGTGACACAAAGATGGATGACATACTATAACAGGACTCAAGGGGACTTAGAATAGACACCATGGATGCACGGGTGACTAATCTCTGATGCTCTGAACAAGGGTGACTAATTGGTGCTACCACATGGACTCTAAGTACCCTTGGTCTTGGCCATCCCAAGAGCCTCAGAGCCCTCTTGTACAATTTCTTTACTTCTTTTGAATTCCTTTTTCACTTGCATCTCTTATTTATGCATTTACTATTCATGCTTGTTTTATTGTAGATCATATTGGTTAAATGATTAAAGTGAGTTGTTTTGCAGGTTATTTACAGAGTCACAAGAATTATGCATGCTTAGAACAACTTTTAAAAATCATATTCATCATTTACCTACTTGGATTAGTTTACTAGTTTACAAATCTAACATTTCTGGAAGTCCCTTGTAGCAAAATAGTAGTAATATTATGCTATTTTTTAGAACGTGTTAATGAGATTCATTTGATTTTATTCCACATGTATTAGGTCATAAAAAAATTCAAGTTAATAAAAAAATTACCCCATATCATTTTCAGTTGATTAGGTTGGGCATTTGGTAGGATAACTTGCTCACTAGTTCTTGAATTTCCGGTTTTTAGAGTAAGTAATTTTCTGCTACTTTTTAGCATGCATTAACATGGGTATTTTGGATTTTTTCCACTAGGAATGGAGTCCTAGGTTATACTACTTAATAACAACAACAAAAAAATTTGGAACCAGCTCACAAAATAGAAGAAAAGATAGATCAACGACTTCAAAATCAGTCTCTTCGAGGGGGCAACCTCCTTTACATTACACAAATTAACAATTCTTGGATGATATAAATGACAAGACCTCCTTTCTATATATAGGAGTCTAAGGGGTCACAATATAATCAAAGCCGACATAACAATAATAATGTAAGGGCACAAAAATAACAATAGTGGGCTTCTATGGGGCACAATAATAACAATATGGGGACAACATGGGCACAACAATAACAATAAGGGGCTACAATGACAATAATAATAAGGGAATACACTAGTATTATAGGGACCTAACATGCTCCTCTCCTTCAAAAAAGTGTTGTCCTCAATGCTTGAGTAGTTCTAGATGTTTATATATAAAATTCTTATCCTCCCATGTGGAATCTTCAGCGGGTAAGTTCTTCCTCTTGATGAGATACTCTTAAATTGATCGACTTCATAGCTATCGAGTTCTTGTTTCTATGATTGATTCAGGTTCCAATATGATTTTTCCTTCAATTTCAAGCTGTGATAATATTGTTTGAACTGGGAGCTTTTCACCTATAACCTTCTTTAAGCATGAAACATGGAAAACTGGGTGCACTTGGGAAGCTACAGGAACCTCCAATTTTTATTCCATAGTACCAATCTTTTGGGACACCTTGTATGGACCATAATACTTTGGTCATAATTTATTATCCTTCTTAGCTTGCTTGAGGGACATTTTTTTGTATGGTTGTAGCCGTAGAAATACCCAATCACCTACATCAAAATGTATTTCGCTGCAATGTTGATATGCTTGTTGTTTCATTCTATTATGTGCCAAAGTGAGGTTATCCTTTAAGAGTTGTAGAAATTTTTGTTGATGCTCGATGTGATCTTCCATTGCTTGAACATTATAATTTTCTCTTAAATATGATGTGATGGATGGTGGATGATATCCATAAAGTGCATAAATGGGGTCATTTTTGCTGCAGTATGTAAGGAAGTGTTATACCACCATTCAGCCAGAGGCAACCATTTGACCCATTGTGTATGTTTATCATATGCAAAGCAACGAAGATATCCTTCCAAACATTTGTTCACTATCTCAATTTTCCCATCAGATTGAGGATGATAAGATGAGCTATGAGCTAACTGAGTACCCAGGAAAAAAAATAATTTTGTCCAAAAATTTCTAGTGAAAATGGGATCTCTTTCACTTACAATAATCTTTGGGTTTCCATGTAGCTTTTGAATTGTTTCCATAAATGGAGTAGCAATTGTACTAGATTTAAAGGGATGAGATAATGCACAAAAGTGTGCATACTTGGTAAGTCTATCAACTACCACCATGATGACACTCTTTCCTTCGGACTTGGGTAAACCTGTGATAAAATCCATTAAAACCTCCTCCCAACGTTGACTTGGAATGGATTAAGGTTGTAATAGACCTGGGGTCTTAATTATTTCAACTTTATTTTGTTCCCAAACCAAACATTCTGCCACAAATGTTTGAATATCATATTTAAGGTAATCCCAAAAAAATTCCTTCTTAACCTTGTGGTAAGTTTTTAAAAATCCCGAGTGCCTTCCTAAGGGAGAGGTGTGCAATTCCAGAAGAATCTTCTGTTTGAGTTGGGAATTCTTACAAAGATATAAGTGATATTTGTACCATAATGAATCATTTTTCTAGCTAAATGTATCAACCCACACTTCTTCTTCATTCTTCCATTCATCCCTTGCTTCGTTTATCCAATCTGGTTGGATAATAGAAATGGCACAAAGCAATGCTTCCACATCCTCATCCTTTCTTGAAAGTGCATCTGCAACAACATTTTCCTTCCCTTTTTTTGTAGATGATTTCAAATTCATAACCCAACATCTTTTTTGACCAATTTTTATTTCTCTTCTGAAGATAATCTTTGTTCTAAAAATTATTTAAGACTATCATGATCCGTTTTTACCTTGAAGTATCTTCCCATTAGGAAAGACCGCCATTTCTTAAGTCCATGTAGTATTTCCAACATTTCCTTCTCATAAATAGCTTTGTGTAAATACTTTCCTTTGATTGGATGACTTTTTAAAGCAATGGGTCTTTCATCTTGCATTAAAACAGCACCAATTCCATTTCCTGAGGCATCACATTCCACAATAAAGGTTTTTGTGAAGTCTGGCATACGCTAAGACCGGTTCTTGGCACATTGCCTCTTTAATATGTTCAAAGGCCTTCATTTTTTCTGCAATCTAATAAAATGCATATTTCTTCAATAATGTTGTTAGAGGTACTACTATTCTTCCATAATTCTTAAAAAACTTGCGATAATACCCTGTCAACCCAAGAAATCCTTGCAGATGCTTTATGGATGTGGGGATTTTCCATTCCTTAATGGTTTTAATTTTTCTAGCGTCTACCTCAACACCTTCATGAGATACAATATGACCCAGATATTCCACCTCTTGTACTCCAAAGAAACATTTGGAGGTTTTTGCATATAATTGTTTCTCCTCCAATAGTTTGAGCACCCTGTCAACATGTTGAACATGTTGCTTCCAAGACTTGTTGTAGATTAGTATATCATCAAAAAATACTAACACAAATTTTCTAAGGAAGGGTTTGAAAAAGGAATTCATCAAACCTTGAAATGTAGAAGGTGCAATAGTAAGGCCAAAAGGAATGACCAAAAATTCATAATGACCCTCATGAGTTCTAAATGCTTCTTTTCAGAATGTCTTTAGTCTTCATTCTGATTTGATGATATCTTGAACAAAGATCCAACTTGGTGAAGTAAATTGATCCATGCAATTCATCCAATAATTCATCAATGATAGGAATGGGAAGTTTATCTTTAATAGTGAGCTTATTGAGCTCCCTATAATGTGGACACATGCACCATGATCCATCCTTCTTGTACACCAATACTACTGGAGTAGAGAAAGAACTTTGACTAGGTTGAATTATACCAGCCTCTAGCATTCCTGCAACCATATGTTCAATTTCACTCTTTTGGGCATAGGGATATCTATAAGGCCTGATGTTTGGAGGAACACTTCTTGGAATCAAAGAATAGCATGATCATGATCACAAATAGGTGGGAGGCCTTTGGGAGTCTCAAATAACTTTGAATGATTGTCAAAGACTTTTTGGAGATTTGGAGAAATAGAGGATTTCGATGTGGGGACCTCTAGCAAACATAATTGTGCAATTACGTCTCGTTGTTATTTCTTTAGAAGCTTTGTCATGTCATTAGAGCTGATTATCTTTCCCAGTTTCCCTGTAATACCCCTTAATACAACTTCCTTTCCTTACGAAAAAAATTCAAGAAAAGTTCTTGAAAATTAAAAGCTATCTTACCCAAAGATTATAGCCATTGGACTCCTAGTACAACATCAACACCACCCATTGGAATGGAAAGCATTGGACTATCCAATACATATTCTCCCATGGATAGCTTGATATTATGGCACTTTCCAGAGAAATTTGTGGTTCCTCCATTTGCAACCATCACTTGACACTCTGGTGCTGGATATAGGAAGCAATTCAATTCCTTAGCTATCTTACAATGAATAAAATTATGGGTACTTCCCGAATCAATCAAAACTATTACCTTTCTCTTGTTTATATGTCCTTCTATCTTGAGAGTGTGAGGAGTGGTAATTTTGGCCAATGCATTACAAGATATGGTGGGATTCATTTCTTCTTTCTCTAGGGTTTGTTCCTGGTGTATATCCTCTTCTTTTGACGTTTCTTGTTCCTTTTGTTCCTCCTCTTCACAATCTCTGTAAAATAATTACTTCTCAACACACTTATGACATTTAATGTATTTCTATCACAACTATAACAAAGCCCTTTTTCTCTTTTTTCTTCCAATCTTTGTGGTGTCAACCTTCTAGGTTGTGGAAGGCTAGTGGCAACAACACTTCCATCTTTATAGTTGTGAGTGGTAGGCTTTCTTGTTGCCATAATTTTGCTTTCAATTTTTCTTGCCAGCCTGAATTCCTTCTCTAATGAATCAGGTTCCCATAGGAGAACCTCATGTTGGATGTTATCCTTTAATGTCCCTATGAACACATCAATCCTATACTCCTCTGGAATATCTTTTACCCTTATATATTCAAGTTTTGGAAGTCCTCAATGTGCCCCACCATTGAACCCTTTTGTTTGAGATTTATCAATTGGCTAAAAAAAGTGTTTCTTTTTGTATCCTCATAATGTGCTATCATTTCTTCCATAAAAATTTCTGAAGTGATAATTTTTTTACGAGAGAAAATTCATCAATACCATACAAACTGATTGGGCTCCAAATATAAAGTAACAATGCGTACCTTTTGTGTGTTTTTCACATTATGGAGATCAAAATATTGCTCCATTTGTAGTATCCATGTTACGATATCCTTGCCATCAAAGTTCCTCATATTGATCTTTGGAGCATGGTGGGTCTTCAATCCAACATTAGATTCTATGAAATCATGATTAACATTTCTTTTTTTCTCATCATGAGTTTCCTTTACTACCCTTTTGCCATCAGTAAGCATTTCTTGTAGCAACTTTGTCAAGTCTATCTTCAAATCTTCCATGTTGCCTTTAAGTTTTGTTTCTATACCATACATCTTAGCTTCCATGCCATCCACCTTAGATTCCACGCCATTCATCTTAGATTCCACGCCTTTCTTTAAACCATCCATCTTAGTTTTTGTTACTTTTTGTGAGAGTGAAATTTGTTGCACTTGGTCTCGTAATTTTGACATATCATGTTGCATTTCTTCCTCTTCTTCATGAGTCATGGTCGAGCTTTTAGGTTGCTTACTAGGTGTTTCCATTTTCTTTCTTTGGGGAATTAATTAATGATAATTATGCTTCACTATGTCCTTTGAATTCCTTCAAACTAATTTTTCAAACCAAATTTATGTAAAATTTTAAAAAGACTACACACATTTTTTATCTTTATAGAAGTTTGATATTGAATCTATTGTATCTCTGTATTGCGGATCTCCAATGTCTGAAATTTCGTCTTATAGTAGCCCTCTGAGTCCTCGTTCCTACCCCACAAGTCAGATCAAGATTGGATTCGCCAAGAAACAGTTATTTCAAATATCCAACAATGACCTCATTATAGACTAGTTCAATAGAGAGAACTTGTACGAAGTGCCACGTGTCACATTTTAAACCTTCAAACCTAAAAACAATACAACGAAAACTACATTCTGTTCTCTTTCTGTACCATTTATGAAATTTCAATATAATGCTCAAAGAGAAAGTTATGACGATTTTCCCCAGGTCACATGTTTGAGATACAATTCGGGAGCCTGAAAAAACCCTAACCTCCTTAGATCATGTTGCCAAAAATATAGTGAGACATGATCTAAAATTCATACCCTAGGTTCATCAAGATTTGAGCTCATATCAGTTTTAATTTCAGCTTCTGGAATGTCGTATAAAAACAGTTACAACGAAAATTCCACGAGGACCTATTTGAATCAATGAAACCGTAGAATCCAAAGCTCTGATACCAATTGCTATGCAACTAACTCACAAAATAGAAGAAAAGATAGATCAACGACTTCAAAATCAACCTCTTCCAGGGGGAAGCCTCCTTTACATTACACAAATGAACAATTCTTGGATGATATAAATGACAAGAACTCCTTTCTATATATAGGAGTCTAAGGGGTCACAATATAATTAGAGCCGACATAAACATAATAATGTAAGGGCACAACAATAACAATAGTGGGATTATATGGGGCACAATAATAACAACATGGGGAAAACATGGGAACAACAATAACAATAAGGGGCTACAATTACAATAATAATAAGGGAATACACTAGTATTATAGGGACCTAACGTTTTTCCCATCTCATTTTCATTTTATTTAAATAGTCATTCGGCAAGTTATCTCGCTCTTGTAGCACTCATGTAGCACGTGTAAAATTGACCAGATTTGCTACAAAATCTTGTTTTTTGTCCCTTAGGCTTGAATAATGACCCCTAGGCTTTAAATCCATGATTGAGGAAGACCAAACACCACTTATGATTTTATTTTTTACCCCTAGAACACATCTCAACAGTTTGGGTTAATGGACAGATTTATGAATTGGATAACACAATAATGATTTCCTTGATTGCCACATGAAATATTTAATGAACTTTTTCAATGGATATAACTTCTTTGGAATGAATTGATTGATTACATCCTCTTTCCTTCATGCATGTTAGATTAGTTTACTCTTAAGCCATGGTTTCTATTTCAAGCACTATTATTTCCATTCCATAAACTAAGTTTCATTTTCAATGCAAATTTTACATTCTACAATGAGGTTAGTGTTTGATTTCATCATATTCAATTCATTTCATCAGATCAATGAAATAATGACACATTTCATGCTACGCATATAGTGTTGACACCTCTTAAGTTTGTATGAACCCCAGGTTGATAATTTAAGTTGGTAATCTTGGGAGTTGCAACATTCTTATTGCAATACTAGGACTCATCAGGGACCACAGTTTTGGCACTTCATCTCCTAGGGTTATATTTTTGGATGTTTATGGTTTTCCATTGTTTCTCAATAATAAATAGGCCTTCAAGCCTCATTGTAATACAGTTCATAGGCATGTAGCCACCGCTTCTCTTCTCAGAGAAGAGATACCATCGACGTTGAGCTAGTTTATTTCCATTCTGTATGTAAGCATTTTTCAATGCTTTGATATTAATTAAATGTACATTTATTTTTGTTGCATCTCTATGTTTATGTTTATATATGTATTATGTTTTGTTCTTTCACAAGTCTAGGTGAAAATTATAATGAGTGATTTTTTAAATAATTAATTAATAAATTAATAAGTGATAAATAAATTTTAAAAAATAATAATAAATACTTGGAAAATGATTGTAGAAGGGAGAGGTGATTCCCAAGATAAGGAAACCTCTTATAAGGAAAACTAGGGAATTTTTTTTTCAATAAAATGGGAGTTGTTAAATGATAAATTTTATTTCAAATAAAATTGATTTTCAATTAATATTTTAATAATTTAGGAAGGGGAGGGGGTAGATTTAAAAAAAAAAATGTATGGTCTTTTTTTTAGGGTTGAGGGTGGGGGAGGGGTGGAATAAGAAATAAAATTGGGGTTCAAAGATAAAAGTTTTGAATGAGATGCTTCCATGAATTGCTTAGCTTGTATCCATCATCACAACTGAAGTTATTTGGTTGTTTTTCAATCTCAAGGGCTTCATGGTTGATCCTAGTGGAATAGAAGGGAGCAGAGGCAAATAATTTTAGCTTGGTCAAAGCATATAAGTTTCTTATATTTATAATACTATTCAACAACGATACATTTTGAAAAGTGATTATGATTTGTATCAGCTATGTGTTCTTTCAGTTAGGATTTAACTGATCTATCAGTTTAGTCTATATAAGATTTTTCACAAGAGCATGGAATTTTGTAAACTCCAAGGCTCGATAATGGGGTCAAATTGATCTTTAGGAGATTTGAATAATTTTTTTAGCATCTTAAAGGGTTTGAATAAAGTTTTTATGTTTTTATTAGTTAAAATTTCATAAATGTCATCAATGTTTACTTTAATGTATGGAAGGAAAAACATAGATTTAGGGGGGAGGGAAGGAGGTTTCTTAGAGGAAGGAAAATGAGAAACTTAGTATGTCTTGATAATATTTATAGTTTTCATTGCAATCTTTTCTAATCATTATGTTTGTTTGGTCCCTGAGGATGGGTGGAGTTTCCACCTGAAATGTTGGAAATCTCATGGACCCTATACACTGTAAAATAAAGTTTGTGATCAACATTGAAAATGAATTTTAATTTTTTTATTGCTTCTAAGTTTTTCAAAGTCCTTTACATGTTGTGGCATATGCAAATGTTCATCCCCCTTCAACTTTTATGAATTTGTACAGATCAAGACAAAGTAGACTCTCAAGTTGTTCAATGGGAAAAGTAAAATATTACCCATTGTGCAATTACTTACGTAAGATTTTATGTTGTTTGCAATATATTATCAGATATATATAGCCCAAGCATATATTTTTAGTTATATGATCACAAACAAATACAGTTATGATTAGGGTTTACATTTCTTAAACTTCATATTTGTAAAGATTTCAAACTTCATATTTGAAAATATTTCCAACTTCAAATTTGGAAAGAGAACTGAACATCTATAAAGGCACAAAGAATTTATATATATTGCAATAATACCTATGGTGCATAGTAGACGACCAAACTAGAAAACAAGGTGATACACTAATTTTTCAAATGTTTATGTATGGCCTGAATAGATATTCCAAAATGACTCAGAATGAACCCTTTAAAAGAAAACAAAAATCATCTCTCTCTTGCAAATTTCCCAATGAACAATCTATATATTTGGTGCCAAATTTTATGTATGCTAAAGAAAATTTGTGTTCCTTGCTTCACACATCCATTCTCTTGCACTTCCCTACTTCACATTTTAAACACTTTTCTTCGTTTTATTACTTCCTTTTATGAGAATGAAAAGCTTGAATACATATACATACACAAAATTATAATTTTATTTTCTCAATAAAAAAATTTATTATTATTATTTAAAAAAACAATCGAACTTATATTCATCTCATCATTAAATCTAATAAATATAAAAATATTAAAACAAATTAGAATATAATAATTTTTACTTGAAAATATAAATTAAAATAAATGTATATAGATTTATTTTATTATAAAAATTTATAATTATCATTCTCGTGTATATAATATTATTATACATTAACTTCGAGGGGTAGCTCAATTGGTCGAGTCTCCACCATTAAAACCACCTTTGTTATTGAGAGGTCACAGGGTCAATTCTCTTGACACTCTTGGGGTGAGGCTTCGTGGTTGAGCTAGCAAGAAGTGATCTCTTCAAGTGGATTTACATGGTACAAATATTATGTGGATGTAGGAGTCACCAATCTCTGAGGTTTTTGAACCACATAGAAAAATAAATAAATATCTGTATATATTAATATTTCTTTTATTTTCAATTCGATTGATTTTAGTGTTTTTTTTAAACATGTATAAAGTTGCGCATCTACAGAAGATATATATAAATTATCAAACATATATAATTGATATTAACATAATATAAAAATAATTATTTATGAAGAAATATCCATATGGGTAAGAATGAGATGGAAACTCATAAGATGTATTGTTCCCGGGATTCTCAAGTAACCATTGGTATAAGTAAAAAATCAAAGACACAATCCATATTGTATGTTATGAAAATAGAATTTATTTATTTTTAAATTACAAATTAAAAAACACACCTAATACTAAAACTTATCAATCCATTCAATTTTTTTTATGTAGTAATTTCTATTAAGATAGGACATGTGACATTAATATTATTATAACAAAATTTTCTTATTTACTGATAAAAAATGCAATAACATGTTACAAAATACTTAAAAGTATACATATGTTTTTACTTACATCTATTTGTACAGTGAAAAAATGACACAAATTTGAATTCACATTCAAAATCAATATTCATGTTAGTTAATAAAGATTTGTCTTTCTTCTTCTTTTTCTTTTTTGGGTTTTGTGTTTAAGCATATGATATTTGTGATCAACATTGAAAATGAAATTAGGGGGTCTTCAATAGACGATGATTAGGTGCTTTTCTAAGACACTCTTTGATGTGAAGTCAGTAGTTCAATTCTCTGCCCCGATCAGGGTGATATATTAGACATGATGAATATGTAGTCCTTCCAAACTTACAAAAAAAACATTGAAAATGAAATTCATTTTTTTTCACTGCTTCTAATTTTTTCAAAGTCATCTACATGTTGTGGCATATGCAAATGTCCATCCATTTAACTTTTATGAATTTGTAGAAATGAAGACAAAATAGACTGTGAAGTTGTTCAATGGAAAAAGTAAAATATTACCCACTTTGTAATTACTTAGGTAAGATGTTATGTCATCTACAATATATTATCAAATACCTGCCATCACGACATAATGATATGTAATTTTGGATGGTATTGTAACGAGTGGAATATATATATCCTAGATAAATATTTTTCAGTTTTATCCTCACGAACAAAAATAGTTATAATAAGGGTTTACATTTGATAAACATCATATTCGAAAAGATCTTGTACTTCAAATTTGAAAAGAGAATTGAACATCTATAAACACATAGACAAATTATATATATTGCAACAATACCTACAGTGCCTAGTAGATAACCAAAATACAAAAAAAGGTGATATGCTAATTTTTCAAATGTTTATAGCTGGCATGAATATATATTACAAAATAACTCATAACGAAAATCATCTCTCTTACAAATTTACCAGTGAAACAACCTATATATTTTGAACCAAATTTCATGTGTGCAAAATAAAATTTGTGTTCCTTTCTCCACACACGCATTCCCTCTACACACTTGTTCTCTCACACATAACCTCTCTTTCGCACATCCTTTATTGTGCACACATCCCCTACTCTGCACACCTCTTGTTTTGCATAACTACTTCTTCTTCACTTGTCAATTCTCACACATTCTCCCACTCCGCACTATTGATTACTTGCACGCCGCTTGACCAGAGTATTCAAAGCATAAAGATACAATTTCATGGCCATGCTATCTTCTATGCAGAAGGTCATTCTCTATATAGCTTAATGATATGAAATATAGTTTACTAATATATATTCCAAAATGACTTGGGTTGAACCCTTTAAAAGAAAATAAAAATAATCTATTTGTTACATATTTACAAGTGAAACAATTTATCAATTCTCATCCAAATCCCATATGTGCAAAACAAAGTTTGTGTTCCTTGTTATGCACACCCATTCTCATTCACATACCCCCTCTTTCACACATCAATGACACACATCCTTGAATCAGCGAGCTCTTGTTCCACACATCTACTTCTTTTGTGAGACAAATGTATATCTCATGCTTTATGAAATAGCTATAATCATCATAAGACTTTAGACATGGCTATAATAATTGTCTACCTGCAAGAGCACTACGTAGATGAAGCTGAGGTGACTATGTTTTTATAATTTTTTTCATTAAAAATTGTGGTTATCTATAGTAAATTGTGAGTTGTATTCAAACGATGAGAATGTTTTTAAAACTATAGTTCTATGAAATTTGATTATATCTACCCATGTAAAGTTATAGGTGCGCTATGAACACAATGACACATGATTTAGATTTTAGTAGATTTAGAATAGGTATGGTGGATTAATAGTATACACAAATTAAAAGCTAAGATTTATTTTCAAAGTGGTTATGATTTTTTTTTCCATTTTAATTTAATTCAGTAATTAAAAATAATGTCATATGAACAAGTGTCATATAAAATGACTTATGATTTTGAGTGTGTGGTAATGATAGATCGTGATATTGACCCATGATATTGTAACAAATCTCGTAGAGAAAAATATTAATGGTTAAAAATTTTGTTACACATTACTTTTAGAGTGTATATATGTTTAACTTATTATTATTTTAAAATAAAATTATAATTTAATTTATCTATAACTTAACAAGAAAAATCAATTACATATCTAATAAATACTAATTACAGCCCCTATATATATATATATCCTTTAAATTTAAATTTAAAAAACACGGACTAGCTACTTTTCAGCTTTTATATATAAATCAATTACATATCTAATAAATACTAATTACAGCCCCCTATATATATATATAACCTTTAAATTTAAATTTAAAAAACACGGACTAGCTACTTTTCAGCTTTTTTATATATATATATATATATATATATATATATATATATATATATATCCAACCCTTAAATTTGTGCTCACACAAGTTGAATTTCCTACTCTAATTTAAAAGACACGGACTAGCTACTTTTCACCTATTTCGCTTGTTATTATAGTGATGTTTTTACTTCAATTATTGGATTAGTTTTATTATTCATAGATCGTAGAAAAATGTGTATAAATTGATTGATGTTTTATTCAATTGATTTTGGGTAAAAAAAAATATCAAGAGTGTTTTCTATATCCTAATTAATAAATTTTTTGAAAATTTTAATATGAAGTAAATTAAGAAGTGGACAAATTCAAAATTTCCAATAATTTTATTTTTTTCTTAAAAAATCAATAACTTCGGTTTTTATAAAATTTACTAAAAGAAAAGCAAAGTTTTATAACCAAATTTTCCAGTAATTAAATAAAACTATAACTTTTAACAAAATTCCAATTAAATTTGAAGAAGAATTTAAACCCAAAAAAACTTTATATATATATATATATATATATATATATATATATATATATATATATATATATATATATATATATATATATATATATATATATATATTAAGTTACTCATTTTATCATGTCATTTTAATTTAAATTCATTTTTAGACTTTCTTTAAAACTTTAAAAAAGATAATAATAAAAGCTACAATTTATGTGATTTATGTTTTTTTTTCTAAATACAGTTTTTACAATTTTTTTATTAAAATATAGATTTTTTTTATACAAAAAATAATCTTTTATAATTTTACCATATATATAGATTCATCTTAACCATAGATCGATGAAGAATTTAGAAGGATCAAATCTTTTTAAGGTGCAAACTTCTTTTAAAACGAATGACTTAAAAATTCATTTGGTTTCTCTACTATATATATATATATATATATATATATATATATATATATATTCATTTTTTAAATTTCATTTTTTTGAACATATACATGAATTCAATACCTTGAAAATCCTCTCACTTGGACTATGTACACTACATAATTTAACTTCCAAATATCTTTATTACATTTCATACAAAATTGAGATAAAATATACATGAAAAAATATCAAATTATAGAAGAGTGAAACTATTCTAAACATTTAACCAAAAGAATTTTTTTTCGATTTCTTTATAAAACATATGCATAATTATTTTATTTAACCATATATAATGTACACATGGTTGACATTGTAATATTTAATAGTTTATTTATAATATACATTGAATTGTTTTATTATTATTATTATTGGTATTTTTAAATATCCTATGTAATTGTGTATGAATAATTGAATGAATAACACATCTTCCTCTTATTACCCTTATTAAGATATAATTGATTTTTTTTACTTTTAGTTACTTATTATCTTGGTGCATTGAAATATTTTATTATGTTCAACATAATAAAATATTTTTTCCCTATCTCTCTCTAAATACATATTCAAGTAAATTAGTGTATAATTTCTTTCAAAAATATAATAATTACGCATTTACGCAAAGTCAAAATTAAAAATATAAGACTTTTTAGCCTTAATTACTTTATCTTTCTTTAAAGTTGATGTAAAATTTTGTGACATAACATTGTCATCCAAATATTTTATCATGGTTGAGAATAATAATGAAATGTTTTTATTACATCCCCTTCATCCCAAACATGCGTATTCATTTTTATGTTTTAATATATATATATATATATATATATATATATATATATATATATATATATATATATATATATGTATATATATGTATATATATGTATATATATGTATATATATAACAAAAGGAATTACACATTTCCCTCATACTGACTTGTAAAATGCACCTCTCATTACAAAAATTAATAACTATGAAAGAACACATATTTTTGACCATATATTCCTACATCAATCATTTAATTCCATTAACTTAACACAAAATATTATTCAAAAGGAATTACACATCTCCCTCATAGTGGCTTGTAAAATGCGCCTCTCATCACAAAAATTAATAACTATGAAAAAACACATATTCTTGACCATATATTCCTACACCAATCATTCAATTCCATTAACTTAACGCAAATTATTATTCATTTAAACTATATTCTACGACAAAAAAATGGTAAAGAAACAATTCCATTATATTCATTATTTAAATAAAGGGGTTATAATTTAGAATAGAAATAATTTTCATTCTTAAAACATGATTACAACTTATGGAAGAATGCAATACTTTCAAACTTTATAAATATATGTTTCACTTAGGTGTAGAGATAGAAGTTATAGAGCCTATGTCTTGACACCAAAATGTTGCCCATTATCTTTTTAAATAAAGTATAGCACGAAAGGAGAGGGTGTTAATTTAGACAGGATTGGGCCTAGGTCATTGTTCCTACCACCCTCAAGCAATCAATCTCTCATTTAATGTTGGAGGTACGCGGCATTTTCATTGCATGAAAAAGCATGCAACTAAAATCTTAGTGTGGGTCTTTGGCCATGGTGTGGAGAGTTGGCATTTTAGCTAGGAAGGAGAATGTGAGACCTAAGGGTAAATCTTCAGCCTCATGGAGTATCTTATCTGAGAAAGGGAAAAAGAGTGCTTCCATGGTGTGGAAATTCCCATTGTTTTGCTTGAGGTAGAATGAAGCTCTATCTGACACTATGGCCTACGCACAAAAGTAAGCTATGTCTGACACTATGGCCTACACACACAAGTAAGCTTTGTCTGACACTATGGCCTATGCACATGACTTAACGCATGTAAAAATAAAAATTAAAGTCTAGAAGCTTTGTTAGTCAAATTTTTCCCAACTAACGGCTTCGAATGGATTCCTACTCAAGCCTAATCCCTCTCATCATGGAGATACTTCCCTCTCTTTATGGAATCCCTATCCCACCATTTGTGGATCTCATCCCATAGGAAATGGATCCCAAACCTCCTCCTCTTTCCCTATAAAGAAAACACGGGCTAGAGTATTGAGGAGGTCTATTGAAGGTAGGCTTATGCTGCAGAAATAAGGCTAGGAGGATTTTCATCCAAGGAGAGGGTTGGAGATTGTGAGAAGAGGCTTGTAACATCAAGGTTTTGAGGTTGTAATTTTGTTCTCCATTTTATTTAATAAAAAGCAACTGTTCTTTCCTAATTATGTCTTTGTTTATATCATTTGTGGGATTCCTTGATCACTCACATAGGCTATGATTGATTATTGATTGCACAAATGATATATTTTGAGTTAAATAGTTCATTTACCTTTCATTCTATACACTAGATGCTTTGATCCTTTGTGTGTTTTTGTCTATGCAGATCTCCTTCGAAACATCATGGAGAAGTTGTGGGAAGCACTGGAATGGTCTCTAAAGCATCAAGAGGAAGCTAACTGTCAAAGGCACTGAAAGGGACTTCAATAGGAATTTCGATTAAACGGTGAGTCATCTCTCTCATACTATTTGTTTCATTCAATCGTAAGCTAAGGAAAGGTAATAGTTCTTTCTTGTTTGTTACTCTATTTCTTTAAGGTCTAGGGAGATCCGTCTTGTCCGCAAGAGGGATTAGTCCTCCTAACAAATTTGTCACCATACTAGGGACTAATCCCTCTTGCGAACAAGACAGATCTCCATAGACCTCAAATAAATATAGTAACAAACAAGAAAGAACTACTACCTTTCCTTAGCTTACGATTGACTGAAACAAACAATATGAGAGAGATCACTTACCATTTAATATAAATGCATGTTGATGTCCCTTTTAGTGCCTTCAACAGTTAGATTCCTATTGATGCTTTAGAGACCATTCCAGCGCTTCCCGTAGCTTCTCCATGATGTTTCAAAGGAGATATGCATAGACATAAACACACAAAGGATCAAAGCATCTAGTGTATAGAATGAAAGGTAAATGAACTATTTAGCTCAACATATATAATAAATTGAATCAATAATCAATCCACAAATGATATCGACATATACATAACTAGGAAAGAACAATTTTTTTTTTATTAAATAAAATAGAGAACAAACTTACAACCTTAAAGCCTTGATGTTACAAGCCTCTTCTCACAACCTCCAACCCTCTCCTTGGATGAAAATTCTCCTAGCCTTATTTCTGTAGTATAAGCCTAGCTTCAATAGACCTCATCAATACTCTAGCATGTTTTTCTTTATAGGCCAAGAGGAGGAGGTTTGGAATCCATTTCCTATGGGATGAGATCCATAAATGGTGGGATAGGGATTCCATAAAGAGAGGGAAGTAGCTCCATTATGGGAGGGATTAGGCTTGAGTATGCATCCATTCGAAGCTATTAGTTGGGAAAGATTCAACTAAGAAAGCTTCTAGAATTTACCTTTTACTTTTACATGTGTTAAGTCATGTGCGCAGGCCATAGTGTCAGACAGAGTGTACTTGTGCGCAGGTATGGATGGTCTCTTCTGCGTATGCACAGAAATGGACTATGGAACTACGCTGGAAGTGAAAAATAGGTTTTGAGCCTTGAAATCTAGGAATTTCGTCCTATTTGGGATTGCTTGGGTTCTAATCTTGAAATGGGATGCTTTAGAACACTTTGATGGATATCGAAAGATCTAAAATGATGGTCATTTTCCTAATGCAAAAAAATGACGTGTAACAAACATGTTCGCATCACTAGAAAATGTTGAAAGGATTTTGAGGATTTTGAGCTTCTATGTAGATGGAATCGATGCTTGCCTTAGGCACGTAGAGAGCCATGTCCCTTATGAGTAAGATGGAGGAGACTCTAGAGATCCTCCTGGTTCAAGTGCTCGTGATCTGAAAAATGTGTCTTCGTCATATGGAGATTGGTGAAAGTGGATGGAGGGTGGAAGTGTATAGTGTCCTTCCTCGGTCACTTGTCTCTTGCTTTAATTTGGCCCTATGTGGGTAGTTCTTTCTTAGGATTATGGTGACATACAGAATCATGAGCATGTTTTTGGTTGGTTGTGGTCTCTTACAGTATCTAATTTTATTTTTTTTGGTGATTTTTGTGTGTTCCCTAGACTCTCGCAGCAAAGGTATATAGCGTTAGTGTACTCTTATGAGATGGAATTGGAGTGTTGTTCGCAGCACAAAGAGGTTTAGAGCTTCACCATGAAGGTATGTCTCCTACGGGTTTTTGGTGGGAAATAAAAGGTGAGCGTAGTTGCTGCATGCTTGGTGCTTGTCATGGTATTATGAGTGTAGCCTCTTCCTAGTTATCGGTGTTGTCTTATTTGAAAATATGTAGGCTCGAGAGGGCCAAAGTTTTCCGGAATTCAGTATGTATGTAATCAGTTTAAGTTGGTATATGCAGTAGGGGTGGAGATATTTTTTTGGAACTCTCCCTTCTCATATAAGTCTATCTATGTATCTCAGTTTTCTTGATTATTACAAAGTATTTAAATTCATACAAAAAAAAGTATAACACAATCATTATAATAAAAAATTATATAATAAATTAATATTAATAATGATGGGGAAGAATAATATTTACTAAGACAATAATTTAAAATAAGAATTAAATATTATTATTATATTAAATAATAATAAAAGTTGAATTTTAATAAATATCATACTTTAATAACTATTTATTTACTTAATATTTTATATTTTCATTTGTAGGTTTGGGTGGGACTACATCTTCATTATGTCCAATATATCATCCCAATTGAAGTGGAGAACTGAACCGACAACTTCACATCAAGGAGTGTCTTAATAGAACACTGGATCATCATTTATCCAAGACTCCGTGGACAATATTTTATTTATTTATATTATTATATGTTTATTAAAAGAAAAATATTATTATATATCACTTATTTATACAAAAAAAGAAAATACTATATAGATTTTAATATTATTACATCTATAAAAGTGTTTATTTTGTTCTCACATTTCTGGATCACTCACATTAAAATATTTTGGTTCGAGTCATCAAGTGTGGCTCATTCTCAGGACAATAATAAAAATTATGATAAAGCATTGAGAGATAAATAGGTGAGAGAAAAAATAAAGTATTTATATTATTAGGTGAAAGATATGGATTTAAGCTTCAGAGAATATATTCTTAGTAGTATTCCCAATTCAAAGGTTGGGATTTATCTCCAAAGTACTCTCATTTTTTCTCTTTTAATTAAATTAATTTATTAAAAAAATGTCATGTCAACCAACATCATATGAAATGAATTACGATTTTTTTGGACCATTGATATTGATAAGCCATGGTATACTAACAACATTTTTTTACAAATTAAGAATCACCATGGTAAAGTGGGGTTGAATCTCCATGATTAAGAATTTTGTTACATATTTTTTTAAAGGTATATATGTTTAATTTATATATTATTATTTTTATAATTAATAATAATATTATAACAACTTAAAATAAAGTTATAATTTAATTATTAATTATGATTTTTTAATTTTAACCATGTAAGATGTATTATGAAATAGGTGTTTTGATTATTTTCATGAATTTATTATGAATTAATGTCTATCTGCATTTACCAATCATTTAATTCATACTAAATATGATAAATATTTTATTGGTTTATTATGATTACATTTTATGCTTGAAATGTATTAAATATTTTATGAATGTTTGGGGCACTCTTTACTTTTGTACTTTTGTCCATCTTCTACGACAAAATGCAGTTGTCTAGATATGTAATCAGCATTATCACTAATTTCTAACATAGTTGCTTTTCCACATCAGGCAAGGTATTAAGTGAACAAAGAAATTTGTAGAGAACATGTTCAATGCATAAATTCTATATGTAATTATGCAATTTTGAGAGATCGATCTCTTCCCCTCAAAGCCTTCCTTCCCTATCTTCATATTAGATTGTTAGGTTCTTGCACCAAACAGAGTGCATCTAGAGCTCTTCCGTCCTACATTACCTCCTGCAGAACCCTCCTCATATGTTGGCTTCCGTGCCACATTCATCCAATGTTACTTATCAACCACAGGTTTCAATGGAAGATTGTTGTTGGACCCATGGAAGAAATTGGCCTATGGACAACATCATTGTGGGAAAGGTCATAATGGAAGAGGAATTATTACCACAAGATAGAGGGGAGGGGATCACAAACGTCTGTATCTTCAAACTGATTTTCAACGAGATAAGGAACACATATCACAAGAAATTGTAACCATACAAAATGACACTTATAGAAGTGCATACATTTGCAAGGTGCATTACAAGAATGGTGATAAGATGTATACTCTACATCCCATAGGAAATATTTTGTGATGAACATACAAGAAAACTTTGTTTAGATTTTTCGAAAGTATTTGGAATGCATGTATTCCTCTCCAGAGTAGCTTTTTTCAGTGGATAATTTCATTTAATGAGTTTGTATGGTCTTGGGATATGGGTGTCTAATCCTTATGGACTAACTGGAAAAATACAACTAGTGGATCCAACTTGGGGAGATGAAGGCTTTGATCCTTTTATTTTGGGAGGAATAGCTTCTCATCGTATAGCAACAATTAAATTAGGCATATTAGCAGGTTTATTCCATCTTATTGTTCATCCTCACCAACATTTATATGTAGGATTACACATGGAGAATATTGAAACAATCTTATCTAGCATTAAATTGGTGGTATACGGGTAAATCTCAAAAAAAAAAATATTATCTCTAGGAAGAAAATACTATGAGAATATTTGAGAAAATAGAAGAACTATTCTTGTTAGAAAGAATGGTGGAAGATTCTTTGGGAACACATTCACAAGATATTTGTATAAAGATTCACAAAGAAACAATCCAGTTGTTCTTATAATAATTTTTTATCATTACTACCTTTTATAGGTGACATATCTTAATATTTAATGAATGCTTGGTTAACCCCTCACTTTTGTCTCTTGGAGCCACTGAGTTGTATTTATCTTATGTTTGAAATTTGGTTAAAGAAAGTGTAGTGTAAGTATATCTAACATGTTGGTATAAATTACTTGGAAATCTTATAGGGTTAAGGTGGATTTTTCTTTAATTTAAAAAAATAAAAATAAAAATATTTTATTTTTTGAAATATATATATATTTAATGAATTTTATTATTATTTAATTAATAATATTGAAATAATTAAAATAAACTATTAGTGTAATTGGATTAAAGTGTAATATTAATTTTTTATTATTTTTATAAAAAAAAAAAAAAAAAAAAAATTAATATCTATATATGAATGATCAAATCAATAAATATTAATAGGAATAATAAATTAGAACAAAGACTCGTAGGAAAAAAAATAAATTAGAACAAAGACAATGATTAGACCATTGGAGGGGCTTTCACCTAGCCATAATGCTTATGGAGGGAAAATTATTTTTCCTTAGAATGAGTGAAAGCGGCATTAATATGAAACGCTGCTAATAATAAAGAGCAACTCACACACAAGTAAAGGGGCTAATATGAAATTATGATTGTTGTAAATGTACACATTTTTACATATATATTGTTATGAGAATATAAAATGTAATAAAGTGGTTAAATCTTATTAAGTTTTCATTTAAGTATAATAATAATAAAAATTGTGTAAAAGGAATTTTCAAAAAAAAATATTTAGATAACTATAACAAATAAGAATATTTTTAAAAATATAATAATTTATGAAACATGTTTTATCATTACTTTGGGAGATTTTCTCCCATTTCTCTTTAGATTAGGGATATTTTGCTCAAATGTTAACACCGTCATCTATTTATGTTGAGTTCAAAATGTAACTTTGTGACCATCTTTATTAGTGGTTGTGACATTATTCTAAGAGGTGTGTAGATGTTAAGAATAGTATCTTCATCTAAAGGTGGTTGAAACACTAGGAGGATGGTATCCTTGGGTTGAAATATACCAAATCCATTGTCCAAATGTGGTGGCTTATGAATTTTGAGTGGGTTTGCATTTACAACATCATGTATACCAAGCTTAAAAAAAATGGGCGAACTAAAAAGACATTTCCCCAATTTGTTGCAAAATGGTGTAAGGCTAACACTAAATAACTTTGAGCTTATAATGTTGACAATATTTGAATCTTTGCTTTTCCAAGTAAATCCAAACTTCATTATCAATCAAAATTTGTAATGCCAATTCTAAATCCCTTTATATTTTTCTTGTGTTATGCATCAAATGTCCAAATAGCATAAAAAAAGAAACAAGGGTAACTCCACACCTTGAGAATGAGAGAGAAGAATAAATGAGAACAATCTTGGAGGGTGAAACCATCTTTTACAATATACAAATGTACAAGATGGGGAGCTCTGTAAAACTAGTTCTCCTTAGTATATATAGAAGATAATGGATACAACTACAATTAAAGGGTCTATACAACTAATATGAACAACTCAATATCTAGGGATTAACATGCCCCTCCCCTTCAGACAAGTTTTGTCTTCAATAGATGTTTAGTTAGGGATGTTCATGCATGCATAAAAAATCTTCCCATGTTGCCTCTTCTATTGGAAAGTTCTTCCACTTGATGATGGACTCAATAATCTCTCAATTTCATAGTTGTTTTATCCACATTTAAAGTACCTTTCTAGTTTTGTTATGATTTTCCCTTCTCCAATGATCTCTAGTAAAATAATCTAAATTAGGATCATGTTACCATTTACTTTGTTTAGGAAAGAAACATGGAAAAACATATACACATGTGAGGATGGAAGCAACTACATTTTGTAATCCATTCTTCAAATCCTCTACAAACCCATATATGAACCGTCGTACCTGGGTACTAATTTATTTTCCTTCCTTCATTGCTCAAGGGAGATCGGTTTGAAATTTATAGCCTTGGAAATACCTAATTCCTCACTTCAAATTCCATTTCATTACGATTTTTATCTTCTTGTTGTTTCATCCTATTTTGTGTTATAGCCAAGTTGTCCTTAAATAGTTTAATAACCTCTTCTTAGTTCTCTATGTGGTCATCCACTACTTGAACCTTCACCTTTCCTCTCAAGGTGAGTGATGGATGGGATATCGCAGGCATAAATTTCATAAATGGTGAATTTTTTGTTCAGGTATGGAAACATGTGTTTTACCATCATTCTCTCAAGGGAAACCACTTAACCCATTATGTTTATTTATTAGATGCAAAGAAATAAACATACTCTTGTAGACATTTATTCACAATCTTAATTTTCACATCAGATTGAGAATGGTAAGAGAAGATGTGAGGCATTTTTTTTGTAAGCTTAACAGGACCTTTTCATTCATTCGTTTTCATCAAAATCATGTTACAACCATAGTTAAGACGTTCAGTGGCCTCAACCTTCCCATTAGGAAACTAGGTCTGTTGGCCACCGAATAACATTATATTCCATCCAAAAACGATATAGTTTGAGTCTGTCTATTGGTTCCTTATAGGACTGAATGTTTGGAAACGATCTACAACCTAAATAGCTATAGTATAGATAACTAATCGACATATACATCATAGAAAATTAAACAAAAATAAGTACTTCCATATCCAAGAAAACTACTACTCATCAGAGGACTCCACAGGAGTTGGGTCCTTTGCATTGGAACTTGGTAATTCAGACTGAGAAAAACACAGAATGTGTTTTTCAATGTGGCCATGATGAACATTCTGCTATTGAATTTGGAATTGGATGAGTTGAAATTATTTTTGAATTTCCTAAAAACCTAGATCATATTTGACAGAGCCTACTGGAGAGGTCATGATAGCTCTGGCCACAATACTTTTCATCATCTAGTAGAGATGGAAAATTTGTTTATATTGTGTGGTGCATCCTATGGTATGTCGTGGGCCAGGGACTAAGTCATGCAAATATCCTATCTGAACTTCATCTTCTACTCGTTGATTCAATTCAGCTCCCAATTCTAAAATCAATTGCTTAAATTGGGTTGGAGTGCCTATATGATAGGCCTGGGTCGCCTCTCTAATTATTTGAGCTCGATTTTTATGACCACTTCTTCTTGGTTTTCGGTATGAAGATGGACCAATGTCTCCTCATTTCCCCGACTATCGACTACTACCTATGCCACCTCATCCAGAAGAACTGGCACCGGTGGATGGAAGAGCCATATGACTTTTCAACCAAACGATAAAGCCACAAGTTTTCAACCAAACAAAATGAACCATGATCCCAAACCAAATTTTTTGCTCGCAATCAGGGTACTTACAAAAATTTTGAAGACCTGACACAAGAACATAGCATGAAAGTGAGATGAAGAATTTTGTTGACACCTAATCCTCATGATTGGGTGAATTTATGTAAATAGTTAAATTAGGAATGTGAACAGTCATTAGGAGATGAACTTAGCAGTCACACCCTTTTGTATATAGCAATAGCATACCTAATGAAATCAATCGAATCAGTTTTACTGCCTATTGGAGAGTTACTGCCTAGCCTGACATGGTATCAGAGCCAAGTTCTCAAAATAAGTTGTAACTCCCTTCATTTTTGCTACTGTGGGCTGTACACTGGTCTGAGCACTATCCACTGAGTGTTGTTCTCTGTCGTTCTGACCTGAGCACTGTTCTGACGCCTCTGTCCTCTGCGTTTTTTTTTAGTGAATTGGTATGCGTTTAACTGTATTATTGTATGTGTTTCTGAAGTGAGCGTTGTCCTCAACGCCTCTATCCTCTGTCCTCTATGATGATGCGTTTAACTGCGCTGGATTGAAATGGAAATCGTGTTGATGGCGTGTTGTGGCGTTACGCTGTTGAATTGACAAATGCTGGTTATGAAAATTTTGAAACGCTGGTTATGAACATTTTGAATGCCATTTCAAACAAATACGTTCGCTGCTGTTTCAAATAAGTTCGGACCAGTGTTGAACTGCACATTTCTTGTGTACCTGGAGGCCGACGTCCATGGAGTAGGCCTTACCACCGAGGGCGGCACTGCTGGTGGCTTGAATTTCCGGATTGGAATCAGAGCTTCCTGTTCTGCGGATACCGCCTCTCCAAACCACGCAATACTGCCTTGGAGGTTCCACCGAGATTCATGGTGCCATAGCGGAGATCCCATAAGTTTTCAAACGCTAGTTATGACTGTTTTCAATACTGCCTGAATGGTATACGATCCAACGAATGCTGCTGTTTATTTCAAATACGTTTTGAATGATGCCATTTCAAATAAGTTCGAATGCGGATGTTTCAAATAAGTTCGAATGTTGTTGTTTCATGTGTTCATGGTATTTTATGAACAATGTGTATGGTAACGAATTCCATTTGCTATGCAACATTTCAAATAAGTTCGAATGCAGCTTTGAATAGTTCGAATTCCATTTGCAACCGAGATTCTGTGCTTCTGTCCCTACAGTTGGATCTGATTTGATTGCTGGTGCCATTCATATGTTTGATGCTTTGCCAAAGTTGACCGCTGTAAATTACAGTTCAAAGAATGCGCATGACCATGGTATTTATAGGTGAAGTTTTATGAGATTTATATAAGATTTATAAGGTGAAGTTTTATGAGAGTTATATGATGGACTTATATAAAACTTATATGAGGTTTATGTGAGGTGAATTTATACAATGATGGATTTATATGGGTCACATTGTGGATTTGAAATCTTTTGAGAATGCTTTTTTTAGTACATTGGCAGAAGTATTCTTTTCTATCAGCAAAAGTTTTTTTTTACAGAATGCATTCAATCATCTCCATGGTAGGAATAGTTCTCACTGGCAAGGAGAACTATCTTGAATGGTCCCGGATGATAAAACACACCCTCATCTTCAATGAGTTGTGGAAAGGAGTGTGTGTCGGAGAAGGAGACAATGACCCAGTACAGCCTACCTCAGACAAAGAGCTCGTCATTTGGGAAAACAAGAACAGCAAAGCTTACGCATTAATCGAAGCATCTGTAAATGAAGAGGTGAGTCACCATATTTCGTCATATTCAACTGCCTTTGAAGCCTTACAAAAGCTGAAAGAACTCTATGACTCACATTCTTCACTTGAAGTTTTTCAACTCATGATTAAACTCTTCACTCTTGAACTGCAAAATAATGATCCTCTTGCTCTTGCATCTGAAGTAAAGTCTATAATGAATGATATCAAATCCATTAAAGTTGAGCTGGATATCCCTCTTATTGCTTTTCTCAAGGCACTTTATCCTACTTACTCCAATTATCTTGAGTCTTTACAAGCAAATGGAAATCTCAAAGATATAACCTTTGACTCTCTTGTGAAAAAGTTTGTTGAAAGAGAGAAAGCTTTTGGAAAGAAGACAACCCCTGAGTCTTCTGAAGAGACTGTGTGCCTTGCTCATAAAGAAAAGCATCCTGCTCAAGATTCTACAAGAGGAAGAGGTTGATGAAGAGGAAGAGGAAGATATTTCAGAGGCAGGGGAGGCAGACATTCTCAAGGAGAAAAGGTAGATTTAAACTGTATTCGCTGCAAAAGAAATGGATCACATGATGCCTCTACATGCAAGCTACCATGGGACAAAATTGAGCAAAGAAGAAACCAACAGAAAGGTAAAACTGATGATACAGACAAAGGTAAAGCACCTGAATCCGCTCACTATGTTGAGGCACAATGTAACATTGGAGTAAACGAAGATTTGTTTAATGCTTCACTTGCTTCCTGGAAAAATGATTGGTTTCTTGATTCAGGAGCAACCTGTCACATGACTCATAGAAAAGATTTTTTTGAAGATTTCACTGACAATGTTGATGGAGTAGTATACTTTGCAGATCAGTCAAAAATCAAGCCATCAGGGCTTGGCACAATCAGGCTTAAACTGCCTGGTCTTCCAGACTTTCTTTTGGATCATGTTCTATATCTCCCACAGCTCAAGAGAAACTTGCTGTCCTTGGTCCACATCCACCAGCAAGGTCACTCCATTCATATGTTTGATGGCAAGCTTGAGGTAAGAAAAGCATTTGACCACTCACTTGTCATGAGGGGAATAGAAGAAGAAAGGCTTCTCAAACTGCAAGGAACCTCTGCTCATGCACAACATTTCTCATATATTTCTCATCATGAAGAAGGTACACTTCCATCAAGTTTATTATGGCATGCTAGATTTGGACATTTAAACTATGACAGTCTCCGCTTATTGAAGAAAAATGGTGTTGCTGGTTTGCCTACAATTCCTAGAAAACTTAAGCAATGTGATGCTTGCATTCTAGGAAAGCATAGCAAACAGTCTTTTCATGATTCACATTCAAGAGCACATAGGAAGCTTGAACTTATTCATTCATATTTATGTGGTCCAATGCCTGTTCCTTCTGCAAATGGAAATAAATATATCATGACATTTATTGATGACTACACCAGAATGTGTTGGGTTTATTTATTGAAGAACAAATCTGATGCTTTCCAAACATTCAAGAATTTTCATAAATGGATTGAAAATGATGCACAATCTCATATTGGGTCTATTCACACTGATAATGGAAAAGAATATACATCAAATGAATTTGAAAACTATCTTCGCCAACATGGGATCAAACATCAAACAACTGTGCCTTATAATCCCCAACAGAATGGTGTAGCTGAAAGAATGATAGAACAATCTTGAATATGGTACGATCCATGCTTTTGTTCAAAATGTAAAGATAATGTTTTGGGCTGATTCTGTTCTATGTGCTGCATATATAAAGAATAGATGTCCATCTAATGCTATAAGAAACAAGACTCCTTATGAATTGTGGTATGGACATGTTCCTTCGGTAAAACATCTCAGGGTCTTTGGTTCCACCTGTTATGCTTTGATACCAAAGGTACATAGAAACAAACTTGGTGCTAGAAGTCGTAAGTGTATCTTCGTGGGGTATTCAAACACCTCTAAAGCATACCGCCTCTATGATGAAGTAAATAAAAATTTTGTTGTATCTAGAGATGAAATTTTTCTTGAATCATCCAAATCTGACAATGTTGTTGAGCGGCAACTTGATCGCTTGGATAGATTCGCAAAAACAAAATCTTTTCAAGAATTTGATAATCAGATTCCACATCTTGAAGGGGGGATTCCTATTCTAGATCAACATGTGGAATCTTCTTCTGAAGAACACTCTCCCCCGAATGAAACTCCAACAACGGATGATGCTTTAAGTGATGTAATTGATAGAATTGGGAGACTCAATCTTGATTCAATCCCAACTCAATCAACAGAGCATCCTGGACCATCTCAGAAAGGTCCCCCAAAGTGGCTAACGAAGACACTTGAAAGTGTTCATCCTGATGAAATTGGAAAAGCAGGAACCAGAAATTCAAACCGACAAAATGGAGGTGATGTAGATGACTCTAATTCACCTGTTGATATGGATCTTTCTTATGATTGTGAATTGAACTTGTCTACAGATTTTGAACCAACTTCCTTTAAAGAAGCTGCTTCTCATGATGAATGGAAAGAAGCGATGCAAAAGGAGTATGATTCCCTCATAAAGAACGGCACTTGGAAGCTGGTTGATCCTCCATTTGGAACCAAACCAAGTGGCTGCAAGTGGGTATACAAGAACAATTACAAAGCTGATGGCTCACTTGACAAGCACAAAGCCAGGCTTGTGGCAAAAGGTTTTGCACAGAAAGAAGGGGTCGATTATGATGAGAATTTTTCCCCCACAGCAAAATGGGCCACCATCCGGACACTCTTTGCACTAGCAGCCCAGAACGGTTGGAAAGTCTATCAAATGGATGTAAAAACTGCCTTCTTGAATGGAGATCTAAAAGAGAATGTTTTTATGTCCCAGCCTGAAGGATTTGCTGTGAAAGGAAATGAACATAAAGTATGCAAACTTGTGAAGTCCTTGTATGGCCTCAAACAAGCACCGCGAGCCTGGTATGAAAAACTAACTAAGCATCTTCTGAAACTCAACTTCAATCATTTTGATCTTGATGATGCAACTTTATTTGTCAAGAAAGTTGGCAAAACAGTTGTATATCTTGTGGTATATGTAGATGATCTTTTAATGACAGGGAACAATGAAAGCTACATTGCATCCATAAAGAAGGAATTAGGGAAAAGTTTTGAAATGACTGATTTGGGCTATGTTCATTACTATCTTGGCATTGAAGTAACCCAACATCAAAAGTCCATATTTCTTTCTCAAAAGAAATACATTGGAGATTTGTTAAACAGATTTGGCATGACAGAGTGCAATCCTCTTACTACTCCAATGGAACAAAACTTAAAGCTCACATCTATTGAAGGAAAGGAATTTGAGGATGCAACAAAGTATAGATAGCTTGTAGGAAGTCTCAACTACCTTACTACTACTAGACCAAACATTTCATTTGCTGTTGGAATCCTCTCCAGGTTTATGCAAAAACCTTGTGAAGGACATTGGTCTGCTGCAAAAATAGTTCTAAAGTACTTGAAGGGAACTCAAGACTTTCGAATCAAGTACACACAGGTGGATGACTTCAGTTTGATCGAATACTCTGATTCAGACTTCGATGGAGACAAAGAAACTGGGGTATCTACTTCAGGATATGCTATGAGTCTTGGATCAGGAGCTATCTCCTGGAGATCACGCAAACAATCAGTTCCAGCAGATTCCACAACAAAAGCAGAATACGTGGCAGCAGCTGAAGCAACAAAAGAAATTGTGTGGCTCAGGAAAATTCTTGAAGATTTGCAGGTAAAACAAGTACAATCAACTCCACTTATGATTGACAACACATCTGCAATAAATTTGGCCAAGAACCCAAAGTTCCATGATCGAACAAAGCACATCAATACTAAATATCATCTGATCCGACATCATGTTGAGGCCAAAACAATCCATCTCCATCATTGTTCCACAAATGAGCAAATTGCAGACATCTTCACCAAAGCACTTGGAAGAGAAAAACTTGAAAGATTCAGAATGATGCTTGGACTCACCAACATCCCTTCAGATTAAGGGGGGGGATGTTGACACCTAATCCTCACGATTGGGTGAATTTATGTAAATAGTTAAATTAGGAATGTGAACAGTCATCAGGAGATGAGCTGAGCAGTCACACCCTTTTGTATATAACAATAGCATACCTAATGAAATCAATCGAATCAATTTTACTACCTATTGGAGAGTTACTGCCTGGCCTGACAAATTTGTTAGGCTCAAGCCTTTCAAAGAAACTAAGGGTCTAATGGAATGGCCACCATCAACGCACAATATCGTATCTCATCTCCCCAAGCTCAAGCGAATTGATATATAGAGATAAGCCAAGGTAAGTCTGCCACCTCAGGAAGAAGGCTACACAGACTGGCTCCCTGAGTCTGATTTTAGTAAAATCCACATCATTGTTGTAATAACTCAAATGTAGGGAATTCAGACTCATTTCCATGCTCGGGACCAACAATTCAATGATATAACCAGCATCGAAAAACATACATTCATCCACCAAAAGACTCCAAACTAGATATTGATAATACATTCCCATTCGAGATAGAAGAATGCCAAAGAAGACGGATACAGGCATAGAATAAGAAAAAATTACATAAGACGAGACAACAAAATCTTCCCACTTTTCCAAACATCAATTTTCATTCCTCACAAGTATCATATTGTAGATATTACCATTTAGGTTTTGAGAGACATTACAATAGTATGCATATCGCAGTCGGAGAAGGGGAATAAAGAGAAGTACATACCCTACTGACGAAACCATGAACCTGAGAGGACCAATCGTGACTAAGAAGAAGACCCACCTAACCTTACTTGAAAACAAGAATACTTTTACCACGAGCCTTTGCTCTCCACCAAGAACCAAAACCCAACACAAAATAGATAGTTGCCTGGATTGATGAGCCCTTACCACCTAGAGATTAAGAGCCCAGTGGCTCGTTGCATCACAATTAAATCTTCCCATGCATACTACCACACCACATTCATGATCAAGCATGTGAGGGCATGGGTCAAGCCACCCTCATGCCCTTTCATCGACCAGTTTACACATGACGGTGATCCCAAGAAGAACTATGATCTATCTTGCATCCTGATCAGGGAATATGTGAGGCATTTGAGTACCCAAAAATAAAACAATTAATTCCAAAAATTACTAGTGAAAATTGGATAACTATCACTTACAATAATCTTTGATATTCCATGTAGCTTTTGAATTATTTCCGTGAATTTTGTAGCTATTTTACTTCATTTAAAATAATGAGAAAAAAATGGGAGGATTTTGTGAGTTCATTCACCACCACCATGGTGACATTATTTCTTTCAAACTTTGGAATATCGGTATTAAAATCCATTTGGACATATTCCCAACATTGACTTGGTATGGCTAATGGTTGTAAAAGATATGAGGCCTTGATTTATTTCATCTTTATTCTATTGGAAAAATAATCATTCAACAACAAAATTTTGAACATCATTTTTAATAACTTCCCAAAAAAAATCCTTCTTGATCCAATGGTAAGATTTTTAGGAACCCTAAATGTCCTCTTATAGGAGAATTTTGAAATTCCAAAAGGACATTTTATTTGAGTTGGGAATTCTTGCACAAAAACAAGTCATCATAATACCATAGTGAATCATTTTTTCATGCAAATTTATCTAATGCACACATGTCCTCTTCTATTTGTTGAATGATCTTGCATACTTTCTAATATTGTTTTCATTATATCATTGCTTCTTTGGAAAACGTTGTAATGACCTCCTCCCAAATCTACCCAAGTAATTGGCCAACCGGGCTAAACATGTGATGAGAAGTTACTATGATATGGTTTGACTTCCCTATGTGTCAGTTAAGGAAGTAGAACAAATGGAAACACACCATACAGGCCTTCCACATCAGCAACAGAACTCTCAGGAGCCATCCCAACCACTTCAACCCAGGAGACCAACTGAGGTTTTAACCCATTAAACCCTCAAATGCTCCCTTGATATGGGCAAGTGTTGGGAACGAAATCCCCCAAGGACAGTTTTGGGGCTAAAATCCCATGTTTTGGGTCAAGTTTTGTAATAAAGTTGTAAAGCCTTCACATTTTGTGGTCACGGAGTGTGAAGGTGTCATGAGTCATAAAGGGTTGTCCACCCTTATTTTTGTAAAGTAAAGTCACCTATAAAGATCTACCCATGGTCCACAAACCATGGGATTGTATAAAAAGAGCTAAGTAAGTAAGCTCTAAGTAGATAGTCATAGTTTGGAATTAAGAAGTCTTGAGTGATAAGGAGAGAAGTCTAAGTTTCGGGTCATAGCGTAGGTAGAGGCTCTGCAGCTGAGTGCACAAAGGCCTAAGGTAGAAGTCCACAGCTGAGTGCGCGGACCCCTGCAGCTGTGTGCGTAGGTCGAATTGAGTCTGTAATTATCTGAATATATCAATAAAGAGAAGCATTCTACAAATTCTGTGTCTTTATTTCCTGTTAATGCATCTTATTATATTGTGTATGAATTTCATTTATAATGCTTTTGTGATGCGTGAATGTACTTATGTTGGATAATTGAACACAAGTAAGGATATCTATTTACGCAGCGCTAACTATGATTGTTTAATAAGATAAGTAAGACACTTAAGCTAGTCTGGGAATCTGCACAGTACGCTGCCCTAGCAGCGCGAAAGTACCTGAACCACAAGTTAGGGCTGCTCGAAGGTCAATCGTACCCCTTCGCAGAGGTACTGAAGGGTGGAATAAAGGGTTGGACTGATAGAGCCCTAGAGCTTAACGACCTGCATGAAAGCAAGAATAGAGGGAATAAACTGACATCACGACCATCTCAGGGTGTGGAAACTTGGTTCCAGCATCCCCCCATACTACTTCGAGTGAGACTTTGGTTCACACTCCGCGAGCTAATGATGAAAGGGCTAGTAGTGTAGGGATTTTTTTGGCTAACTAACACTGAACATGGGTCAAGCCACACCAACCCAAAAAATGGTTCCATTGTCGAGACTGGAATCTGCATAAGAGATGTGTGATGTCGTATCATTGGAATCCAACTAAGAAAGAGATCGGAGACTGGTTGGATAGGAAGATCCATGAATTCGCGGCACAAGAGAACAGAAACCCGCAACTGACAAAGGAACAGTGGCTGGATAGGTACCTATATACATAAATCCACGACATTTTTTATGTTCCTTTCCTATTGAGCTATACGAGTGGATCGCGAAGCTAGCAAATAGACAAAGTAGGTGGAGACTTGACGGTCCTATTGTTTGGACCTCGAAGTTAGTACAGAGATTGGAAGAATCCAAGATAAGATCACCTGCGTTGTCGATCATTGGCTTGATCGCATCATAGGAGGATTTGTGACTAAATTCGCGGTCAATACCTCAGTCAACTATAGCGAGGCAGAGGAGCGCTTTTTCAAAGGTTCGTGAGGTAAGTACTTGAAGTTTTTGAATACCTGGATTAAGATGTTATTGTGTGAAAAATGGGTTATGTAGCTAACTTGATGTTCGGAGCTACGTGAAGCGGAAAAACTTATAGGAACAAAGGAAGAAAGGGTCTTGAATATAGTCCATTGATTTCACCTCCATTGGCTGACGAAGAGGGAGTAGCATAGGATTCTTCGCAAAGTGATATTGAGTTAATAAGACAGGGATTCCCGCGACTTCCACATCCACCCACACCACCTCCAACTTCACCACCATCATTTGCGACTTCACCCGTACCACCTCTGCCTCCACCGCAGTTCAGTATTGCAAATTCAGTGAAGATGCCTTTGTTCAAAGGCTTGGGAAATGAGGACCCGGACCAATTCTAGTTCATCGTGAAAGTTGTGTGGGAAGTTCATGGCATTACAAATGATCACTTGAAGAAAGAAACATTGGTTAGTGCCTTGCAGGATCGCGCACTAACCTGGTACATCAAGTACCCTAATGATAACTCGAATGCTAGAGTGGCACACATCCAGACCGTGTTGAATAAAGAATTCAGTAGGCCTAAATCTGAGGCACAGTCGATTATAGGGTTCAAGGAAATCGTGATGAAACCAGGCGAGACACCTTGGGAATTAGATCATAGGTTGAAGTGTAAAATCCGCAAGGCTAACATGAACTTAACAGACAGACAACATTGCAAGTGGTTCGTGGCTTCGCTCCTACCACACCTAAGGGTTGCACTGTCACAACAGAAGATAACGACTTAGGCAAAGGCCTTGGAGATTGCAATGAGACTACATGAAACACCAATGCAGGATCCAAACCTGGGGGTTCAGTAGATCCATGCGTAGCTACAAAATCTTTGCCTTGAAATGCAAAATTTGAAGTAGGACAGAACAGTTGTTCTGTTCGGCCAAAGGTGCGTGAAGAGGTATGGTGCCCGAAATGCAAGGGTCAAGGGCATGACAAAGACCATTTCTCGGTCTTTGCAAACTATATTACAGGAGGAGGATCTATGCCTTTGAGGCCAGAAGCTCAAGCAAGACCGAGTGTCAGGCCTGCATTGTGGTGCGTTATATGTCAAGTAGCAGGAAAACATACAACGGATAACTGTCATTTGCTACAAAAGTTTGTACAAACGCCACAACAACTATTCTGCAACTTTTGTAGGTTGGTAGGGAATGATGAGCACAACTGCAAAAGCTATGAATTGATGATGGATAGAACACCTGCCTATAGGGTTTAGGCAGAAACACGGCCCCCTGACCAGAGCACAGGGATGGTGCGAACAGGCTTTCAGGGGTGCAAACAAGGCCGAGGTGGAGGAGGACCTAGCAAAGGTTGGGGACAGCTAATCTGCTACAATTACGGAGGACCAAGACACTATGCCCACGATTGCACTAACCCCACACGTTTGTCGTGCAAATATTGCACTTTGTTTGATCATGAAATGGAGGATTGTCCTACGCTGATAGCGAGGATACGTGACAAAGGGGCGCTACCACCTTAGCTGACTTAGAACCTGCAGATGATGAGGTGTAAGCCTCGTGAAGAGGATCTGAATGTGAATGTAGTGCTCCAAAGTGGAATTGCAATAGGGGACGATAAGGGGAAACAGCTCGAAGACAGCGCATGGGTTCACAAAGCTCCAGTGAAGGAGGCTGAGTTTGATTTGGAGCATGCACAAGAAACATTCATGGAAGCAAAGAGGAGCTTCACTGAGTCCTCCACCTCAGGGAGCAAGGATATGCCAGGTCAAGAGATGGACCCTTCTATGATTACGACCTTCCTAGAGACCTGCATGAAGTTGTTGCATGATAGCAAGGTTGTGAAGGGGTTATAGGAGTTCATAAATAGATGCGTCGAAAACACTCCAGGTGAACCGTGCGTAGTACGAAAGATTGGTAAGCATAAAACAAGGACAGGACGGGAGATGAGACTGACCGCACAAATAGGAGAGTATGAAATAAATCAGGTTATTTTGGATCTGGGATCAGACGTGAACTCCCTACCAAAGCAAACTTGGGAGAGGATGGGAATACTCGCGCTGCAGTGGTCTCTGATTCAGTTAAGGATGGAAAATCAACAGAAGATCATCCCCATGGGGTGACTGCAAGGGGTGATTGTAGATATTGAAGGCGCAAGCGCATTGGCTAACTTTGAAGTAATAGAAATTGTGGATGACAGCAACCCCTACCCGGTGCTCCTTGGAATTGATTGGGCTATTGATATGAATGGGGTAATCAACCTAAAGAAGTGAAATATGATATTTGAGAAGAAATCGCTCCGCATAATAGTACCCCTCGATCCTGCTAAAGGATCACGCTATACTGAACCAGTCTGCGACTATGAGAGCGACGAAGATTTGGATTGTATCTATAAGATAACAATGTGAGACCAAGATTGGGTGAATCCAACCGCGAATGGACGAATTACATGGGATCGTGAGAGTTCCTGCACCTCGAAATTTGATGAAGAATTAGAGCGATGGTAGAATCAATTACATGAAGTAACCACACTAAGCTATAACATGATGACTTGATCACTACGTTGTGTGTCGGCAAAGGTAAGAAATTTGCCCACTTATGATGGCCTGAATGATGCAGATACATTTTTGGATGCATTTGAGAGGGAGGTACCAGATAAGCAGCACTTCCAGGCTTTGGATTGGGCACTGCACGCTACGCCCACATGATGGTGGGGTACGCACAAGGTAATCTTTGATGATTGGCGTAAATGTAGGAGGATGATGAGAACATGCTTTGGGAAGCCGAAGGTACAAATGATAGAAAAATATGATGGGAAGGATGATCCGCGCGCGCACTTGGCCAAATGGGCCGAGGCTTATGGAGCAAATCCCCAACCTGAATGGGTGCGCTTGTTCCGTCACACCTTGGATGTCATTCCGATGAACTGGTACTTAGAAATAGAGCTCTGCCATGGTATAGGTGAATGGGATATTCTACGTGAAGGATTCATAATGACATTCAGCTTTGAATATGGGTTTGACTATATTGATGAGGCGCTACAAGAAGTGAAAGCAGTGATCTTTAGGATACCGCAGGATCCTTTGGACCTGATTCAACCCGATTGGACCACTCAACTAAGTCACGCGCTGGAATGATATAACGTAACTGCTGAAGAGGAAAATGAGGATCCGCAAAAGATTAGCATCCCTGAAACAAAAGGTCACCACGAGGTTGAAGGACCACATATTAAGAATCCTAATATAACTATGCCACTGAAAACAAAACAGGTAAATATTGGTACAAAGGTAGAACCCAAATTCGCGAAGATTGGAGATTACTAGGATAATGCGACGGTGGATAAGGTCACTGAATTACTTCGTGAATACCAGGATTTATTCCCTACCAAGTTCATGGACCTAAAAAGGATAATTAGAGACCTGGGTGTTATGAAGATCACGTTGAAGCCCAACATGAATCCTATTAAGCAAAGACCTTACCGTCTCAATCCGAAGTATAAGAGGCTCTAGACACTCCCACAACATGGGTATGCATGCATCCAGGAAATTTTCTACCCAACGTTGTGCCTGCGTTTCCAAGATTTGAGCCACTTTTTCAGGCCTAGAGCCTAGGTCACTAACCATAAATAAATGACACTTTCAAAATTGAAATATAACAACACAATAATGATACAAATGAAAATACTTGAAAATTGACTTGACTGGACCCCTAATAGCCATGACAAGCATTTCATCAAACATGTCACAAATATGTAATCTACATGTTTAAATAACATATCTGAGCATAGGGGTCTCATACTAATTTGAGAATCACTAAGAAGAATTGATGTCTCATCACATTAGCTACAGTTTCATCCACTAGGCCATATATACATTTTTCATTCATTTCCAAGTAAAAACATGATGAGAGCCATACATAACCATTGTCATAATACATGCTCATAACTAACATAGTAACCATAGAAATTCCAAGGAAACAACAACCATGTAATCCACATATAAACCAATAGAATACTCATTAATTAATAGGGAGAAATAACCTCATATTAATGATGTAAATACCAACCAGTTGTGGGACTTCCATGAACCACCCGACCGTAGACATGGTTGAGCCAAATCTCTCTCTTCAACCAGTCACCCCCGTGTCATATTCTAAGCATGAATGTGGTATCTCGTAAAAAAACATTAATCAAAACCATCCAGGGCTTCCAGAGGAAAATCCACCTCAACCCATCAAGCAGTGATTCCACCTCACAGTTGGACATCACAAAACCATCATCATATGTGTCTCTACCCAAGCCTTCCAGGGCTCTAGATCATTTGTTCCAACCAAGGCTTCCAAGACTAATCACTCAACCCACCAAGGGCTTCTAGAGTGCTTTTCCAACCAAGGGTCCCAAGACTAGTAACTCAACCCAATAAGGTTTTCTAGAGACTTTGTCCAACCAAGGCTTCGAAGACTAGTAACTCAACCCAAGTTGTTACAGGGTTTCTAGAGTGTTTGTCCAACCAGGGCATCCGGGAACTAGTAACTCAACCCAAGCTAAAGGAAACATGAGAACCAACCAGAAAAACAAAGAAATAAACTCACAACACCATGGCTATCCAGGAAATGGCAAGGCTAGGAGAAGCCTCTGTCAATCCAGGTAATCCTCCATTCCAATGAAAGATCATGACCAATAAACCACATGCATATGCCATGCATGCCAAAACTAGTGATGAAAACATACATACAACTTAGTACCTACAAGAAAAACCCAGTGTAGTTGCTAATCCTGATGTCCTCTTGCACTGTCCTGCTCTTCCTTTGCCTTCTTGCTCCAAAAATCCAAGTATGCCACCCTCTCTAAGAGTGCTCTAAGAAAACTCTAAGTGTCCAAGAGTATGAGAGAGAGAATAGAGAGAGAGCTCCAAAAATGAACTAACAAAAGTCTATAAACTGATCCTTAGAAGCCTTTTTATTAATGAGGCCTTTATTTTATTCAGTTTCCATTATTTTCCTTCATTTTCCTCCTCACATGCAACCTGTGACCTTTCACCTCCCTTTTCTCCTAATTTTCCATTATTTTCATAAATAAATGTGCCAAAATTACATTTTTCCTTTCCAAATCCTTTTCCATTGCCTTTTCCAATTTCCTTAGGCATTAATCAATCACCACTAATCCTAATCACTATGATTTTGCCCAACATTCAACTTGGAATAAGTGTCCCATCTACCATGGTTATTATTTTTCCTTTATGAACATTTATTACATGGAATTTTCACCACGGTTATTATAAAACCCTCCCCCTTTGGGGAATACTATCCTTGGTGTTCAACAACACCTACAAACAATAAGGTTGTTGTAAGCAACACATACTGCCCATGGAGATTTATAACTCAACTCGTCGCATTATTTACAATGATCATCCTTTTGAGAAGCAAACCAACATGACAACATAACAAGTATAACAACATAATGACATGACACCCATACCACTTATTGGAGCTTTATAAGATAGCTCATGGAGGTATTTACATCCGTATACATATGTACATATACCAAAAATCACCAAAACATGTACCAAAAACATATATCAAAGACACATACCACAACATCCACTCAACCAACGAATAAGTAAGGATACATATCTCGCATCTAATCCGCCATCTCCCATGTAGCTTCATCAAGCCTAAAATGATTCCATAGCACTTTAACCTGCTCTATTTATCAGTTCCAAAGCATGAGCATCTTTCTCTACAAAATGCACTATGGTTCTGGCTAGAACTCTCCTTCTGGCTCCACCTGCAATACAGACCATTTAATCACATGATCAACATCTTTAACATACTTCTTAAGCAATGACACATGGAAAACATAATGGAATGTCACTATTGGAGGAAATGCAACTCGAGAGGCTACTACCCAATCCTCTCAATCATCCTGAAAGGTCAAAAAAACCAGGGTGCCATCTTAGCACATGTCCAATCCACAAAGATATTTTCTTCAGTTTGATGCGTGAGTATGCATGTTCCCCAACCTGGAACTCCTTGAAAAATTTGTTCTGATTTGCATAGCTCTTCTGCCTATCCTGTGCTTCCTTTAGATTTTTCTTGATTACCTGCATTTCATGTTCCATTTTCCCCAACATGTCCATTCCAATCAACACCCTATCAACTAGATCACTCCAACTGATGGGAGTATTGCAACTCCACCCATACAATGCCTCAAACTGACTCATCCTCAAGGATTATTGATACCTATTATTGTAAGAGAACTCTACCAGTGGAAGGTACTCTTCCCAATTCCATTGTTAATGCATCACATATATCATCTACATGTCCTCCAAAATCCTGTTGACCCTCTCTGTCTGTCCATATGTCTGCGGATCATAAGTTTTACTGAAGGCTAACTTTGTGCCCAAACTTGCAAATAACTCCTTCCAAAACTTAGAAGTGAACTTCGCATCCTTGTCTGACACAATCTTCTTCAGAATTCCATGCAATCTGACCACGTCCCTGATGAAGACCTGTGCTACATCACTTGCTGAGTATGTAGACTTCACTGAAATGAGGTGTGTTACCTTTGTCAACCTGTCCACCACTATCATGATGGAATCATGTTGTCTCACTGTCCTCGACAAAACTGTGATAAAGTCCATGGAAATGGCCTCCCATTTCCACTCTGGAATCAAAATCGGATGTAGAAGTCCACTTGGATGCTTACACAATACCTTCACCTACTGACAATCTAAGCACCTAGCCACAACTTTGATATGTCTCTCTTCAAGTTCGTCCAATAATACAATTTCTTCACTTCTTTCAACTTCTTCTGATACCTTGGGTGACCTGAATATGGTTTCGCATGAAAATCCCTTAAGATCACCTTCTTGAGCTCACTGTTATCTAACACATATATCTTGTCCCCAAATCTAACCAATATGTTTGTCGTGAGATGATAGTCCACATCCTGTGCACTTTTATCTATACCTATACCTATACTCGTACCACTACATGTACCTATACTTGTACCACTACATGTACATATACCTGTACCTTTACCACCACCTGTACCTGTACCACCACCTGTACATATACCTATACTCTTCTGCAACCTGTGCAAAATCTCTGCATACCTGTCATCCTGCTGACCTACCTGTAAGATCCTATCTTGTAAATCTGTCCCATAGGAGCTCATAATTGATATGTGGTTTACCTATACCACCTACTAAGAGAATCTTCCACACTGTTCTCTTTACCTTTGATATACCTAATCTCAAAATCAAACCCACTGATCATGGCCAACCACCGAGCCTGCCTGTCATTCAGATTCGATTAGTCAAATAGATACCACACCCACTGTGATCACTCATCCATACAAACCTCTTGCCAAGAAAATAGTACCTCCACAACTTCAATGCATTTATGATCACTTCCAACTCAAGGTCATGTGTCGGGCAGTTTTTCTCGTGCTCATTTATTTTCTGTGACTCATAGCATACCACTTGTGCACCCTCCATAAGGGCTCCACCAAGTCCTCTCTTGCAAGCATATTTACATATTACAAACTCTTTGTCCGGATTTTCAATCTTTAACATTAGTGCATGTGCCAATAACTTCTTGAGCTTCTCAAAACTAGCCACACACTCCTCTATCCATTCAAACTTCTTACCTTTCCTCTGCAATGATGTGATAGGATAAGAAATCTGCGAGAAGTTCCTGATGAACCTCCTGTAATAACCTGCTAACCCCATGAAAGATCTCACTTCATCCACATTCCTGGAAGCTTCCCACTCCCTGATAGCTCTAAACCTTTTCTGGGTCCACTGTTGTGCCATATTTGGGAACTACATGTCCCAAGTAGTGTACCTCAGTCTGAAATAAACTACACTTGTTGAGCTTAGCATACAACTAATTCTCTCTCAACAATCTCAACACTGCTGCTAAATTCTTGGCATGCTCTTCTTCATTTTTAGAATATACCAATATATCATCAATGAACACAATAACAAACTTGTCCAAATATGGATGCAACACACTATTCATCAAGCACATAAAGGTAGATCAAGCATTATTTAAACCAAATGGAACTACAACAAACTCATAACACCCGTACCTGGTCCAAAAATTTGTCTTTTAGATGTCCTCTTCTTTAATGCGTACCTGATGATATTCGGATCTCATATCAATGTTTGAGAACACTGTTGCTCCCTCCAACTGATCAAAGGAGTCATCAATCCTCGGTAACGAATACTTGTTCTTGATGGTCACTTTTTTCAACTTCCTTTAGTCAATGCATAGCCTGAGAGTATCATCTTTCGTCTTCACAAATAGTATTGGTGCACCCCATGGTGATACACTTGGCCTAATGTATCCCTTGTCCAACATTTCCTTCAACTGCAGCTTCAACTCTACTGACTCAAGTGTACTCATCTTGTAAGGTGCCTTTGATGTCAGAGCTTCCCTATGCACCAACTCAATAGAAAATTCTACTTCCCTATGAGCTGGAAACTCTAAAATATCCTTAAGAACTACATCCTAAAACTAGTGTAGAATTGGGTACCTTCTCAAAACATCTGCATCCTCAACTTCCTTACCTTTTTCACTAGAAATGTGCATTGCAAATAACACATGCCCTTTCCTACGACTACACTTGGCCTACATAGTTGTCACCATTCTAAATTATGTTTCTTTCTTCTTACCCCACAAGACTCTTTGTTCTCCATTATCATCCAAGCACTCAATGGCTTTGTCATAACAATCTAACTTGGTTTTATGAAGGTACAACCAATCCATGCCCAACAACATACTATATGATCCCAACGATAACACATTCAAATGTGTTAACGTATGCATACCATTCAAATCAAATGCACAAGCTCTTACCCAATGATGAACTCTCTTCTTGGTACCTGGAGCCAACTACACTAACCAAGACTCTGCATGCACTTCTTTATTCAAACATACTTATCCAACAAGTCAGGATTAACATAACTATAATTAGATCCAAGGTTAATAAAAATAGAAACAAATTAATCGCAAAGCTTATTTTCCATCTCGGTAATAGATGCCTAGTGATCTACCTGTCTGTTATCCAACACTAAATAGATCCTACGAATATTTTTCCCAACATCGCCCACTTTCTCTACCTCCTGAGCATTGTAGATTTGTGGTCTACCACCTTGATGTTGTGGACAATCTCTCCTAAAATGATCCTTGCCACAAGTCCAACACTCTATAGGCTTCTAGCCTACATCCTTGTTCTGCTCCTCAAATTGAATTCTCGATCCTCTATCATATGAATTTAACTTCTTGTCCCATTTTTCTTTATTCTTATCTTTACCCTTCCAATCGAGCTTAGTCTTAGATTTGCGCTTTGTTTGTTCATAGCAATGCTTTAGCTTTCAGATGGCCTCCTCCAATGATCTAGCCTCGTCAAACTCAATCTTTCCTTTGAATGCAATCGTTAATCCACTAATGAATCTATGAATCTTGGCCTTCTCCTCCTTGAAATAAGACACATACCTCAATAGCTCCAAGATCCTGCTAGTGTATTCCTCATCTGTCATCGATCCCATATTTAGCTCGTAGAATTCTTTTGCCCTGTCATCAAAGTATCTCTCTAATAGGTACTTCTTTCGGAATAGCCTCTCAAACTCACTCCAAGTCAAATCCTCCTCATGAATACCTCTAAAATTCTTCACATCTTCCCACCAAATATCTGGTTTACCTTTGAGACTGAATGTAGCTATTATGGCTTTCATTTTCTCTGAATAATCATGCAACCTGAAGAACTTCCTCATACCAAGTAACCATGCCTCTGCATTCTGTGATTTCTTCATCTCTCCATCAAATGTAGGTAGATCTTCTTTCTTAAACGCGTTCGAAAAATACCCCTTGTCACTCCTCTTGTAATGATAATGATGCCAATCATAATGCCTGTCAGAACCAGAACTAGAATATTAAATTTGTCCATCACCTCTCCTATCTAGAGTATCCAAATAACTACCATCTCTGATCATGTCATCGCTATCCAACCTATGACCACCATGAGACCTATTGCCATATGCCCCATTAGTTTTGTGCTCCTGCTCATGGCTGATCCGAAGTGGTCCTTGTTGCTACAATTTTGACAAACTCTAAAGTATCATTGCATTTACCTCTGCTTGTTTCTCCTGTGCTTGTATGATACTGTCATTATTTGCCTTACAACTCCTTATTTCTACCTTTAGGCTTCTCAGTGTGTCTTCTAAATCAGAAGAGCACCCAACACCACATTTCTCTTCTTCAAATCATATGTTTTGATGTCTCTGGCTTGCTTAACATCTTCCCACCAAATGTCTTATTTTCCTTTCGAGTTGAATTTCGTTACTCTAGCTTTCATGTTATCTATGTAATCATGAAACTAAAAGAAATTTTCATCCCAAGTATCCAAGCCTCTGCATCTTCTAACTTCTTCACATCTCCATCAAAAGTAGGTGGCTTCACTTTCTTAAACTCATTTGGTAAGTATCCCCTATCATTCCTCCTATAAGGATGATAGTGATGATGACCATGATGTCTATCAAAACTAGAACTAGAATAGTACATGTGCTCATCACCCCTTCTATCCAGAGTGTCTAACAACCTGCCATCTCTCATCGTATCAGATCTATCTAACCTGTGTCTACCAGGAGACCTACTTCCATATTCCCCATTAGTTCTATCCTCATTTCCATGGCTGATCCGAAGTGGCCCTTGTCGCTGCAAGTCTGACAAACTCTGAAGAAGTATAGCATTAACCTTTGCTTGTTTCTCTTGTTCCTGTATGATCTGATCATTATTTGCCTTACAACTCGTTATTTCTTCTTTCAAGCTTCTCAAGGTGCTTGCCAAATCAAAAGAGTGCCCCACACCATGCTGCCCATCTGATTCATGGAGAGATTCTATGTAGTCTACCACCTTGCTAGCCATTCGGTCTCTTTCCCGCAATGCATAATATTTTAGATAAACCAAATCGCAACAAATCAACATACCTTAGTATAATTCAGAGGATACCTTGTATGCAAGATGAACAATCAGCGCGATACATGTATAACATAAACATAATAACATATATACATATGAAATTAAATGCATCAACACATAAACATCACTCTAGCTAGTGTCCAATCATCAATGCAAGGCCATATCAATAATGCATGTTATGACCTCATGCATGACAACAACCATTACTCCATTGCACACATTGCCACATGCAACCATCAGCATGCACAAGCAATGTCTAATCAAATACACATATGCATAAACGCATGTAGTCGAGCATAAGCGATCAATCCTTGTAATCAACCTACAATACTAATACATGTAATCAAAATATTCAAGAATTCACTTGATATACAACGATGTAGTCCAGCGACATATAATCAACATGTAAGAAACATATAACCATATTCAACCATTCATATACTCATGATGATGCATTCCACAAAATCAATCATCAAGTTCCTCATGACAACCTTACTACCATCATGATCAATATCAAGCAAATGGAACAAGCCCATGGAATGCAAGTGTAAGAGACACACATGCAACTAACATGCATGCATGATGAACACACATCGCCCATCTAGTCGGAGGGGTAAACCATGCTGTAATACCACTCTATAACAACCTCCTCACACATCTACCCAAGTAACCAACCAACCGAGGTAAACATGTGATGAGAGGCTACTATGATGGGATTCGACCTCCTATGTGACCTTAAGGGAGTGGAATCAATGAAACACATCAAACAACCTATCCACATCAACAACAAAAACTGCAGGAGAGATGTCAGCCACTCAGAAATCATGTCCCTAGGTCCCACTAATGTTCTGGACATCTTAAGCCTCAATCGCTTTCATGCTATAGGCATGACAATGTCCAGGAACACAAAGGCACTCTCACAGGCTTTCCTACAAGCGTCTAGAGACCCAATTTGCCAGTGTTATGCCAGCGACCCTGGAATTTGAGCCACTTTTTCAGGCCCAAAGCCCAGGTCACTGCCCAAAATGGAATGATAGCTTAAGATTAGTCAAAGAACAAGGAAACAATGATGCAAAAGAAATAATCTAAACAAGGCCTTAAGCATACCCCTACTAGCCATGATAGGAGTTTCGTCAAACATGTCATCAACATGTAACCTACAGGTGTAAACAACATAATTAAGTGTAGGGATCTCATACTTATCTGAGAATCGCTATGAACCATTGTTCCCTCATGTCATTTTCTACATTATCATCTATTAGGCCATGAATAAATTATCCATTCATTTACAAGTAAAAACATGCTGAGAGCCATACATAGTTGTTGTCATAAAACATACATATAACAAGCATAATAGGGACAAAAATATCATAAGGATATCAACCATAAAATCCACATATACATCAGTACATTTCATGAGCCCCATCATTGGGTAACTATATGGACCTTAATACACCTCCTAGCTTATTCAAATCAACTCTTCTAATAATTCCTTACATATTTTGATTATATTTTGCTTAATGAGATGAGTAAAAGTGAGATATTATGCCTAGTGGACTAATGTGCATTGATTGCATGTTTTTTAGAGAAAACCATGGAAATTTTGGCTAATTAAGGGCTGAAACTCAAATGAGACAAGGATGAGATATTGTAGGAGATAAACCCTCCTCATTTACTCCTCACTCATTCAAATATTCCTCCATCAAATCACACTAGTGCAGAGTTACAAGCAGCCAAGTCATGAAGATCAAAAGGCAGCCAAGCCAGTGACAGTTAAAGAGCCAATTCATCTTGAGTTTGGGAGCCGAGCCTCCCTAGATTTAAGGAAGTCATTGGAAACTTTAGTTGTATAAATAAGGAGGCCTAGAGCCTCATTAGGATTCAAATTTTTGATGTAAAAGCACTAAGCATTTTTCGAGTTCAAGACTTGTGGAAGACATTGTTATGTAATTTTCTGATTTGATAATGAGAATGAGCATTTCCTTGATCCAACACTAAGTTGAATCAGAGGGCTGAAGCTCTTGGGTTAGGGCCCAACCCTAGCAGCAAAGGCTCCTCTTCTTGTATTTGTATGCTTAGTTGATTTCATATATTAATGGTTGAATTGTCTTTATCATTATGTCATTGCAAGTAGTTGTGGATTTGATTAGTTTGCCTCCATTTGTGCATTACTTCAACAGTATCATAGGAAGGTAAAGGAACATCAAAAATTTGTTAGTAGGTGGATTTGGCCTCACTCCTCCCTTTAGGGACCATGTTTTGAGTAAAGAACTCCTATGCAGCCCCAAAAAGACAGAATTTTGATTTCTCGTGGAATTTAGGGTTTTCTGTTACTTAGGCCAACATTTTACTAGTTTTCAAGGATATGATTTAATTTCCATTTCTACTATCTTTAGTCTTACATTAGATCTCATCAAGGTTTCACATTATTCTTCAAGTTTTCCAATGCATGAAATAGGTAGCTAGCTCATGACATTATGTTTTCCTTAGTTAATTGAAAAGCTTCTTGTTTACATGGTTTATGGATAAATGTCAATGATTGATGCAGTGCAGGAGTTTCAATAGTACAGAGATATTTCATGATCAACAACCCCATCGTAACCTCATCCATCCATAGTTATCACTTTATTTCACTAAGTCCCTCACCAAATTCATCATTCCACAAGAATACTCCTCCAAGCTTGTTGAGCAAATCCAACCATCTCACAACTCTGTTTTGAGCTCTGAAGGAGTCCTAGGCACTCCCTTGCCTCATTTCACCCACCATTCACCTTCCCTAAGCCTTACATCACCTTCCAAATCACTCCTCTTGCTCTCAGTTGTATCTTGTAGGAATACAGGGGATCCTGTAGGAGCATTAGGACATCATGTAGGACACATTAGGACATCCTTAAGGTTGACTTGTAGTGGCCTGTTTTGAGGCTCAATTGTGGGAAAATCCCCTAGGAAGATAGGAGAAGACCCCTACTTTCCTCCCAAGCCTTCTGACCATTCACCATCATCCCTAATCCACTTGCCACATCACCAAAAGAAGTTAGCATTCACACTTTCACACAAAAAAGACAAAAAGGAAAAAATAGTTATTTTGTTCATTTACATGCACAGTAGTAGAATGTTTGATGTTTCAAATTGCATGCCTAGGATAGTAGGATTGCACATATGTTAACTTATCATTCTCTTGAATCAAAGCCTCTTGGCAATTAGTTATATGAACGGTGTGTTTAAGCATTTGATTTCAATATTTTCCTTACTGCAGTAGACAAGATTTATTTTAGTGTAGATTTCCCTTTTCCTCACTGGTACTCAAGCTTCTTTTGAATCAATGGAAGGCTGGTTTGAGAAGCCATAGTGATCTATCACCAGCTTAGCAGTGAAAAAGAGTGGACCCATCACATTTACTTCTATATACAGCACTGTCACCTCCAAGTTTGTATGAACCTCGGGTTGATAAAGTAAATTTGGTAGCCCCAAGAGTTGCAACATTCTTGCTGCAATACTGGTGCTCATCACTTTTTGGTGTTGTTGTCGAGGAGGAGTCTAAGTAATATGTGATTTTTGCTTTCTTTCTTCCATTTCTTATCTCTGACATTCTGCTATTAGCTTCATTTCTGCAAAATTAATTTAGTTTGCTTTCTTTTCCATTCTGCAAGCGAGATTTCATTATGCAGTTAGTTTCCATTCAGTTTGTGATTTCAATTATGCAATTATTTTCAAAGCTTGAAAAAAAACACAAAACAAGACAAAAACACTTCTTTCATGCCTCGTAGTAATATGGATAACTTAGGGAAATTTCTACCAAATACCCCCACTACTTCAAACAGCCAACCTTCCCTCTTCTTCGGTGGCTGTGAATTGGAGGACCCCTTAGGTGAAAAACCAGAGATATTTGAAGAACCTACAGGGGGAGAAGAAGAAGGAGAACCAATTCCAACTAACCTAATGGCTGAAAATAGAAATGACAGAGGAGATATAGAAAGAATTGAGGGTGCCTTTCCCATCAGAGAAACTAATGGGGATAGAAAGATGAAGAACATAAGCCCCTCTGCTCTTCCTCATTTCCATGGCCTGACCTCAGAAGATCCAAACAATTTCTTGTTTGAGTTTGCTGTCATATGCAGAACTTATGATTACACCAATGATGAGCATAATTTGAAACTATTCCCATCCACTCTTAAGGATGCAACTTTGCGCTGGTTCATGGGTTTACCTGGGGATAGCATCACAACCTAGGCTCAGATGTAACAAGCCTTCAAAAACAAGCATCGGGACTACTGCAGGTCCAAAGACACTAAAGAGGAAATTTTTAGGATGGCCTTAGAAAGATTATGAAGAAAGATTCCAGCTTAGCTACAAAAGGGCCAGGTGCACACTTGATCCTGAGTTGCTAAAGCTAGTCCTACTCAGAGGGGTAAGGGAAGATGTTAGGTCCCTATAATGCTAGTAATTGCCCCATTAATATTGTCGTTGTATCCCTTATTATTATCATTGTGCCTCTATTTTCCCCGTATTGTTATTATTGTGCCCCATAGAATCCCTCTATTGTTATTTTTGTGCCTTTATATTATTATTGTTAGGTCGGTTTGGTTATATTGTGACCCCTTAGACTCCTATATATAGAAAGGAGGTTTTGTCATTTGAATCATCCAAGAATTGTTCATTTATGTAATGTAAAGGAGGTTACCCCCTCGAAGAGGCTTATTTCTAATGCATTCATCTATCTTTTCTATCTTTTTGTGAGCTGGTTTCATAACATTTGGTATTAGAGGTTTGGATTCTAGGGTTTCGCTGCTCCAAACAGGTCATCGTGGCATTTTCGCTATAACATTTTTTCTGCAATGTTTCAAAAGCTAAAAAAAAAAACCCATTTGAGAAGAAATCGTGCTGAACCTCCGATATGAATTTCAAATTTTGTCTCACTATCTTTTCATATATATGATCTAAGGAAGTTAGGGTTTTTGCAAGCTCTAGAATTTCATCTAAAACAAGTCACCGTGGAATTTTCACAATAACTATTTCGCTACGAAGTTTCAGAAGCTAAAAAAAAGACCCATTTGAGAAGAAATCGTTCTAAATCTCAGCTCCAAATTTCAAATCCTTTCTCGCTATATTTTCAGAGATATAATCTGAGGAAGTTAGGGTTTTTGCAGACCCCCGAATTACATTCCAAACAGGTCACCTTGGGAAAATCGTCATAACTTTCGCTCTAAGCATCAGATTGAATTTTCGTAAGAAGTTACAGAAAGAGGACGGACTGTAGTTTTCTTGGGTATCATTTTCATAACCTAAGGTTGAAACAATGACCTGTGGCATGTCGTACAAGTTCGCTCTACTGAACTAGTCTATACTCAGGTCATCATGGGAGATTTGGCATAACTCTTCATTGGAGAATCCAATCTTAATTAGACTTGCGGGGTTAGAATATTGCTCAGAGGGTTACCACAGGAAGAAATTTCAGACCTGGGAGATTCAAAATTACATAGATACATCAGATTCAATATCAAGCTATTACAAAGTGAAAAAAGGTGTGTAGTTTTTTTTAAACTTTTGCATAAGCTTGGTTTGAAAAATTAGTTTGAAGGAATTCAAAGGGCATAGTGAAGCATTATTATTGGTAATTGATGCCCTGAAGAAAGAAAATGGAAATACCTAGTAAGCAACCTAAAAGCTCTAGCATGACTCATGAAGAAGAGGAAGAAATGCAACATGATATATCAAAATTACGAGACCAAGTGCAACAAATTTCACTCGCACAAAAAGTAACAGAAAATAAGATGGATGGTTTAAAGAAAGACGTAGAAGCTAAGATGGATTGTTTAAATAAAGGCGTAGAAGCTAAGATGGATTGTTTAAATAAAGGCGTAGAAGCTAATATGGATGGTTTAAAGAAAGGTGTAGAAGCTAATATGGACAGCGTGGAAGCTAAGATGGATGACTTAAAGAAAGGCATGGAAGATTTGCAAACAAATTTGAATGCAGATTTGACAAAGTTTCTACAAGAGATGCTTACTAATGGCGAAAGGGTAGGAAAGGGAACTCATGATGAGAACAAAATAAATTTTAATCATGATTTCACAGACTCTAACATTGGATCGAAGAACCACCATGTTCCAAAGATTGATATGAGGAAGTTTGATGGCAAGGATCCCGGAACATGGATACTACAGATGGAGCAATTTTTTGATCTCCATAATGTGCAAAACACACAAAAGTTACGCATTGCAACTTTATATTTGGAACCAAATCAGTTTTTATGGTATTGATGGCTTTGCTCTCGTAAACAACTTGTCACTTGGGCTATTTTTACAGATGAAATGATAGCACATTATGAGGATACAAAAAGCAACACTTTTTTTAGCCAATTGATAAATCTCAAACAAAAGGGTTCAATGATGGAGCACATTGAGGATTTCCAAAAATTGTATATAAGGGTAAAAGATATTCCAGAGGAGCATAGGATTGATGTGTTCATAGGGACTTTAAAAGATAACATCCAACATGAGGTTTGCTTTTGGGAACCAGATTCATTGGAGAAGGCATTCAGGTTGGCAAGAAAAATGGAAAGAAAAATTATGGAAACAAGGAAGCCTACCACTCACAATCATAAAGATGGAAGTGTTACTACCCCTAGCCATCCATAAACTACAAGGTTGACACCACAACAATTGGAAGAAAAAAGAACAAAAGGGCTTTTTTATAGTTGTGATAGAAAATACACTAATGGTCATAAGTGTGCAGAGAAGAAATTATTTTACATAGATTGTGAAGAGGAGGAAGAAAAGGAACAAGAAATGTCAAAAGAAGAAGATATACACCAGGAACAAACCCTAGAAAAAGAAGAAATGAATCCGACCATATCTTGTAATGCATTGGCTGAAATTACCACTCCTCAAACTATCAAGATAGACGGGCATATCAAGAAGAAAAAGGTAATCGTGTTGATTGATTAGGGAAGTACCCATAATTTTATTCATTGTAATATAGCCAAGGAATTGAATTTCTTCCTATATCTAGCACCAGAGTGTCAAGTGATGGTTGCAAGTGGAGGAACCATAAATTGCTCAGGAAAGTGCCATAATATCAAGCTATCCATGGGAGAATATGTATTGAATAGCCCAATGCTTTCCATTCTAATGGGTGGTGTTGATGTTGTACTAGGAGTCCAATGGCTACAATCCTTGGGTACAATAGCTTTTAATTTTCAAGAACTTTTCATGAAATTCTCTTTAGAAGGAAAGGATGTTGAATTAAGGGGTATTGCAGGGAAATCAGGAAAGATAATCAACTCTAACGGAATGACAAAGCTTCTAAAGAAAGAACAATGAGGCATAATTGCACAATTATGTTCACTAGAGGTTCCCACATCGAAATCATCCATTTCTCCAGATCTCCAAAAAGTCTTGGATAATCATTCCAAGGTATTTGAGACTCCCAAAGGCCTCCCACCTATTCTTGATCATGATAATGCTATTAATTTGATTCCAGGAAGTGTTCCTCCAAACATCAGGCCTTACAGATATCCCTATGTCCAAAAGAATGAAATTGAACATATGGTTGCAAAAATGCTAGAGGCTGGTATAATTCAACCTAGTCAAATTTCTTTCTCTACTCCAATAGTATTGGTTCACAAGAAGGATGGATCATGGCACATGTGTCCAGATTATAGGGAGTTCAACAAGCTCACTATTAAAGATAAATTTCCCATTCCTGTCATTGATGAATTATTGGATGAATTGCATGGATCAATTTACTTCACCAAGTTGGATCTTTGTTTAGGATATCATCAAATCAAAATGAAGACTGAAGACATTCCAAAAACAGCATTTAGAACTCATGAGGGTCATCATTACTTTTTGGTCATGCCTTTTGGCCTTACTAATGCACCTTCTACATTTCAAAGTTTGATGAACTCCATTTTCAAACCCACCCTTAGAAAATTTGTGTTATTATTTTTTGACGATATACTAACCTACAACAAGTCTTGGAAGGATCATGTCCAGCATGTTGACATGGTGCTCAAACTATTGGAGGAGAAACAATTATATGCAAGAATCTCCAAATGTTTCTTTGGAGTACAAGAGGTGGAATATCTAGGTCATATTGTATCTCATGAAGGTGTTAAGGTAGACCCTAGAAAAATTAAAACCATTAAGGAATGGAAAATCCCCACATCCATAAAGCATCTACAAGGATTTCTCGAGTTGACAGGGTATTATCACAAGTTTGTTAAGAATTATGGGAGGATAGCAACACCTCTAACAACATTATTGTTGAAAGATGCATTTTCATGGACTCCAGAAGAAACGAAGACCTTTGAACATCTTAAAGAGGCAATGTGCCAAGCACCAGTCTTAGCTACACTGGACTCCAAAAAAACCTTTATTGTGAAATGTGATGCCTCGGGAAATGGAATTGGTGTTGTTTTAATGCAAGAAGAAAGACCCATTGCTTTTGAAAGTTGTCCAATCAGAGGAAAGTATTTACACAAAGCTATTTATGAGAAGGAAATGTTGGCAATACTACATGCACTTAAGAAATGGTGACCCTACCTAATGGGAAGACACTTCAAGGTAAAAACAGATTATGATAGTCTTCAATACTTTTTAGAACAAAGATTATCTTCAGAAGAGCAGCAAAAATGGATCACAAAGATGTTAGGTTATGACTTTGAAATCATCTACAAAAAAGGGAAGCAAAATTTTGTGATAGATGCACTCTCAAGAAAGGATGAGGATGTGGAAGCATTTCTTTGCGCCATTTCTATTTTCCAACCAGATTGGATAAACGAAGCAAGGGATGAATGGAAGAATGACAAGGAAGTGTGGGCACTCATTCAAAGGATACAACAAGACCCCAGTACATCTGATACATTTAGCTGGAAAAATGACTCATTATGGTACAAGGATCGGTTATACCTATGTAAGAATTCCCAACTCAAGCAAAAGATTCTTAGGGAATTGCACACCTCTCCCTTAGGAGGGCACTTAGGATTTCTAAAAACCTACCACAGGGTTAAGAAGGATTTATTTTTGGATGGCCTTAAATCATATATTCAAAAGTTTGTGGCAGAATGTTTGGTTTTCCAAAAAAATAAAGTTGAAACAATTAAGACCCCAGGACTATTACAACCTTTATCCATTCTAAGCCAATGTTGGGAGGAGGTTTCAATGGATTTTATCATAGGTTTACCCAAGTCTAAAGGAAAGAGTGTTATCATGGTGGTAGTTGACAGACTTACCAAGTATGCACACTTTTGTGCATTATCTCATCCATTTAAAGCGAGTACAGTTTCTACTGCATTTATGGAAACAATTCAAAAGCTACATGGAACCCCAAAGATTATTGTAAGTGACAGAGATCCCATTTTCACTAGAAATTTTTGGAAAAAAATATTTTCTTGTCTTGGTACTCAGTTAGCTCACAGCTCATCTTATCATCCTCAATCTGATGGGAAAACTGAGATGGTAAACAAATGTTTGGAAGGATATCTTCATTTCTTTGTATCTGATAAACAGGCACAATGGGTCAAATGGTCGCCTTTGGCTGAATGGTGGTATAACACTTCCTTCCATACTGTAGCAAAAATGACCCCATTTATGGCACTTTATGGATATCATCCACCATAAATCACATCATATTTAAGAGAAAATTCTAGGGTTCAAGAAGTGGAAGATCACATTGAGCATCAGCAACAAGTTCTCCAACTCTTAAAGGATAACCTCACCTTGGCACAGAATAGAATGAAACAATAGGCAGATCAACATCGCAGTGAAAGAAATTTTGATGTAGGTGATTGGGTATTCCTACGGATACAACCATATAAACAAATGTCCCTCAAGCAAGCTAAGAAGGATAATAAATTATCACCAAAGTATTATGGTCCGTACAAGGTGTTGCAAAAGATAGGTACTATGGCATACAAATTGGAGCTTCCTGCAACTTCCCGAGTGCACCTAGTTTTCCATGTTTCCTGCTTAAATAAGGTTATAGGTGAAAAGCTTCTAGTTCAAACAATATTTCCATAACTTAATGAGGAAGGAAAAATCATATTGGAACCTGATGTTGGCGTTATGACACAGGATTGGCACAGGTTTGGCTCGATGACATCAGTGTTGTCCTTGATGGCAACTCACTCAAATAGCAGATCACAAGTTCAGGCTCTCATAATGGAAGAAAATGAAGTACCCATAGGCATAGCAAACAAAAGGTGCGGACATTCGCAGGTGTGCCGAACAAAAGTTGCGATCATGTATGCAGGTGCTTCGAACAAAAAGTGCGAACGTAAAGTACACGCACTTTCATGCACTGAAAAGCGCGCACATGGGAAATCTTATGGTTGGTCCATGATATTTAGTCCGACATTTTTGATCCTATGGTTTTGGTCTGTGGTTTTGCATCTAAAGTATTAAACCCAGGTATTGAGTCCCTAGTATTGGATCTTTATGGTTTTGGACCATGGTTTGAGTAAGGCCTAGTCTATAAAAAGGAAAGGAGATCATTTAGATTGGGCACCGAGGTGTTGAATATCTTAAGAAGAGCAAGATCTGAAATTCTGTGATCGCTTGGTGAGTTATAGCTGGACCTAAATCAAGGAGAAACCTGAGCATTACAAGACGGATCTACTGATGGGTCGAGATCTCTTTGGCGCAAGATCAGATCTGTAAATCTGATAGTCTGGGGTATAATTGAAGTCTGAAAAATTATCTATACCTGCAGCTCTGACACAGCGCAGGCACGGATACCCACAGGTTCGACATAGTGCAAGCGTGGAGATCCGCAGGATAGTCACAATGCAGGTGCGGATATCCAAAGGTTTTACATAGCGCAGACGCGGAGTTCGCAGGACCAACACAGTGGAGGTGCGGATACCCGCAGGTTGGCCACAGAAAAGGCACGGACGTACGTAGGTTTCTATTGGTGAAGTTGCGGACTTTCTCTTGAAATATGTTTTAGCTGCTTTTGTCTATTACTGCAGTGTTCAGGGTTCTGAATTGGTGTCTGGTTACTGGTACTGTGTTCTGAAAAGTTATTGATTCAGTATTTGCACAAGGAAGTTGGTTGATTGCAGATCTATTTGATGTTTGATTGATATTCATGGATCCAGTTTGAAATTTATGAAACATGGTCCCTGGAAGAAAAGAGGAGTCTTCTGTAGGTCAGCACCTACGTACTAGTACCTCAGCTAGTACAAGAGCTAAGGGGGTTGTAGCTCCCTTCCTGTTATAGACATTTTTGTGCCTTACAGCTTTGAGCATGAAATGTCCATAATCCAAGGGATCCAAAGTCCCTAAAGATGTTGTTACAGCTCCTAAAGGAACAAGGTCAACCAATGACAGCTTCTCCCAGAAGTTCTCCACCAAAAACCACTCAGAACTAGTCAAATCAGGATCAATTCAGAAGCTCCACTAGTTGCCTGCATTTCAAAGCACCCAAATACACTGGCTATGTGCGTTGCAACACACTTGAATGCACTACCCAGGTGTGTTGAGCAGGAAATGACAAGTGGCAGAGTCATTCAACGAGGTGGAAAGACCATGGAAGCTTCCAGAATCTTCTCCAATGACACTTGCCTCACTGAATTCGACCAAGTGATGAGTAAGAGGCTCTCAGTCTCCAAGTGGAAGCAAGGACTCACAGAGAGAAGCCACAAGTCAAAACATAAGCTGACTCATCCTCTCTGCTTACATCTATCTATGGATCCCTCATCCCAGAGATCCAGAGGCTGGAATTTTGTACTTTGCAGAGAATTGTTGTTGGTTTGAGATTGAGATTAGTACATTGGGTGATTTATGCTTTGTTGGAGGAGAGGAAGGGATTCCTTTGCTGGGAGGTAGATGCTGGATCGGGACTCACTTGGTTGTATCTCCTCTTGGACTTTCTTATCATATCAATAAAATTATTTGAGTTTCTCCTACATGCTGTGTATCAATGATGTTTTGTTATATTTGCAAAGCTGAGCATGGGAATGCCCGCCTCAGCTAAACCGGCTGACGAATGATCCAATTGCTTATGCCCCTTGGTGGCCAGCGGTTCTGCATAAACTTCCGTCAGATATTCCTAAATTTAATGGAAATCCGGGTGAAGATCCATCGAATCACGTGATGACATTTCATCTATGGTGTTCATCAAACACCCTCAACGATGATTCGATAAGGCTTCGCCTCTTCCAGAGGACGTTAACAGGTCCAGCGGCAAAATGGTATATTGAATTGCCTAGAGCTTCGTTCGACAACTTCAGTACCTTAGCCACAACCTTTTTAACCCATTTTCAATTACCAATAAGGTATGAAACGGGAACCGAACTCCTTACCAACTTCAAACAGACGACGGCCACTCACATATCTGATCATATACATGAGTGGCGACGTTGTCGCAGGATGGTAAAAACGTACGTTCCCGATCAGCTATTAGCTGAATGGTTTATCAAGTCCTTACTTCCTACCATCACAGAAGATGTGGCAAAGGGGGGAGTCGTAACGGAAGAGCAAGTTATCGCTCGTGCGCAATATCTAGACTTGGTCTATACTCAGTCTGGCACGCTCTACGACAAAATACCTGACGCCCCTAGACCGGAATTCTCAATTCCTCCTCCTCCTAAATCAAACAATGACTCTCACGCCGGCGATGGTGTGATTGGCACGACAGACACGAAATCGACAAAGGCTACATCTAAAAAGGCCTGTAAGGTTTCCAGTCAAAATGCAAATGAGGAACTTCTTGCCTCAGAAGTAAATACCATGTCGACCGACAAGGGAAAAAAACTGAAGCAACCAGGGGGCAAGAAGAAAAAGAAAGGGAGAAAAAAGAAGCAGGATGAGTTATCTCCTGAAAAAGCTTCTACAAACCCTTCTGGGCAAAGGAAACCCCCTGCGGGGTGTCATATATGTGATGAGGATCATCGAACGAGAGATTGTCCACATAAAGTTGAAGTTAAGAAACTCTTTAAGAGTTCAAAAACCTCAGCAGTATTGACTGATCCGTTTCCAAACCCGGGAACCAAGCTGGTTGCTAATCAAAATGCTTCCCGATCCCAAGTGCTTATGTTGTCTATCTCAAAGTAGCAAAATGATGCTTTGACAAGGAATAAAGATTACGGGAATCCGCAGCTGTCGAATAACAAGGCTAATGAAAAACCTAGTAGTTCGACAACAACTTTGACCGAAGTTGTGCCACCCATCATTCCTGAACAAATGATAAAGTCGCCAAAGGGAGTAGTACACAAATCGACATTTAATCCTCGTGAAAAAGAAGCACAGAATTATAATATAATAGAGGACCTGGCCCAATCGCCATCCGCTATGTCGACACTTGAGGTACCACAAAATTTCCTCTCCCAAGAGCAAGCTTTATTATCAGCAATAGGTGGGATTGACCCAATGGATTCCAATCTTGTGGCCTTTGATCATAAAGGATATGACCCTCAGTTACCAGCTCAACTAGCTTTCCTTATTCAAGTGAAAGCCCTCAACAAAACTGTTCATCGAACAATTATTGATGAGGGGGCATCTACATGTATTATGTCGATGAGTTGCTAGAAAAATTTAGGCTCACCACCCTTGTCGAGATCGTTAACAACATTAAAAGCATTTGATGGACGATCATACACTCCCTACGGGATTTTAAGTAACTTGCAAGTTGAACTGGGGGGCAAAACAGTAGAAGTTGATGTTGAAGTAATCGACGGAAACCTCGATTACAACATCCTACTGGGAAGGCCCTGGATATATGCTATGGCTGCTGTTGTGTCGACCTATTTTAGGAAGATTGCATTTCCCTTCCAAGGAGGAATTACAATCGTCGACCAACAAACATTTCTCCCCAACAGTTCACAAGTTACGGGAAGCATTCCAATGATCCATGGAAGCAATCATTCGCTTCAAAATATTGGAGTAGGCCTCCTAAAAGACCCTGCCTTAATGGGTACTTTTGCCCTGCCGCCTCCGAGTAAGCTGGCGGAAGTGGCCACAGTGGAAACCTGCAATATGAAATCTTCTATATCTAATGGATTCGGAAGATTCCTAAACATTTTGTCAGCATGGATCATCGCCCTAATAGAAATATTGTAGCAATCAATTTTCTTGGCCTGGGGGGCAAACCCAAATCAACGCTCATCAAGCGTTTGGATAGATAGGTCTAAAGAATATGGTACCCCTTCAGATCCTTGGTCGCAAGTGCATGTCACCGACAAAGGAATTGTCCAATCAATGGTAATTGACGGGGCACCATGGAATGATTCCCACCATCGTTCCCTTCTCCCGGATTGTGGAGAAGACACTCAAGATGATCTTTATCATCCTTCAGTTTTTTATTTTCTATCGAATACTGTAAATACAGTGGATAATGAGGATAGTTATTTTACTGTGTCAACCTCATTAAAAAATGAAACAATCCCCTTTCCAAATCTCAAAGGTAAACCTTCATTCCAACCACCAAGTTGAATGCAATGAAGCATGGGGGGCATGCACCTTGATTTGCATTATTATGCTAGGGGCATGCAAACTTATCATCGAGCAGTTTTAGCGCATAGTTCATGCTCGTTAAAAAATAAACATAAGATCGAGCAAGTGTTTCAACCCGCGTTTAAGCTCGTTAAAAAATGAACTATCCTCCGATAAATAACTGCCGTGAATGTAACATTATCAGCCATTAAATCCTTGGTCGTGTTTGCACCGTCACCTCCACTTTTCCATTGGCCGATCATTCACCTCCATTTGATTGTTTACCCATTTTGAGGAACAGCTGCGAAGAGTAATTTCACTAGCCATCCTTGTGACACTGTCGTGCTTGGAAAATTCCAACCCTTACCTGGAATCAGCTGCTACCCATTTTATCACTCATTCCTCAAAAGACGAGTCTTCTTTAAGCTCTTTTCATCTGACTCGTAAAATATGAAAAGATTGCCGAGTTTTGGCCTTCCAGCTCGTTAAAGCGACTGGAAGAGCTATCCCTCCTCTAGATTTTAATCTTTTTAGACCTGAGGGATTATTGCACAAAAAGGTCGAGCGCTTGTTTTGTTTGGCTCGTTAAAACTATCGAAAATCATCCCTTCTATATTGTTTTATACTTTTTCAGACTTAAGGGATTAGATGACGAAAAAGGACTTCCGGAGTTAACTTTACGTACCTTTTCAGACTCTCTAAAAATGAAAAGGACCGAGTTATCTTTGTCGTTAGACTCGTTAAAAACATTAATAGCGACAAACTTGTCTTTAGACGAGAACGAGTTTCACTATCACTAGGCTCGTTAAAACATAGCGATGGGTTTGCCCGAAGGACAAATTATAGAACAAGCATATGTTATCCTCCTCAAGCTTGACAAAAATAAAGAGGTACTGGTCAGCAATGACTGGGGAAAAATTGGGAAGAAACTCAAAGAACCTTTATTGGTAGCAAGTCGCTCTTGAACATGACACTTCCACTCCGTGCCTGAGTCGGGTTGGGTTGTTTCATTCGCCGGTCACATCACCATGGTCTCGCCATACCATCCACCTTTGGGGTAAATGCTACCAATCCATCATACAAGTGTCGTCGATATGTTCAAGAGAAGTCAACCGTGTCCCATCCACTACCATACATTATACTTCATTCTTTCATGACTGCCACCCTGAACCATATATCATCAGATCGTTTTCACCTCCATCAAAATCATTTGCTCCATTCCGTGTCACTGATGTGGGATACATCAAGGCCCTCCTTTGACGGATCGCTTCTTGTCGACATCAGCTCATTACCCAAGAAGTTGATCTAGGAACACCCCCTTCAGTACTTTGAAGCTTGCATGCCTCAATGGCAAGTTTCTCACTTCCGGCGACAGGTATACATCAATGACCTTCGACCGAAAGATTTTGCGTGGTGTTCGACGCCAAGTCCTTTATTCACACCACGTGAATTGTACTGCAGTACCTTGAGGGTCATTATCATTATCGGTGATTCCTCTCGCGCTTGTTAACAGTTTACATCATTGACTGGTAATCAAGCGATGTCTTTCCATGTTCGACTTCAAAACATTTCTCACATGGATCGACTTGTACTTAGAGTGAAGATCGAACGAGATTGAAGAACCCGGATCTAGTTTCATCCATCCGGGCTACGATATATATTCAGGAAAAATAAAGACATTGACATGTACAGCACTGCAGAACAGATAATCATCCTACCAAAAGGATGATGATTTCATCATAATCATCAGTCTACCATCAGACGATTGTCTGTCCTATGTACATAAAAATGAATTTATAAAGCTGGGCATGGGAATGCCCGCCTCAACTAGATCATGAAAACAGTATGAAAAATAATGTATTGTATTGTATCTTATTACAGGTCTCCTCCCAGCATTGAAAGAACTTCGGATCCTCCTAATAAAGCATTTCGCCCGATAAACGGCCTCATACTTTAGGGGGCAACTGTTATAGACATTTTTGTGCCTTACAGCTTTGAGCATGAAATGTCCATAATCCAAGGGATCCAAAGTCCCTAAAGATGTTGTTACAGCTCCTAAAGGAACAAGGTCAACAATGACAGCTTCTCCCAGAATTTCTCCACCAAAAACCACTCAGAACTAGTCAAATCAGGATCAATTCAGAAGCTCCACTAGCTGCCTGCGTTGCAAAGCACCCAAATACATTTGCTAGGTGCGTTGCAACGCACTTGAATGCACTACCCATGTGCATTGATCGGGAAATGACAAGTGGCAGAGTCATTCAACAAGGTGGAAAGACCATGGAAGCTTCCGGAATCTTCTCCAATGACACTTGCCTCACTGAATTCAACCAAGTGATGAGTAAGAGGCTCTCAGTCTCCAACTGGAAGCAAGAACTGACAGAGAGAAGCCACAAGTCAAAACATAAGCTGACTCATCCTCTCTGCTTACATCTATATATGGATCCCTCATCCCAGAGATCCAGAGGCTGGAATTTTGTACTTTGCAGAGAATTGTTGTTGGTTTGAGATTGAGATTAGTACATTGGGTGATTTATGCTTTGTTGGAGGAGAGGAAGGGATTCCTTTGCTGGGAGGTAGATGCTGGATCGGGCCTCACTTGGTTGTATCTCCTCTTGGACTTTCTTATCATATCAATAAAATTATTTGAGTTTCTCCTACATGCTGTGTATCAATGATGTTTTGTTATATTTGCATGTTTAGCTTAATCTGATCCTGATCTTTTTATGAATGTATTTCTATATCTTCGTGTAGTTTCTCTCTCTTGTGATCTTGCAGGAATTCGGTGAAGCTGGGCCGGTGAGGGAGCAGGGAGCTGGGAGCTATTGAAGAGAGGAGCGATTGGATCAACAAACTAGCGAAAGACACAGGTTAGTTACATCCTTTCTCCTCATTTACATTTCATAAAGAAGAATACTCAAGTAGTTTCCTCGTTTGTTGCTAAGGCACTATCACACCTTAGAGTGGGATAGGGGCGTTCTGAATAGATACTTTTCCCCACAACACTTCCAGAAGGGTCTGGAGAATGAGAGAAGGTTGTAGCCTTCTGCAGGTTGAAGCCTGCATGCTGGTATAAGACTGCACCAGTACAGAATCATTGTAAAAAGAAGTTTCTAATTGAAAGAAGATCGAGACATATTGCAGCAGGTGGTTTTCACCCACATTGCGTTTCCACCTTATATCTTGTGTTCCTTTTGTGTGACTGTCTGTTTTTCTATTCCTGCTTACTATTATATGGTTCTGACACACAGATTAATGATCAACATTTGATGAATAAATTAAATTATAAGCCTGGAAAGTATATGCAAGTTTCAATAGTCAGATCTACAAATCCTTGTATAAATTGAAAAGAATTTGATAATACTGATTCACCCCCCCCCCCTCTCAATATTATTTCCAACAATTGGTATCAGAGCAGGTCCTTCAGGAAAAGCTTGATCGCTTGAAGGAAGATCTATCATCATGAGCAACTACGAAAAGGAAGCATCTATCAGGCCACCGATTTTTTATGGAAGCAACTTCGTCTATTGGAAGGTAAGTATCACTACCTATCTTAAATCTCTTGGTACAGAAGTTTGGGATATTGTGGAAACATGATACACATTTCCATCACCAACTCCTAGAGATGCAGCTGGTAAGAAACAGTATGAAACAAATGCAAAAGCTGTCAATACTCTATTAGGAAGTCTATCTCAATCAGAATTCGTCAAGGTTATGCAGCTCAGAAGCGTAAAAGAAATATGGGACAAGATCGTTCTGAGCTATGAAGGAGATGAACAGGTAAAATGAGAAAAATTACAAACTTTTAGAATTCAATATGAAAGTCTCAGAATGCATAATGATGAAAGTGTGGCTAGCTATTTCCTACGTATAGATGAGATCGTAAATTGTATGAAAAACTTGGGTGAAGAAATAAAAGAAGTTATTTTGGTTGAAAAGGTTCTAAGATCTTTGTCTTCTAAGTTTGATTCAAACGTTTCTGCCATAGAAGAAAAGCAGAATCTACAAAGCCTTACCATGTCACAGCTGCATGGAATTCTAACTGCTTACGAAATGAGAAAAGGAGGACCATCAGACAGGAGAGAAGCTGCATTCAAGGCTTCAGGAAAAGGATATTACTATGAGTCAGGACCTATGTCAGAAGAAGGGGAAGAATCAACTTTTGTCAAGAACCTTCCACGGAGAACTGGAAGATTCAGAGGTAAGCTTCCTTTCAAATGATTTGCTTGTGGAAGAGTTAGTCATTATGTTGCAAAATGTCCTCATAAAGATAAACTAGACAAAGGTAAGGAACCTGTTAGATGGAACAGAAAACAGAATGTAAATAAGAAGAGCTATTACACGCATGAAGAAAGTGATGGATTGTCAAATAGCGATGAAGATGAACAAGGTAATGATGATAGACTTTTGATGGCTTTTGAAGATGATGATTTCTTGGATGCTATCAAGAAGAAGGGCTTTATGAAGAAATTTCTAAACTTAAAGTTTGTTTAGAGGAAAAGAATATGATTATAGATACTCTAACATTCCAACTTGCTGAAAAAGATAAACACAATGAAGAGTTAGAATGTGAAATTGTGGGACTTAGAAAAGAAATTGAGAAAACAAAAGCCCTTCATCTCAAATTTGCTAAAGGATCTGAAACTCTAGATGAGATTATCAAAGTGTAGCATTCTCCTCTAATCAAGACAGGTCTCGAATATTCCAAAGAAGCATCTCAAGCTCAGAAGCAAGCACAGAAGCCATCCACCTTCAAAAGTTATCTTGATGCAGCAAGGAGAAGTGAACAAGTTGATAATCGACAGCAAAATCACAATGTAGATCACCAGGTAAATCAGGGACAATTTGCTTCAAGAATGATCAAATATTATCAAGTAAATTGGGGGCAATCTACTTCAAGGATGAACAGAAGCTTCAACCAACCACAGGTAACTCGTTCTCAATTTGGCTCAAGAATGGATGGAAACTACAATCATATGGTTGGTAGATTTGATAATCGTAGGAATTTCTTCAATGGCCAATGTTTCTCTTGTCATAACTTTGGTCATAAATCTGCTCAATGTGTTGCCTACAAGACCATCATGACTAGGGAAGCTCAAAAACAGAGTATGACTGGAATCATGAAAAGAACCTACAATAACTTCTCTTCTCTTGAAAATGAAATAGAATGTTCTATCTGTAACAACTTCGGTCATGAAGATTCTGAATGCAGGAGCAGGTTTCGGCAAACAACTCAGAAGGAGAAAACTTCATTGAGTTCCAAAACATGGAAAAGGAAAGAAATGCAATCGGAAAGATGTGGGATAGCCGTATATGTGGAAGGATAGGAAAATCAATGGTACATTGACAGTGGATGCTCAAAACATATGACAGGTGATAAAGAAAAACTCCAGTCATATAGTGCCTTAGAAAAGGAAAAGAAGGTTTCATTTGGAAATGACACCCCTACATTCATAAAAGGTAAAGGCTCTATTCGTTTGAAAGAAAAAGTCAAGGCTGGAAATGTTATGTATGTTGATGGCTTAAAGCATAATCTATTGAGTGTCAGTCAGATGTGTGATCAGGGAACTGAGGTAATATTTCGATCAAATGGATGTATTGTTCGTGAGCTTAATATAGGAAAAACAGTGATCAGAGGCATTATAACTCCAAATAACTTATACGTACTCAAGGGAGGACAACAACAATGCTATTTAAGAAAGAATGATGAACACTATCTATGGCACAGAAGACTGGGGCATCTTAGCTTCTCTTAGATAAGGAAGTCATGCAAATATCAGGCAGTTCAGGATCTTCTTGACATCAGAATTCTAGACAATACAATATGCAAATCATGTCAAGTTGGTAAGCAAACCAGAACTAATTTCCCTGAGAAGGAAGGATCAGCTAGCAGGCCACTTGAACTTGTCCACACCGATATATGTGGTCCAACTAGGAAAAGGTCACCTCGAGGAGAAGAGTATTTCATATTGTTCATTGACGACTTTTCAAGGATGTGTTGGATAGGACTCATGAAGTATAAAGATGAAGCTTTCGAAAAGTTCAAGTCATTCAAAGCTTTGGTTGAAAACGAATCAGATCGCAAAATCAAATGCCTCAGATCTAATCGAGGAGGGGAATTTACCTCAGTTGAATTCTTCGATTTTTGTGAAGAAGATGGAATAAGAAGGGAATTCTCTGCTGCAAGGACTCCTTAGCAAAATGGAGTAGTGGAAAGGATGAATAGAACGGTTCAACAAATGGCTCGTGCTATGCTTGATGAGTCTAGAACTCCAACAACCTTCTGGGGTGAAGCCGCATTTGCCGCTGTTATTATTCTCAACAAGACAAACGTCTAGGTAAATAGCACTTAGACCCCTCATCAACTTTGGTATGGTAAGACTCCCACGGTAAAATACTTGAAAACTTTTGGAAGCAAATGCTACATTAAAAGGACTGATGAAAATCTTGGCAAGTTTGAACCTAGAGCAGATGAAGGAATTTTACTTGGCTACTCTCCCCACAGCAAAGCTTACAAATGTTACAATAAAAGACTTGGTAAAATTGTTGAAAGTATTGATGTAGTGGTTGATGAAGAAGGAAACACTCCTAGGCAGGTAAAATCTGAAGATTTCGAAGATGGCGAAGACTATCCGTCAAAATCAAATCAGATTCACATTGAAGAAGAAACTCATGAGGCACCAGAAGAACAGATAAGGATAGAAGAAAAGACTCCATCCAGATACATTAAGAATCATCCAGAATCTCAAATTTTGGGGCAGAAAGAGGCAGGTGTACAAACAAGGAGAACCATTTCAGAAGCTTCAAGTTATCTAGCATTGCTCTCCTCCATTGAACCACAGAATGTAAGAGAGGCTTGCAAAGATGAATGTTGGGTCAAGGCCATGGAGGAAGAACTCGAGCAAATTGAAAAGAATAATACTTGGGAATTGGTTCCTCAACCAAAAGATAAGAATGTCATAGGGACAAAATGGATTTTCAAAAATAAGCTGAATGAAAATGGGGATGTGGTTAGAAACAAGGCAAGACTTGTATGTAAAGGGTATGCGCAACAAGAAGGCATAGACTTTGAAGAAACATTTTCACCAGTTGCTAGACTTGAGGCCATAAGGATGTTCCTTGCTCTGTCTAGCTTTCAGAAGTTCAAAGTATTTCAAATGGATGTGAAGTCAGCTTTCCTGAATGGACACTTGGATGAAGAAGTATATATTGAACAACCAGATGGGTTTATTCTTGGAAATGATCCAAAACTTGTATGCAGACTCAAAAAGGCTCTTTATGGCCTTAAACAAGCTCCTAGGGTGTGGTATTATCGGTTAGATAAGTACCTCCATCAACAAGGATTTATAAAAGGATCAACTGATAGCAATCTATATATAAAGCTTGACAATGAAAAGTTGCTAATACTTGTTGTGTATGTTGATGATATCATCTTTGGCAGCAATGAAGAAGACATGAGTCAAAATTTTGCCTTGGTGATGTAAAAGGAGTTTGAAATGTCCATGCTTGGTGAGCTCACATATTTTCTTGGTTTACAAGTCCAACAAAACAAAGACGGTATTTTTCTATCACAAACCAAGTATCTCAAGCAGATCTTGAAGAAATATGGGATGGAGGATTCGAAACCAGTATGTACCCCTATGGTGACAGGATGCAACCTCAGGGCAAATGATGAATTGGCAGCGGTACATCAACCAACCTATACAGGGAAAATTTTAAGAACCCACCCTAAATTTACATGTATAATAAATGGGCGAATCTCCATGGTATATAGGAAAAATGGAAGGCGATTTTATCAATAATATGATATGTATATATAATTTTTTGGTGAATCTCTCACCAGGCATGGTGAATATTTTACTCAATTATAAAATCTTGCATTTATTGAATACACAAATGAAATCATTTCATTTCTTTAAAATATCTTTTGAAATCAAAATTACCGAAATTACATATCAATAACCTAGTGGGTGTAGGATAAAATTCACCCGTGCCATTCACAGAAAACATGAGAAAAAACCTAATACTATATATAAAACCAAGAAAAATTCAAATTCATCACTTCTAGGGACCTCGTAACCACCCTGCCAATACACAAGTATGTTTCTATTTGCAATTAGAAAAATTACCTAAATTACAATCTGTTTACTCCAGCATATGTTGGAAAGTTATAGAAGGATGACTAGTGCAATCAATCCATTCCTTTTATATACTTGTCCAATGTCTATGCTTTAACCATTCACCTTAAGATGTTTTTACAATATAATTTCCTAAGCCTATTTAATATCTTCATTATCATAAAAACCAACCTATATCCATCTTAACTCCACATCTACCACTCTTAGGGTGATGAAATCTATTTATCCCTCTGAGCACTTGGTAGACCCACAATTAAGATGGATCAAAGATGATAGAATTTCCCCTTTAAATAGTCTATGCTCACATGAATACCATGGTATTACCATGGGTCAATACCATGGGTTATCATAAACTTGGGGCTTAAAAAATACTATTAGTAATTTATAAAAATTAATAAAATTAATAATTGATTTTTATTTTTATTTTTATTTTAACCAAGCTAAAATGTTTAACATACATTAAATTACAACATCCATTTTTACTCTTGATCGGATCAAATATTTTTTCACTCTATGCTAGTTTGCATATCACGATATTTGATACCTCTCAGGGGTTAGTAGATCCAGAGTAAAGATGGATCTAGTCTAATTCCCCCATTTAAATATGCTACATTCCAGGTGAATACCATGGGTCAATACCATGTGCCATTTTGGTGAATACCATGGGTCAATACCATGTGCCATTTTTATTTTTATTAATACTAATATTAGGGTTAATAATGTTTTTTTGCATGGTATTAATAACAATCTAGTCCATGGTATTTGTCCCATAGTATTTTTCCCATAGGTTTCACCTAAATATAACGCATTTTTTGAGTGTTCGTAAATATAAGGTGACTTATGGAGTAAATATAAAAAAATGTTTTATTTGTTTACCATACCTCTCGTTTATTTATATTTATATTAATTTACCATACTTCTTTTACAAATATGGTATTTGGCCCATAGGATTCATTTAAATAAAACCTCTTTCTTAAGCCTTCATAAATAGAACGAGGGTTATGGACTAAATATAAAAAGAGGTTTTATTTATTTACCATGCGTCTAGTTTATTTATATTTTTATTTATTTACCATACCTTTTGAGTAAGTATAAAAAGACGTTTTATTTATTTACCATACCTCCACTTTACTTATATTTTTATTTGTTTACACCCTTGCATGTATATAAGGTGACTTATGGAGTAAATATAAAAAATGTTTTATTTATTTACCATACCTCTCGTTTATTTATATTTTTATTAATTTACCATACCTCTTTTATAAATATGGTATTTGGGCCTTTGGTCCATAGGATTCACTTAAATAAAACCTATTCTTGAAAATGGGCGAATGGAAGGTTGTAACTCCTAATTTCAAGGGCTAAATTTACCTTTTTTACCCTCTCCCTTAAAATAAGGTGGGCTATTTGAGGTGATTTGTAAAAATGTACTCTGATACAAAATATTCGCCCACTAAAAATTTAAAACCCCTTAATTTCGCCAAAGGGCGAACATTCGCCCCTAAAATTTTCTATGAACCTATAGATCCATGATTGGTAGTCTGCTCTATCTAATAGGTACCCGACCAGACATTATGCATGCAGTGGGAATAGTTGGAAGGTTTTAGGCAAATCAAAAGGAAACTCATCTTCAGGCAGTTAAGAGAATCTTCAAGTATCTTCAAGGAACTCAAAACTATGGATTATGGTATCCTAGAGGTACAGATCTCACACTTCATGCATACACAGATGTGGATTGGGCAGGAAGTGTGGATGACAGGAAAAGCACTGGTGGTGGTGCATTCTTCATGGGTCCTAGATTAGTATCTTGGTTCAACAAGAAACAAAGCTCTATTGCATTATCTACAGCAGAAGTAGAATATGTAGCTGCTGCATCTTGCTACACACAACTCCTTTGGATGATGCAAACATTGCAAGACATGCAAATCACTTGTACTCCACCTATCTCCATCTTCTGTGATAATACAAGTGCAATCAGTATTTCAAAGAATCCTGTCATGCATTCAAAGACTAAGCACATACCAATCAAGTATCATTTTCTTCGGGAACAAGTGCTTGAACAAAAGGTCAAATTGGAGTATGTTCCCTCTAAGGAACAAGTTGCTGATATTATCACCAAACCACTACGCAGAGAGACCTTTGAATACCTCAGACAAAAGCTAGGGGTAGTTGATGCATCATCTTGCTATTGAATCTTGTCTGTTTCAGAGATTGTTGGTTGTACGCGTGTTTCATATGGGGTATACGCGTACATTCGCTGGTTTATGGATCTGTCAGAGACCAGCTAGCACAGGTTCAGGGGGAGCATATATTCTTCTAATAATGCATTGTTGGCATTATTGTAGAAGATCTTGGAGGAGCAAGTATAGAAGGAGAACATGGATGCTGATCTGAATAATGATTGACAGATGTTGCTGATGTTTTGTCTCTATGTCTTATATTTCTTTTGTCAAGGTCATGTAACAGCCTATCTTGGTTGCCCCACTATGCCTGGGATGGATGAGTCAATATTGGTATATTTCCACTTGGTTGGGAGTTGTATGTATGAGTCTTTGGTGATAGGAAGGTTTGTTATGGTGTATCATGTCAGATTTCTTTTATAGAATATCTTCTTGCAGATCTTGCCTATATGTTAGGGGGAGCTTGGACAGCACAGCAGAGCAGAGATTTTAGCATGTACTCAGGGGGAGCATAACCCTTTTCCCTTGATGTCAAAGGGGGAGAAAAGACTTTGAGTGACTTTGGGTTGCCATCAAGTCTAAAGGGGGAGATTGTTGGCATTATGACACAGGATTGGCACGGGTTTGGCTCAATGACATCAGTGTTGTCCTTGATGGAAACTCACTCAAATAGCATATCCCAAGTTTAGGCTCTCAGAATGGAAGAAAATGAAGTACCCGCAGGTGTAGCGAACAAAAGGTGCGGACATTCGCAGGTGCGCCGAACAAAAGCTGTGGTCATGTACGCAGGTGCTCCAAACAAAAAGTGCGGACGTAAAGTACACGCACTTTCATGCAGAGAAAAGCACGCACGTGGGAAATCTTATGGTTGGTCCATGGTATTTAGTTCGAAATTTTTGATCCTATGGTTTTGGTCCATGGTTTTGCATATAAAGTATTAAACCTAGGTATTGGGTCCCTAGTATTGGATCTCTATGGTTTTGGACCATGGTTTGAGTAAGGCCTAGTCTATAAAAAGGAAAGGATATCATTTGGATTGGGCATCGAGGTGTTGAATATCTTAAGAAGAGCAAGATCTGAAATTCTATGATCGGTTGGTGAGTTATAGCTAGACCTAAATTAAGGAGAAACCTAAGCATTACAAGACGGATCTACTGATGGGTCGAGATCTCTTTGGCGCAAGATTAGATCTGTAAATCTGATAGTCTGGGGTATAATTGAAGTTTGAAAAATTATCTATACCTGCAAGTCTGACACATCATAGGCACGGAGATCCGCAGGCTCGACACAGTGCAGGCGCGGATACCCGTAGGTCCGACACAGTGCAGGCGCGGAGATCCGCAGGATAGTCACAGTGCAGGCGCAGATATCCGCAAGTTTTACATAGCGCAGATGCGGAGTTCGCAGGACCAACACAGTGGAGGTGTGGATACCCGCAAGTTGACCACAGAAAAGGCTCGGACGTACGCAGGTTTCTATTGGTGAAGTTGCGGACTTTCTCTTGAAATATGTTTTAGCTGCTTTTGTCTATTACTGCAGTGTTCAGGGTTCTGAATTGGTGTCTGGTTACTGGTATTGTGTTCTGAAAAGTTATTGATTCAGTGTTTGCACAAGGAAGTTGGTTGATTGCAGATCTATTTGATGTTTTATTGATATTCATGGATCCTATTTGAAAATTTATGAAACGTGGTCCCTGGAAGAAAAGAGAAGTCTTCTGTAGTTCAGCACCTACGTACTAGTACCTCAGCTAGTACAAGAGCTAAGGGGGTTGTAGCTCCCTTCCAGAAGAGTCTGGAGAACAAGAGAAGGTTGTAGCCTTCTGCAAGTTGAAGCCTACATGCTGGTATAAGACTGCACCAATACAGAATCATTGTAAAAAGAAGTTTCTAATTGAAAGAAGATAGAGACATATTGCAGCAGGTGGTTTTCACCCACATTGGGTTTCCACCTTATATCTTGTGTTCCTTTTTTGTGACTGTCTGTTTTTCTGTTCCTGCTTAGTGTTATATGGTTCTGACACACAGATTAATGATCAACATCTGAAGAATAGATTAAATTATAAGCCTGGAAGGTATATGCAAGTTTCAATAGTCAGATCTACAAATCCTTGTATAAATTGAAAAGAATTTGATAATACTGATTCACCCCCCCTCTCAATATTATTTCCAACAATTGGTATCAGAGCAGGTCCTTCAGGAAAAGCTTGATCGCTTGAAGGAAGATCTATCATCATGAGCAACTACGAAAAGGAAGCATCTGTCAGGCCACCAATTTTTGATGGAAGCAACTTTGTCTATTGGAAGGTAAGAATCACTACCTATCTTCAATCTCTTGGTACAGAAGTTTAAGATATGGTGGAAACAGGATACACATTTCCATCACCAACTCCTGCAGATGCAGCTGGTAAGAAACAGTATGAAACAAATGCAAAAGCTGTCAATACTCTATTAGGAAGTCTATCTCAATCAGAATTCATCAAGGTTATGCAGCTCAGAAGCGCAAAAGAAATATGGGACAAGATCATTCTGAGCTATGAAGGAGATGAACAGGTAAAACGAGAAAAATTACAAACTCTTAGAATTCAATATATAAGTCTCATAATGCATAATGATGAAAGTGTGGCTAGCTATTTCCTGTGTATAGATGAGATCGTAAATTGTATGAAAAACTTCGGTGAAGAAATAAAAGAAGTTGTTTTGGTTGAAAAGGTTCTAAGATATTTGTCTTCTAAGTTTGATTCAAAAGTTTCTGCCATAGAAGAAAAGAAAAATCTACAAAGCCTTACCATGTCACAGCTGCACGGAATTCTAACTGCTTACGAATGAGAAAAGGAGGACCATCAGACATGAGAGAAGCTACATTCAAGGCTTCAGGAAAAGGAGATTACTATGAGTCAGGACCTATGTCAGAAGAAGAGGAAGAATCAAATTTTGTCAAGAACCTTCAACGGGGAACTGGAAGATTTAGAGGTAAGATGCCTTTCAAATGCTTTGCTTGTGGAAGAGTTGGTCATTATGCTGCAAAATGTCCTCATAAAGATAAGCTAGACAAAGGTAAGGAACCTGTTAGATGGAATAGAAAACAGAATGTAAATAAGAAGATCTATTACACGCATGAAGACAATGATGGATTGTCAAATAGTAATGAAGATGAACAAGGTAATGATGATAGACTTTTGATGGCTTTTGAAGATGATGATTTCTTGGATGCTATCAATGAAGAATGGCTTTATGAAGAAATTTCTAAACTGAAAGTTTGTTTAGAGGAAAATAATATGATTATAGATACTCTAACATTCCAACTTGCTGAAAAATATAAACACAATGAAGAGTTAGAATGTGAAATTGTGGGACTTAGAAAAGAAATTGAAAAAACAAAAGCCCTTAATCTCATATTTGCTAAAGGATCTAAAACTCTAGATGAGATTATCAAAGTGCAGCTTTCTCCTCTAATCAAGACAGGTCTCGAATATTCTAAAGAAGCATCTCAAGCTCAGAAGCAAGCACAGAAGCCATCAACCTCCAAAAGTTATCTTGATGCAGCAAGGAGAAGTGAACAAGTTGACAATTGACAACAAAAGCACAATGCAGATCACTAGGTAAATCAAGGAAAATTTGCTTCAAGAATGATCAAAGATTATCAAGTAAATCGGGGGCAATCTACTTCAAGGATGAACAGAAGCTTCAACCAACCACACGTAACTCATTCTCAATTTGGTTCAAGAATGGATGGAAACTACAATCATATGGTTGGTAGATTTGATAATCACAGGAATTTCTTCAATGGCCAATGTTTCTCTTGTCATAACTTTGGCCATAAAGCTGCTCAATGTGTTGCCTACAAGACCATCATGACTAGGGAAGCTCAAAAACAAAGGAGTATGACTGGAATCATGAAAAGAACCTACAATAACTTCTTTGCTCTTGAAAATGAAATAGAATGTTCTATCTGTAACAACTTTGGTCATGAAGATTCTGAATGCAGGAGCAGGTTTCTGCAAACAACTCAGATGGAGCAAACTTCATTGAGTTCCAAAACATGGAAAAGGAAAGAAACGAAACCGGAAAGATGTGGGATAGCCTTATATGCGGAAGGACAGGAAAATCAATGGTACATCAACAGTGGATGCTCGAAACATATGACAGGTGATAAAGAAAAACTTCAGTCATATAGTGCCTTAGAAAAGGAAAAGAAGGTCTCATTTGGAAATGACACCTCGGCATTCATAAAAGGTAAAGGCTCTGTTCGTTTGAAAGAAAAAGTCAAGGCTGGAAATGTTATGTATGTTGATGGCTTAAAGCATAATCTATTGCGTGTTAGTCAAATGTGTGATCAGGGAACTGAGGTAATATTTTGATCAAATGGATGTATTGTTCGTGAGCTTGATACAGGAAAAACAGTGATCAAAGGCATTACAACTCCAAATAACTAATACGTACTCAAGGGAGGACAACAATAATGCTATTTAAGCAAGAATTATGAACATTGGCTATGGCACAGAAGACTAGGGCATCTTAGCTTCTCTCAGATAAGGAAAGCATGAAAATATCAGGCAATTCGAGATCTTCTTGACATCAGAATTCCAGACAATACAATATGCAAATCATGTCAATTTGGTAGGCAAACCAGAACTAATTTCCCTGAGAAGGAAGGATCAGCTAGCAGACCACTTGAACTTGTCCACACTGATATATGTGGTCCAACTAGGAAAAGGTCACCTCGAGGAGAAGAGTATTTCATATTGTTCATTGACGACTTTTCAAGGATGTGTTGAATAGGACTCATGAAGTATAAAGATGAAGCTTTCGAAAAGTTCAAGTCATTCAAAGCTTTGGTTGAAAACGAATCAGATCGCAAAATCAAATGCCTCAGATCTGATCGAGGAGGGGAACTTACCTCAGAGAAATTCTTCGATTTTTGTGAAGAACATGGAATAAGAAGGGAATTCTCTGCTGCAAGGACTCCTCAGCAAAATGGAGTAGTTGAAAGGATGAACAGAACGGTTCAACAAATGGCTCATGCTATGCTTGATGAGTCTAGAACTCCAGCAACCTTATGGGGTGAAGCCGCATTTTCCACTGTTACTATTCTCAACAAGACAAACATCCAGGTAAACAGCACTCAGACCCTCATCAACTTTGGTATGGTAAGACTCCCACGTTAAAATACTTCAAAATTTTTGGAAGCAAATGCTACATTAAAAGGACTGATGAAAATATTGGCAAGTTTGAATCTAGAGCAGATGAAGGCATTTTACTTGGCTACTCTCCCCACAGCAAAGCTTACAAATGTTACAATAAAAGACTTGGTAAAATTGTTGAAAGTATTGATGTAGTGGTTGATGAAGAAGGAAACACTCCTAGGCAGGTAAAATCTGAAGATTTCGAAGATGGCGAAGACTATCCGTCAACATCAAATCAGATTCATAATGAAGAAGAAACTCATGAGGCACCAGAAGAACAAATAAGGATAGAAGAAAAGACTCCATCCAGATACATTTAGAAGAATCATCCAGAATCTCAAATTTTGGGGCAGAAAGAGGCAGGTGTACAAACAAGGAGAACCATTTCAGAAGCTTCAAGTTATCTAGCATTGCTCTCCTCCACTGAACCACAGAATGTAAGAGAGGCTTGCAAAGATGAATGTTGGGTCAAGGCCATGGAGGAAGAACTCGAGTAGATTGAAAAGAATAATACTTGGGAGTTGGTTCCTAGACCAAAAGATAAGAATGTCATAGGGACAAAATGGATTTTCAAAAACAAGCTGAATGAAAATGGGGATGTGGTTAGAAACAAGGCAAGACTTGTATGTAAAGGGTATGCGCAACAACAAGGCATAGACTTTGAAGAAAAATTTTCACCAGTTGCCAGACTTGAGGCCATAAGGATGTTCCTTGCTCTGTCTAGCTTTCAGAAGTTCAAAGTATTTCAAATGGACGTGAAGTCTGCTTTCCTGAATGGAGACTTGGATGAAGAAGTATATATTGAACAACTAGATGGGTTTATTCTTGGAAATGATCCAAAACTTGTATGCAGACTCAAAAAGGCTCTTTATGGCCTTAAACAGGCTCCTAGGGCATCATATTATCGGTTAGATAAGTACCTCCATCAACAAGGCTTTATAAAAGGATCAACTGATAGTAATCTATATATAAAGCTTGACAATGAAAAGTTGCTAATACTTGTTGTGTATGTTGATGATATCATCTTTGGCAGCAACGACGAAGACATGAGTCAAAATTTTACCTTGGTGATGCAAAAGGAGTTTGAAAGGTCCATGCTTGGTGAGCTCACATATTTTCTTGGTTTACAAGTCCAACAAAACAAAGACGGTATTTTTCTATCACAAACCAAGTATCTCAAGCAGATCTTGAAGAAATATGGGATGGAGGATTCGAAACTAGTATGTACCCCTATGGTGACAAGATGCAACCTCAGCGCAAATGATGAATTGGCAGTAGTACATCAACCAACATATAGATCCATGATTGGTAGTCTGCTCTATCTAACGGGTACCCAACCAGACATTATGCATGCAGTGGGAATAGTTGGAAGTTTTCAAGCAAATCCAAAGGAATCTCATCTTCAGTCAGTTAAGTGAATCTTCAAGTATCTTCAAGGAACTCAAAAATATGGATTATGGTATCCTAGAGGTACAGATCTCACACTTCATGCATACACAGATGCGGATTAGGCAGGAAGCGTGGATGGCAGGAAAAGCACTAGTGGTGGTGCATTCTTCATGGGTCCTAGATTAGTATCTTGGTTCAGCAAGAAACAAAGCTCTATTGCATTATCTACAGCAGAAGCAAAATATGTAGCTGTTGCATCTTGCTACACACAACTCCTTTGGATGATGCAAACATTGCAAGACATGCAAATCATTTATACTCCACCTATCTCCATCTTCTGTGATAATACAAGTACAATCAATATTTCAAAGAATCCTGTCATGCATTCAAAGACTAAGCACATACCAATCATGTATCATTTTCTCTGGGAACAAGTGCTTGAACAAAAGGTCAAATTGGAGTATGTTCCCTCTAAGGAACAAGTTGCTGATATTCTCACCAAACCACTGCCCAGAGAGACCTTTGAATACCTCAGACAAAAGCTGGGGGTAGTCGATGCATCATCTTGCTGTTGAATCTTGTCTGTTTCAAAGATTGTTGGTTGTACGCGAGTTTCATATGGGGTATACGCGTACATTCGCTGGTTTATGGATCTGTTAAAGACCAGCTGGCACAGGTTCAGGGGGAGCATATATTCTTCTAATAATGCATTGTTGGCATTATTGTAGAAGATCTTGGAGGAGAAAGTACAGAAGGAGAACATGGATGCTGATCTGAATAATGATTGACAGATGTTGCTGATGTTTTGTCTCTATGTCTTATATTTTTTTGTCAAGGTCATGTAACAGCCTATCTTGGTTGCCCCACTATGCTTGGGATGGATGAGTCAATATTGGTATATTCCCACTTGGTTGGGAGTTGTATGTATGAGTGTTTGGTGATATGAAGGTCTATTATGGTGTATCATGTCAGTTTTCTTTTATACAATATCTTCTTGCAGATATTGCCTATATGTCAGGGGGAGCTTGGACAACATAGCAGAGCAGAGATTTCAGCATGTACTCAAGGGGAGCATAACCCTTTGCCCTTGATGTCAAAGGGGGATAAAAGACTTTGAGTGACTTTGGGTTGCCATCAAGTCCAAAGGGGGAGATTGTTGGAATTATGACATAGGATTGGCACAGGTTTGGCTCGATGACATCAGTGTTGTCCTTGATGGCAACTCACTCAAATAGCAGATCACAAGTTCAGGCTCTCAGAATGGAAGAAAATGAAGTACCTGCAGACGTAGCGAACAAAAGGTGCGGACATTCACAGGTGCACCGAACAAAAGCTGTAGTCATGTACGTAGGTGCTCCGAACAAAAAGTGCGGACGTAAAGTACACACAATTTCATGTAGAGAAAAGCATGCACGTGGGAAATCTTATGTTTGGTCCATGGTATTTAGTTCGACATTTTTTATCCTATGGTTTTGGTCCGTGGTTTTGCATCTACAGTATTAAAGCCAGGTATTGGGTCCCTAATATTGGATCTCTATGGTTTTGGACCATGGTTTTAGTAAGGCCTAGTCTATAGAAAGGAAAGGAGATCATTTGTCTTGGGCACCGAGGTGTTGAATATCTTAAGAAGAGCAAGATCTGAAATTCTGTGATCATTTGGTGAGTTATAGCTGGACCTAAATCAAGGAGAAACCTGAGCATTACAAGACGAATCTACTGGTGGGTCGAGATCTCTTTGGTGCAAGATCAGATCTGTAAATCTGATAGTCTGGGGTATAATTGAAGTCTGAAAAATTATCTATACTCGCAGGTCCGACACAACGTAGGTGCGGAGATCCACAGGCTCGACACAGCGCAGGCGCGGATACCTGCAGGTCCGACATAGTGTAGGCATGGAGATCCGCAGGATAGTCACAGTGCAGGCACGGATATCCGCAGGTTTTACATAGCGCAGACGCGAAGTTCGTAGGACCAACACAGTGGAGGTGCAGATACCCGCAGGTTGGCCACAGAGAAGGCGCGGACGTACGCAGGTTTCTATTGGTGAAGTTGCGAACTTTCTCTTGAAATATGTTTTAGATGCTTTTGTCTATTACTGCAATGTTCAGGGTTCTGAATTGGTGTCTGGTTACTGGTACTGTGTTCTGAAAAGTTATTGATTCAGTATTTGCACAAGGAAGTTGGTTGATTGTAGATCTATTTGATGTTTGATTGATATTCATGGATCCAGTTTGAAAATTTATGAAACGTGGTCCCTGGAAGAAAAGAGAAGTCTTCTGTAGGTCAGCACCTACGTACTAGTACCTCAGCTAGTACAAGAGTTAAGGGGGTTGTAGCTCCCTTCCAGAAGAGTTTGGAGAACGAGAGAAGGTTGTAGCCTTCTGCAGGTTGAAGCCTGCGTGCTGGTATAAGACTGCACTAGTACAGAATCATTGTAAAAAGAAGTTTCTAATTGAAAGAAGATAGAGACATATTGCAGCAGGTGGTTTTCACCCACATTGGGTTTCCACCTTATATCTTGTGTTCCTTTTGTGTGACTCTCTGTTTTTATGTTCCTGCTTACTATTATATGGTTCTAACACACAGATTAATGATCAACATTTGAATAATAAATTAAATTATAAACCTGGAAGGTATATGCAAGTTTCAATAGTCAGATCTGCAAATCCTTGTATAAATTCAAAAGAATTTGATAATACTGATTCACCCCCCCCCCCTCTCAGTATTATTTCCAACACCTGAAACAGTCAAAGAAACAAGAACTTGATAGCTACGAAATCGATCAATTTCAAAGTATCTCATCAAGTGGAAGAACTTATCCATTGAAGATTCCACATGGGAGGATGAGAATTTTATATAGAAGCATCCAAAACTACTCAAGCGTTGAGGACAACACTTTTTTGAAGGAGAGGGGCATGTTAGGTCCCTATAATGCTAGTGATTCCCCCATTACTATTGTCATTGTATCCCTTATTGTTATTGTTGTGCCCCCATTGTCCCCATATTGTTATTATTGTGCCCCATAGAATCCCTCTATTGTTATTTTTGTGCCCTTATATTACTATTGTTAGGTCAGCTTGGTTATATTGTGACCCCTTAGACTCCTATATATAGAAAGGAGGTTTTTTCACTTGAATCATCCAAGAATTGTTCATTTGTCTAAAGTAAAGGAGGTTGTCCCCTCGAAAAGGCTTATTTCTAAGGCATTCATCTATATTTTCTATCTTTTTGTGAGCTGGTTTCATAACTTTGAGGGTGCCTTTCCCATCAGAGAAACTAATGGGGATAGCAAGATGAAGAACATAAGCCCCTATGCTCTTCCTCATTTCCATGGACTGACCTCAGAAGATCCAAACACTTTCTTGTTTGAGTTTGTTGTCATATGCAGAACTTATGATTACACCAATGATCAGCATAAGTTGAAACTATTCCCATCCACTCTCAAGGATGTAGCTTTGTGCTGGTTCATGGGTTTACCTGGGGATAGCATCACAACCTGGGCTTAAATGCAACAAGGCTTCAACAACAAGTATCAAGACTACTACAGGTCCACAGACACTAAAGAGGAAATTCTTAGGATGACCTTAGGGCATGATGAATCCCTAGAGGATTATGAAGAAAGATTCCAACTTATCTACAAAAGGGCCAGGTGCACATTTGATCCTGAGTCACTGAAGCTAGTCTTGCTCAGAGGGGTAAGGGAAGAACTTCTGGATACCCTAAACTTGCTAGCAGGAGGAGACATCTACCAACTACCCTATGAAGATATCAAGATTATACTTAGGAATCATTCTAGGGCAGCTAGGAAAAAGGGTAGGGGTAGTCAACCAATGGCTAGTCCATCCTCTTCCAATACATCCATGAAAGGTGAAATTGGAAATATGATGGAATATTTCAAGAGTGAAATGTTGCAAACCCTTTCCCTACAGATGGACACTATTCACATCAAGAGAAATCAGGAGGAAGCAGAGAGAGCCTTAGCCATTTTTTTCCCTAAATGCACAAGGAGACACCCTAGAAATGAATTTCCATTGAATCTGATTGAATTCTGCTTAGTCTATGAAGAAAACCACTCCATAGACAAGTGCCCTTCTCTACCTAGACTAAAAGTTGTGTATCAAGGAAATGAAGGGGTGACTGAACAGCTCTGCTACATAAATCAAAGGAGACCTCATGGGCCTCGGCCATACCAGTAGGGCATACAAGGGTCATCCCATGCCTATTACAACCCTAACCAGACCACATCCATTCCCTCTTGGGGGCCCCCTACTCATCCTTCCTAGTCTACACCTCCTCCTTGGTCTTTTGCACCTCAGTACCATTCCTAGCCGACCAGCCAGTCATTTCAGCCATATGCTCCACCACAGCCTCAGTGGAATGCACCACCCCAGGGGTTGAGGTCCCCATACAACAATGCTCCAGCTTTATTGCCTTCACCACCTACTCAACCACAAATTTTACACCCTCCTCCACCTAAACAACCTCATATGCCTGCCTGACCAAATTGGAACCGGAAAAATAGACAAACACAGCAAGTGTACAGTGGAGAGACATCCTATCCTACTTATGCTATGGAGATTCAGGAAATTAACCTGAGATCTAAGAGAGTATTCTCAAACAACCAACCTCCACCACCACCTAGGGAGAGTGAGGAGGAAAGAGAGGAAAGCATGCCTAGAGTAAATCCACCACCCTTTCCTGAGAGATTAACTCATCCAGTCCAGCCTACCCCAAAAGAGAATGAACTCCTAGGTGAATTAAAAAATCTATGTGTCAAAATTCAACTTCTCCAAGCCATCAAGGATGTACCTATTTATAACAAGTTTGTTGGCTTGATGGGCCCTGACCTAGGTTCAGCGTTAATTAGCCAAGCAAATCCCTACACTACTGGCCCTTTTGGCATCAATCTGTGGAGTGCGGACTGAAGTCTCACCCGAAGTAGTATGGGGGGATGCAAGAACCAAATTTTCTGCACCCAAATATGGTAGTGATGTTGTTTTATACCCTAAACCTTCCTTCACGCAGGTCAATAAACCTTTTAGGGCTTATTGATATACTTCTCTTATTCTTCCTTTAGACCTTCATGAAGGTCTATGATCATCCTTCGCGTACCCTAGATAGGTGGATCAGACACTTACACGCCTCTATAATTATTCTTTACTTCTCTTTTTACCTAGATTAGCTTAAGTATTGAATAACTTCACATGTGTTAAGATGATCTTCGTGTAAACATATATTCTTACTTGTGTTCTTATAACAAAGAAAAACATATGGATTCACGCATCAATATAGCATTAAAACATAAACCCAGTATTCATCATAACATAATCATATGCATTCATAACAGAAGTAAAACAAATCATACACAAATAATTCCAAAATAATTCTCTTTATTGATGTTTCAGATCCTCTTTACATATTTTGACCACCCTTCGCACATAGCTGCAGGGAACTGCACACTCAGCTACGGACTTCTACCCTAGTCCTCTACGCACACAGCTGCAGAGCCTCTTTCCTACGCTAAGACTCTTCACTCTTAGCTCTCACAGAGCCATTACATAAAACATAACAAGACTCCACTGGACTGAACTGCCTTAGACTCTTCTAAGACTTCCTTTTTATACAATCCCATGGTCCGCGGACCATGGGTGGATCTCTTAAAGCCGACACAAGTTACATAAACTAAGGGCGGAAACCCTTTATGACTCTTTACATCTTCACGCTCCATGGCCACAAAATGCGGAGACTTTAACTTCTTATACAAAAACTTGGGCTTTCTACCCCAAAACTTGGGCTTTTAACCCCAAAATTGACCCTAGGGGACCCGTTCCCAACAAAGTTGATTAAAGAGAAGTTCTTCAAACATCCAGGGAGGAGAAAAAGAGACACCCCTACCATTAATGTCATTGGACAGATGTCCGACTTAATGCTGGGGCAGGTAGTTTTCCCAAAGTACTTGGACCGTGGAAGCCCTGTCGTAGATGTGCACATCAATGGCACCATTGTCCCACACACTTTGATTAACCTTGGGGCTGCCATTAATGTAATGACTAAGTACACCATACTCAAGCTCAATCTCCAGGGTTCATTAAGAAAGACCACAATAGTCTTGCAACTTGCAGACCGCTCCAAAGTTACCTCTGAGGGGATTGTGGAGGATGTGATGGTCTCCATCGACTCTTGGGAGTACCTTGCATACTTCCTAGTTCTCCAGCCTAAGGCCAAGCTTACTGGTTATCCTCTCATCCTTGGGAGGCCCTAGTTAGCCACTGCCGATGCCTACATCAGCTACAAGGTTGGAAATATGACTATCAAAAATGGGCATTTGTCCAAGCCATTAGTCTTGTACCCTCCTACTCATCCATCTCTAGAACATGACTTACCTTTATGGCTAGAAGAGGAGGAAGAAGATTAAGTCTACTCAACCCAACTCTATACCTTAGAAACAGCCATGGGAGGAGGACAACAGGATGAAGATGATTTTATTGAACACATACTCTGAAGTCCAACTCCCAGCACCTTGTCCTTAGAAGAATTAGTAAAGGAAACCCAGAACAACCATCAGATTGATCTATGTCTAGCTTATTCAAACCCTACACATGTCAAAACCATAGAATTCGACCCTGAGAGAACTTTGAAAATCAACCCCTCTCTTTTGGTACACTTAGAAGAAAAGTTGTGCAACATGCTATAGGAACATCTGGATGCCTTTGCTTGGAGTTAGAAGGAAATGAAGGGAGTGCACCCCTCAGTGTGTACTCACCACATATATATCAAAGAAGGTTGTAAACCAGTCTGACAACCCCAAAGGAGAATGAATCCAGCTCTCAAGGATATAGTCAATGAAGAACTACAAAAGCTGCTAGATGCAGGAATCATTTACCATATCTCGAATAGTGAGTGGGTCTCTCCTTTGGTGTTGGTTCCAAAGAAAAATGGGAAGTGGAGGATTTGTATCGATTATAGAGAGTTAAAAAAAGCAACAAAGAAGGTCCATTTCCCTCTACCTTACATTGACCAAGTGCTAGATGACCTGGTAGGGAAAAAGTTTTTCTCTTTCCTAAATGAATTCATCGGGTACAATCAAATCCAGATTAGCCTGGAAGACCAGGATAAAACCACCTTCACTTGTCCTTGGGGTACTTTCACCTATAGGGTCCTTCCTTTTGGCCTATGCAATTCCCCTGCCACTTTCCAGAGAGCAGTCCTGAGTATCTTTGCCAAGCTAGTCCATGATGCAATAGAAATTTATATGGATGATTTTACACCCTATGGGTGTGATTTCTAGGAGGCTCTGTCCAACTTAGGTAAGGTGTTGAACAAATGCATTGAAATGAACCTATCCCTTAGTCCTGAAAAATGTGAGTTCTTGATGACTGCAGGAATTGTTCTAGGTCATTCAATATCACAGAAAGGACTGTAGGTGGACCCAAATAAGATAGCCATCATCCAAAGGGTCCCACCTCCACAAAAACAGAGAGATGTCAAGAGTTTTCTAGGTTTATCTGGATACTATCGGAGATTCATAAAAGACTTCAGCAAGTTATCTTCTCCTTTATTTTGGTTATTGGCCAAAGACTCTGAATTTTTATGGTCAAAAAGTTGTCAAGAGGCCCTGGACACCCTGAAGGACAATTTGACCACTACACCTATTCTTCGAGGCCCAAATTGGGCCCTTCCTTTCCATATACATGTTCATGCCTCTCACAAATCCATAGGAGCAGCTCTAGGCTAGATAGATGACAGATTACCTTATGCCATTTACTTCATCAGTAAGAATCTGTCAAAGGCTGAACTCAACTATACAGTAACTAAGAAGGAGCTCCTAGCCATTGTGCATTCATTGAATAAATTTAGGCATTACATTACAGGTTGCAAAACATTTGTACATACTGACCATGCTGTAATTAAATACTTGATGAATAAACCTGATGTGAATGCCCGGCTTATTAGATGGTTACTTTTATTACAACAGTTTGATCTAACTATTATTGATAAGCCTGACAAGGAGAATGTTGTTGCAGATTTTCTAACCAGATTAACTTTTCCTGCAGGGGAGGAAGGAATGGTTGATGATCAATTACCGGATGAACACTTATTCACCATTTCAATTCTCTCTCCATGGTTTTCTGACATAGAAAACTTCTTGGTGTCTGCATAGTTTCCACCGAATTTGTCCTCCAAAGAGAAAAGCAAGATTGTGAGGAAGAGTGCCCCATTCATTTGGATTGGGGGAAACCTCTTCAAACTAGGCCCAGATATAATTCTGAGAAGATGTGTTATGGATGAGGAAGTCTTTGACATCCTTTTGACCTGTCATGATAGGCCTTATGGAGGTCACTTTTCGTATAAGAGGACAACATTCAAGGTGTTACAAGCTGGTTACTATTGGCCCACTCTTCACTAGGATGTGAGGAGGTATACTAATCAGTGTGATCGGTGCCAAAGGATGGGGAAACCTACTCCAAGGGATGAAATGCCTTTGCAACCTCAAGTGACTTTCGAGCCATTTGACAAGTGGGGCATGGATTTCATTGGACCCATTGACCCTCCATCCAGGAAAAAGCAGTACATCATTGTGTGCACTGACTACTTGAACAAGTGGGCTGAAACCAAGGCAATCAAGGCAGAAACAGAGGAGAAAGTGGTTGAGTTCTTAAGGGAAAATGTATTTTATAAGTTTGGGTACCCTAGAGAACTGGTCACTGATAAAGGTAGCCAGTTTACATCTCACATGATTGAAAATTTTTTAAGCTAGCACAAGATCAAGCATAGAACATCCACTCCTTATCACCCACAAGATAATGGGCAAGTGGAGGTGACCAATAGAGCGCTGGAGGGCATTCTGACCAAAGTGATTAGCAGCAGCAGAAAATATTGGGTAGATAGATTAGTTGAGGCCACTTGGGCCTACAATACCACCTAGAATACCACCACTGGATTCACTCCCTATGAGTTGGTCTATGGGAAGAAGGCCATGTTTTCCATTGAATTTGAGTATAATACATTAAGAATGGCAGCACAACTAGATATAGATCTTACCAGTTCACAACAAGAGAGATTGCTCCAACTGAATGGGTTAGATGAGTTTAGAATGCAGACCCTCCTGCACACAGAGGTGACTCAAGTTCAAAGGAAGATCTAGAATGAAAAGAACATAAAGGACAAACAATTTCAAGAAGGTGATCGGGCTTTGTTGTATGATTCCAGATACAAATATTTTAAAGGCAAGTTAAGGACTAGATGGTTAGGGCCTTATGTTATATAGAAATCTCATGATAATGGTTTAGTACATAGAAGAACCATTGATGCAAATGCTATTCCTTTACTTGTCAATGGGAACAAATTGAAGGTCTACAAGAAGCCCTTGTCAAAGCAAGAATTCATTGATGGCATCAACAAGACAGTGATGGTAGTGGAGAAAGTCTCAGCTTCCATCCCATCAAGTCATCGAGAAAGAAAAAAAAAAAAGAAAAAAAATAAGGAGATTCAAGCGAAAACCTCCATGAGGCACGTAAGTCCCACTATTGGGTTGAAAACCTCTTGAGGCGGCCCAAAGGTGTCAAAAAAAAAGAGATAAAAATATATCTGGGTGAAAACCTCTTTTGAGGCACCCAGAGCAATCAGCTAGGATGGAAACCTCTTGGAGGCAGACTAGTTGTTTTCAAAAAAGAGAGAGAGAGAGAGAGAAAAGAAAACTTTGAAAATTTTGTTTGCAGGTCAGCAAGAGGAGGATAAGAGAAATAAGAGAGGATCAAAAGGACCTATACAGTTCAATTTTTCATTCCTCCATTCCATATCCTTGATCATCCCATCATCCCCTCCAGTTATGGACTCATCTAGCTCAGTTTTCAAGGGTTTTGTGTTTTCTACAACATTCCCCATAAAGCTACAGGATTCCCCGAAAACCTACAGGACGATCTTGTAGGAATTACATTGGATTGGGAATCCAAAGGGAAGTAACCTTGGAGCAAGGGGATGAACTTCTTATTTCAAAAAAAATACATGTCTACTTCACCATCTCATCACCATGCCTCGCTCCACCATGATTACCCCTGCATTCATCCAATAAAGTCAGTTTCAAGAAATTACAGTTTTCAGAAAACAAAAAAAAGAGGATAGAGACCAAGAACAAAAGCGGACAACACATGAAGGCTATACCTCTCATTCACAAATTCATATACCCCTTCTCTATCCATGACCACCATCGTCATGCTCCAAAAGTGAAGAAATGTATAAAAATTTGGGGCAAAGGCAGCTACAAGACATCCTGCAGGAAATCCTGTAGCAGCCTATCCCACAAAAATAAAATATCACAGGATGCAGTCAGCTTCACCATGGAGATCCAAATTTCAAAGAAGCTCCTCTAGAGCTTAGCAGAAACAATAGGATCATCAGCATCACCATCCAGTACCTGCACATCAAAGAAAACATCAAAGGAGGACAATAAAAAAAAGAAGAGAAAAACACATGCAGCAAGTACACAGCAAGGAGTTCACTCTCCAACAAGCAGCATCAAGGCATCTTACCACAGGTATGTTATCTCACTTCAACTCTATCATTAGCATAATATGATCAAACATGTATATTTGTGAAAGAGTTCATTTTATAAGCAAAAGGTGGCCAGTTAACTCGGCCACCTTCGGTCAGTCAACGAGGAGAATACAGTTAGTTCATTTACACACGTGGTAGCAGTCAAATCAGGAGAAAGAAGAGATGAGGTCAAAAGTGGTTAAGTTATGGATGCCCAAAGTGGGATTTGATTACGAGATGAGGAGAATGATGATGTGGTAGTGGGACCTGTTATCACTCCAGGAAGCTCTCGTAGGTTGTAGCTCAGAGATGCCTGGTAACATATAAATATTCAATATTGTTCTCGGAACTATTGGAATGGATGATGGTTTGGATCAAGTCAAATGACTGTTTCAACTCTATTTTCACTCAAGACATGCATGAACACCCTCAGCTTTACAAGGCTTTACACCACTAATGCTCAATACTTTATAGATTCAATGGATAGATGGAGAATACTAGCTTTACCAACAGATGCATATATAAACACATATGAATGGCTAGCTACAGAAAGTAAATGAAGCTTGCAAATCTAATTTATCAACACAGAGATAAGATGACAGTTATCTGGCATTAGATACAGAAGAAAACATGAATAACATATTCAAGTGCAAGCTTAGAACAGAGGAGAAAATGGGAATTGAACATGTAACAGCAAAAGAAGCTTATATTGTTGGAATGAAGATGAGATGCTTAGAGGAGCAGAGTCTCCACAGTCTCCAAAAGTTGAACCCTTGTTTCTTCTAGCTTTCAGCCATTTATAGGCTTTTTACAATGCTCTCGGGCTTTCTGAGGCTCGAGAGGTCTTAATCTATCCCCTCTGGCTTCTAACTGCTTGATGCCATGACTCAACACACATGAGCTCAGAGGTCTCTTTTTCTAACAGCATAGTAACCAAATTCTGGTAATTGTGCCTCACTGTCAGGTAGCTCGCTTGTGCCAGCGATGCTCCATGACTATTTATGTTGGTTCGGTGGTGTTGCACTGTGGCTTTTTTCCCTTCCGACTAACTATCTCCCGGCCTCTGTCCACTCAAATCCCTCTTCTAGCATTAGCAATCATTGCTCAACGCAGAAAGGGGAGGTCGCCACCTATTCTGCAGCATAAGAGTGCCTCGGGCCTTTAGAACCCCTGAACCAGCCGCTTCCTGTTAACACAAAGAAATGCTTTTCACTGTGAAATTCTACCAAAACTCTGTTCATTCCAGAATTCAAAAATCCTCGAATCCGATCCATTTTCCCATTGGGTCTGCCTTTGTAGCGATATCACATCTCCACCGTTGATCTGGGAGCTCTAGATCCAATGGTTGTGATCCATTTCAAGCGGCTCTTTCGTATGGGAGTTAACCACCCGATGAGGGTGGTTTTCTCTCTCCTCAGCCTAGACATGTGGCAGCCATTGTATGGGATCAGGCAGAGCCCGACCCAAACCACTTATCGCCTTTGGCTCTCCCAAAGTCTTGCCTGTTTTGTGATTTTCCCTTTATATTGGAAAATACATTAAAATGTGAAAATATCGCTTTATCGGACTTGAAATGGTGTTCAAAAACATTAATAAACCCTTTCAGGTCCGTAATGTCGCATCGGCATTGTTTCTTTGTATTTCATTAAATAGTGAAATATGTGAAAATACATTAAAAAGCGCCTTTTGGCAGATCTCAAAATTTATGCAATATTGTTTATATAGCCATCGGGTCCGGCTAATCGTATCGCATACATGCATGGGTATAGGCCCCGCTCCATAATGTTTCCTCGATTGCGATCCACCGATACGATTGATTACCATTGCATATCGCTCATGCCTCGGGCTGATGTAAGCACTCTTCGTATTTTCCAATAGCGATCCTACAATGCAACGTGGGCCATCGATTTGCACGCTTGATCGATGGTCCTAGTTAACTCCATCAGTCACCATCGCAAGTTTCATATGGTCCGCCCTCAATCCGCTGATTTCCACTGCCGATTGTGAACACTGATCAGATCTGGACTGTTGATTAGCTAGATCTGACAGCTATTGTGCATTTCACTGTTCGGACCTCCGATACTCAATTTTTTCACTGTTTCCTTGGGTTGTTGCCTCCCGATAATGTTTTTCCGTCATTCTAAGGGCTCTTCTCCTGCAATTTTTTTGATCTTTGGCATGATTTTACTAGCCTTTGAAGACTTAGAGAGCATATTTGGATCCATTTTGGACCACATGCCAACAGGGCTAACAGGACCAATGGTGCAAAAATGGGTACTCGTACTTCAGTTTCCAGCACACCATCCCACTCAAATCACCCATATGAGGAAATAAAATGCTAATTCCCATGCATAGGAGGCATTCTCAATCACGATGCTACTTCAAAGTAAAGTTACTCTCTGTAGGAATTTACAGGGTAAGTTCCTCAGAAAGAATACCAAAAGGACACCGCTCACAACCAGATCACAGATCAATACACCAGTATTTTTGACGTGGTTAAAACCCTCAAAGAGGGAAACAGTCCACGGCCTGTCCCAACGTGGGTACTACAGGCAATTTATTAATCAAAGAATGAAAATTTACATAAGCTTCTCTCATGCACAGATTACCCGAACAATGACCCTCCATGCGCTTTAAATAGAACTCATGGACCAATCGGGTGTCAAGCCACGGATCAAGTGTCGGTAATACCGAGGAGAGAATGAACCGTCGGATCACTACATATCGTGACCGTCGGATTGTAAGTTACAAAATGTACAACGGTAAAGAAACACACTTTACCTAACTCTATACCTAACTCTATACTAGACCAAGTTGAACTTAACTATTTCCTATGTGTCGGAATATCCTAACATCCCCCCTTAAGAAAAACTTGGGATAGGATTGAAGGATTTACAAATATGACACAATAGGAGAAGGAAGGAGGCACTAGAGCCTACCCCCCCTTAGTGACAACTTCCTAAACTCCAAGCATATATCGAAGTTTAGTGAACTTCGCCTCTATGAGAGCCTTTGTGAAGATGTCTGCAACCTGATCATCTGTTGAACAATATTGTACTTCAAGAACATGGTCATGAATGAGCTTTCTGATGAAGTGCATGTGTAGTTCAATGTGTTTGCTGCGCTGATGCTGGACTGGATCTTTGCATAGCTGAATGGCACTTTGATTATCACACCAAAGTGTGGTTGGATGCTGCTGCTCAAAGCCAAACTCTGATAGGATCTGACGAAGCCACAAGGCTTCCTTACTAGCTTCCACGGCACCACGATACTCTGCTTCTGCTGACGAAAGAGCAATGGCAGCCTGTTTCTTACAAGCCCATGTAATAGGTCCTGAACCAAGAGTGAAGACATAACCGACAGTAGACTTCCGATCATCAGGGTCACCAGCCCAATCAGAATCAGTGAAACCAACTAACAGAGGAGCTGCTTTGGCACTATAATGAATCCCAAACTGTACTGTACCTCGAACATAACGAAGTATTCTTTTAGCTGCTTTCCAATGACTTTCACGGGGGTTTTGCATAAAACAAGCAACAAGGCCAACAAGGAAAGATCAGGACGAGTATGGGTTAAATACAAGAGTTTTCCTACAAGTTGACGGTATAAGGTAGCATCAACTTCAGGAGAAGTACAAGAGACTGAAAGTTTGACTCCAAACTGAAAGGGAGAAGGGGCTAGCTTACAGTCTTCCATGTGAAAATGACGAAGAATATCACAAGCATACTTGGACTGGGAAAGGAAAATACCCTCCTTGGATTGCAATACTTGACGACCGAGAAAATAGTGTAAGTGTCCTAAGTCTGTCATTTCAAATTTCTTTTTAAGGCTGGACTTCACATGGTTTATAAGGTTGGGATCACTACCAGTAAGAATAAGATCATCAACATAAAGAACAAGGATGATAAGAGAGTTGCCCACTTTCTTGGTGTAGACAGTATTGTCAGAATGACACCTAGAAAAGCCAGATTCTAAAAGAAAGCTATCCATTTTGGCATACCAAGCCCGAGGAGCTTGCTTGAGGCCATAAAGGGATTTCTTAAGTCGACAAACAAGGCTGGAGTCTGTTTGTATGAAGCCAATGGGTTGTTCCATATAGATTTCTTCCTGCAAGTCCCCATGCAAGAAGGCAGATTTAACATCCATCTGATGGACTTCCCATTTTAAAGAGGCAGCAAGGGAAAGAACAAGGCGGATAGAGTTCATTTTGGCAACAGGGGAGAAGGTTTCAGTGTAGTCAATGCCTTCAACCTGTGAAAAGCCCTTAGCAACGAGACGAGCTTTATGTTTATCAACTTTCCCATCTGGTCCATACTTGGTTCTGTAAACCCATTTACATCTAACAAGTTTGCGACCCTTTGGTAGAGGAACAAGATCCCATGTATCATTTGTCATCAATGAATGATATTCTTCATTCATAGCTACTTCCCAATGTGGATGGCCTGAAGCTTCTGCAAAAGTGTCAGGATCATGATTTACTGGAGCTTGAGCCAGTAAAGAAGAGGCTCTTTCAAACTGAGAACGTGTACGTCGCTGATCTGTAGGATCACCGGCAAGATCACCTGCTGCATCCCGAGTAGCACGGACCCATCTTGGAAGTTGAGGATCCTGAGAAGGTGGGGGAGGATTATCATCCTCGCTTTCATCATCTGAAGAAGAAATGTTTTCAAAAGTAGAAGAGATAGGAAGAGGTGGCACATCCGCCGGACTAGGCTCGCAGGCCGATTTATTTTCATCAAATTTTACATCTCTTCTAATGATAACATTTTTGGACTTAAATGGAATAAGTCTATAACCTTTTACATCTTTAGAATATCCAACAAAAGTACATTTCTCACTCTTAGGTTCTAAATCTTTATGCTTTTCATCTGGAATATGGGCCCATGCTTCACTTCCAAACACACGAAAGTGACTTACATCTGGTTTAATGGAACTCCAAGCTTCTTCTGGAGTGATATTCTCTAGAACCTTAGTAGGAGTGCGATTGATTATATAATTTGCACAATTAATTGCTTCGGCCCAAAAACTAAGACTGAGTCCTTTAGATTGCAGCATACAATTAGCCATTTCCTTTAAGGTGCGATTTTTCCTTTCAGCTACACCATTTTGTTGTGGAGTGTATGGAACAGTATGTTGCATTTGAATTCCATTTTCGGTGCAAAAGTTGATGAATGTGTTTTTAACATATTCTCCACCATTATCAGTTCTTAGCTTAAGAATTTGATGTCCAGATTGTTTTTCAACAAAGGCTTTGAAGGCCAAAAAAGTGTTAAATACTTCGCTCTTGAGTTTTAAGAAGTATACCCAAGTGCGTCTGGAGAAATCATCAATGAAAGTTAAGAAGTACTTGCAGCCAGAGAATGAAGCAACAGGAAGAGGACCACATAAATCACTGTGCACAAGCTGTAAAGGGGCTGAGGCGTGCCAAGAGGCACGTTTGTCAAAACTGTCCCGATGATGTTTTCCGAGTACACATCCGGAACAAACACCATCTCTGCAAGATACCATAGGAAGACCTGTCACCATATTTTCTTTACATAGATGCTGAAGGGAGCGATAGTTTAAGTGACCAAATCGCTCATGCCAAAGTTTGCTCACTTCATCATTATGAGCAACAAATACTGAGGGAAGATTTGATGACCCAAAGTTGTGAAACTTATACAACCTTGTGGAATCATCAGCAAGACCAGTAGCTAGAATCTGTTTAGGATCTTTTAGATCCTTGATTACAACATCATGAGGTGAAAATTCAACAATTTTACCTTCACCTGAATGAGTTATCTGATAGACAGATAGAAGGTTGCAGGATAAGGTTGGAACACATAATACATCATTAAACTGACCATTGTCTAGATGAACAGTTCCAGTCCCTACAACATTAAGAGATCTATCATCACCAACATATATATTTTTGGTGTTACAATCATTTAAAGAAGAAAACATGGCTTGGTTTTTGGCCATGTGATAAGAGGCTCCAGAATCAATGAGCCACTCATGAGAATGAGAAGAAGAAGAAGATACATTTAATGCATAACCAGACTGAGATGATTGACAATGACATGCAGAAAGTGCCATTCCGGAAGTTGAAGTTGAAGTAGGCTCCACATGGATGTTATGTTTCTTCATTGCGGCTTCCAAGGCTTCCATCTTCTTAAAGCATTTAGATTCTAAGTGGCCATCTCGATTACAAAAGTTACAATGTCTATCAGTCTTCTTCCATTTGTTTTTATTGGTCTTATCATTTTGCTGAAATGATCTTTCATTTTGAGGCTGAGTTGGTTTAGGACCATTCTTTTGAGGATATGACTTCTTAGGATTCTTTGAATTTGGTTGCTGCTGGGCGGCTAACGCTTTCGTGGAAGAGTTTCCAAGATTAAGAAGACCAAGGTGTAAGAGTTTTTCTTGTTCTCTTATTAAGGAATCACAAAAGGAGTCAAAGGAAGGGGCCTTGTAGTCTTTTCCTTGACAAATGAAAGCTTCCCTTGTAGAATGGAAAGTGGAAACAAATACAGAGTAGGCTGGTCCCAAATTAGTAAGGATGGAATAAATAAGGTTACCATCTTCTTTCTTAACTTTAACACCTTCCAAGAGATATCTAAGGGTCTTGAATTTGGACAAGAAATCTTCAATGCAAGAAAAATTATTAGGATCCAAAGTAAGCAACTCATTTTCAAGTTGATGGGCTCTAATTTCATTTTTAATCCCAAACACTTTAGCGAGTTTTTCTAATGCTTCATGAGGAGTCTCAAGTTCTGCAATGTGGAATCTAAGATCAGGAGAAATAGACATCCCTATCAAACCACGTGCTTGATCTTGTCTATTTTCCCATTTTGCAGCCTTGTCTTCATCTTTAGGTTTCTTCTCTTGGTCTGTGGCTATTCTGAAGAGACCTTTACTTCTAAGTAAATCTTCCATGTAGGCTACCCACTGGAAGTAGTTAGTGCTGTCAAGAATGACTTGGCATGGACTCTCCATTTTTAAAAAAAAACTAAAGCTGAAGATGCTGAAAGTAAGTGTTCCAATGGATAGATCTCGAAAAAATAGGCGGTTTTAAAAAAAACGGCTCTGAAAAAGGCTTCCGGATGAAGAAGTTATGGCTTTTTGAAAAAAAATTGTTGACGTTGCCGGCAAAGTGCGCGAATGTGCGGGAATGAAAAAATCCGCCCCCACAAAATGGAGACTTGAACCCAAGACCTCTACTCTCTTAAAATAGCTTTGAACCAATTGATCTATACAAAAAATTTGAGAGAGAGAAAGAGAGAGAGAGAGAGAGGGGGGGGGGGGGGGCCTTGGTTTGCGTGCTTGCCTTGAGAAAGCTCTTTTTCCCTACAAAACACAAAACAAAAAACCCAACACGAATATGCAAAGAAAAATGAACCTTGCGGCTCGAAGTTAGCTTTAGCCAAAAAACTAGAAATTTAAAAAAAAAAATCTCAAAGTTAGCTTTAGCCAAAAAACTAAGTATTTTTCTCAATGTTTCTGATTTTCCGAGATCACACTAAGGTGCAGGGAAAAGAGCATACGCATGAGAAAAAATCCTTCCTTTCTATTTCTGATTTGCCCAGATCGCATAGAGTCGCAGGGAAAAGAGCATACGCAGAAATGAAAGGTATAGATCCGGTTAAAAAATAACAGTAAACTGCAAAAAACTTTGTATACCTCCCGATCTGAAAAATGACGCAGCTAGGGCTACCGGAAACCTTTTCGCATGAAACGAAAGGGGTTCCTCACTGGAACAAATGCTCCGAACGCAACAGAGCAGTCCTCTCGGCCCGAAAGCAGTCAGAAACAGCAGATCTAGGAAACAATAGCTGCATGCAGTTCTACCGGCTTCAGATTTGGATCACCAACGGACGCGGCCCTCAAATAGCTCTGATACCATGTAGGAATTTACAGGGTAAGTTCCTCAGAAAGAATACCAAAAGGACACCGCTCACAACCAGATCACAGATCAATACACCAGTATTTTTGACATGGTTAAAACCCTCAAAGAGGGAAACAGTCCACGGCCTGTCCCAACGTGGGTACTACAGGCAATTTATTAATCAAAGAATGAAAATTTACATAAGCTTCTCTCATGCACGGATTACCCGAACAATGACCCTCCATGCGCTTTAAATAGAACTCATGGACCAATCGGGTGTCAAGCCATGGATCAAGTGTCGGTAATACCGAGGAGAGAATGAACCGTCGGATCACTACATATCGTGACCGTCGGATTGTAAGTTACAAAATGTACAACGGTAAAGAAACACACTTTACCTAACTCTATACTAGACCAAGTTGAACTTAACTATTTCCTATGTGTCGGAATATCCTAACACTCTCAGCCCCTGAAGCAGTCTACAGGAAAGACAGTGAACAGTTTTTCCAGCGCAAAAGCTCCTACAGGATCCTACAAGAAAACCTATAGGAGATCCTACAAGATACAGAACAGTGACCTACAAGATTGGCAGAGAGCATTTTGGAAGGGAAAAACTAAAGGTTGGCTTCATCAGGCTGTGGCAAGGAGGTAGGAGCTATACCTTCCCACATTTTCCAAGTAAAAAAATATAGAGAAGCCTTCTATTTGTTAAAGAGATTGCAGTATAGGGGAATTGTACACAAAATTTTCATTTGAAATCTCTCACCCATTATAATTTGGAGTTAGACCTATATGATGAGCCTCATAAATGGCTAATTATATGGGCTCATTTTACCTCCTAACATAGTCAAATCAACCATTCTCTTAGCTTATTGTATGATTTTCTGATTATATTTATGCTTATAGGGTGAGTTGAGTTAGTTATTATGCCATGTGGTCTAACATGTATTCAATGCAGATTATTGATGGATTTCGAGGTCAAAGTCAAGGATCTAGTGGTCAAACTGCAGAAATAACTCAAAAGTAGACAGAGAAGAGGACTTATAGGAGGGAATACCCCTCATTTATTGCTCCTCACTTCAAATTCCCCTTCATTCAGCTCGAAGTACAAGCAACTGAATCATGCATTAGAAGGCAGCCAAGCAAGTCGAAGATGATTGATACTTATCTCGAGTTTTGGGAGCCAAGCCTCCCTGATTTTAAGGAATCTGTTGGTAGCTTCAGATATATAAGTAGAGAGGCCTAGGGCCTCACTAGGGTCAACTTTTTTTCTTGTGTAAACTCTGCTCAAATTTCGAGCTTACTATTTTATGACAGTTTTATGTAATCTTGCTAATGAAGATGGAATCCTTTTTGAGCCAGCACTGAGATACCTCAGAGAGCTGAAGCTCTTGGGTTAGGGCCCAATCCAAGCATCCAAGCTTCTCTTTACTTGTATTTGTATGCTTTACTTCAGTTTGTATATTAGTTTGCTGTTAGATGTATTTCTCTTATGGTTAAGAATAGGTTGCTTTTGATGATTTAGTAGCTTGCTTCCATTTGTGATTTCTATAGTAGGTTAAGCAGTGATCAAAGAAGATTCAAAATGCTAGCAACAGTGCCTTTGCCTCTCTTCCTCCCTTTGGGACCATGATTTGAGGCAAAGACTCTCTTGCTGCCCCAAAAACATAGATTTTCCTCATTCCTAGGACTTCTAGTGTTTGCAGCTCTCTAGTAGGTTGATAGTCTAGTTTTGCTTTGCTTTAGATATTCTTTATCATGTTCACTTCCTGATTTGCAATAGTCCTTTTGCATGTTTTCCTTTCTTACAGCATTTTCCAGCATTTCCTTCTATACATCATAGTTTAGGCCATTTTAATGCAAAACTCTGTTTTTCCTAAGATGCACTCATTTCATTGGTTGCTTGATTTTCTTGGTTGACTGTCAGTTTCTATGCAGCAGATCTCTTCCAGTAGTAGGCCATCTTACCAGCAATCACACCCTCCATCTGATCCATGCCCTATAGGTCTCCCAAACCTCACCTCAATTCTGCCCTAGTTTCCTTCATTTTTCATAGAACTTCTTCCTCTCTCCTTGAGCAAACCCAATCATATTTCTCTCTCCTAGTGATTCATGGTAGACCTTAGGCACCCTAACACCTCATTCCAACCTTTATCCACCTTTTCCACCCACTCTCACACCCTCAAAACAATGAAAATTTCTCTCAACCTCCTCCTATAGGCCTCCTGTAGTTTTCCTGTTTTCCTCTTGTAGTTTTCCTGTGTCCTCCTGTAGTTTTTCCTGTAGGCTTTCTTTTGAAGGCCAAGTGTGGGAAAAGCCTCCAGAAGGCCACCTAAGACCTCCTAGGACCCATCCACACCATCCTACATCCTCCCAAGCTCCAAAACCGCCCTCTAACACCACCTGTTCGTTGCCACACTCACACACAATAAATTAGATGCATGTTAAATTCACATAAAAACACATAAAAATCCAAAAATATGTTTTTTGCTTATTTACTTCCATAAATAGCATGGTTAGATGTTGTTTACTTCCTTGAGTAGGTAATGGCATTTCTTTCATGGTTTTCATAGTGTTTTTGGCAAAAGTAGAATTAGCTTGTTAATTAGGGTTTACTAGGTTTTGCTTTACATTCTAGTCTTTCTCCTTTCTGTAGTTAGAATAGCATCTGTAGAGTAATCTTTCTTTCCTTTCATCACACATAGAGATTCTTTTGAAATCTATAGAAGTTGGCTTGAGATCCTAGTGATCTCGCGTCGGTTGACCAAGTGACAACCTGCAGTGAGAACTAGTACTTGTGCATATAACACCGACGCTTCCAAGTTTGTTACGAACTACCAGGTTGATAAAAGTAAAGTTGGTAGCCCAGGAGTTGCAACATTCTTGCTGCAATACTTCTTCTCACCACTTTTTGGCGCCGTTGTCGGGGAAGCGTTAGAGTATTCTGTGATTACTATTTTCTTCTATTTCCTATTGCAACATTCTGCTAATAGTTTATTTCGGCAAAAGTAGACTAGTTATTTCTTTTCTTTTAGTTCTGCATTTCCTTGTTTTCCTTTTCAATTATGCAAATTTCCATTTAGAAAGTTTATTTCAGCTAGTTACAATTTGTTTTGTTCAATCAAAATTTCAGTTTCTGCAGGTACTTTCAGTGTGGGGAAAAAGAAACAAAAAACCAACAAAAAATATTTCCTTTCATGCCTCGTAGGAGTAGAGATAACTTAGGAAAAATTTTGCCCAACACCCCCACTGCTTCACATCGCCAACCTTCTCTCTTCTTCAGTGACTGCAATCAAGAAGAACCCTTAGGTGAACCTCCAGACATATTTGAAGAACCTATAGGTGAAGAAGAAGAAGAAAACATTCCCCTCAAGCCAATGGCTGAAAATAGAAATGCTAGGGGAAATGGAGAGAGAATAGAGGGTACCTTCCCCATTTGGGAGTCCAATGGGGACACCAAAATGAAGAATATAAGTCCTTTAGCCCTACCTCACTTCAATGGTCTGACTACAGAAGATCCTGACACCTTGTTGTTCGAGTTTGTTGTCATCTGTTGAACTTATGACTATGCAGAAGATGAGCAAAAGTTGAAATTGTTCCCTTATACTCTCAAGGACGCAGCACTATGCTGGTTCATGGGATTACCTAGAAATCGCATCACAACTTGAGCTCAGATGTAGTAGGCCTTTAACAACAAGTATTGAGACTATTATAGGTCAAAAGATACTAAAGAAGAAATCTTCTGAATGACCATAGGAAGTGATGAGTCCCTGGAAGACTATGAAGAGAGGTTCCAGCTCAGTTACAAAAGGGCCAGGTGTACACTTGACCTTGAGTCTCTAAAGTTGGTCTTGCTCAGGGGAATTCGGGAAGACCTTTTAGACACCCTCCATCTACTGGCCGGGGGAGACATCTACCAACTATCCTATGAGGACATAAACACTATTTTTAGAAACCATTCTAGAGCATCCAGAAAGAAAGGTAGGGGGAGTCAACCCATAGCCAGTACCTCTTCTTCCAATTCATCCATTAAAGGTGAAATTGGAAACATGCTGGAAGACTTCAAGAGTGAGATGTTGCAGACTCTTGCCATGCAAATGGATACCTTACATATCAAAAGAAAACAAGAGGAAGTAGAGAGGGCTTTGGCCATTTTTTGCCCTAGATGCACCAGGAGGCATCCTAGGAATGAATGCCCATTGAACTCTATATAGGTTTGTTCAGTCTATGAAGAAAATCATTCTACAGATAAGTGCCCTTCCTTGCCCGGACTTAAAACTGTATACCAAGGGGCTGAAGGAGTCACTGAACAGATCTATTGCGTAAACCAAAGGAGTCCACATGGACCTAGACCATACCAGTGGGGGCTGCAAGGGACATCTCAGGCATACTACAACCCCAACCAAGTCACCTCCATACCTTCTTGGGGCCCCCCTGCTCATCCTTCCTGGTCCACGCCTCCTCCTTGGTCCTTCACATCTCAATATCATGCCCAACCAGCCACCCATTCATTTCAATCCTATGCTCAGCTGCAACCTCAGTGGAATGAATCTCATCAGGGATGGAGGCCCCAATACAACTCTCTTCCTGCTCTTCTGCCTCCACCACCTACCCAACCACAACCGTTACCTTCTACTCCACCAAGGCAACCCCAAATTCCTACCCAACCAAATCCGAACCTGAACAACAGACAGGCTCAGCAAGTGTATAGTGGGGAACTATCATGCCCAACTTATGCTATGGAGATTCAAGAAATTAACTTGCGATCCAGGAAATTTCTCCCAGATATCCAGCCTCCACCTAGGGAGGATGAGGAAGATAAAGAGGAAAGTGAACCTAAAGCAAATCCACCCTTTCCTAAGAGACTATCCATGACAATCCAGCCTACCCTAGAAGAGACTGAACTGCTAGGAGAATTGAAACATTTATGTGTGAAGATACCCCTTCTCCAAGCCATAAAAGATGTGCCTATCTACAATAGGTTGATCAAAGAGAAGTGCTTTATGCATCCAGGAAGGTGCAAGAGAGATGCCCCAACCATCAATATCATAGGACAACTGTCCGACCTGATGTTGGAGCAGATAATCTGTCCAAAATATCTGGACCCTGGAATCCCATTAGTTGATGTCCACATCAATGGCACAATGGTCCCACATACCTTAATTGATCTAGGAGCTACCATTAATGTGATAACAAAGGACAAAATGCTCAAACTTAACCTCCAAGGCTCCTTGAGGAAGACCACGACAGTGCTGCAGCTAGCAAACTATTCCACAGTGACCCCTGAGGGGATTGTGGAAGATGTGATGGTCTCCATTGATTCTTGGGAGTACCCTGTTGATTTCTTAGTTCTCTAGCCAAAGGCAAAGCTTACTAGGTATCCTCTCATTCTGGGAAGACCCTGGTTGGCTATAGTCGATGCCTACATCAGCTGCCGAGCTAAGAACATGACCATAAAGAATGGGCACATGTCCAAGCAGTTAATCCTATATCCTCCTGCCCAACCCTTGCTAGAACGTGATCTACCACTCTAGTTGGAGGAGGAGGATGAGGACGAAGTTTATTCTGCACCACTTTGTACATTAGAAATCGCCATGGGGGGAAAACCGCAAGATGAGGATGATATGATTGAAAAATTGATTCAGAATCCACCTCCTAGTGTATCACCATTAGAAGACATAGTAAGAGAAACCCAAAACAACCCCTTAACTGATCTCTATGTGGCCGACCCCACTTCTCTCCATGTTAAAAATATAGAGTTCAACCCAGAAAGAACATTGAAAATCAATCCATCCCTATCTACTTCCCAGGAGAAGGAGCTATGCAGCATACTGAGAAAACATCTAGATGCCTTTGCCTGGAGTTATAAGGAGATGAAGGGAGTGCACCCTTCAGTATGTACTCATCATATATACATCAAGGAAGATTGCAAGCCAGTCAGGTAGCCTCAAAGGAGGATGAACCCAACACTTAAAGATATTGTTAAGGAAGAACTGCAGAAATTGCTTGATGCAGGATTCATCTATCCCATCTCTAACAGTGAATGGGTCTCTCCTTTGGTGCTAGTGCCAAAGAAAAATGGTAAGTGGAGAATCTGTGTCAACTATCGGGAATTGAACAAAGCCACTAAAAAGGACCATTTTCCTTTACCTTTCATATATCAAGTGTTAGACGGTCTGGCAGGGAAAAAGTTTTTCTCCTTCCTAGATGGGTTTATCAGGTACAATCAGATTCAAATCAGCCCGGAAGACCAAGATAAAACCACTTTCACTTGTCCTTGGGGTACCTTTGCATACCTGATCCAGCCACTTTCCAAAGAGCGGTATTGAGTATATTTTCTGAACTGGTTCATGATGCAGTAGAAATATACATGGATGATTTTACTCCTTATGGCTCTGACTTTCAAGAAGCTTTATCTAACCTAGGAAAAGTTCTAGATAAGTGTATTGACATGAACCTGTCCCTTAGTCCAGAAAAATGTGAATTTTTTATGACTGAAGGGATCGTGCTAGGTCATGCAATATCTCAACAAGGACTATAGGTGGACCCCAACAAAATTGCCATCATCAAAAGGGTCCCACCTCCTCAAAATGTGAGAGATGTCAAAAGCTTCCTAGGCTTAGCTGGATATTACAAGAGATTCATTAAATACTTCAGCAAGTTAGCCTCTCCTTTGTTTGGCCTCCTAGGCAAAGATGTTGAGTTCATATGGTCAGAAAACTGCCAGGAAGCCCTAGATACCTTGAAGAGCAAGCTAGTGACTGCCCCAATTCTCAGAGGCCCAAACTGGGCCCTACCCTTTCACATTCACATAGATGCCTCGAACAAAGCAATAGGAGCAGCCTTAGGACAAATTGATGAAAATTTACCTTATGCCATATACTTTATAAGCAAAAACTTGTCAAAGGCAGAGTTAAACTACACAGTGACCGAGAAGGAACTCCTAGCTGTCGTGCATTCCTTAAACAAATTCAGACATTATATCACAGGCTATCAAACCTTTGTGCACACTGATCATGCTGCAATTAGATATTTAATGAACAAACCAAATGTAAATGCTCGCATTATTAGATGGTTGCTTTTACTGCAGCAGTTTGATCTTACCATTATTGATAAGCCTGGTAAAGAGAATGTTGTTGCTGAATTTTTGTCTAGAGTAAATTTGCCTGCAAGTGAAGAAGGAATGGTGGATGACCAAATGCCAGATGAACACCTATTTGCTATATCAGTACTCTCTCCATGGTTTGCTGATATATCAAACTACTTGGTTTCAACACAGTTCCCACCACACCTATCCTCAAAATAGAAGAGCAAGATAGTAAGGAAAAGCACCCCTTTCACCTGGATTGGAGGCAATCTCTTCAAACTTGGCCCAGATCAGATCTTGAGAAGATGTGTTAGGGAGGAGGAATTCTTTGACATCCTCCTGACCTGTCATGATGGGCCTTGTGGAGGTCATTTTGCAGCAAAAATAACTACCTTCAAGATATTGCAAGCAGGCTACTACTGGCCCACTCTTCATCAGGATGTGAGGAGATACACGAGCCAGTGTGATCGGTGTCAGAGGATGGGGAAACCCACTCCAAAGGATGAAATGCCCATGCAACCTCAAGTGACCTTTGAGCCATTTGAGAAGTGGGGCATGGACTTTGTGGGGCCTATCAACCCCCTTCAAAGCAGAAGTAATACATCATTGTGTGCACCGACTACCTGACAAAGTGGGCGGAGACAAAAGAAATCAAAGCAGTGACAAAGGAAAAAGTAGCTGAGTTTTTGAGGGAAAACATATTCTACAAGTTCGGGTATCTAAGAGAGTTGGTCACAGACCAAGGTAGTTAGTTCACTTCCAACCTGATTGAAGACCTACTCACACATCATAAGATCAAGCATAGGACTTCCACCCCTTACCATCCACAAGCCAATGGGCAAGTGGAGGTCACTAACAGAGCATTGGAAGGGATCCTAACCAAGGTAGTGAGCAACAGTAGAAAAAACTGGGTGGGCAGATTAGTTGAGGCCACTTGGGCCTACAACACAACATGGAAGACCACCACCAGGTTCACACCCTATGAACTGGTCTATGGGAAGAAGGCTTTGTTGTCAATAGAGTTTGAATTCAATACCCTAAGGATGGCAGCTCAGCTAGACCTAGACCTCATCCATGCACAGAAGGAGAGATTACTTCAGCTCAATGGATTGGATGAATATAGATTGCAAGCCCTTCTCCATACAGAGGTAGTTCAGCTTCAGAGAAAGATATGGCATGACAGAAATATCAGGGAGAAGCAATTCCAAGAGGGAGATTGGGCACTACTCTATGATTCAAGATACAAGGATTTCAAAGGCAAGCTGAGGACAAGATGGCTGGGACCCTACACTGTGGAGAAATGCAATGACAATGGTTCAGTTCTGATCAGAACCATTGATGATGAAGCCATCCCCATGCTTATCAATGGACATCAGTTGAAAGTCTACAAGAAACCCCTCTCCAAGCGAGAGTTTATTGAAGATTTGAATAAAACAGTGATGGTAGTGGAGCATGTCTTAGCTTCCACTTCACCCACTCACTGAAGAAAAAGAGAAAAAATAAGGACTCAAGTGAAAACCTCCATGAGGTGCTTGAGTCCCATCATTGGGTTGAAAACCTCTTTTGAGGCGGCCCAGTGATGTCAAAAAAAAAGGGGAAAAGAATAAGATCCCTAGGTGAAAACCTCCCTTGGAGGTGCCCAAGGCAAGCAATTAAGGTGAAAACCTCTCTGAGGCGCCCTAGTTGTTTTCAAAAAAAAAAAAAGAGAGAAAGAAAAAATGAATTTTTATTGCATTGCAGGTTTGCAGGAGGACTACAGGGAGCAGAAGAAGGTGCCAAGGGGACCCTGACATTCATACTAGCATCCATCTCATCTTCTCCACACCTTCCTCCATCATTTTTGGCATCTCTTTCACCCCACTATACCTCTTCTTCCAAAACTGTGTTTTCTATAGGAGGCTCCTGTAGGAATTACAGAGAGCCAAAAGTGTCTACAGGAGGCAGTTTGAGGGACAAGAAAAGCTTCATGAGGAACCTATAATCCCTCTTACCATATTCAAACCTCCTTGCCATCATTTCCAAGCCTACATCACACTCCAAGCATCATTATTATTTCTTTTCCTTTCCAAGAAAAAACACAGAAAAACAGTTTTTCAGTTTTGAAAAAAACAAAAACAAAAATAAAAGGAGGAAAAGGCACCATTAACTTTACCTGAAGCTTACCTACTATCCCTCCATCATTCATCTCCACCTCTGGCATCATTCTCGAGCCCCAAGAACAGGGAAATAGCTCAAGTTTTAAGGGAGAAGCAACTATAGGAGCTCCTGTAGGAATTCCTGTAGCAGCTGATCCCATAGAAGTCTATCACCAGCAGCAAGGGACATCACATCTGAAGGTTGAAAAGGCACATGCAGCTCAGCTCCAGCAAAAGAAGAACCTACAAAAACATGCAACAACACATCAGCAAGCAGAGATAGCATGCATAAAGGAAAATGAAGGCATGCAGCAGAGAAATCCACAACACCTCATAGTCGATGGCAGCAAGTACACTTGGATTACAGGTAAGTAGTTAAGTCACTCCTCTATCTTCATTTGTGTCATTAGGAATCATACGAAGGCAATGAGATGGTTGAAATCGAAAGAGGGAAAGGTGGCTAGTTAACTTGGCCACCTTCATTAGTTGACTCCACATAACTGAGATATCACCCACACGTGCGCACAGTCAACTCAAGCAAAAGATGTGAAGGACAAGTAGTGGGAGGAAGAGTTAACTTCAATGCAGTAATGAGGGGATGATTACGAGGGGGGTCATGATGACCAAGCAGGTGGGGACCAACGGTCCTAATCTGGGCAACGTACACCTTGCCAGCTCAGCACTCATAACTGAAAACAACCATAAAAGGTAATGAGCACTCCTCCCCGCACATTCTCACCACCTTTTCTTCAGTTTCTCCTCATAACTCAGCCACACAGTAGTCTTCTTATGCCCCCACAGCCTCGTATCCACCATCCTCCATCGATTTCCTCCATATTTTTGCTCTCGGCATTTTCTACAGGAGCACCTACAAGAAATCTACAAGAGGGACAACAGGCTTCTACAGGAGGGGCAGTGAGTCATTTTGAAGGGAGGAAACGTGATTTTTGGCACGAATTTCAGTCTGAAGAGGTAGGGTTCATGAATGCCCTCTGTTGAATATCAAAATGTGAAATATTTGGTCTCAAATTGAAGATAAAATGAGTCTTTAAGAGGGTAGAAATACATTAAAAAAATAATAATAATAATAATAATAATAATTAAAAAATAAAATAAAAAAACACAGTCCCCTCTGTTTTTCTATTTCACTCAAAATTCTTTGTCTCCACCTCCATATCTGGTTTTTCAAAAGAAGTACAGGCAGTATGACAGGGGGGTTTATGAGAAAAGAGCCCACTAACTCCACTAGACTCCATGCACATCCTCAAGTGGTGGAAATATTTACAAGGGCAAACTGGATGAATTTCTTTGAGAAGTTTAGAGGGTTTGATGATGAAATTGCCCATGAATTTTCTCTCCTGGTCCCTCACACAAGAACTCATGCTACTGTAACCATTAGAGGCCTCTCCATTGAAATAACCCCTGAATTCATCAGTAGGGTCACTACCCTTCCTCTTGGGTTGCCTTGGAGTAAAGATGAGAAAATAATTGGCCAGGCTCCCAAAGGGAAATTCTTCCAAGATAATGAAACCCCTGTTGAAGACAAAAATGGAATTAGGAGGGCTAGTGTACCATATCCCTGGGATGAGGTTAGCTACCAAGTGATCAAATACATTTCTTGTGAGGGGAGGCACAGGATTGTTTATGGATATCATTTTAGAATCCTCCAAGAATTGAGATATGGCATGAATAACCCAGCGCATCAAAAGCTCAGTGTCCCTTACTTTCTCCTTCAGTCCCTCATTGACTCCAGCACCAAGGTACAAGAAGGAAATTCACAACAGCTAGCTCACCATGGCCTAATCAAGATCCTAGTAGAAGAAGCCCTCCATACCCTTACAATCCCTATAGCATGGGAAGTTTTTAGAAATATGACAGCTGAGGATGACATCAAGGCATTAACCTATGATGTTAGTCCTGCTATCATTGAGGAGGGAGAACGGCAAGGAGGAGAAGATGAAGCCAGTGGTGACATTGCAGAGCAAGAGAGGAAGGAGGAAAGAAAAGAAATAAAGGAGGGGAGAGTTGAAGAGACAGAACATGACGTAGAAAAAGAGACAGAGCAGGAGGAGGAAAAAGAGATGAAAGGGGGAGAAAAGGAGGCAGAGAGGGTAGAGCAAAGAGAAGAGTCCCCTGAAACTTTGGAAACAGAAGCAGTAGCTTCCCTCGCTGCCCTCAGTACACCAGTCAAGCAGAAGCCAGGCAAACCTCAGCCCTCATCAAAGACTTCAATTAACATTGAAGATTCACCATCTGCCAAGGTGAAAGAATCTCCTTCCAAGACACCAATAACCTATGAAAGGAGGACTACAAGATATTCTACATGGAATGGAAAGGAAATTCTATAGGACCCCAAACCAGACCTACAGGAGGCTAAAACAGTCCTACAAGAGACATTATCCAAACTATAGGAGACACAAAAACTTGGGGAAAATATAGGAGGACAGCCACAGGTGAAAGAGGAAGCACAAGAGCTACAAGAACCTGACCCCTAGCCTAATCTTGACTCCTGTTACAAACTACTTTAGGGAGGCAAGATAATCCCATAGAAATTTGCAATTCCACTGTTTTTCGAATTGGAAAAAGAGAGAGTGAGAACACATAGGTGGATGCAGATAGCCAAGTCCAAAGGAGTTGAGGATATTGGCCACATGGAAGACAAACTCAGGGAAATGGGTAGGGAATTGAGTGCTCTCAGAGATAGAGAAGCCATTACAAGAAACCACCTTGAGAATGAGAATGAATTACTAAGGAGGCAGCTGCAGGAGAAAGAGACTCATTTGGCATACATGGCCAGCTTATCCATAGAAGCATTACAATGCAGAACACCAGCCAAATATTATGGGTTCTATCTGAAGGATCAATGGCTTCAATTCCAAATAAAAACTTTGGCACAAAGAGGCATAATGCCTTTCCAAGACTACAGGCAGTTCATGGATTTGTGTGACCAAAGCACCTCCAAGGACAAAGCAAAGATGGCAGAGTTCTATCTACACAACATGGCCCTCATAGACCTGAATGTGTGGGACTCCAATGCCAAGCTATGGGATCTATAATTAATGGCCATGGCATCATGGATGAACCATGAAGAATTGAGGGCAGCAGAAATGAAAAGATTGTTAATAAAAGAGCAGAATGAACCATTGATGATCAGAGTTGATCCATCAGATCCTATGGCACTCATCAGCACACACAACTTGCTTGCCAATGACCCTTAGATTGCCCCTAAATATCTAGCCAATCAAGAACAAGCCATTGCACACTTTGAAGATATTCTTAGGCTACTTGGGGATGACTGTGTGCATGCATGCATGAGAAGATGGAACACCCTACCCCACAGCTTGCAGATCAGATAATACCATTCCCCCATGAGGCTGAAGGAGGCATTGAAAAGAGTGCCAATGTACAAGCGCTCCATGCAAAGGCTGAAGGTCAACTGGATTGGCCTCAAACTGAGTCCTCCACTCATATTAGGCATGCTGGAAGGCAGAAGGGAAAAAGAAGAGAAGGAGCAGTGGAAGGACATAGAAAGAAAGGCAGTATTTTATGGAGAACATAAACAGACCACATTAGAAGCTTGGAATGCTAGGGAGGCAACCAGGGCCATGAAAGACCAAGAGATTGACTAGGTTGCTTAGAGGATGAGCAACACCTTTAATAGGGGGGTGATGATGAGCCTCATAAATGGGTAATTATATGGGCTCATTTTACCTCCTAGCCTAGTCAAATCAACCATTCTCTTAGCTTATTGTATGATTTTCTGATTATATTTATGCTTATAGGGTGAGTTGAGTTAGTTATTATGCCATGTGGTCTAACATGTATTTAATGCAGATTATTGATGGATTTCGAGGTCAAAGTCAAGGATCTAGTGGTCAAACTGTAGAAATAACTCAAAGTAGATAGAGGAGAGGACTTATAGGAGGAAATCCCCCTCATTTATTGATCCTCACTTCGAATTCCCCTTTATTCAGCTCAGAGGACAAGCAGTTGAATCATGCACTAGAAGGTAGCCGAGCAAGTGGAAGATGATTGATAGTTATCTCGAGTTTTGGGAGCCAAGCCTCCCTAATTTTAAGGAAGTTGTTGCTAGCTTCAGATGTATAAGTAGAGAGACCTAGGGCCTCACTAGGGTCGAATTTTTTGCTTGTGTAAACTCTGCTCAAATTTCAAGCTTACTATTTTATGATAGTTTTATGTAATCTTGCTATTTTTTGATAATGAAGATGGAATCCTTTTTGAGCTAGCACTGAGTTACCTAAGAGGGATAAAGCTCTTAGGTTAAGGCCCAATCCAAGTATCCAAGCTTCTCTTTACTTATATTTGTATGAGTTACTTCGGTTTGTAGATTAGTTTGTTGTTAGATGTATTTCTCTTATGGTTAAGAATAGGTTGCTTTTGATGATTTAGTAGCTTGCTTCCATTTGTGCTTTCTGTAACAGGTTAAGTAGTGATCAGAGAAGATTCAAAAGGCTAGAAACAGTGCCTTGACCTCTCTTCCTCCCTCTGGGACCATGATTTGAGGCAAAGACTCTCTTGCTGCCCCAAAAACACAGATTTTCCTCATTCCTAGGACTTCTAGTGTTTGCAGCTCTCTAGTAGGTTGATAGTCCAGTTTTGCTTTGATTTAGATCTTCTTTATCATTTTTACTTCCTGATTTGCAATATTACTTTTGCATTCTTTCCTTTCTTACAGCATTTCCGAGCATTTCCTTCTATACATCATAGTTTAGGCCATTTTAATGCAAAACTCTATTTTTCCTAGGATGCACTCATTTCATTGATTGCTTGATTTTCTTGGTTGATTGTCAATTTCTATGCAGCATATCTCTTTCAATAGTAGGCCAGCTTACTAGCAATCACACCCTCCATCTGATCCATGCACTATAGGTCTCTCAAACCTCACCTCAATTCCGCCCTAGTTTCCTTCATTTTTCATAGAACTTCTTCCTCTCTCCTTGAGCAAACCCAATCATCTTTCTCTCTCCTGGCGATTCATGGTAGACCTTAGGTGCCCTAACACCTCATTCCAACCTTCATCCACCTTTTCCACCCATTCTCACACCCTCAAAATAGCGAAAATTGCTCTCGGCCTCCTCCTGTAGGCCTCCTGTAGTTTCCCTGTTTTCCTCTTGTAGTTTTCCTGTGTCCTCCTGTAGTTTTTCCTGTAGGATTTCTTTTGAAGGTTTAGTGTGGGAAAAGCCTCCATAATGCCACCTAAGACCTCCTAGGACCCATCAACACCATCTTACATCCTCCCAAGCTCCAAAACCGCCCTCTAACGCCACCTGTTCACTGCCACACTCCCACACAATAAATTAGATGCATGTTAAATTCACATAAAAACACATAAAACTCCAAAAATATGTTTTTTTGCTTATTTACTTCCAGAAATAGCATGGTTAGATGTTGTTTACTTCCTTGAGTAGGTAATGGCATTTCTTTCATGGTTTTCATAGTGTTTTTGGCAAAAGTAGAATTAGCTTGTTAATTAGGGTTTACTAGGTTTTTCTTTACATTCTAGTCTTTCTCCTTTCTGCAGTTAGAATAGCATCTGTAGAGTAATCTTTATTTTCTTTCATCACACATAGAGCTTATTCTAAAATCTATAGAAGTTGGCTTGAGCTCCTAGTGATCTCGCGCCGGCTAACCAAGTGACAACCTGTAGTGAGAACTAGTACTTGTGCATATAGCACCGACGCTTCCAAGTTTGTTACGAACTACCGGGTTGATAAAAGCAAATTTGGTAGCCCAGGAGTTGTAGCATTCTTTCTGCAATACTGGCTCTCACCAGTATACAACCCTCCACATCAATCAGAGAAAAATGACAGGGGTATTTAACAAGAGGGAACCCACCAACACAATGAGAATTCATCAGCACCCTCCTGTAGTAGAGATATTCACAAGGCACAATTGGATGGGTTTCTTTGAAAAAATGAGGGGATATGATGATGAAGTGGCCAGAGACTTTGCTCTCTCCCTCATGCCACTAACTAGGACCCATGCCACTGTTATGGTAAAAGGCCTCTTTGTAGAACTCACCCTGAAATCATAGGCAGAATCACCACACTTCCTTTAGGGTTGCCTTGGAGAAAAGAGGATAAGGGTAACAGCCAAATTGCAAAGAAGAAATTCCTTTTGGAAGGAGAGGAGGCAATGGAAGACAAAAATGGGGTCAGAAGAGAAAGCCTACCATATCCTTGGAATGAAATTAGCTACCACCTAATTAAGTATATATCATGTGAAGGTAGGTACAGTGTGGTATATGGATACCATTTTAGGCTTCTCCAAGAGCTGAGGTTTGGAGTAGACACACCTCCTCAAAACAGACTAAGCATACCCTACTTTCTTCTTCAATCAGTGATAGATATGAGAATTAAGGTGCAGGGAGGAAACCATCAACAGCTAGCCCATCATGGGTTAATTAGACTTATCCTAGAAGATGCCCTCCAAAACCTAAGACTCCCTATCACATGGACAACTTTCAGAGACATGCAGATAGAGGAAGACATAAAAGCCCTTGAATATGACAAAATCCCCACTGCCAGTGAAAGGGATGAAGAAGAAACAGAGAGGGATGAAGAGGAAATAGAGGAGGAAGAAGAGGAAGAAAAGGATATGGAAAGTGGTGAAGAAACAGAAGAAGATGCAAAGGAAGAAACTGATGAACAGAGTGAGGAACTAGAGGGAGAAGAAGAGGAGAAAGACAAGAGTGAGAAGGAAAATGGAAAAGAGGAAACAAAAAACAAGGAAGAACAGAGGTCTACAATGCAAGGCAAAGAAGAGGAGGAGTCACCAAGTGGATCTCCAAAACCTACTGAGAAAGAGGCAGTAGCTGCCCTCACTGACCTAAGTACCCCTATCAAGAAAAAAGAGAAGATATAGAGACAAACTCCATTGTACTTTAGGAGAAGAAAAAGTACAAGGATCAGGCAAGGAAAACATCAAACATCCACCAAAGTTCCTATTGTCATTGAAGACTCACCAAAATAGCATGAAAGGATAGCTCCTCTTGTGCAAAATCAAGGAGAAAGATCATCAGGACAAGCCTCTCCCAAGTCTCCTATCACTTATGTTAGGAGGCCTGTCACTAGATCTGCCTCATTCAATGGAAAAGGTCTCCTATAGGAGACATAGAATGACCTACAGGAAGCAGAGGCCATCCTACAGGAAGCTTTGCTAAACCTACAAGAAACTCAAAAATTGGATAAAGAAGGGATCATGCAGCAAGAAACAAAGAAGGAGGATTCAAAACTGAGGGAACCTAGTCCTCAACCCAACCTTGACTCTTATTACAGGTTCATTGAAGGGGGTATAGTCATTCCACAAAAATTTTCCATCCCCTTATTCTTTGAGCTTGAGAAAGGAAGGGTAAGAACACATAGGTGGATGCAAATTTCCAAATCCAAAGGAGTGGAAGATATAGCCCACATGGAGGAGAAAGTAAAGGATATGGGCAGATAACTTAGCAGCCTGAGGGATAGAGAGGCAATGATGTAAGCTCAGTTGGAAGCAAAGAATGCATAGTTAAGGGGACAGCTACAAGAAAGAGAAATTCAATTGGCATCCATGGCCAGTCTATCCTTAAAGGAAATCTAGTGCAGGATGCTAGAAAATTCCTATGCATTGTATCTTAAGGAACAGTGGCTAGAGTTCCAAATCAAGAATTTAGCACAGAGAGACACTATGCCCTTCCAAGATTATAGACAATTCATTGATCTATGTGATCAAAGCACCTTGGAGGATAGGGATAAAATTTCTGAGCTCTACCTACATAACTCGGCCTTGACAGATATAAATGTGTGGGACCCTAATTCGAAACTATGGGACTTGCAATTGATGGCCTTAGCATCATGGATGAATCATGAGGAGGCAAGGGCTACAGAAATAAAGAAAGTAATGGCAAGAGAAGAAACAGAACCCCTCATGATAAGAGCTGAGCAATCAAATCCAATGGCTGTCATCAGCACCCACAACCTAATTGCAAATGACCCTAAACTTGCACCTAGGTACCTTGCTTCCCAAGAGCAAGCAATCACACACTTTGAGCACATGTTTAGGTTGTTAGGGGATGATAGCATGCAATCTTGCCAAAGGATATGGAACACTTTCCCATACATCTTGAAAATCAGAGAGTACCATTCTCCTCAGAGAATGAGAGAGGCACTAAACATAACACCCATGTACAAGCAAGCTCTCCAAAGACTCAAAGTCAATTGAATTGGCTTGAAAATCAGTCTACCACTACTCTTAGGAATGTTGGAAGGAAGGAAGGAAGGAAGAGGAAGAAAGAAAGAAGTGGGAGGAGATAGAGAGGAAGGCAGGATTTTATCCATAGGAAGAGCAAACTACATCAGAAGCATGGGATGTCAGGGAGGCCACTAGAGCAATGAAAGACATGGATATAGATTGAGTTTCTTAGTGGATGAGAAACACTTTCAATAAGGGGGTGATGATGAGCCTCATCATTGGGTAGCTATATGTACATTAATACACCTCCTAGCTTATTCAAATAAAATCTTCTCATAATTTCTTACATATTTTGATTTTATTTTTCTTAATGAGATGAGTAAAAGTGAGATATTATGCCTAGTGGACTAGTATGCATTGATTGCAGGTTTTTTAGAGAAAATCATGGAAATTTTGGCTAATTAAGGGATGAAACTCGAATTAGACAAGCAGGAGAGATGTAGGAGATAGATCCTCCTCATTTACTCCTCACTCATTTGAATATTCCTCCATCAAATCACACTAGCTCGGAGTTACAAGTAGCCAAGTCATGAAGATGAAAAGGCAGCCGAGCCAGTGACAGTTAAAGAGCTAGTTCATCTTGAGTTTGGAAGCCAAACCTCCCTAGATTTAAGGAATTCATTGGAGACTTCAGTTGTATAAATAAGGATGCCTAGAGCCTCATTAGGATTCGAATTTTTGATGTAAAAGAACTAATCATTTTTCGAGTTCAAGACTTGTGGAAGACATTGTTATGTAATTTTCTGATTTGATAATGAGAATGAGCATTTCCTTGATCCAGTACTGAGTTGACTCAGAGGGCTGAAGCTCTTAGGTTAGGTCCCAACCCTAGCAACAAAGGCTCCTATTCTTGTATTTGTATGATTAGTTGATTTCATAGATTAATGGTTGAATTGTCTTTAGCATTATGTCATTGCAAGTAGTTGTGGATTTGATTAGTTTGCTTCCATTTGTTCATTACTTTAGTAGTAGCTTAGGAAGATAAAGGAATATCAAAAAGCTTTCAGTAGGTGGATTTAGCCTCACTCCTCCCTTCAGGGACCATGGTTTGAGGAAAGAACTCCTATGCAGCCCCAAAAAGACAAAATTCTGATTTCTCATGGAATTTATGGTTTTCTGTTACTTAGGCCAACATTTTACTAGTTTTCAAGGATAGGATTTAATTTCCATTTCTACTATATTCAGTCTTACATTAGATCTCATCAAGGTTTCACATTATTCTACAAGTTTTCCCATGCATGAAATAGGTAGCTAGCTCATGAAATTTTGTTTTCCTTAGTTAATTGAAAATCTTCTTGTTTACATGGTTTATGGATAAATGTCAATGATTGATGTAGTGCAGGAGTTTCAGTAGTACAGAGAGATTTCATGATCAGCAACCCCATCCTAACCTCATCCATCCATGGTTATCACTTTCTTTCACTAAATCCCTCACCAAATTCATCATTCCACAAGAATACTCCTCCAAGCTTGTTGAGAAAATCCAACCATCTCACAACTTTGTTTTGAGCTCTGAAGGAGTCCTAGGCACTCCCTTGCCTCATTTCACCCACCATTCACCTTCCCTAAGCCTTACATCACCTTCCAAATCACTCCTCTTGCTCTCGGTTGTATCCTGTAGGAATACAGGGGATCCTGTAGGAGCATTAGGACATCCTGTAGGACGCATTAGGACATCCTGTAGGTTGACCTGTAGTGGCCTGTTTTGAGGCTGAATTGTGGAAAAATCCCCTAGGAAGATAGGAGAAGACCCCTACTTGCCTCCCAAGCCTTTTGACCATTCACCATCATCCCTAATCCACCTGCCACATCACCAAAATAAGTTAGCATTCACACTTTCACACAAAAAGGACAAAAGGGAAAAAAGCGTTATTTTGTTCATTTACATGCACAGCAGTAGTATGTTTTATGTTTCAAATTGCATGCCTAGAATAGTAGGATTGCACATATGTTAACTTAGGATTCTCTTGAATCAAAGCCTCTTAGTAGTTAGTTAGATGAATGGTGTGTTTAAGCATTTGATTTCAGCCTTTTCCTTACTGCAATAGACAAGATTTCTTTTAGATTTCTTTTAGTGTAGATTTCCCTTTTCCTCATTGGTAATCAAGCTTCTTTTGAATCAATGGAAGGCTAGTTTGAGAAGCCATAGTGGTCTATCGCCATATTAGCAGTGACAAAAAGCTGACTCATCACATTTACTTGTGTCTACAGCACTGTCACCTCCAAGTTTGTACGATCCCCGAGTTGATAAAGTAACGTTGGTAGCCCAGGAGTTGCAGCATTCTTGCTGCAATACTGGTTCTCATCAACATTTACACATGAAAATCAAGGGAATGAATTGCTCATTAATGAATGCAATAAACCAACCAGAGATGGGACTACTGATGAGCCTTAGTATTGCAACAAGAATGTTGCAACTCCCAAGGCTACCGACTTTAATTATCAACTCGAGGTTCGTACAAACTTAAGAAGTATTAACACTATATGTGTTGCATACAATGTGTCCTTCCTTTGCTATCATGATGTAATGGAGTGCATGTACTGAAGTCAAATCCTAAACTAATTGCAGAGAATGAAATGTTTGAAATGAAACCTTAACCTATTGCAAGAAGGAAAGTACAAGGAAAGGGACTGAGCATGCAGATTCAAACCATCAAACCTTCTACTATTGTGCATGAAAATGAATAAAATAAATATGTTTTTCTTTTTGTCTTTTTTCATGTGAGAGTGTGAAAGCTAATCTCTTTTGGTGATGTGGCAGGTGGCTTGGAGATGATGGTGAATGGTCAGAAGGCTTGGGAGACAAGTAGGGACCCTTTGCTAGCTTCCTAGAGGCTTTTTCCTCAATTCGGCCTCAAAATAGGCCACTACAGGAAAACCTACAAGATCCCCTGAAAACCTACAGGATACAGCCGAGAGCAAAAGAATGGATGTTGAAGGTGATGGAAACCTTAGGGAAGGTGGTTGGTGGATGGAATGAGGTAAGGGAGTACCTAGGACCAGTTCAAAACTCAAAACCAAATTTGGGAGATGGCTGGATTTGTTAAAAAAACTGGGAGAAGTTTCCTTATGAAATAATGAAATTGGTGATGGTTTAGTGAAAGAAAGTGAGGACCATGGGTGGATTAACTTGGGTTGAGGTTGCTGACTATGAAATCTCTTTGTACTCCTGAAACACCTGCACTGCATCAAGCATTGATATTTACCCAAAAAACATGCAAACAAGAAGAATTTCATTTATCTTAAGGAAACAAAATTTCATGAGCTCATTGTCTACTTCATGAATGAGGAACTTTGTAGAATGATATAAAACATTGGTGAGATCTAATGGAAGACTGATGATAGAAGAAATGGAAATCAAATCCTACCCTTGAAAACTATAAAAATGTTGACCTAAGTGATGAGAAAGAAGGTTAAAATGTTCTTCATGGCATGGAGGTAAAGTAGAGGCCTAATCCCATCTTCAATGATGAGTTTTCTCAATTCGGGCTCAAAACAGAATTTCCTACAGGATGTTACAGTGATTTCCTATAGGATGTATAGATTTATTATAATTCATTGAATGACCAAGCCAATCAAATCCAAATTGGATGGGAAAAATTTTGTTATTAATTAGGATATCTTAGGTCCCCATTCCAAGTGGAACCATTCAAAAAGGCCATTGTTAACCCATGCTAAAAAAATAGAAAAACATTACTAGTCGAAAATCTAAAAATTCGAGAACTAGTGAGCTAGTAAATCTAAAAAATGCCTAACCGAATACAATTGGAACCAACTTGATTGAATCTTGTTAGCATGCTCTAAAAAATAGCAGAAATTTATTGTTCTTTGCTAAAGGAGGTCAAACAATCTAGATTTGGGAATAAGAAGACTAATCCAAGCAGCTCAATGATTACTATGAACTTCCAAAGCTTTTCCAAGGAGGAAATAATTCTTGTGATCCTGCAAAATAGCTTACATTAACCATTTAACTCAATCCTACAACAAAAAATCATTAATTCTAAATGCAGAAATAGAAAGAAATAAAAACAAGAGATGCATGTGAATAAGCAGTGAAAAGAAGGAAAGAAAATAATACAAAAGAGCTTTGAGGCTCATGGGATGGCCAAGCCCAAGGAAACTCAAGGACCTATGGAGGAGAACAATATTTAGAAGCTCAACATGACACCAATCTTCGTTATTTTCATCAATAGAATTACATCCCTGCAAGAAAATACAATGGAGCTGCAAAAATACAAGCTCTCTCCACAATAACACTAATGAAAATCTATCCCTAGAGGCAAATTCGACTTGGTACTTATAAAAAATGATTAGGAATCATTCCCCATAAATGGAGGAAGCTTTCCCTACCAAAATCCCTTGATTAATGGACCTGGTCCCTTGATTAGTGGAACACATTCCTAGATTTTCTCAATCATTGGAGTTCCACAATTTGTGTCATAATTCCATAATATCTTGTTGATTTATTATTTATTATTGATCCTTCTGTAGTAGGGAACAAGTCCCTAAATTATCTCCTCCTCCAAATCTTCATAATGTGCCCAATATTCTCATAATATTCCACAAAAATAAATAATATTAGACACAAATATCCAATTATTCATAAACCTTCTTAATGAATATATTAAAGTTAAAAATAAATTATCTAATGCAGAAAGAGAGTTTTAATGTGCTGAAGGATGGTCATAGGCCTTAATTTATGTTTTAATTTAGAGGCATGGACCTTAATTTATGTCTAATTTAGAGGCCCATCATACCCCCCTGCTAAAAGTGTTGCTCATCCTCTTAGCAACTTAGTGACCTCATTGTGCCTCATCCATGGCCTTGGTGGCCTCTCTCTTGTGCATTAAGAATATTGGCTACAAGTTCTGCAAGGACAAACCCAAAAATATATTTGTGCAAAGAAAAATCATTGTTTCTTGAGACCATTAGCTTGCTTTCTTGCCCTTATTCAAGATGATTTCTTGAATATTTTTTAGTTTGGCAAGGTCTTCCACACCCTTATCAACCTTCTGCTACCTTGTTCTGCCATTTGGACACCTATAACACCTTCAAAATGCATTTAGATGAGAACTAGGACATCCTGTAGTAATTCCTGTCAAAACTACAAGAAACCTATAGGAAACACTGTTAAAACTACAAGATACCCTTTTTTAGCATAAATGATAGTTTGAGCCTAGGACATGCCCTCAACTTTTTTTTTTTTGCTAAGTAAGATTAATCTATTATTTACAAAAAGAGAATATTGTTACATCATTTGGGTCCTGATAATCATCATGCCCGAGAGATAGGCCGAGTGAGCATGACTAGTCCTAAACTATGAGCTGAGATACGATATCCCGCGCAGGGGAATCAGGAAGAAACATTTGGGACTTGACTAAAATATCGACACATGAACATACCACTGATACATGAAACATACCACTGATACATGCGGTTATCACCGGAACATGAAACATAACAGTACATCCGACACAAAGACAAACACATATGAGCAGACAAACAGAACCAAAACTGAATCTTGTCCAGATGACCAAAAACCTGAAGAGGACTTGTGACATGGGATTAAACATCTGGGGGTTCTTCAGCAATCCTGCAGCCACCTTCATCCATTTCCGTCCCTTCCATCTGAGCTGGATCAGTAGTTATTGTATTGACAGCGCTGGCAGGCGGTGAAGTCCCGTAGTGCATTGCAGGAGGGGGTTCAGGGGAGAGAGGCAGAGTGTTACCAGGCTCGCCTTCATCCTGGGTTTCTTCCAGAAAAAGCACGGAGACATGAGCAGTAATTCGGGGTCGACTGAGAGCACAGTTAGCCGAAGGACGGCGAGCCGGTAGAACCTGGAGAACTTGGATTGATAAATTGACCCGGTCTCATGACGTTTTCAGATCTCAGAGGGTCTGGAACCTGCTCCTTGGAACCAGACCCAACAGAATGTCGAGAGGGATTGCCACGGCCGGAGCCCCTACGGCTTAACAAACGCTGGCGTGGTCTCGTCATAGCTATCCAGAGATTGCGGACAGCAAGATGAAAATAATCAACCGCAGGCGGATATCCACAAGTTACTTTGAGAGAATTACCTGTCACCGAAGGAAGATTGGGCGCAACAGTGGGGATTCCACTACCATCAGCGAGCTGTCCTCTACCACGGCCGCCTCCTTCAGCTACGAAAGAGTTCTTCTCCCCAACCATAAACCAGAAACAGCAAACAGAGCCAGACCAACCCAAGACCTTTGCATAACCAAAACCCAGAATGTATCTGAATGTCATGAAGCATAGTGGCATTTCGCTGCTGCCCGAATTCTTAAATAAATAGGCGTTGCTCCCTCGATCTTCACCCGCCATTACTGTGGCTATCAGGGTGGTTGCAGGCGGGTAATCCTCAGCGCGTGTAGAGCCAAACTTCTGATTAATGGCGAGACCCTTCATTCTGTCTGCCTTAATGCTTGCCTCGCTTAATGTCCCTTCTTTCCATCCGGTGTTCCGTCCGGCGCGCATGCTGGACATGTGCCCTTCACACCTCGCCGTCCTCCATCTCATCACATTAATGGCAATGCAGAGCACCCGCATCTGGGGGTGTAGCTTCTTCTTGCACCATCTGGTTGCATTCCTGTAGTTTATCATTATTCGGAATTATGTTCGTTGGTCCTGTGAGTAATGCTAGGTTGCTTTCTACCCCGACATTGGCTAGGAGATCGGCGACCTTGTTGCCATCCCTTTTGACATGACTGAAGATTATTGCTCTGTTGTTAAGAAGCTCAAGTTCTATTGCTTCTAATCTGGCTTCCAATCTCCAGCTCGTGGCAATCTTACTAGCATGTGAGCCATTAAGGAGTTGTTGAACCATATTGATGAGAATCAAAGAGTCTCCTTCTACCTCCAGGGGAAGGTAATTGTGTGTTCTAGCCAGTTGGAGGCCTTGCCATAGGCCCTCCATTTCCACAGAATTGTTGGTGTCCCAACCAATATTTCCAAAGTAGATCAGTTGAGGCTTCCCTGTATGATTTCTAAATATTCCTCCATATCCTGCTTTTCCAGGGTTGCCCTTGGAGGCTCCATCAAAGTTAAGCTTGATTGAGTGTTCTAGAGGAGCAGTCTAGGATGCTTTCATTATCTTGTTGGTTCTTGAGGGAGCATTGTTTGGGGAGGCATTAGGGAGCTGTATATTCCAGTTTTCCATAATAGATCTCTCCCTATCGTCTGAGGGGAGGTCCTCCTTGGTCCAGGTGTGTGTTAGCAGAGTTTCTTTGAGGTTTGTGCAGAGTCTGTTCCATATATGATCTAAAGACGAACTCTGGTCTTTGAAAATCCGTTTGTTCCTTTCTTTCCAAATTCCCCACACAAGCTGTCCAGGGATTATTTTCCATAAATAATTAAGGATTTCACTCTTGTATGGTTTCTTTTGCCATTGACGCAGGGTATCGATGATGTTCTCTGCCACTTTGCATCTTCTCTGACATCTGAAACTAACCTTTTCCCACAACTGATTTGCCATCGCGCAAGTGTAGAGTAAGTGCTGCAATGTTTCCTCCTGGGCTTTGCAGTTGACACACATTGAGGGTCCATTATAATTTCTTCTCCTTAGCTTGTCCCAAGTTAGGATTTTCTGATGCCCCACCAGCCATAGAAAGATTGATATTTTAGGCCATATACCTGTATCCCAAATTTTTCCCCAGATGAGATCGAGGGGAGACTGATTGGAGTTGATTAGTTTGTAGACTTCTGAAGTTGTAAAGGTTCCTTTTGGCCTGTATCCCCAACGAAGGATGTCATTGCCCTCTGAATGTCGAATGCATCGGTTTTGAAGTTCACATTCCAGCCTTTCCTTGAAGGAGTGATCCAAAGTACCTAGTAACCTGTCACTTGGTATCCATTGCCTGTATCCTTGCTCCTTCTCCTGGGTCCAGTATTGTCTGATAGTTTGCCTCTGTTGCTCCTCCCCTATGCATGATGGAAGAGGGTCGAGGATGTTGCTAAGCTTCGGCATTTGGTTCCAAGCATCCATCCAGAATCGTGCTATTTCTCCATTTCTTACTTCCCAGAAGCTGTGTTGTTGTATTAATCTGTAATGTTGCTTGGCCACGTTCCATATGAGCGATCCTTTAATATTGGGAATAAGCCTGATTAGCTCCTTTTGTGGTCTATTATTTGCATACTTGGCTGTCCAGATGGTGGTCCACGGTTTGTCTGTGTTGGAGAGCCATTGCCACCAGAGCTTGGCACACATTATTGCATTGCTTTGATTGGGGTCTCGTAGTCCGATGCCTCCCTTTTCTTTGGGCATGCATACCGTTGTCCAGTTTACCAGGGCCCATTTTCTATTAGTATCAGTACTACCCCATAGGAAGTTCCTTTGAAGATCCTTTATTCTTTTTATTACCCATTTGGGCGCTACCAGTATTGAAAACAGGTATAGCGGCATGGTCTGGAGTATAGCTTTTATAAGCACCACCCTGCTAGCAATGTTCAGAGATCGATGCATCCAGAGATTAAGACGAGAGTCCGGCTTCTCAATTAAGGTGCGCCATGATGAGTGTTTGATGGCTGAGTCAATGAGGGGTGCTCCTAGATATTTAGAGGGAAGGGTGTCTATGTGGAAGTCTAGAATACGGGCTATAGCTCGCTGCACCATAGGAGAGGTATGGAAGAAATAGATTTGCGATTTGGCATTGTTAACAGTGGTGCCAGAGGCTTCGGAGAAGTCATTGAGGAGGGATTTGAAGAGGGAGGCTTCCTGAACTGAGGGGTAACCAAAGAGCATGTTGTCATCAACAAACTGTTGATGGGTTATGGCTGGGGTGCCATGAATGGAAATCCCTTTGAGCTGATGGGATTCGTGCACAAATTTGATATACCTGCCTAATCCTTCAGCCATTAAAACAAACAAAAAGGGGGAAAGAGGATCGCCCTGCCGGATTCCTCTGGAAGGACTGAAAGGTTTAGAGGGTATGTCGTTCACCAGTATGGAGAAGAATGTGGATGATATAAGATTCATGATCCACCGCACCCACATGGGCGAGAAGCCATAAGCATTTAACATTTGTTTCATGTAGGTCCAATTTATTTTATCAAATGCTTTTGAGAGGTCAAGCTTTAGAATCATACCTGCCTGTTTGTGATGCTTGAGGAAATGAATGACTTCATGCGTGAGGATGATTCCATCGAGGATCTGCCTCCCTTCCACATAGCCAGACTGTTCCAGTGATATCAGAAGAGGCAAAAGAGGCTTTAATCTGTTTGCTATTACTTTTGATATAACTTTGTAGATGACGTTGCATAGTGCTATGGGGCGGAATTTGTTCGGTGTAATAGAGTTCTCCTCCTTTGAGATGAGTGCAATGAAGGTTGCGTTGAGGGAGGGTAAGAGCCAATGAAGAGCCCTAGACTCCTCTACAACTTGCCAGACCTCCTCTTTTAATATTTCCCAGAATTGGTGATAGAAGGTGGTCGAAAAGCCATCTGGTCCTAGCGCTTTGCCTGCTTTGAGCTGATGCATTGCTGCATCCACTTCCTGTGGGAGAATGGGACACAGGAGAATCTCATTATGCTCATCTGTAATGATTTTTGGGATTTTTCTTGTAATTTTATCGATGGCTAGATTTCGGTTTGTCTCAGGCTCTCTGTGCACCTGTTTGAAGTGTTGTAGAAATTCCCCTTCTATTTCCTCATGCTTTTCCAGTCTTGCCCCTTCCTGATTCTGTATGAATGAGATGTTATTGTGCATTCGTCGCTGGACAGTGGTTCTGTGAAAGAATTTAGTATTCCTTTCCCCCTCTTTTAACCATCTTATCCTGGACTTTTGCCTCCAGAGTATTTCCTCTTGCTTTCTCCTTTCTTCCAATTGAATATTTATGCGCTGCTCCTGTTCTAGGGTCCATGTGGTATGTCCCTTAGTGATAATTTGTTGCTGAAGTTCCTCCATTTCCTTGTTCAGATTTTGCTGCTCCTTGAAGACATTTCCAAATATTTCCTGATTCCATTTCTTAATTTGGGCTTTTAGATATTTGAGTTTTTGTTGAAACTGATACATTTTGGATCCTTCCGGTGGGTAGAAATTTCTCCATTTTGATTTGACGAAGTCCTTGAATGCAGGGTGTTGAAGCCAACATTCTTCAAAGTGAAAGGGTCGCTTGATAGAGTTGCCGGGCCTCTGCCATTGGAGTGAAATGGGCCAATGGTCAGATCCTGAGTAAGGTAGAATGGCAGTCGCTATATCCCCTCCTAGATGAACCGAATTGTCTGAGATTAGAAATCTGTCTAGCTTTGAGGCGATTTGATATTTCCCTGCTCTACGATTGCTCCATGTGTGTGTGCCATTGCAGAATTGTAAGTCGATGAGAGAGTTGTTTTGTATAAAATCTTTGAAGTGGGCATTTTCCTGATCTAGCCTTGCTCTTCCTCCGCGTTTTTCCTCAAGCTTGGTGATCATATTGAAATCCCCGCCAATGATCCATAGAGGGTGCGTTCTGCTTAAGCTTAAAGCCTCTATTGTGTTGAGGAGGGCTATTTTGTTTCCAGCTTCCTGAGGGAAGTAAACATTAGTTAGGTTGCCATGAATATTGGTTCCTGTGATGTGAAATGTAGCTTGAATGATGTTGTGGGAGGCATAAAAGTCATGTAGTAGGATCATTTTTGGGTTCCACACTATGGCTAGTCCCCCTGATGCTCCTTCTGCGTCCACCGCTACTGATTGGCATCCTGGCCAAGCTTTGGAGAAGATGTTCCCTAGTGTACTGTTGTTGCATTTAGTTTCCTGAAGAAAACACATTTGCGGTTTCTCCAATTTTATCATGTTTTTTAGAGATCTGAGTTTTCCTGGGCTATTGAGCCCCCGTAAATTCCATGATGTGAGCTTCATGGTTCACTATTGAGGGAAGATTTGTAGTACTTCGTCAATTTTGCATACCTTCCTGAGTCCACCAGGATTTTTCCTACTTCAATGGTTCTCTGGAGTTCCGTTCTTCTTCCCCTCTTTTTGAAGTCTCTTGGGGGAAGGCTACCGTCCCAGGAGCTGCTTGGTTGAATTCCTAATTGCTTCTGCTGATATACCTTCGAGAGAACTACTTCCAGCTTATTGAGCTGCAACTCTGGGATTTGATCATAGTTTTTCTTTTTGCAGGCTTGTTCGAGTTCCAGTAAGTCCAGTCCTTCCATGTCAAAGTTTTCTGGTTCCTCCTCCATCCTCTGCGGTGGACTTCTTTCATCATCTTTTTCTTCGTAGATGATGAGATGTTTCACAGATCCATCCACTTCCATTTCGTTTGTTTTCCCTGTGTTATCAGTTTGAGTATCCATGGGTGCATCCTTTTTGTCCATAGAGATGGTTGCTACAGGGGCTGAGCTTGAGGGAATATTCAGATCGGGCTTGGAGAGCGGTGATGAACTTGGCTTTGAGCTCAGGGGTGGATCTTCTGAGGTTTGAGCCAGAATCTTAAAACTGTTGCTTGTGGAGGGAAAAAATGCCGAATCTTGCTGAAGCTTCCTACCTGGAGCAGGTTTTCTGTGAGCTCGTCTCCGGTTTTGAACTTTGGTAAAGCCCTCATGGGCTGACGTATCAGAGGGGTCAGAGATAGGGGCTTTGATATTTAGCGGGCAATCCCTAAAGAGATGTCCCAGAGCATGACATTTACGACATCGAAACGGAACATGTTCATAATCTAGAGGTTGAATCCATTCATAGTCGTCATGGGAGAGACTTACCGAGTCCGGAAGTGCTTTGTCTAGGCGCATGAAGACGCAGATGCGTGCATATGAAGTATATCTTCTCAACTTTGTTTCTTCTGCTGCTTTTATGTATTCTCCCAGCCCATTTCCAATATCCTTGAGTATTCCCTCATCCCAGTATTCCTCCAGTAGAGAGTACATTCTGATCCAAATAGGGGCCCAGGTGAGGTCTTCCTTGTCCGGATTGAATCTTGCTATCCATTCTCTCAGGTACAATCCTGCTGAGTTAAAGAAGTATGGGTCTTGATCTAATATTCTGAACTTGTCTTCTAAGAAAAAGAATATGACAGTAAAGAAACCCTTCGGTCCTAACTGTAATGTGATGTCGCCCTTTGGTTTCCACTTTGCCGAGATCCATCCATGCAACGCTTTTTCTGTTGGCCACATTCCGATAAACTTTCCTATGAGTGCATGATCTGTCATGTACTGTATCCTCTCATTGATTTTCTGACTTGGTAGCTCTATCTTGGGTCTTTCCTCTGCTATTGGCTTGCAGGTTTTTGAGGTGACTTTGGTTTGTTCCTCTGTCTGATTTCTTCCTTCTGGGATTGCACCGATCTTGTTAGTCGGTATTGCTGTTTCTTTTAGCTTGTTCTGGCGTGGTATATTTTCCTGGCCTGCGCGGATTGATCCAAAGATTAGGGTATCCGAGGATCTTGACGGCATCGTTTCTGTCAGAGGGGAGGGCTTTGAGGCCCCCCCTGGGGAGGGTCCATGTGCGCCAAGGTGCTTCTGAAGTACTTTGTCAGTCACTGGAGGTCAGACCCTCACAGGCTGCAGAGCTTATCCAGAACTCGATGGCGTCGAAAGTCTGCTGTAAACCCTAGTTGCAGAGCCTATCCAGTTCATCAATCCGACATGCCCTCAACTTGACTCTCATGCCTTTTTCCCATTTTTAGGCCTTGGACAAAAGCTAGAAAGAGATTGGAGGCCTCTTGAAAAACATCTTTTCATCACTGCAGTTTGAGTTTTGTTTTGATGGTGAATGCCTCATTTCCTTTTTTTCCTTCTTCTTCTCTCTTGTGGCCTATATGACTTCCTAATGGCCTTGGAGTTATATGCTTTGATTAGGTATCTCTTAAGCTCTGCCATCTTGGGGTTTATCATAATTTGTTCATTTCTTCCATCTTGTAGCAACATTCTGCCTTCCTGTAGTAGTCATTCCTCCTCTTTCAAGGTCTTCTAACTGTATGGGAGTGATGGGAAATGATGAATAGGGATTGGATGATGATGCTAGGGCTCAAAGGGAGTAGTGTAGGTTTGTGAAAATGGAGAGGATGCTCTGTTTTTTTTTTTTAAGAATGAAATGGGATGGATGAGTGATGAATAGATAGTGAATATGAAGTGGATGTAGTGACTTGGCCTTTGCAAAAATTTCTTCTTTTAATTGTTGTACTCATTCCTTGAAATCATCACCCTTCATAATTTGACTTTTCAATATTGCATGAGTGAAGGAGTGAGATGCAATTAACTAGTTGAAGGCAGTTGATACTACTGAACCATCCTTAGCTTATAAAACCTCATCTCTCATGCATTGACAACAAATTTCTGACTATAATATGCTCAAGAGAAGAGGTCAAGAATATTGCATACCTATACCTACCTTATGGTTGTTGGAGAGACCTGCATGCTGCTACTGAGTTGATGTTGATATGCAAGTGTTAGATGGTGATTCTGATGATCCTGATGCTGCTGCTAAGCTATGGAGGAGCTTCTTTGACCTCTCGATCTCCACACTGAAGCTAACTGCAAATCTCTGGCTACTTCCTCATCATATCCCCTCAATTTTTTAAAGAAACCCATCCAATTGTGCCTTTGAATATCGCTAGTATAGGAGGGTGTTGATGAATCCTCACTGTGTTGATGGGTTCCCCCTCCTTATCACTACTTGATGAAGCCAACCTCTGTTTTTCCCTTTTAAAATTGCTCACTGTCAATCCTGTAGGTTTTACAGGACAACCTTTTGTTTTGTCCATATCTCCAAAACAGTAGAATGGATTGACTTGAAACTTTCTAAGCATGTTTCCATCATCATTATGCACCTCCCCATAAATAAATTAAAAAAATAAATAAAAATAAATAAATAAAATTGGTCAATGGATGCACGGATATCGAGAAAAGATAAAACTAGTTGAAGGTAATGGAGGCTTATTTCTTGGAAACTGTGCACTAGAATTTTCTGAAATTTCTTGGGCATGTTACCATCATCCATATACATCTTCCCATGAAACTACTTTTTAAATGGATGCACGGGTATCAAGAAAATGCAAACATGGTTGTAGGCGATGGAGGCTGATTTCTCGAAAACTGTGCACTGGAATTTTCTTAAATTACTTGAGCATGTTACCATCATCCATATGCATCTCCCTCTATAATATCTTGGCAAATGGATGCATGCTTTTCAAGTTATGGAAAAAACAAATTTGTGCTCTAAGTATTTTTGTATCCTGTAGTAAAACAGATCATCCTATAGTTTTTTAGGACAGCAAGCAAATTGAATGGTAGAAACTTGAGAATCATGGGTGGATGGTGGAAATAGATGAGGGTGATGGATTGGCATGGCCTTAGCCTTGTTGGGGAATTTGAGAAAAGGAGGAGAAAGTCAAAATTTGACTTGTTTTTACTACGATTGACCAATTTTCCCTTTGGTACCAACTTGTTATTGTTGCTTGCAGATGTTGGAGAGTACATGCATTGATCCAGGTGGCTCTAGAAAGACACACAAGACAAAGAGGGTTTATGAACGCTCGAAAATAAAAGTGTTTAGAATGATGTTGACCCAGGACCAGAGCGTAGATCTCATCGTCCTGATTCCAACAGTGTGAATGGCACTCCAATCCGAGTCCGAATGATGAAGTTATCACGAAAAGAGTTTGCCTTGGTTCCTTTGAAAAAGGAGGCATTTCCTCTAAAAATGGGTCTAAAAGCCTTATAAGGCAAATCGCAATCGGAGGAGTCCAAAGGGCGGACTTAAGGCTGGGCCTTTAGAACCCCTGATTGGCGATCTCTGATATATCGGGTCAGAGGAAGGCAGGCACATGATATCAAGACCCGGGCAGAGTCGACTTGCGATTGCGATATCAGTGATCAGAACGATCGGCGATTGGCAATGCGCGTCGACGTATGACAAGGGAAGGACCTCTGGGCCATTGCAGCGACGCGTAATCTCCACCGTTGAATCAGAAAACAGATCAACGGCGATGACTAAATCGACGGTCAGCATATCGGCGATCCCAGATACCAAGGGACGATGCGATAGCGACATGCAATGCAATCTAGACTGTCTGATCAAGGAACAGATCAATGGTCCAGATCTAATCGGCATATCGGCGGTTCCCCATGACATGCGACATTAACAGCGCGATATGCCAACATCGATAAAGGGCTAGACCCGATGGATTTATAGACTCGATTTCATGAAATTTGAAGTCCGGTTTTCAAATTTTTCAATGTTTCTGTGTATTTTGATTTTGAACGAAAAAAGGCCATTTTTGTGGTTTTGTTGCGCCAGCCGAACCTTCTGTTCAAACAGCTTCTATTCTAAACCAACAGACTCCACATTTTAAGCGGCCTTGTCACAAAAATATGTTATAAAACACGATGAATGCCAAGAGCCGAAGCTAGAGTGCCAGAGAGCCAAGGAGGAGGCTGCGCCCGACGGAGAGCCGCAGAATGATAGGGCCAAACAAAGCCATAGATAGCTAGACAATGCCGCGAGTTACTCAAAGAAGCTTGAAAGCTAGAGTGCTTGAAAGCCAGAGCACCACAAAGCCGCAGAGCCACAGAGCTTGATTGAGGTAGCGCGAGAAGGTGAGCCAAAGAACCAGAGGGTCAAGCAGAGCCGCAGAACTGCAGCAACATAGCTAGAGTGCTACAAAGCCAGATAGCCAGAGAGCTACATTGCAGAGAGTCCAGAGTAGTCTTCTTCTTACGATCGATGCTGTGAGATTGATGGTTTAGCAAGCTTTAGCACTTTGACAACTTCTGTTTCAGATGCCCCTATTGTGACAAGCCAGAAAACTATCGATGCAAGGGGAGCCAAAGTCTAGATTGGTAATGGGCCCTGCCTGCGCATCGACAATGTGAACAATGTTATTCATTGTGGATTGTTTTTTGCTAAGGATATGAACATCAAGCTTCAGATGGTCCTTTTGTTGTGAGGTATATGATGTTTTCATGTACTTCTTCTTTATGCATTATGCTGCACGGATCCTTGATTGATGTTGATGCAGGATCTTGTTTATTACATGTTGTCATGATTCCTTACTTGATTTGATGTGGAATATTCTATGTGATGTACTTGCTGTCATAACTCATCATGTTATGTTTTGAGATCCCTTGTTGTATGTTGTTGGGATACTCTTATTGTCGTCATGCATGTTTTGTTTTTGAAATCCCTTTTATGCCATGTTGGCGGGATGTTCATCATGCATGTTTTTGTGTCATACTGATAGGAGTCTTTTGATTGAGAATTCCAGTAGTGGAATATCTCTTAGAGCCACTCTTGCGTGAGGGAATTTTTCCTTGTATGATCATGACATCATCTCTTGTGTACATCATCATTATTGACAGCACTTAATGCAACGGCCTACACCATCTTGACACCGAGGCCTGGAGACGTAGTCCCTCCTAGACGAACTCCATTATCAACGTCTTATGTTTTCATGTGCTGATGATTGTTATGTTCCTCTTCTTTTCCGCATGTAGATGTATTCATTAATGTTCTTTTAAAATGCAATTTAACACATCACGAAAGTAAAAGGTCTTGGAAGGGTCCTTCTTCACACCCAGACCTTGGATCAAGTGGTATCAGAGCGGTCTTTGTGTTGATGTGAATTGCAGTGTGAACAATGACAGAGGATGAAAGAGCGATGTACGAGACCATGCTTAACATTTCCAAGAGAGTGGAAATTATGTATGAAACTCTACAAAAAGAGACAAAGGAAAAGGAGCGATTGCAGCTTCAGTTACAAGCCACAGAAGAGGCCATGGATGAACTGAAGCAAAACAAACATAATCTTCAAATAGAGAATGATGAATTGAAGATGCGCTTACATGAAGAGAAAGAGGAAAAACAAAGTTTGCTACGACAGCTGCAAGCAAAGGACGAGGCCTTGGAAAAGCTACAGCGTGACCCATGTGAGGTAAAAAGTAGTTCTCCATATTCATGTATGTTTCTTGATGATGATTTCGCTGTTTTTGAAAATCATACCACAAGAATTGGCTCCAAACTGTTGAAGAGAATGGGGTATGAAGGAAAAGGCTTGGGCGTTAATGGCCAAGGCATTGTCAATCCCATCAAAGTAGAGGAATTACCCGTCAGGCAGGACTTGGGTATGTCAGAAAGGAAGTTGGGGAATGCACTGATACAGCTAGCGAAACACCAACAACAAATGATGAGCAGCCCTCATCAGTTCTTTCCAAATAGAAAGAGGAGGTAAAAGATGTTGATTTCCTTTCGGTTTCTTCTTCTCATAGTATGATGTCTGTTGGAGATTTTGAGATCCCAATTACAAGGACACACATGAGGCTCCTTACAAGAATGAGGCATGAGGAGAAAGAAGAACTTGGTGCTAATAACCAAGACATGACTCAACCTTTGGAGGTTGTGCACGAACGTCAATTTGCAGGTTTGACGTACACTAAAGGAGAGTGCTCGAAGGTGTTAAAGTCGTCCGAGACATCGATGAAATCGTCAAGGAAAGATAATGATGGGAACACATCCCCATCATCCCACGGAAGTGCCCATTGCAGGGAGAGAGCTGAGGCAAGCTCTCATCGCCATACTGACATCAGAGACAGCAAGGGAAGGTATAACCATTTTCGATCTTTGAATGTCCATTTTGATTATGACCATGTTGTTAATAACGAACGAAGATCAAGGAATCGAAAAACATGTGCCTTTTGTGGTTTACCTAACCATACCTTTTCTAAGTGTTGGAAAAGAATGGCAGCACTCAAGAGGCGTGAAAGACCCTCTCAACAGCATGAAAGGAAACAGGTTAAGCAGATATGGAGGAAGAAAACCTACTGCAATCATTGCGACAGAAATGGCCATCAAAGAGCCACTTGTTGGAGGCTCCATCCAGAGTAGCGCCTTAAAGACAAAGTGTTGGTGCGTGAACCAGGAAGAGCAGTTGTTCGACAAGCAAAATCGCCACAAGGAGGCAACCCATTCACCGTGATAAGTGAAAAATGGTTTCTAGACATGTTGTCGTTTCATGGTCATTCTTTTGTAAATCACTTGTTGCATTTTAAAATGTAAACGTGATGATGTGTTTCCATCACTTGGTCAGCAACAATGATGTTTGGTCATGTTTTGAGTCGTATTTTACACTCTGAAAGTGATGTTATGTTTCCATCACTTGTCGAAACAATAGTGTTTGGCCTTATGTATGTAAATCATGTGTTGCAATGATGATGTGTTTTCCATCACTTGTTGAAGCAACCATGATAGGTTGGCCTTGTTGTCATAGCTGGGATATTACGTCCATCTTGTTGTAAACTTGACCACCGAGTATGTGTTATAAACTCGTGGCAAGTGTGGGACGTTTGGGTCATTAGTTGGTCATGTCATTCAAGCATGTAATTTGAAAAACAATGTACTACAGGATGCAAAGGTAGCAAGTGTCGATTCGTCACTTAAGGCTCTGAAGAAAAAAGGTGAAGGAGATGGAAGCGAGACCTTTTCAGGATGCTTGTGATGCAGGTAGGGTACAGAGAGAGTTGCAAATTATTTTTCATGCTTTTGGAGGACCAAAAGCTCCTCAGTGGGGAGGATTGATCCAAGTGGCTCCAGAAAGACACACAGGACAAAGAGGGTTTATGAACGCTCGAAAATAAAAGTGTTCAAAATGATGTTGACCTAGGACCAGAGCATAGATCTCGTCGTCCTAATTCCAACGGTGCGAACGGCACTCCAATCTGAGTCCGGATGATGAAGTTATCGCGAAAAGAGTTTGCCTTGGTTCCTTTGAAAAAGGAAGCATTTCCTCTAAAAGTGGGTCTAAAATCCTTACAAGGCAAATCGCAATCGAAGGAGTCCAAAGGGTGGACTTAAGTTCGGGCCTTTAGAACCCCCGATCGGCGATCTTCGATATATCAAGTCGGAAGAAGGTAGGCACACGATATCGGGACCCGAGCAGAGCTGACTTGAGATTGCGATATCGACGATCGGCGTCGACGTATGACAAGGGAAGGACCTCTGGGCCATTGCAGTGACGTACGATCTCCACCATCGGATCGGAAAACAGATCAATGTCCAGGATTAAATCAGCGGTCGGGAGATTAGCAATCCCAGATACCAAGGGACGATGCGATAGCGACATGCGATGCAATCTGGATTGTCTGATCAAGGAACAAATCAATGGTCCAGATATAATCGGCATATCGACGATCGGCGGATCGGCATATCGACGATTGGCGATCGGCGGTTCCCCGCAACATGGGCCATTGACGGCGCGATATGCCGACAGCGACAAAGGGTCGAACCCGATGGATTTATAGACCTGATTTCATGAAATTTGAAGTCCGGTTTTTTGGATTTTTCAATGTTTTTGTGTATTTTGATTTTGAACGAAAAAAGGCCATTTCTGTGGTTTTGTTGTGCCAGCCAAACCTTCCGTTCAAACGGCTTCTATTCTAAACCAACAGACTCCATGTTTTAAGTGGCCTTGTCACAAAAATGTGTTATAAAACATGATGAATGTCGAGAGCCGAGGCTAGAGTGCCCGAGAGCCTGAGTGCCAGAGAGCCAAGGAGGAGGCTATGCCCAACGGAGAGCTGCAGAACGAGAGGGCCAGACAAAGCCAGAGATAGCTAGACAGTGCCGCGAGTTACTCAGAGAAGCTTGAAAGCCAGAGCGCCCAGAGCCACAGAGCTTGATCGAGGCAGCGCAAGAAGGTGAGCCAAAGAACCAGAGGGTCAGGCAGAGCCACAGAACTGCAGTGACATAGCCAAAGCGCTACAAAGCCAGATAGCCAGAGAGCTACATTGCAGAGAGTCCAGAGCAGTCTTCTTCTTGCGATTGATGCTGTGAGATCGATGGTTCAACAAGCTTCAGCACTTTGACAGCTTCTGTTTCAGATGCCCCTGATTGTGACAAGCCAAAAAACTATCGATGCAAGGGGAGCCAAAGTCCAGATTGGTAATGGGCCCTGCCTGTGCATCGACAATGTGAACAACGTTATTCACTGTGGATTTTTTTTGCTAAGGATATGAACATCAAGCTTCAGATGGCCCCTTTGTTGTGAGGTATATGATGTGTTCATGTACTTCTTCTTTATGCATTATGCTGCACGGATCCTTGATTGATGTTGATGCAGGATCTTGTTTATTACATGTTGTCATGATTCCTTACTTGATTTGATGCGGAATCTTCTATGTGATGTACTTGTTGTCATAACTCATCATGTTATGTTTTGAGATCCCTTGTTGTATGTTGTTGGGATACTCTTGTTGTTGTCATGCATGTTTTGTTTTTGAAATCCCTTTTATGCCATGTTGGCAAGATGTTCATCATGCATGTTTTTGTGTCATACTGATAGGAGTCTTTTGATTGAGAATTCCAGTAGTGGAATATCTCTTAGAGCCACTCCTGCATGAGGGCATTTTTCCTTGTATGATCACGACATCATCTCTTGTGTACATCATCATTATTGATAGCACTTAATGCAGCAGCCTACACCATCTTGACACCGGGGCCCAGAGACGTAGTCCCTCCTGGACGAACTCTGTTATCAATGTCTTATGTTTTCATGTGTTGATGATTGTTATGTTCCTCTTCTTTTCCGCATGCAGATGTATTCATTAATGTTATTTTAAAATGCAATTTAACACATCACGAAAGTAAAAGGTCTTGGAAGGGTCCTTCTTCACACCCGGACCTTGGATCATGCATTGATCAAAAAGATGCATGGAGCAAGGATTTCTTTTCTTTTCTCCTTTTCTTTCTAGGCCTACTAGCCACCTCAATGAGGTTTTCAACTAGTAGGTCCCTACGTGCCTCAAAGGAGGTTTTCACCTAGGATCTTTTCTTTTTTCCTCTTTTTTCTTTTTTCTAGCCCATTGACCACCTCATGGAGGTTTTCAATCAATGAGCCAATCTGAGGCGCCTCAAAGGAGGTTTTCACCTGAGATTTTTATTTTTTTCTCTTATTTTTCAATTTTTTATTTTTATTTTTTTTTCTACCCTACTCTACTTGAAAAACAAAATCACTTTCAAGTATAAGAATACTTCCAATGGAGCCATGTGCACATCAGGATGACAGATAAAATGATGTGGAAGCTTGAAATGTATGCTTTGACATGGACCTAGATTTGAAAGATCAAATGATTTGACCTTGATGATATCAAGCACATTTGAAGAAGAGGGTATTGATGTAGCTTAATGACTGTCTAGAACCATATTTCAATATAGTTGTGATGCCCCTAATCCACTTGCCGATTTGGATCATCTTGGATGTCTTCTTCTTCCATGACCTTCAAATCTTCCTCTTTTTGCTGATTTTTCTCTTGAACACATGGAAGACTTGATGATAACCATGAGGGAGCTTTCTCAATCTCTGATTTTATTGTCTGATCTTCATCAAGTGTAGCCCATGATTCTTTGATCTTCTCTTTCAAATCTTATTTCTCTGCATGTTGTCCCTCATTGTTATCAAGAGAATCACTTTTTTGTAATAATCTTCCTGAGCTATGGTGAATGCCATTGAGCTCAAGAGGAGATGTTTCGAATTTTTGTACCTCAGCATTGTAAGTGGGCTGAGCTACTTCAATGTGTGGGTTCGGAAATGGTGGTACAGGTAGTTGAGTGGGAGTGTATATTTGAGATGGATGTGGATGGGGTTGTGGTTGTGGTGGAGGTGAATGGTAGGGATAACATGGAGTTGGGTGTTAGGGTCCTATAATAATAGGATTCATAATTTTGAATTGGCTAGGATTAGTCTTGTAATATTGTACATACTTTTTCTTTCTACAAAATGTTTTCCCGTGTTAAAAATAAAAAATGTAAAGAGGGTAAGTTCTAAAAGAAAAATCAAAGTACTAAAAGAAAATGATCAAAATAGAAAATAAGATATGAACCCCACCAAAAAGAGATAAAAAATAGATTCTGAAAGTGATGCAAATTCAAAGGCCACTACTTTTTACTTTACTAGGAAAAATAAGATTATGTGCAGCTTGTCAAAAATGCCACAATCCATGATGGTCAAATAGCTTAATCTTGATTCATTCATGCTTTAAATTTCATGTTGATAGATAGAGAATAAAGATCTAGCCAAACTTTTTAATCTTGGCAGATTAGTAGTTAGGTAGAGAATAATAATGAGCTCATCAATTTAATCTGAGCCATTGGAAGTTATAAGGTTAGAATTAGATAGTTTGCTTATCAAAGAAAAAGAAATGAAGGATCAGCAAGTTCAAATGCACCAATGAATGAAGAGAAAATGTTAGGGTAAATAAAGGGTAGGTAAAAGAGGTTTTGGAGTGCATAAGGTTGCAAGCTCAAATGCACCTTCATTATGCTTAATCCTATGTTTCATGTGCAGGAGGAATTATCAAAGAAAGAGGACATTCAAGCTCATTCACTAATTTCCTCTCATTTCACTAAACCCCTTACATGTATAAATTATTAATTTCCCTTCATTACCCCTTCATTACTTTTCATTCCCTAATGTTTTTCCCCTTCTTGGTTCTAAAAGACCCTTCCCTCTTCATTTCCCCTCCATTTTACTTTTCCCCCTATTTCATGTCATTTTCCCTTGTAAACCCACTAAAACCCCTTTATCCTAAGTTTAAAAGGTTTAATGTATCGGACCCCATTGAAAACCCTCCCCAATACCCTTTTGACTCAACCCTTATGTTATTTTAACCTATAGTCCTGCATTTTATTAACCCTTATCGCATATATTGAATCCTGTATTTACTTTTAATTAATTACATTTCATTTTAATTAAAACCCGACCCCACTCACCCCTCACAACTCCGTCACGTGATAGCCCTTCGATCGCTCACCTCTAGATCCAACGGCCCATAACCATATTGCACGCTCCCATCATCCGATCGTTAACATCCCAAAAGCACGCGAGATTCGTGGTTTTGCCCAACCACCTTTTTGCTACGTGGTAGCTGGTGAGCCCCAGTATTGTAGCAATAATGCTACAACTCCTGGAACTCCCTTCTTTAATTTTATCAACCCGGTAGTTCATAACAAACTTGGAAGCGACGGTGGTGTATGCACAAGTACTAGCTCTTGCCGCAGCTGTCACTTGGTCAGCTGGCACAAGTCCGCTAGGGGCTCAAGCCAACTTCTATGAGCTCTTAGAAGAAGCTTTTTAACTGATGGACGAAAGCTAACTCAAAGGAAGCTAATCTTCTTGCGGAAAGAAACTGAAAGACAAAAAAAGAAATGCAAACCCTAGCAAACCCTAATTCTACCAGCTAGTCCTACTGATGCAAAGGAAAGAATGCAAACTACGAAAAGAGATGCCATTACTTCTAGGAAGGTAAAATGCATGTGTCTAAGTTATCATTGTCTGAAGAAAACATCTTTTTGTATTTTTGCTTAAGTTGTTGAAATTATCATGCATGTGCTTCTAACTAGTTTTCCACTGTGCAGGGATGGATCAAGGGATGAAATGCTTTGGGAAAGGTTGGGATGGTACAGAGAGGGTCTAAGGGATCCCTAACATTCTTTCTGAGAGTTTCACAAAGTCTGGATGCCATGCAACCGTGTTTATGAACTTCTATAGGAAGTCTGCAGGGGTTTCTACAGGATGTTCTGTAATTCTTCTACAGGATGTTTCGAAATGGGATTTTGACTGATAGGTGAGTGGGAGAGAATGCATGAATGGGTAGGGAGGTAGGATGGGGGTCTGAAGTGACCCAGGAACTGATGGATGGAGTGGTGAGATGATATGTGGAAGGCTGATTTGGCTTTAAGGTAGTTGAGACAACAATGGAGAAGAAGGTAGGGTTACGTGGGCAAGAGGATGGGTGTGAAGCGAGAAGCCTAGATATGGGATGAATCAGATGGCTCTGATGAAGCTTGACCATGTGAGTGAGTGATAGAGATGCCCTACACAATGCACATTCAACCGAAACAATGAATTCTTGCAAACAAACTAAGTCCTAGCTAGCTTAATCTAACTGTCAATGAAATGAATAAACAGCAGCCTCGTTTGGAAAGAGAACCATGTACATCACGTGAGCAAGAACATTCCGAAAGATCTAAATGCATGAAAAACTCCTACCAATCGATTCCCAAACATAAAAAGCTACTTTAACCAACAAAAACAACCAAAATAACAAAGCAAGATCTAAAGAGCAGATTTTATTTTAAGAACGCAGCAAACACACATAAAGATAAACAGGGGAGGTACTGGGCGCTTGAGATGGGCCCAACCCCAAGAACTATAGCCTCCCAAGAGAGATTTAGAGCTGGTGCAAAGCTGAATTCATCTTTATTAATCAAGAATGAAGAGTTACATCAAAACTGTCCACAAGGAGAGCTTGAGAATGAGCTGAAAGCAAAGCTAATCTATTGCATACAAATCGAATTACAAAATGACTACAACAAGGCTATGAAATGACTAACTACTAGCTACTATCTACTGGCTAACTAGCTAACATCCACTGGCTAACCAAAATGAGGCCCTAAGCCTTCTTATTTATACAAATTGAGGACCCAACAGTCCTCCTAAACTTTAGGGACTCGGTTGCCCAAAACTTGGAGTTAACGGCAGTCCTACTTGACTTGCTTGGCTGCCCTTGTGCTGATTGATTCGGTGGCCCTTGAACTCCGAGCTGATGGTGGAGAATTCGAGGTAAGGGGACACCTTCCTACAAATCCTCTAGCTTGTTCTCCCACGAATTTGGCTGCCAAGTGCTCATTAAGACCTTCAATTTTGTCTCCAAGTTGACCAAAAAGGCTACACAAAGCACCCATTAGACTTGTTGGCATAATGACTAACCAAATTCACTCTATTAACATAAATATAATCAAAAACATGCAATAAACTAATGAGAATGGTGGATTAAGTCAAATTAGGAGGTTGAATGAGCCCAAATAATTGTCCATTTTTGGGGCTCATCATCACCCCCCTACTGAAAGTGTTGCTCATCCTCTAAGCAACCAATCTCTCTCCTCATCTTTGATAGCCCTGGTGGCTTCTTTGGCTAACATCTCGGCCGATTCCTCCTTTGGCTTCCCTCTTTTCAAACTTCCAGTAGAAACAGTTTGTTGGCTTCCTATAGAAACAGTCCTCTGTCTTCCTGTAGAAACAGTCTGCTAACTTCCTGTAGAACCAATCTGATTTTGCTTGCTTGGCTGGGGGTGCCTTCTCCTTGAACTGTGCTGTGGCTGCCTTGGGTGTGTCCCTACTTTTTTGGCCTTTTTCAGTCTTCTCTGCTCGTGCTTGCAACCGCTTCTCCCTTGGCATTTGTGTTATTTTACCACCCCCTGCTTTGGCCTCAACAGCTTGTCCTTTTCCCTCATTCCTCTTCCTGTCATGAAACCATGCTTCTTTTCTTCTTCCCACTGCCTGCTGCTTTTCCTAGTGAATTCTCAGCCTTGTTATGAGTGTGCAAGTATATGCAATCATATGGAGGAAATGGTGGCCTTGGCATTTCCTAAAACCTGCAACGTGAGGGCACTCGTATGTTTTGTAACAAGGAAGTTGGTTAAATTCACAAGATAAGCCATGGTCATGTTTCCAAGCAACAGGAATATGATAAAGGTGTTTTCTCTGGCTTTTTCAATAGCAATAGCTAATACATTACCCTCCACAAAAAGAGTAACAGGGAGCAATAACAGCGCAGCAATTGGTGCCATGTACATGAGCAAATTCATAGAGTGAAGCTTCTCTGCCTCAGAGGTAAGCAGGAGCCCCTGAACAACTGACTTCAATGCTCTGGCAGTAGTTGATCCTAGGCAAACCAAAAAGCCAAAAGGTGGAATGATGGCTCACTGTTGCTTGCAATAACAATGCCAAATACCACAGGTACCAAGGCCATATAAACCACAGAAGACTCCCTCTTACATGTTATTATAAATGCAAAATATTGCTGTGAAGAAGGGAGTTGTTGCCCCAATAGCTTGATTGAAGGAGACTGGCAAATAGCGCAGAGAAATATTGCCACAAACAACCGAGAAGGAGAAAATGAAGCTCAGTGCCAATATCTCAAGAAACTATCTCCTGGAGACGATGAACTGCATTGGTACAATTTCTAACCATGAAATTGCCAGAAAACCATAAAATGAACAGGCACACATGTGCAACATTGTGAGGAATATTGGGTATCTGCATCCAAAAAACTAAGTAGGCATTTGTTAAGCAATAGCACACCAATATTGGAAGAGTACCAAGCTGCAATAATGAGAGCTGTTGTAATAGTCTGGGACACAGGAAATGCACCATATTTTCCTTCTCCTGTTGGAGTTGGAGGTATGTCAATAACTTCTTGTTCAAGCTTTGGATTACTGCCCCGCCTCGTCCATGTTTGTGTTTCGGCCATAGCTGAAGAGGGCTTGAAAAATCAGATCTGATCAATATTCGGAAGACCCAATTGGTTTCCAGACCTGAGCATCGTCTGGGTACTTGTCTATACTGTGTAGGACTCAGATGGACCCAAAACAGATGTGGATGTCTCGTTATTATAAACCTCTGCACGATCTTGGTATGCGGAAGAATTTTGAACATGCCAAAACAATCAGTGAAGGATGATAGGTTAATCATTTTGAGCAAGCAGAGGATGTATACTTCAGTTGAACATGATGCAAGTGCAAGTTAACAGCAGTCTATGAGTTTCGGCTGAGCGCTCATTAATTCTGCGTGATTTTTGGTGGAGTGAGGTGGCAAAAACGTGTGCTGGCCCATATGAACTGCTGTGCTATCATGAACTGCATGTCTTCTTCTATTTGTTAATCAATTGATGCCCTGTGCACTGAAGTTCAACAAATCTTCCATTGCCTGTGTTTCTCAACTTCCACGTGAATGACTATCCACGCATGCTGCGTGATTTTCTCGTGAGTGCTAGAGAACTGGGTGTCTTGCTACATTCATGGCTTAATTTCACCATTCCATTCGTTCATGCAATGCTTAGACTAGATTCATGCAATAGATGAACAAGGTTTAGTCACGTACCTGAAGTCAAACGGCTGCTTGTGAAGCTTTTTGCTGCTGCATGCTCATGTTTTGCTACTGCATGCTTGGATCCTTTGGTTGCATGAGGGCTTGGCTGATGATTTTTGATTGCTTTTCCTTGTGCAGGTGTCCTCTGACTAGATCTAAGCTGCATGCATTTGTTTCCACGTTCAGATCTGCACGTTCAAGCTGCTGCTGCTGCAATGTCACAGAACCAGAACTTGTTTTCGCCATTTCTCCCAAACGGTAAAGCGGATTGATCTAAAACTTGCTGAGCGTGTTCCTATCATCATTATGCATCTCCCATAGCAAAATCATGATCAATGGATGCACGGATTTCGAGAAAAATGGAAAATGGCTGAAGATTTCAGAGATCGATTTCTCGGAAACCGTGCATCGGAATCGGCTGAAACTGCTTGGGTAGGTTACTATCACTCACATGCATATCCCCATGAAACAAGTTTTGAAATGGATGCACGGATATGGAGAAAATGCAAAAATGGCTGATGGTGATGGAGGCTGATTTCTTGGAAACCGTGCACCAGAATTGGCTGAAACTGCTCAAGCATGTTTCCATCACCCTTGTACAATTCCCCATAAAACGGTTTGTCAAATGGATGCATGGTTTTCAAGTTATGGCAAAAACAAATTTTGTTCTATGGATTTTTGCCTCAAGGCTTTTTGCAAATGTTTGCATGGAAGGAAAAACTGAGCTTGGGCTATGATGCAGGTATGGAGATGATGGAGGAGGAGTTGGAAGATTGCATGAGGACTTCTGAACCCTTGAGGAAGCTACCATGTTCGCCAAACCACTTTTTGAAATCCATGTCTAGTTTCCCACAATTTCTACAGGAAGTTCCTGTAGAAGCACAATGAGGTGGAAAAAATGATGGAGAAAGGCAAGGGATGGACACACAAGTGCTTGTAGGCCTAATCAACAGATTCCCACCATCAGATTCCATTTTAGACTTGAATTTGGTTCGTCCAAAGGTTCTACAGGATGTTTCCTGTAGAAATACAGAGCTTCCTGTAGAAGGCACAAGAAAAATTCCTTTAACCTTGATTTGAGTGCTCCTCCTGTCATGAAACGTCCTTCTTGCAACCTGCAATTAGCCAATGGAATTAGTTTTATTTTTCTTTTTCTTTTTCTCTTTTGTTTTTTTTTTTTTGAAAAACAACTAGGGCGCCTCATGGAGGTTTTCACCCTAATTGCCTGCCTTGGGCGCCTCCAAGGGAGGTTTTCACCCAAAGATCTTATTCTCTTTTCTCTTTTTTTTCCAACCCATTGACCGCCTCATGGAGGTTTTCAATCAATGAGCCAATCTAAGGCGCCTCCAAGGAGGTTTTCAACTTAGATTTCTTTTTTTCTTTTTTTTTCTTTTTTTTTCTTTTTTTTTCTTTTTCTTTTTTTCTCTTTTTTTCTTTTTTTTTCTTTTTTTTTTCTACCCTACCCTACTTGAAAAACAAAATCGTTCTCAAGTATAAGAATACTTCCAATGGAGCCATGTGCACATCGAGATTAGAGAAAAAATGATGTGAAGGCTCGAAATGCATGCTTGGACAACTATCCGAACTTTAGAGACCAAATGATCTGACTTTGAAAGTAAAAAACATAGCTGAGGAGGAGAATACTGCTACAACTTAGTGACTGTCTGGAACCATGTCTCAATATAGCTTTGATATCCTTGGTCCTTTTTCTGATCTCGATCATTCTTCATGTCACCTTCTAACATGACTTTCTCATCTTCCTCTTTTTGCTGATCTTTCTCTTGAATACATGGAAGATTTGATGGTAACCATGAGGAGGCTTTCTCGATCTCTGATTTTGATCTCTTCTCTTCATCAAGTGCAGCCTATGCTTCTCTGATCTCCTCTTTGGAATCTTCTTTTTCCTTTGGTCCTTCAATGTTGTCAATATAATCTCTGTTTTGTAACACTCTTCTTGAGCTTTGGTGAACATCATTGAGCTCAAAAGGAGTCATTTGCACATGTTGTGCCTCAGCTTTGCAATTGGGTTGAGCTACTCCATGGTATGGCTTTGGAAATGGTACGGGTAGTTGAGTGGAGGTGTGAAATTGAGATGGAGATGGATGGCATTGTGGTTGGGTAGGCATTTGGGGTTGCCTCGATGGAGGAGGAGGTGATGGTTGCGGTTGAGTAGGTGGTGGAGGAAAAGAAGTGGGAGGAGTGTTGTACTGGGGCCTCCACCCCTGATGAGGTGCATTCCACTGAGGCTGTGGCTGAGCATAAAAGTGAAACGAATGAGCAACTGGTTGGGCATAATATGGATCTGTGAAGGAACAAGGAGGAGGTGTGAACCAGGAAGGATGAGCAGGGGGACCCCAAGAAGGCATGAAAGTGGCTTGATAGGGATCATAATAGGTCTCGAATGTCCCTTGCAGTTCCTGCTGGTAAGATCTAGGTCCATGTGGCCTCCTTTGGTTCATATAATAGAGTGATTCAGTGGCTCCTTTGGCTCTCTGATATGCAGCTTTGATTCTGGGTAAGGAAGGGCACTGATCTGTAAGATGGTATTCTTCACAAATGAAACACACTTCTAGGGAGTGCATTGGACATTCGTTCCTAGGATGCTTTCTAGTGCACCTGGGACAAAAAATGACCAAAGCCCTCTTGGCTTCCTCTTGCTTCTTTTGGATCCACAGGGTATCCAATTGCATGGCAAGAAACTGCCTCATATCACTCTTGAAATCTTCTATCTGATCTTCAAATTCGTCTTTGGACAAGGTATTGCTCCCAACATTTCTGCTTGTAGCCATTTGCTCCAAAGGAATGGTTTCTTCTTCTTCTCCCCTTGAGGTTCTTCAAATATGTCTTGTTGTCCACCTAAGGGTTCTTTAATCACAGCCATCGAAGAAGAGGGAATGTTGGCTGTGTGAAGCAGTGGGGGGTTGTGCAATCATTTTTCTAACTTATCTCTACTCCTACAAGGCATGAAATGAAATCTTTTTGGTTGATTTTTGCTTTTTTTCTCTACTTCTACCTGAAAAACGAAATAGATTGAACTGCAACTAACTATCTTGCGAAAATGAAAATGCAGAATTGAAATGAAAGCAGGAAAGGACTAATCTATTTTGCTCAAATGAAATTGCAAGAATGAAATGCTAGTCTACGCTTGCGGAATTGAAATGCTAATCTACGCTTGCAGAATTGAAATTGCGGAATTGAAATGTTAATCTATGAAAGCGGGAAATGCTAATCTACTTTTGCATAAACGAAATTGCATAATGGAAACGAAATAAACTACTTAGAAGAAGATTGTAGTGGAAAATAGAAGAAAAGCGACAATCACCAATACTCTGACGCTTCCCCGGCAATGGCACCAAAAAGATGGTGAGCCCCAGTATTGTAGCAATAATGCTACAACTCCTGGAACTCCCTTCTTTAATTTTATCAACCCGGTAGTTCGTAACAAACTTGGAAGCGACGGTGTTGTATGCACAAGTACTAGCTCTTGCCGCAGCTGTCACTTGGTCAGCTGGCACAAGTCCGCTAGGGGCTCAAGCCAACTTCTATGAGCTCTTAGAAGAAGATTTTTAACTGATGGATGAAAGCTAACTCAAAGGAAGCTAATCTTCTTGCAGAAAGAAACTGAAAGAAAAAAAAAGAAACGCAAACCCTAGCAAACCCTAATTCTACCAGCTAGTCCTACTGATGCAAAGGAAAGAATGCAAACTACGAAAAGAGATGCCATTACTTCTAGGAAGGTAAAATGCATGTGTCTAAGTTATCACTGTTTGAAGAAAACATCTTTTTGTATTTTTGCTTAAGTTGTTGAAATTATCATGCATGTGCTTCTAACTAGTTTTCCATTGTGCAGGGATGGATCAAGGGATGAAATGCTTTGGGAAAGGTTGGGATGGTACAGAGAGGGTCTAAGGGATCCCTAACATTCTTTCTGAGAGTTTCACAAAGTCTGGATGCCATGCAACCGTGTTTATGAACTTCTACAGGAAGTCTGTAGGGGTTTCTACAGGATGTTCTGTAATTCTTCTACAGGATGTTTCGAAATGGGATTTTGACTGATAGGTGAGTGGGAGAGAATGCATGAATGGGTAGGGAGGTAGGATGGGGGTCTGAAGTGACCCAGGAACTGATGGATGGAGTGGTGAGATGATATGTCGAAGGCTGATTTGGCTTTAAGGTAGTTGAGACAACAATGGAGAAGAAGGTAGGGTTACGTGGGCAAGAGGATGGGTGTGAAGCGAGAAGCCTGGATATGGGATGAATCAGATGGCTCTGATGAAGCTTGACCATGTGAGTGAGTGATAGAGATGCCCTGCACAATGCACATTCAACCGAAACAATGAATTCTTGCAAACAAACTAAGTCCTAGCTAGCTTAATCTAACTGTCAATGAAATGAATAAACAGCAGCCTCGTTTGGAAAGAGAACCATGTACATCACGTGAGCAAGAACATTCTGAAAGATCTAAATGCATGAAAAACTCCTACCAATCGATTCCCAAACATAAAAAGCTACTTTAACCAACAAAAACAACCAAAATAACAAAGCAAGATCTAAAGAGCAAATTTTATTTTAAGAACGCAGCAAACACACATAAAGATAAACAGGGGAGGTACTGGGCGCTTGAGATGGGCCCAACCCCAAGAGCTACAGCCTCCCAAGAGAGATTTAGAGCTGGTGCAAAGCTGAATTCATCTTTATTAATCAAGAATGAAGAGTTACATCAAAACTGTCCACAAGGAGAGCTTGAGAATGAGCTGAAAGCAAAGCTAATCTATTGCATACAAATCAAATTACAAAATAACTACAACAAGGCTATGAAATGACTAACTACTAGCTACTATCTACTAGCTAACTAGCTAACATCCACTGGCTAACCAAAATGAGGCCCTAAGCCTTCTTATTTATACAAATTGAGGACCCAACAGTCCTCCTAAACTTTAGGGACTCGGCTGCCCAAAACTTGGAGTTAACAGCAGTCCTACTTGACTTGCTTGGCTGCCCTTGTGCTGATTGATTCGGTGGCCCTTGAACTCCAAGCTGATGGTGGAGAATTCGAGGTAAGGGCCCATAAATGAAGGGGACACCTTCCTACAAATCCTCTAGCTTGTTCTCCCACGAATTTTGTTGCCAAGTGCTCATTAAGACCTTCAATTTTGTCTCCAAGTTGACCAAAAAGGCTACACAAAGCACCCATTAGACTTGTTGGCATAATGACTAACCAAATTCACTCTATTAACATAAATATAATCAAAAACATGCAATAAACTAATGAGAATGGTGGATTAAGTCAAATTAGGAGGTTGAATGAGCCCAAATAATTGTCCATTTTTGGGGCTCATCAGCAGCCCCACGTTATATCGTGTGCTCTAAAAAAATACCCCCCTCCACTCAAAAGCAGTGTGATATGCCATAAAATTGCCTCCCCGTATAGGATGAAACCCCCCACTGTTCACACATTAATTTCGCACCCAAATTTTAACCATTGTTGGTTAAAAGCCAAAAAGTCACCCTTTTTACCCTTTTCACTATTATTATGTTACCAAGCAACCTCTGTAGACAAATTCTAAACCCTGGAGCTCAACTCAACCATTTTAACCCATTTACAACCAGAAGACCCTGCAGACTCCAAATTGAAGCAGCACAAAGACAATTGAAGCCTCAAAAATCCTTTGTTGCTCCCATAGAACCCTGTCTACACACCTAATCGTCGTTTTTCCAGGCATTCTTGAAAGAACTAGAATAGCCATGTACTTAAGCTCTGCATAGTTTTTATAAAAGGTTAATTAATTGAATTAATTAAAAAACCTTGCTAAACTAAAAGAACCCCATTGTGCATCCAAAATCCCTTTTTTGCAGACTGTATTCACCCTTCCCACTGTTCCAAAGCTCCTAACCCTACTCCTTAAGCTAGATAAACAATAATTCAATAGAATAAACCAAATAATGGTTTCTCAAAGCATTATGAATGAAAAACCCCTACAAACCCCTCACCTGGACATTGACCACCTCCCATTGGCCGACAGAGATTTCCAAATCAAAGACACAGTTTCCCCTAGCCATCTATTGAAACTCCACTGCTAGAGTAAAGATAAATTCCTCAACCACAGTGATGATATTCAGTTATGGGAATCAAATTTTCCCAAATACTTGTTCCCACAAGTATATCAATTCCCTGAAATCATCCACCTATGCCAACTCTGCTATATCCCAAGCCAAAGAGCCATAGTCTCTCCTAACCAGCAGATTTTGTTTACAATCACTGCAGAGTCAATAAACCAAATGCTGCAGATCTAGCCAAACCCAAATGAAACCCCATTTTCCATTGAAAACCTACTTGAACTCTACTTGAAGTTGGACCTTCCCAAGAGGTCTCAAATCTTTCAAACTTTCATCCTAGAAGAGTCTCATACTCCTACAGACAGTCCTCCATACTCTGCCACCATTTTCTCTGAGAGGGCCAGACAAATTGTAACCATGCTCTCTTGTATTCTAGGATACACCATTGATGAGCATGTAGATGAGCCTATACTTTCTTTCCTCTCTATTTTTTTCCCAGGCAAGCCTCCAGCTGCAATTTTCAATTTTTCCCAGTTCTTGGCAGACAGGATCCATGATCAATTGATCAGATTGCCAAATGAAAGAGTATTTAAATACTCTTCAGTATTGTTCCACATGTTCCTATATTTCCAATCAGACAGATTTCCAGTTAATATCCAAAAGCTGGACACTAAGGGCCATCCTAGATCTGTCATCTTTTGGACACCCTTAATCCAAAAATATTCCATTATTTTCAGCCACAAGGAGTTCATTGATTCCTTTGTTCATCCAGTTGTCAATATGCTAAGCAATAGCAATCAACCCAGGATCAGTGATGAGATAAAGAGAGTTTTGTAGTTGTCTAAAAACAGTAGAATAGGAGACTGGTATTTATACCAGGACCACACCGAAATTAGGATATATGGATGCCAGCTCACTCCCTATAAGCTTCCCAAATATCTCCCCATGAGGATATTTGCATTGGAGTATATTAGGAAGATTATAAACTCAGATGATGTGAATTTTCTATCAGCTAGGAAGAAAACACAGTTCAAGATAAAAAAAGTAGCTTGGTCCTTTTATCTGTAATAATAGGGAGGCTAGAGAAGAAGCAGAGAAGTGTTTACAGGAAATAAAGTTCCATAGCAGTTTCATGTGGCAATATGACCCTTTAGGAGTCATAAACAAACTAAGACTCAAGTTTAAATTGATTCCTTTTATACATGAGTCCAGGCCATACATTGAAAAATATGCCAACCAGTCAGAGTGGTTGGAAAACACCTTGATAGATATGGACAAAGAGATGGATACTAGTTCCATTCTGCATATTCCAGCCCTGCAAGATAGAAATGTAAAAAGGACCAGGGAAGAAGGGTCTTGCTCAAACATAGATACAACACATGATAGATTTGAAATCATGTATAGGAATAAGCCCAGGCTAAATCTTGTAAATGAGCAAGAAGAGACAGTTGAGACAGTTAAGACACTTCAAATCATGGATACAGATACAGGGGTCAGAGAGAGCACAACTCCAACAGTTTCATAGGAAACTCATCAGCCTTCCACCTCTAATACTTAGAATATTCAGAAATAGCTTAGCATTGAGATCTCATCATCAAGCAAACCAGTGGATAAGGAAAAAGACATAAAGGAGAAGTATAAAGAGATCAAATTAAGAAATGAGGCATTGGAAAATGAAACATATGCCCAGTATTTCAAACAGACTCCTAGAAAATAGAATAGGTTAATGTCAACTTTTGACATTAAAACTGGTAAAATGAAAATGACGTTTTTGCAACCTACAGTCTAGTAGCCTAAGTCATCAGCAGATTACAGGAAGACAGAATTTGAAGTTTTGGCCAGGGATGTTCACCCTGTTGATCAAATTGAATTTCATAAGTAGACAGGAGAAATGATATACTCAACGATGACCAACAAGGCTATGAGTGTGAAAAAACTTCAAAATACTCTAGACAATATCACAACATAGTTTAAGCTAGAGAAAGCATCCTCACAAGCAAAGGATAACAAAATCAAATCATTAGAAGACTTGGTTATTAAAATAGGCTACAATTCAAAAGACATCAAGGCAGAAGAAAAGCTCATAAAGAATAAAAATGAAGACATAGTTGCATTGAAGAAGCAACTGATGTTGCCTCCTTCTGAACATCCACAAACTAGGGAAGTTCTAGAGAGCCAAATCCAGAAAGATGAGATGATGGACCTCATTCTTCAATTAAATGCTCAGTTAAAATAAATGGAGAATGAGATGGAAAAGTTAGTACAGGAGAAACAGGCTAGCATTGAGACAGCTACTGCCACTACTATTCCTACAGTTACTATAGTAGTTCCTTCAACTTTGCCAGCTTCATTGGCCCCAACAGCTCCAGTAGCTACAGCGCTTCCAACTGCATCAGCAACAGGTTCAACAACAACAGCAGCTCATCCCAGTGATGAAGCAAGTAAACTGATCAAAGCCATGGAGGATATGTCCATCCAAACCACTGAAATAAATAGACTTAAGGAACAAATGAAAAGTCTAGAGGATGAGAAGAAATTGGCTCAAATCATGCATAAGAATGAAGTTCAAAAGACAAACAGGTTGAATGAAAGGATACAGAAGCTGGAGAAAGAATTAACACTGAAAAAGCCACTAGCCCAAGAAAAACAAATTTTATGGGCCAATATCATTGACTCAATCAATGATATTTGGCCATCTATACAGGTGATATTTGAGCAGAATGATTTGGTCAAAGAGGTTGGTGAGGCAATTCAAAGGGTTAGAGCCGAACTTGGAAATATGCCAGAAGAAGCCTCAAGAATAATCCAGTTCCTTAACTCAAAGAACAAGTATGAATTGCAGGAACTTGGAATAGCTGACAGAACTGGGACCATACTAGAAGTGAAGAAGGTAATCACCAAGAGGAACCTAATGACACAACTTGAGGATAAATGTCATACAATGGATCAAGTAATAGCTAGGTTCATGGTCAAATTTGATACTTTCAGGCAGAAAGGTCTACCTAATCCACTTGTGATTAATGACAAGCTAATGCCACATGAAGACTATGATAAGAGAATCAGAGAAGTGGCAAAGGAACAAGCCAATAGTTCCTCCATGAAAGGGATGCCCATAAGAAAAGTCCTTTACTGGACTTTTGTGAACCTCTTTTACCTCCAGCATGAGGTTAAACATCTTTTTATAAACAAGCCCACTTTTGCAAAATACACAGAAATAGATGAAGTCTACAGAAGAATAGTAAATATTAAATTATCAGATGCAGAGTCTTGGGAAAAGTTAAATGATTTACTATGAAGATGAAAGGTAAAATAGAGCAGTCAACGGAAGCCAAGGAAAAACAGCAGAGACTAACAGATCAACTAAGTCAAAGAGTATCAGATGAAAAGTAGAGTTTAAAAATGAAAAAATATCAATCAAAGGCAGAGTAAAAAGACAGCCAACGTAGAGCAACAGCCAAGGAGAGAAAACAACATAATATCAAAGAAAAGCCAACAACAAACAATAAAAGAGGGACATCTTGCATCAGTTACATATCTGTCTCTATCTTCTTGCATGAAGATATTTCTTTTTCCTTGAATAATTCCTAAAACAGTTTAGGATATTTTGTAATAATTTTTTGTATAAATACTTCATAATTCGAAGTATAGAGTGTGGATTACTGAACATTTCTATAGTTATATTGATATGAAAACCTGAGGGTTTATTGTAACATTTTCAAGTCAGCAGACTGGATTGAGTAATAAAGGCATTGCATTACAGGATTCATGTGTTGGGCCACTTCAGTGAAGTATATTTCATTTTTTAAATTGTTATTTTCTTAAGTATTTCACATACATACATGTTTTCCAATTTGAATGAAATAACTGGAATGTTACTTCAGAATTTGTTTAAGTACACTCTGTCTTGAACAATTATTCATTTTAATGTTTTCTTTTGATATCCAGAGTAGGGAATTATTCATTGCTCCCTAGTTTCGATTGACCTCTTTAATTTCCTTCATTATCCGGTTTGAGGAATCCTTAACTGCTCCTTGACCATGATTGAAAAACTACTTCACCATCAAGCCTAAAAGATCTAAATTTACTCAGATACCTTGCCCTGTGAACACTATTTTTAAAACTTGATTTAGTCTTGTTTTCTTGACATTTGAACTCCATAGCCAAATGGTAAAAAGACATTTATCTATCCATATAAATCAGTGATTCCACCACCAAATCAAATCAAAACCCAATCAAGCTTAAATAACTAGCCTAAAATCAATTAATCCAACAAAGTTAAATCATTAAGAGAGAGCCCTCTCTGAGCATTAGGAAGGCTAGATCCTGATCTCAAAAGTAGGTTTGTGGTTACCTCTATCATTTCTTTGAACACAACATGACAACCCTAGAGAAATTTTAGAGTGATAACATTGGGTATGGAGGATATTGAGGAAAATATTGAGGATATTGTGGATGGCTCCCATAAGTTCCTTTCCAACCTTGTTGCCAATATTGGTTTTTGGGTTGAGATGGCCAATGTTGCCAAGGAAAATGTGTTTTCCAATTACTTTGAGGTGGATATGCATAAGCTTGAAATTGGGAATTAGGCTCTTGCATCATATTAGGCTGAATAGGCTGCCATGGTCCTCTTGGAGCTACATAACATTGTTGCATTGGCAATTGACTTGCTCCATTGTTCTCTTGGTGAACATCCTTCAACCTTGGTAATGATGGACAATGTTTAACATCCTATGATTTTGCAACACAAATATCAGCATTTTCTTTTCCTTCATCTTGCATTCTTTACATTTCTACTTGTTTTGTTAGATTGCTAAAAATCCATGTTTTAAAATCATCAAACAAGTTTCCAAGTTTAGCCTGACTTACTAATGTTGATGTTGATTTACCTACTCTTTCTTTTCCTCTTGATATGTATTTGCATGTTTCACAAATTTCATCAAATGATAATTGGTATACATCACCTCTACTCATGATATTAAGGAGATCAATCCATTCATCCCTAATTGTTCTAAGTAAGAGGGTTTTTAGTGTGTCAGATCCTAAATGGTGTAGCTTTGCCCTCTTAACATTATACATGAACCTCTCTATTAGATCCTTAAGGCTTTCATCTTCTCTTTGATTCATTCTAAATATTTCTTCCTTAATATCGTGATCTTTATATTTTTCTATAAATATATTTTGCATATCATTCCATGATCTTATTGAATTAGTCCCTAAACTCATGAACCATTTAAGAGCTCTATCCTTAAATGTTCCCGGAAACAATCTCAGTTTTTGAGTTTTTAATAAGTAACCATAAGATCTACAAACAATTTCAAATTCAAAGAGAAAGGTTTCCGGATCCTCTAACCTTAGACCATGAAATTTTGGAAGAAAATATGGAGGGATGTTCTTCATATGCACGCTCACATTAGAATCTTGAATGGGGAATCCGAGAGGATCTTCCTCGTTGTCATCATCTCCATCCATTTCTTCTACATTCTTTGTCATCTTCTTCTACCTGCAAAAGTGAATGGTGATGTGGCTCTTACAACACCATGTGATCAAATGGTGGGGTGGGTTGGTGTTGGAGATTTTTTTGTTTTTATGATTGAATTAAAACACTAATGCAATGTACTTTCCTATTTTTGAAAAGAAATATGCCTAATGCAATTATTTTTTTGTTTCTGCAAAAAGTAAAAAGAAATGAATCAACTAGGGAAGAAAACAATGCATACTTTGACAACTCCCTAGCAACAGCGCCAAAAAGTGATGAGCTTCAGTATTGCAACAAGAATGCTGCAACTCCCAAGGCTACCAACTTTAATTATCAACCTAGGACTCATACAAACTTAAGAGGTATCAACACTATATGTGCAGCATAAAATGTGTCATTCCTTTGCTGTCATGATGTAATAGAGTGCATGTACTAAAGTCAAATCCTAAACTAATTGCAGAGAATGAAATGTTCGAAATAAAACCTTAACCTATTGCAAGAAGGAAAGTACAAAGAAAGAAACTGAAATCAAATGCTAAAACACACCAATTTCTAACTAACTGCTAAGAGGCTTTGCTTCAAAAGAATGCTAAGTTAACATGTATGCAATCCTACTGTCCTAAGCATGCAGATTCAAACCATCAAACCTTCTACTATTGTGCATGAAAATGAATAAAATAAATATGTTTTTCTTTGTCTTTTTTCATGTGAGAGTGTGAAAGCTAATCCCTTTTGGTGATGTGGCAGGTGGCTTGGAGATGATGGTGAATGGTCAGAAAGCTTGGGAGACAAGTAGGGACCCTTTGCTAGCTTCCTAGAGGCTTTTTCCTCAATTCGGCCTCAAAACAGGCCACTACAGGAAAACCTACAGGATCCCCTTAAAACCTACATGATACAGCCAAGAGCAAAAGGATGGATATTGAAGGTGATGGAAAGCTTAGGGAAGGTAGTTAGTGGATGGAATGAGGCAAGGGAGTGCCTAGGGCCACTTCAGAACTCAAAACCAAAGTTGGGAGATGGTTGGATTTCTAAAAAATCTTGGAGAAGTTTCCTTGTGACATGATGAAATTAGTGAGGGTTTAGTGAAAGAAAGTGAGGACCATGGGTGGATGAAGTTGGGTTGAGGTTGTAGACTATGAAATCTATTTGTACTCCTGAAACACCTGGACTGCATCAAATATTGATATTTACCCAAAATCATGCAAACAATAAGAATTTCAATTATCTAAAGGAAACAGAATTTCATGAGCTAGTTTTCTACTTCATGCATGAGGAAAACTTTGCAGAATGATATAAAACATTGGTGAGATCTAATGGAAGATTGAAGATAGAAGAAATGGAAATCAAATCCTACCCTTGAAAACTAGCAAAATGTTGACCTAAGTGAGGAGAAACAGGGTTAAAATGGTCTTGATGGCATGGAGGTCAAGTAGAGGCCTAATCCCATCTTCAATGATGATTTTTCTCAATTCGGGCTCAAAACATAATTTCCTACAGGATGCTACAATGATTTCCTACAAGATGTATAGATTTACTATAATTCATTAAATGACCAAGCAAATCAAATCCAAATTGGATGGGACAAATTTTTTTATTAACTAGGATGTATTAGGTCCTCATTCCAAGTGGAATCATTCAAAAACATTGTTGTTAACCCATGCTAAAAAAATAAAAAAACATTACTAGTCGAAAATCTAAAAATTCAAGAACTAGTGAGCTAGTAAATCTAAAAAATGCCTAACCAAATCAAGTGCAAATGCAATGGGGTAATTTTTGTTATGAACTAGAATGTTTTGTGATCTAATTCAAGTGGAACCAACTCGATTGAAGCTTGTTAGAATGCTCTAAAAAATAACATAAATTTATTGTTCTTTGCTAAAAAGGAGGTCCGGCAATCTAGATTTGGGAATAAGAAGACTAATCCAAGCAACTCAATGATTACTATGAACTTCCAAAGCTTTTCCAAGGATGAAATAATGCTTTTGATCCTGCAAAATAACTTACATTAACCATTTAACTCAATCCTACAACAAGAAATCATTAATTCTAAATGCAGAAATAGAAAGAAATAAAAACAAGAGATGCATGTGAACAAGCAGTGAAAAGAAGGAAAGAAAATGATACAAAAGGGCTCTCACGCTCCTGGGATAGTCAAGCCCAAAGAAACTCAGAGACCTGTGGAGGAGAACAAGATTTAAAAGCTGAACATGACACCAATATTCATTATTTTCATCAATAGAATTACATCCCTGCAAGAAAATACAATGGAGTTGCAAAATACAAGCTCTCTCCACAATAACACTAATGAAAATCTATCCCTAGAGACAAATTCAACTTGATACTTATAAAAAATGACTAAAAATCATTCCCCATGAATGGAGGAATCTTTCCCCACCAAAATCCCTTGATTAGTGGATCTGGTCCCTTGATTAGTGGAACACATTCCTAGATTTTCTTAATCATTGGAGTTCCACAATCTGTGCCATAATTCCATAATATCTATTTAATTTATTATTTATTATTGATCCTCCTGTAGTAGAGAACAAGTCCCTAAATTATCTCCTCCTCCAAATATTCATAATCTGCTCAATATTCTCATAATATTCCACAAAAATAAATAATATTAGGCACAAATATCCAATTATTCATAAACCTTCATAATGAATATATTAAATTTAAAAATAAATTATCTAATGCAGAAAGAAAGGTTTAATGTGATGAAGGATGGTCATAGGCCTTAATTTATGTTTTAATTTAGAGGCATGGGCCTTAATTTATGTCTAATTTAGAGGCCCATCAACTACCACATTCCACTTGACCATAGAATGGTTGAGCCAAATCTCTCTTCAGCCATTCACCCCCGTGCCATATTCCAAGCATGAATGTGGGACTCAAACCAAAGAAACAACCAGGGCATACTGAGACTAAACCACCTCACCCTCATTAATAGAAGCAAATATTTACTATAATCTGTCCTAGATCACTAGGCCAACACAATGAACACATCATAATAGGCTTCACCGTGATATCCACCTGATCACTAGTCCAAACAAGCATGGAGCCACCAGATTTCTCCACCTACACCGTGAGGAAATTTTGTGCTTCCTAGTCTCTCAGGATTTACTGAAATCCAAACCTGGATCACTATGCCCTAAATCGAGATCCACTCTCTAGGCTTTACCGCATATCCCAAACCTGATATTACTAGGCCCAATGGAGAGAAAACCACCTCTTGGCTTTACCTTATATCCTGCCATTCACTGGCAAGGATTCATAGGCCCACCAAAGTTCACTAGGCTAGTGGCTTTACCGTGATCAACAGTCCAGTTCAGGGACCACTAGGCCATGTGCTCTATCATTCAGAGATCCACCCTACTCAGCTTCAAATCCATCCGGCAATCCATCTCAACAAAAACATGAGAACCCCATCACACCATGGCTATTCGGAAATGGCAAAGGTAGGTTGAAAACACTATTACACCTGGAAAAACCCATGCCATGATAGAAACGGACCACATGCAATACCATGAATGCCAGATCTAACAAGGAAAATACACATGCAAATTGATACATGCAATGACTCCTATTGTAGCTACTTGATCCTGCGTTTCCTTGCTTGATCATTGCTTCCTCTTGCCTTCTTTGCCTTTCTTGCTCCCATGCCAAAACTGCTCGAAGAAAACTCTAAGTGTCAAAGAGTGAGAGAGAGAGAAAAAATAATGGGAGAGTTCCAAAATTCAACTGAAAAAAGGTTACCAACTAATCCTCAAAAGCCTTTTTATGAATAAGGCCTCTATTTTCTTTATTTTCCATTATTTTCCTTCAATTTTATCCTCACATGCAACCTGTGACCTTTCTCCTCCCTATTCTCCTAATTTCCATTATTTTCATAAATAAATGTGCCAAAAATTCCATTTTGCCTTTCCAAAGCCTTAGTCAATGCCTTTTCCAATTTCCTTAGCCATAGACAACCAAATGAATACCCACACCAGGATGCACTGCACAAAATTCAGCTTGGAATAAGTGTCCCATCAACCATGGTTATTATTTTTTCCTTTATTAACTTTTATTACATGGAATTTTCACCAGGGTTGTTACACCTTCTCTATGTACTCATGTAGAGGGCTACTTTGGAACGCCCAACTATACTCCTCTTGTTGCCCTGTGAGGGACTTGAGTCATTCCTTGACACTAGACAACTTGGTCATTGATTTGGTACATGCCCCTATGAGCTCCTCAATTTTCCTATTATTTTGTAAGATGGTGCCTCAGATTGTCCAAACTCTCTGCTTCATCTCTGTATTGAAATGCCTGATCTTTTCCCGAAAGTCCTTTACTGGCAATTTTGGTGCCCTACTGAATTCTTTTGTATCTGTCTCCACCAGATGCTCAACTATCATAGCTCCAATTTGAACCTTTGACTGACTCTCCAGAAATGGTTGCTCCTTATTTATCCAGAAATGGTTTATCATGCATACTATATTTATACTGGTTTACCATCATTGGCTCCTTATTTAAGTCTAATTAAATGTCTTCTTCCTTGCTATCGTCATTTGTGGGGACAATTTATTTTCCATCCTCTTTGGTTGTCAAACATGGATGCACCAATGGACTCTTATTTGCACTTGATTTCTCATACTCTTCATGGATATCCTCTTGGAGATATATGGACTGAGTTCTATAAGAGTCTACCATATTGTTAGGAAGAATTACCTCCTTCCTTTCCTCATGTACTTTTTCAAGCTGACCGATTATCCTCTGCTCTTCCTGCAAGTCTTTCTTAATAACATTGTGTTGTTTCTCACCATCTGTACTTGACTCTCTGATCCTTTAGATGAATCCTCATGGTCTGAAGGAATTTCCTCTGGTTCTATCCTTGTTTCCACCTTCCTATCATATGGACATGAATGGTTAATTGACCAAGATACCTTGCATACAAAGCATATGCTTTTCCTCCTTATTTCATTTTTGTTGTCCCCACAAATCCTTGTTAGTTCCTCCTTGGTCAACTTCCTTTTAAGTAGTTTGATGTTTTGTTTGACCAACCCCTCAACTAGTTGATATGCAACAGGTGATACAATTAGCTCCTTCATCCAAATGGCCAACAATTTGGACCTCAATTGTTTGCATATGGCCTTATCCTCTCCTAAGATTAGGGACATGACCTTTTGCATGTCTGTTTTGAAAAATTTTGGATGAGATGTTGTAATGCTAGTGCAAAATATTTATTGGAGCATATGAAGGATTAAGTCATCACATTCTAGATATAGCATAAGTATAAAAAATATGGATTTTTCCATTCATTCTAAAATTTTGCACCTATGAAAGTAAGTAAGAAGGGTGATATTGTCCAATCCTTGGAGGGCTCCTACCATTACTCAAAGAATACTCCTCATGATGTCATCATTGTAGGGTGGTAGCGGCATTGTTAAGGCTAATATTTTACTGAGACAAGTTGCAATTGTGAGTTTAACCTTTTTACAAGAATTCTCCAAGAACCTAGGTTGTATCAAAGTAAGCATGGATGGCTTCAAGGCCCAACTTGACCCTTTCCAGTCTGATTTCTCTATGAGACATAAAGCTATGTATAATGTGTCTAACAAGAGGGGGACATCTTATGACTTTGTTCTCTTCATTTTGGATCCAAGTTCAAAGAGACACTTGATTTTTACATCTTCCTTCTGGATATCCTTTGACTGTTGAAGGATAGCATGGATCTTCTGAGAGAAAGGCTTGTTGAAGAATAGCATGGATCTTCCGAGAGAAAGGCTTCTTGTTCTGCTCTTTCTTCTGATGTGGAGGTTGTTGCCATTTTTGATCCACTGAAGTATTGTTGCCCAAAGGACCAGCAGATGTACTACTATATTGAGTCCTGAGGTGTTTCCAAAAGTAAAGTGATAACATTATGGCTTGGCATCAATTGCTTTTGACGATTGATCTTCCTTCTCCCACCTTGGCTTTCTTCAATAAAATTGATTTACCTCCTTTGAAAATAGATGACAAGTTGTTCCCCTGCAAGCCTTAGCAATATTCTCCCCAACTCATCCTCTTCCCAATTTGCAAAAATCAATAATATAACTCGACATCATTCCCTTATGAGCATTCGACCCTGCGAAAGTTGGTGTCACAATGAATCTTGACCTCCTTAATTTTGGCCAGCTCAACTTTTGTTATAAATTTGGAAACTCGCCCTCTTGTCATCCAAATAAAATGTCTTCTATGTGAGGAAGAATAATCTCCAACAAGAATACCTTTGGATATCTAATATATTTTTAGGGTAATATCCATACTCAGTCACCAAATTGAACCCAGCCAAAAATTAATTTACTAGGCCCAAAATATTCATGAGGGTTTTTACAACAGAAGTTTGACTATTCTGCAGCTGCCGGGGACTTGACAGATGGACGTATTGACCTCATCGCTTCAACACAGGCATCGAACCATTTTGTGACTTTGACAAACATATGATGTGGCCTCCACTGTTACCCTTAGCGGCCTGGGGAAGTCGATGATTCCTCGGTCTTACCTCTATGTCCTACGCCAGGGATCTGTCCTCCTTACTTTCTATAATGGTTCCCCTTATGCACAGGGAATCCATAATCTCTACGCTTAGTCTCCTATGAACACAAAAAAAATATCTTCCAATGAAGCAATTTGTGGTAAAGTGTCTCCTATGAACACAAAAAGTTCTCTTCCTGGGTTCAAACACAATATGTCACTAAGGATGTGGATGAATCGCCTCGCAATTAGATCCAAGGAACCAAAACCTTCCAGTTCAGGCAAATCAGTCTTCGAAACCCTCTCTATAATCATTGGCGATGGACTAGCTTCAATCATGTGCTCGTCGCAAGGGTGAATATAGACGCTCCACTCTAGAACGAGTGGGGTTTTTGGCCTTCAATAGTGATGAATACCAAATGTCCATGAAACCTCCTTTCCCTTGTGGCTAACTAGAAAGTTGTTGGAGATCAGATGCATAGCAGAATTAAAAGCATATACACAGCTATAAATCAAGCACATAAAACACAGGAATTAACATGGTTCACCCAACCAATCTGGGCTACGTCCACACAACATAGGCATCGGCAATATTATTAATCAAACAAGAGATTACATAAACTCTCACCCTCATAGCAAACAATCCGAATGGTTGCCTGTTATATAGCAAAGAGAATCTAACAACCTCATTAACTCACTCACATCAAATATAGGAGGCATTAATCATCTCCCAACAACCTGGAGCTAATATAGGAACAGATTTTCTATTGTTGTCACACACTCGGATTTTTGCCTATTTCGTCTAAAACAGAAAAATCTCAACAATCTCCACCTTGACAACAATTAGCCTGATGCCCTGTTTGTTTATTATTTTTATCTTTTCTGCAAGCCAAGAGAACCCAAACACCACTGTAGCTTCTCTAACAAAACTGGTTTCGTGAACATGTCTGCACAGTTTTCCTTTGTATGCACCTTTTCAAGAGAGACTCCCCTTTCAGTGATAACCTGTCTTACAAAATGGTACTTAATTGGAATATGCTTTGATTTACTATGATAGGCCGGATTCTTAGCCAAATGTATTGCGCTTTGACTATCACAAAGTAACCTGATGTTGTCCTGTAACCTACCAAACTCACCAAGCAAACCTTTCAACCAAACCGCCTCTTTGCAAGCATGCGAAGCAGCAATGTATTCTGCTTCAGTAGTGGATAAAGCGACAATGTTCTGTAGCTTTGACATCCAACTTATAGCTCCACCTGCAAGAGTAAAGACATACCCTGAAGTTGACCTTCTCTTATCCAAATCACCTGCAAAATCAGAATCAACATATCTGCAAACAAATTCACTACTCTTATTGTAAGTGATACAATAACTACTTGTGCCTCTTAGATATCGAAGCACCCATTTCACTGCTGACCAGTGTTCTTTACCCGGATTTGCCATGTACTTGCTGACAACCCCAACTGCATGTGAAATATCTGGTCGAGTACAAACCATCGCATACATTAAACACCCTACTACATTGGCATATGGAATTCGAGACATATAATCCTTTTCTTCATCTGTATTAGGACATAAACTCGAAGAAAGCTTAAAATGAGAAGCTAAAGGGACTGACACAGGCTTCACATTATTCATACCAAACCTCAAAAGTATTTTCTCAATATACTTTTGTTGTGATAGCCATAGCTTACCATTGCTCCTGTCTCTGAAAATCTCCATGCCCAAAATCTGTCTTGCTGCTCCTAGATCTTTCATATCAAATGTCCTTGCCATCTGAGCCTTCAACCTATTGATTTCTTCTATGCTTTTGCTTGCTAAAAGCATATCGTCAACATACAATACCAAGATAATGAATATGCCATTATTCAACTGTTTAAAATAAACACAATGATCATATTCACTTCTAACATATTTTTGACTCAACATGAAAGAATCAAACTTCTTATACCACTGCCAAGGCGACTGCTTCAGGCCATATAATGACTTCTTGAGCCTGCAGAAAAATTTCTCATTGCGATGCTGAACAAACCCTTCCGGTTGTTCCATATATATTTCCTCATCTAAATCACCATGTAGAAATGCAGTCTTAACATCTAACTGCTGCAACTCTAAATCAAGCAAAGCCACTAATGCTAACACAATTCTAATTGAAACAATTTTAACCACTGGTGAAAATATCTCATGAAAGTCTATGCCAGCTTTCTGAGAAAACCCTTTTGCAACCAGTCTCGCTTTGTACCTGTCTTCTGTATCATTCACACCTCGTTTCACCTTGAACACCCACTTACATCCCACAGTTTTCCTGCCTTTGGGAAGTTCAACCAGATCCCATGTGCCATTCTTACCTAAGGCCATCATTTCTTCCTTCATGGCTGCTTTCCATTTGTCACTATTTGAACCTTCTACAGCTTCCTGATAACACAAAGGTTCATCATCATTAGCGGTCAAAGCAACTGAAGTAACATGATCATCATACCTTCTCGGAGGGCGTTTGATCCTTGTAGACCTCCTTAAGAATGTTTCTGGTGCTTCCACAATTGGTTGTCTATCATCTGTAGGAACTTCTTCATGATCGCCATCTGAGACCTATTCATGACCTCCATCTGAACCCTGTTCATAATCTGATTCTGAAACCTATTCATGACTAGAATCTGAACTATGGTCGTTATGACTATCATTAGAAATGTTGTCAAACTGAATGTGCTGGAAATCAAATACATCATCCTGTTTCAATCTACTATCTACATCTAACTGTACAAGAGAGGATTTATTAAACTTTACATCTCTGTTGATGATGATTTTGCGGGTAGTAGGATCCCACAATCTATATCCCTTTGTTCCATCACCATACCCAACAAAGATATACCTTTTACACTTTGGATCTAATTTAGTTCGCTGATGTTTAGGCACTAGAGCATATGCTTCACAACCAAACACTTTGAGTTTAGAATAGTCACAAGGGTGTCCTTTCCATACCTCTTGCGGAACCTTGCAGCCTATCGCTGTTGATGGAGATCGGTTTATCACATAACAAGCTGTTGCCACTGCTTCCGTCCACAACTCCTTTTGCAACCCAGCGTTACTCAGCATACACCTTGCTCTCTCTAGAAGAGTCCTATTCATGCGTTCAGCAACTCCATTCTGCTGAGGAGTATAAACCGTGGTCTTATGTCTCTCGATCCCTGCATCCTTGCAATAGCTGTCAAACTCCTTGGAAGTAAACTCACCACCATTGTTAGTTCTTAAACATTTTATAGTTCTACCAGTGTTGTTTTCTACCAATGCTCTAAACTGCTTGAAAACTGTAAAAACATCAGACTTCCTTTTCAACATGTAGACCCACACTTTTCTAGAAAAGTCATCAATAAACGATACAAAATATGACGAGCCACCATATGACGCTGTAGGGGCTGGACCCCAAACATCTGAATGGATATAATCAAGTATTCCTTTACTAGTATGTTTGCCTGTTTTAAATTTTTGTTTACTTTGTTTTCCAAACAAGCAATGTTTACAGAAATCTAACTTTCCAGATCTTAGATTAGGAAGTAACTTGCGATCAACCAAAATTTTCAACCCTCGTTCGCTCATATGGCCCAACCTTTGATGCCATAGGCGAATGGAACTACTGTCCTGTTCAGACACCGACACATGATCTGACCCAGTTCTACCTTCTAATTGAAAAGGATTTCCTACCTTCTTAGCCTTCATCACTAGTAAGATACCTTTATAGATTTTCATAACTCCACCTTGAATTACAGTTTTATATCCATTCGTATCCAGTGCTCCTAATGAAATTAGATTTTTTCTTAGATCTGGTACATGTCTCACATCAGTTAACAATTTTGTTGTGCCATCTAACATTTGCAGTTGTATACTTCCTATTCCAACAATACTGCAAGTGACATCATTACCCATGTACACGACTCCATCATCAACTGATCTATATGTCTTAAACCAATCTTTATGAATACACATGTGGTTAGATGCCCCGGAATCTAACAACCAATGTTGATCATGTTTTGAAACATTAACAGACAATACCTCATCACTCACACCTGAACCAGATACTGAACCTGTATCTGTGGTGTTGGCTTCCTTCTTTTCTGTCGAAGAGCCTTCTTTAGCAACCTGCTTTCGCTTCCAGCAATCCTTTTTCAGATGTCCAGTCTTGCCACAATGCCAGCACTTCACCTTTGTCTTCTTTCCTTTGGACTTTGAACGAGAGTCGATATGCTTTCCCCCGGAGTGTCTCTCTCTTGAGCGACCTCTGGCCATCATTACCTCTGACGTAGAGGTGTCTGCATTCGACCTCTTCCTCGTCTCCTCAGACAACAAGGCTCCAACAACATCGTCAAACTCAAGAATGTCTGCTGTACTAAAGCTTATGGAAGTAACAAAGTGATCCCAGGATTCGGGCAATGAACACAATAGAGTTATTGCCTTATCCTCTGAATCAAATTTCACATCTAGACTGTCTAATTGCACTAGTAAGGTATTAAAAACATTCAGGTGATCAGTAATCGAGGTACCTTCTTTCATCCGCAAACCGTAAAGCTGCCGTTTCAGGAGAATCCGATTTGTCAAGGATTTCGTCATATACATCTTCTCCAACTTCGTCCACAAACCAGCTGCAGTCTTTTCTGACACGATGTTAAATAAAACATCATCAGCCAAACACAACCAAATTCTGCTCAAGGTTCTTCCATCCAATTCATTCCACTCATCATCTGTCACGGGGGAAGGCAGTTTGGACCTGCCCAACAATGCCTTTGCCATGCCCTGTTGTACCAGCAGATCATGCATCTTTACCTTCCAGATCTCGAAATTGTTTTTGCCATTAAATTTCTCGATTTCGAATCGAGCACTCTGAGTTTTCGCCATCTCGTCTAAATCAAAGAATCTCCAATTTCAATTTAAAAAACAATAATAATCGCCAATCAAACCAATGTTTCAATACCAGCAATTAGCAAAACCAACTGCCTATGCCTTTCTGTCTTTGCCTTTAAATAAAACAAAAAAGGATTTCTGTTTTATATTAAACACAGGCATAAAAAATTATTCCAACCGCCGTTATATACTGCTCTCTCTGCGCTTTTATATTAAACGCAGGCTACAAAGAAACGCAGTTATATATTGGAACCACACTCGTGCACTGACAATTTAGGAAATTTTGACACCTCTACAATGGAATACCACCAGCAGCATCAATCCTTTAAAATTAAATGACAAAATACATCGTAACCATAAATGAATCAAAAAAGGATTGCGTACATATCAAGCAACGATATACAAACTGCATTCCACCAGCAGCAATCAATTAACTCAGCGCAGGTCCAATGTGTGAACAGTTTTAAAATTTCATACCTCCACGCAAAAAATAATGTTTTGTGCCACTCCGCTGCTGCGCAGCTCAGCAATACGCATGGGAATCGATTGAACAGCAGTGCGCAGGTATAACAGCGCTCCACCAAATGTATAACAGTGCTCCACCAAAGGTATAACAGCGCTCCAGCACAGGTATAACAGCGCTCCAGCACAGCACCAAATGTTATATGCACCAGCTCATTTGTTCAGTGGGCATACGCTGCCGGATCCACGCAGCACCTCCAGGCAGCGATCCGCTCCACGCACCAGCATCAGTGCGCTCCTCCTCCACGCGGTATACAGCACTGCCTTCGGTCTTCACGCAGGTAGGAAACACCAGCGCTCCACCAACCACGCAGCAAACATGCAGCATACAGCAACCTTCAGGTGTCAAACAAACCTCCACGCACTCAGAGAATCCTCTCAGCACCAGCAGCTCCACGCAGCACCAGGCACCAGCGCTCCAACATCGCTCTGATACCAATTGTTGGAGATCAGATGCACAGCATAATTAAAAGCATATACACAGCTATAAATCAAGCACATAAAACACAGGAATTAACGTGGTTCACCCAACCAATCTGGGCTATGTCCACACAACATAGGCATCGGCAATCTTATTAATCAAACAAGAGATTACATAAACTCTCACCCTCATAGCAAACAATCCGAATGGTTGCCTATTATATAGCAAAGAGAATCTAACAACGTCATTAACTCACTCACATCAAATATAGGAGGCATTAATCATCTCCCAACAACCTAGAGCTAATATAGGAACAAATTTTCTATTGTTGTCACACACTCGGATTTTTGCCTATTTCGTCTAAAATAGAAAAATCTCAACAAAAGCGGCCTTTGTGCCCCAGATGCACACGCTTTGTAACTTAGCGTTCTCGGAGATGATAGATTGCGCCTTCGGCTTCTCTATAGCCCTACAGGATATGAGACTTGCGATCTCCAGCTTATTTCAGATATAATGACTTTGCTCGACCCTATCCAGGTTCTGTCGTGGTGCCTTGCCACCTCCGGATCCTTGCAACTACAGTCAATAAAATTATTCCCACTGTAGTAGCTGCAAATGACCGGCCCTCGTCAAAGAAAATAATTCGGACAAGTGAATAAAAATTTGGCCTTTAAAAATGTTGTCAATGATTTCTCCTCCTACAACGAAATGATGCGCCCTAGGAAAGGTCCCACTGCCTTGGAGCTCTATTCCCTTGACCTCTCCATCTACGTGACACTGTATAGGATTTATTCTTCCTAAGCCCTTCCTCTTATGCCAATCTGTGATCTAGCTATCATAAGAACCTGTAGCAAGTGAAACGTAAGGCATGATATCTGCCATCTCCTTGATATGAGAAGGTATTTCCTTCTGCAACAAGTCCATACCATCAATCATGCTTCTTTAAGTCTAAACTCAATAAGCGATGATGTACATCTTCCTGAAAATGCTTCATGAAATCATTCTCTAGCTCTCGAATCATCAGATTATGGAAATTGGTCCATCTTCACACAGCTTTAATCCAGAAGATATATATATGTACACGTCGTGATGCAGGGATGGATGTGTCTGTCAGATGAATTTGAAATAGAGCAGCAGTTACACCTCCTATTTCTTATGCTCACGATCTGAGTACAATAATTTTATGGCCTTTCGACCTTCGTCTCTGGAATGACAACCCCCACAGCTTGGATCATTGGTCCCTTGGCCTTTCAATACTTGTGCGACAACTTCCGCCCATATGTCTAAATGTAAGACACTCGACCTAGTATTTCCATTGTGCGGAAATTATTGGCCTTTCGGCCTTGGAGACATACCCTCTGGCCCACCAACTGCCAACGTCCTCTTTGTAATTATATGAAACACCTCATTCCCTCAACATAGACACAACGTCATGGATTTGGATAGTTTCGCCTCCTTAACTGATAATGGTAAATCACTCTGCCCTAAAAACAATTCGATCCAACAGAAATTTGACAGATCGAGTAAATAACGCACCCATCATATCTCCCTACGCATAAGCAACCTTCAACGTTCAGTTCTGTCAAATATGGATCAACTTCAAATTTGGTTTCTCTTCCTTGGTAGAAATTTGATCTTAAAAGGGTTAATCTTCCCGGAAGGAATTAATAATTCAACCTTTATTACTTAAATTCTAGGTCTGCAAATCCAGTCCTTCAAAAATAATAAACCCTCGAACTCGTTGGAGGAACCCCTCCAAAATAATTAACTGGGAAAGAATAGATCAACTAGGGTGATATAGAGGATGACCGAAGATGGAGAATGTAAGCTAAGGTGAGAAGAAATCCCACCAAAGTTCCCTGCATAAAACCCTCAGGCTAGTAGGATGCACAGTTCTGATACCACTTTAAGATCCCAAACCTTAAATCTGATACCACTTTAAGACCCCAAACCTTAAAAAATTTGACCGATCTAGCACACTATAGTGTTCTAATTAAAATAAGCCTTCAACAAGAACCAGAACGCATAAAGGATCCTGAACTACAGCCAATGTATTTAATTAATTACTATAAATAATACATGCTAGAATAATTAACATAAGAAACCCTCGCCAATGGCATGCAAGGTTGCTCATCAAACGATGTTGAAGTACAATGGTAGACCCTAGATGGATCCACTAGACTCATTACACCCACATGGTTTTCATCCCTAGGATCAAACTAGAACTAGCCTTGCCATGTTCTCAACAAAGGAAAAATAGCTAAATAACTCCTGATGCCCTCAATGCCTCACTGCTATCCCCTTTTATAGCCTTGATAGACTCTCTAAAAGGTTTACTTTATTATTTTCCCTAGTGGGCAGATACCATGGGTAAATACCATTGGTATATTCTATCTATTTTGACCATATCCAAAATATTACAAAATATGACACAATCAAGTTATTTTACTCTTTTTAATTTCTTTCCTTTTTTTCACTAAGAAAAAATGCTTTATTTTATCATAAAAGAGAGTTCAAATTACATGTGTTTATCCATTTACTACTTTTGCAGTATACATTGTCATAAACCTAAAGAATCATTCAAATCTGGACATACATATTGTCCTGTACCTGTGGCTTAAAGATCAAGGTCTATATTGCTCTTTGGGTATGTTAAGACTATCTCTAAGTAGCTGACAAAAGTCAAAAGTCAAGAAACAAAAAGCATTTAACCTGTCTCAACTGTAACAATACAATTTTTGGCAATATTGTAATTTTAAAGGGGCAGTCTAACTTATGGACGAAATAGTCTCTTTTAATTGAAATCTGGTGATATGATTTCAAGCAAGAATGTGATTTATACATTTTTAAATGCATAAATGGATTCAACACTCTGAAAAACCTCTAAGTCATTTAAATTCTACAATTTAAACAACTTAAACTCAAGTTTTTAAAAATTCCTTCTGGATTTTGATTAAAATTAACTAGAAAAAATATAGTGAAAAATATCATTTCGTCTATAAATAAAACTACACCAATTTTATGTTATTTAAAATATATTTTCAAATATATACATAAATTTAACGTTGTGGAAATTGGAATAGAGACGTATTACTCAAAATATATGTGACAAAAACCCAACTATGCAAGAAATTTGTTTCGGCCAGCAAAATATCCATTCAATATACACGTTCCTCATCTGACTCTGAGCTTCGTGGCTTCTATCTTTGTTTTTTTGTTCCCAGACAGAAATATTGTCAACCAGTTTTTGTCGCGGTAAGTGGGTAAATATGTCAAGCTTTTCTATGGAAAATAATAAAAATTGCAGTATAATTTCAAAAACAATTGGCAGAATTTTTTTTAAATATGGGTTACAGCGTTCAACCTTTTGGATTTTGCATGTCTTAATGGTTTTTGGCAGTGCAGAAGGAATTTCTACTATAAAAAATAAGTTAAACATTTTCACAATGAATTAGTGTTGAATTCATTTTTGTTATTAAAAAGTGATTTAAACACTGCCACAATCGTATTTTTTAATGAATTTCTCGCCAAATTTCAATGAGAAATTTCTCATCTTCCAAATTGTGACCTCGTTAAACAACATCAGTCTGTCGTCAAATCTGAGTGAGAGATAATCGAATGTTGTTGGGACCCAATCTATAGATAAGTCCGCTCCAACATAAGCCACGTGGAGATAGAAAGAAAGAAAGAAAGAAAATTATTTTAATGTCCACGAGGCTAAAGATAGCCTATGGGACAAATTTCTTCTTCATCTGCTTGATGTATTCGACCCTTTTTCTGTGAAGCCTCACAATAAATGCTCCCAGCTTCTCGACAAACCCCTCACTAAATAAATTATCCCAAGAGCTAGCTGCCAACATATCTACATAACTTTCCTTGTTGCCTTTGAAAGTCTCACATTCTAAAATGAAATGCTTTTATGTTTCCACTTTTCCAGAAGAACAAAAAATGCATACTCTTTCCTCCCATAGTTCTTTTGGCCTTTTCCAGTGCCCTGTTTCATAACGGAATTTATGAGAATTAGTCCTTAACTGAGCAATAATAATTTTGGCTCTCCAAGAGATATTGGCCTCTATGTATTCTTTTGGTTGATGAATATGAGTACAATTAAACACTTCAATATAGTACTTTTTCTTTCTTCCTAGCTCCTTATCCCAAGTATGCTTGTGGAACTTATCCATAACAAAAGATTTTATCTCTTTGTTGTTTATGGGACACGTGTTCAAGCAAATACCCCATTTACTAAACCATTTGTTATTTTTCCGCATCTAAGTCTTTTTTGTTGTTGCACAATATGTCATTAAAGACAACCTTAGGCCATCTATCCTCTTCCATTTGCTTAAAAAAATTTAAATACCTTATGACTTGCACCATAGCAATTGCTTCAATAGGAGCAGCCCATGTTTCACTTAACAAGATAGCATAAGGAACTGCACTTTTAATCTTGAATTTGTTTGTAATCAAACGCTTCTGAATTTTCTCAATTTGTTTCCACTGCATATCGGATGTACTGTTGGCCCATAGTTCACAACCATAGAGAATCACTGGAATCACTAGAAGCCCAAAAACAGTTTGATTGGTTTTCCAGTCCTATAACTCTGCCTCTCTACACCTATTTTGAAAAGCATAAAATGCTTTCTAGCCCCCCAAAGTTCTTTTCTTTATACAACCATTCCAGCTTAGATTTTTGTTGAAGTCAATTCCGAGGTATTTGTAATCCACAACTTCTTCTAGAATGTTGCCTTCAAACTAAAACTTATGTTGGTTATGTTAGAAAATTATATATTACAGAGCAATGGAACACATAAAATATTGCAACAATATAAACACAGAAAACACATAAAACAAGAGAGACACAGAAATATGTGGTTCACCCAGTTTGGGCTACGTCCACGGAGAAACAACCAGTCCTTCTTTTTATATTATCCAGCAAATTGAAGAGATACAACCTATAGCAGATCCGTTGTAATTCCCTCTTCGCTCTCAATCTCCTCTCTCTTCCTCACTTAGAATATAGATATGCATAGACGCAATACAATTCCCTCATATATAGCGAGGGGTTTCCTTCTAGGGAAAAAAACCCTAAATTAAACATAACTTCTACCGTCAGATCTCCGCCTAATGAACGACCTAGATTGACTACGAAATTACAACATTTTACAAGGCAATTTTACATCTATTCTTAGCTTTGGGAGCGCTGCCCCCGATTCGCCTGCAAGGGGGGGAGGTGGGGGGGGGGCTCCCAAAGGGTCGCAGCTGCCCACCCCCCCCCCCCCCCCCGGACCCCCCCTGCAGCGAATATTTTACGGGCAGCATTACTGCCCCATTACGAATTGGGGTCCAATGCAGCGATACCTTTGAATACAGAAGATAATCAGGCTCCACACCCAACAATCTCCCACTTGGAGACTGATTATAGAAACTCCACCGCTGCTTCATTTGTTGGACAATGACTCCACTTTGGACCTAGCTGTTTCTCATCTTCTTCATCATACTTGAAGACCAATTGAAACTGAGAAAATTCTCAGTTTCTCCCTGGTTACAACTTTTGTTAACATATCTGCAAGATTCTGGCTAGTGTGTATATTTTCCAGCTTCAACTGTCCATCTTCCAACGCTGACCGTATGAAATGGTACTTGAGCTGTATATGTTTAGTCTTGGAATGAAATGCAGAGTTCTTTGCAAGATGTATGGCACTCTGGCTGTCACTGTATAACTTGCCCAACTCCTGCTTCTTACCCAATTCATCTAGAAACCTTTGTAATTAAATCATTTCTTTACTAGCCTCTGTAGCAGCAACATACTCTGTTTCTTTTGTTGAGAGTGCAACAACACTTTGCGATTTTAGACCCAACTAACAGTTGTTCCACCTACAGTAAACACATACCATGTTGTGCTCCTCCTGTTATCCCATATCTGCATCAACATATCCCTGTAGAGCAATGTTCGAACCACCAAAGCATAATGCTTGATTTGTGGTACCTCTCAAATACCTGAGAATCCACTTCACCGCCATCCAATGTTCTTTTTCTGGATTTTTCATGTACCTGCTTACAACTCCCACTGCATGTGCAATATCAGGCCTTGTGCAGACCATTGCATACATTAAGCTTCCAACTGCTGATGCATATGGAACTTTAGACATATGAGCCATTTCTTCCTGAGTTTTGGGACACTCCTCCTTACTAAATTTGAAATGGCTAAGCAAAGGTATACTAGCTGGTTTTGCATTCTGCATATTAAACATTTTCAACACCTTTTCTATGTACTCACTTTGAGACAATGTTAATTTGTGATTCTTCTTGTCTCTAGTTATTCTCATACCAAGGATTTGTTTTGCAGCACCCAAATCCTTCATTGCAGATGAGTTTTCCAATTTTCTTTTGAGCACATTTATTTCCTGCGTGTTAGAACTTGCAACAAGCATGTCATCTACATACAATAACAATATAATATAGCTACCATCATTTTACCTTTTGAGATAAACACAATGATCAGAGTGACATCTAGTATAACCTTGTTCATACATAAACCTGTCAAATTTTAGATACCACTGCCTTGGAGCCTATTTTAAGCCATACAAGCTCTTCTTCAACCTGCACACTAGTTTCTCCTTCCCTTTTACCTCATATCCTTGTGGCTGCTACATATATATCTCTTCCTCCAAATCCCCATGGAGAAAGGATGTCTTTACATCTAACTGCCCAAGATGAAAATCTTCAACTGCTACTAGACTTAAAATAGTTCTGATTGAAGTCATTTTAACAACAGGAGAAAATATCTCATCAAAATCTATACCCTTTTTCTGTGCAAACTCTTTCACCACAAGTCTAGCTTTATACCTTTTTCTACCTCCATCTTCTTCCTTCAACTTGTAAATCCATTTATTCTGCAATGTTGTTTTACCTATAGGCAACCTGACTAAGTCCCAAGTCTGGTTATGTGCTAAGGAGTCAATCTCTTCTTTCATGGCTTGCTCCCACTTCTTCCTGGTTTCTACCTGCACTACTTCTTCATAGCATTTTGGTTCACCAGAATCAATCAACAATACATAATATAATGAAGGAGAGTATCGTTCAGGGGGTCTACTTATCCTGGTAGATCTTCTAACACCACTTTCAGGTGTTTGAGGTGCTTGTTGTTGTTGTGGTTATTGTTCTGGCTGTTGATCATTATGATTTTCAAGCACCATCACTTTTCCTGTGATCTCGTCAAGCACCATGTATTCTCTGTTTTGTTTTTCCTGTTTCTTTTCCTGCAGTTGATCCTTGTACAAAACCTTCTTATTGAATATGACATCTCTACTCCTAATGATTTTGTGTTTTTCATAATCATAAAAGTGATAACCAAAATCATTAACACCATATCCAATAAAGGTACATTTCTTTGATTTTGCCTCAAGCTTTGTTCTATTTTATTTATTAATGTGGACAAAGGCTTCACAACCAAAAGTCTTTAAAAAATAGTAGTTTACCTTTTTACCTGTCCATGCCTCCTCTGGAATACCACCATCCAAGGAAATTGAAGGCCCTCTGTTTATTAGATAAACAGCAGTATCTACAGCATCTGCCCAAAATTATAAAGGCAATCCTACATGCAATCTCATGCACCTTGCACGCTCCATGATTGTCCTGTTCATCCTTTCTGACACACCATTTTCTTGTGGTGTTTCTGGAACTGTCTTCTCTCTACGAATTCCATTCTCTTAACAGTACCTATCAAACTCTTTGCTGCAATATTCACCTCCATTGTCTGATCTGAGACACTTCAACCTTTTTCCTGTCTTATTTTCAACCAAAGCTTTCCATTTATTGAGAGTATCAAATACATCAGATTTATTTCGAATATAATAAATCCAATTTTTTCTGGTTGCATCATCAATAAAAGTAACATAACACGAGAGCCACCAAGAGATGATACCTGAGCAGGTCCCCATACATCTGTATGCACAAGCTCTAATTTTTCGCTCTTCTTTTCTTTCCCAACTTCGAGGAATCTGACTCTCTTCTGTTTTCCATAAACACAATTCTCATAGAATTTTAAATCAACATGCTTCAAACCTGGCAAAAAATTTCTTGAGTGAAGAATTTGCATCCCCTTCTCACTCATGTGCCCAAGCCTATGATGCCACAATTTCGTATCTTCTCCTGTAGAGGTTAAAGCATTAACAGAATTAGAAATACCATTGCATAAATACAATGTACCTTTCCTCCTTTCGCTATTACCAGGGATCCTTTAGTGACCTTCTAGGTTTTATCTGTGAAAGTAGTTGCGCAACCTTCACCTCCCAACTGCCCTGTTGAAATCAGATTTTTCTTCAGATCTGGAACATGCCTTACCTCTTTCAATATCCACTGATTTCCATTTCGCTGTTTTATGAAAACTGTACCCATTCCAATGATTTTACAAGGTTTATCATCACCCAATCGAACCTGTCCAAAATCTTCTTGAACATAATCATAAAAATGTTTCCTATCTGGTGTGGCATGGAACGAGGCCCCTGAATCTACCACCCATGCAGCAATAATAATTTCTAATGAAAGAATCAAAGCATCTTGCAACACATCACCTGTTACATTCGCTTCATGATTATTTTCTTGCTGCGCATCTCCTTCTTTTCCCTTTCAAGACTTGCAGTCTTTCTTCAAGTGTCCTTTCTTCCCGCATTTCCAGCACACTATCCCCGATCTAGACTTGGATCTGCCTTTCTTGACTTACTACGATATCCAGCGCTCTTTCCTCTTTCCATTTTTCTTCCCCTAGTCTCTGCAGTCAAAGCATTACTTGATGTCTCACCGGAGCTTTTCCGTCGCATTTCCTCGGTAAGGATTGCACCGACAACATCATCAAACTTTAAAGTACTAGATCCAGAGACAGAGTTACTAATGGCCATAACTAAACCATTCCAACTTTCTGGCAATGAGCACAGAAATAACATAGCCTTAACTTCATCATCAAAATTTACCCCTACAGAACTTAACTGACTGGTAATTGTATTAAACTCATTTAAATTATCAGCAACAAATCCACCTTCTGACATCTTCATATTAAATAAACGCTTCATAAGAAATACCTTATTTGAGGCCAATGGTTTTTCATATAGTTTGTCCAATGTCGACATTAAACCCTTTGTTGTCGTTTCCTTTGAAATATTAAACGCTACTGATGCCGCTAGGCATAGCCGTATTGTTCCAAGTGCTTTTCTGTCGAGAATATCCCATTCTGTGTTTATCATACTTGTCGGCTTCTTTGTTTTTCTGTTCAATGGTTGGTACAGATCTCTTTAGTACAAATAATCTTCCATCTGCATCTTCCATAGCTGGTAGTTTTGGCCGTTAAATTTTTCGACCCTAAACCTACCATATTCCGCCATTGCTCCCACTCGAACCAGGAACCCTTCTCTCCTGCAAGTTTATCAGCCAAATAGACCTTCGGGTCTGATACGAGTTGTTAGAAAATTATATATTACAGAGCAATGGAACACATAAAATATTGCAGAAATATAAACACAGAAAATGCATAAAACAAGAGAGACACAGATATACGTGGTTCACCCAGTTTGGGCTATGTCCACGAAGAAACAGCCAGTCCTTCTTTTTATATTATCTAGCAAACTGAAGAGATACAACCTACAATAGATCCACTGTAATTCCCTCTTCGCTCTCAATCTCCTCTCTCTTCCTCACTCAGAATACAGATATGCATAGACGCAATACAATTCCCTCATATATAGCTAGGGGTTGCATTCTAGGGAAAAAAACCCTAAATTAAACATAACTTCTACCGTCAGATCTCCGCCTAATGAACGACTCAGATTGACTATGAAATTACAACATTTTACAATGCAATTTTACATCTATTCTTAGCTTCGGGAGCGCTACCCCCGATCCACCCCACAAGGGGGGGGCCTCCCAAAAGGTCGCAGCTGCCTCCCCTAGACCCCCCTTGCAATGAATATTTTACGAGCGGTGTTGCTACCCCATTACAAACTGGGGTCCAATGCAGCGATACCTTTGAATACAGAAGATAATCAGGCTCCACAGCCAACAGGTTATGTTTTCTTTTTCTAGAGAAAACCACTATTTTCGCTTTGCTGGTATTAACTTACATCCCCACACTTCTACAAAAATTCTCAAGGGGTAGTAAGTGTTCTTGCAAACCAAGATCCGATTTAGCAATCAGAATAAGGTCATGTGCATACAAAAGAAGCCTTATAACAAAATTTCCCAAATAGATACCATCACCCCCTTGTGAATTTAACCACTCCTCAATCTTGTCGATATATAACCCAAAAAGGGTAGGAGACAGTGGGCAACCTTGCTTGACCCCGATATCGCTTCTAAAACTTTCATAAATTCTTGTTGAAGTTCTAATTTTGACTTTCACCTCTTCATACAACCTATGCACAACTACTCTCAAATGTTTAGAAACCCCAAGTTCCTCCATATTGTTCCAAATTTTATCCCTAGGAACCGTGTCAAACGCTTTTTTGAAATCAACAAAGCAACAAAAAACTTCTTCCTTTTTCTCCCAAACTTTTTCAATGATGTGCCTTAAAATTATATAATGATCAATTGTGGAATGGTTAGGTCTAAAACCTGCTTTCTCTTTAGCACGTTTATCTCTTTCTTCTGCCCACTTGCTAATTTTATTTTCTAGCATGCTTCCAAATAGATTTGCAAAAAAATGGTTTATCATGATGGTCCTATAATTGGAGGGATTATTGATGTCACCACTCTTGAAAAGAAGTATTGCCAGATTATTTTTCCAATCTATGGGGAGCCCCTTTTGTATGATGTTGTTGAAAAATTTTGTAATGTGAGGTGCATGACTCTTCGAGCCCCACTTTAGATATTCTGCTTGGAGTTCAGCTAATTCTTTTTCTTTTCCAACACCCAACTTCTTGATACCCATCTCTACCTCTTGCACGGTGAAGAGTTTAGTATTAGTGTTGACCAAGGGGGGAGGGTCAACCTTGGGATCTTGCTCATAGAGTTGTCTTGCATAGTCAAACTATTTAGAAGTTGTAATACTATTTCCAGTTTGTATATTTTTCGGTTCGAGCTTCTTCCAAACTAATTTGGGATTATTTTTCCCAAGAAATATTAGTTCTTCCCTCCTCGAAACCATGAAATTGGCCTTTTTCTTGCTTACTAACCGCTTGTAAGCTTTGAGTTTTATGTTATCCTTGTTTGACTCTTTCCACATTCTCCTTGCCTTTTTTCATTCCTCGTCAAACCAAGCATTAATTGGAAAGCAATTTGTTTCATACTTCTTAAGTTTTTCTCTTTTGCACTCTGCAAGTGCGCATTGAATTAAATGTGTTAATTCATGACTATGAAGGTCGTGAATTGTGATTTTCGCCTTCTCGAATAACCTCTCTAGCGTCATTTTGAAGGTATTACAATTTTCTTGATCCAGATCTTGGGGGGAGGTCCCCAAGATCTAAAAGATTGAAATGGATTTTGGGGGAAGAGGCCCCCAAGATCTAAAAAATTGAAATGCCAGAATAAAAAGAGGAGAATGCCCAATAAACAAAACCACAAATAAATTTTTTGTTAAAAACAGAGAATAAGTGTAAAAGCTACATTGTGACGGACAAAACTGTCATTTTACAAAATGCGACTTGTTACTTATAGTATTTTTCTGTTACAATACCACGGGTAAATTCTATGGGTGAATGAATACCATGGGTGGATGTCACAATACCATGGGAAAATGCCATGGGTGGATGTCACTTACAATACCATGGGTGGATGCCACTTACAATACCATGGGTAAATTCCATGGGTGGATGAATACCATGGGTTGATGTCATTTTCCATTCGAATCATTCCTCCCTCCTTAAGAAGCAATGGTCCCCATTGTGTGAAGTTCCCTCCTGTGAAGCCTTTATTGAATATGAAGAGTCACTAAAGAGAAGGGTTTTATGTAATTGACCCATAACCATGATGAACGAAGATCCGAGGATAGAGATACCCTGTAATGCTTGTGACCAACTGTGATACTCACAGTGTGCGGCATAGCAAATTGACTTCGATGAAGTGTGGGTTTGTGGATGACCCATAACCATGATGAACGAAGATCTGAGGATAGAGATGCCCTGTAATGCTTGTGACCAACTGTGATACTGACAGTGTGCGGCCTAGAAAATGGACTTCAATGAAGTGTGGGTTTGTGGATGACCCATAACCATGAAAAACGAATATCCAAAGATAGAGATACCCTTTAATGCTTGTGATCAACTGTGATACTAACAGTGTGCGACCTAGCAAATGGACTTCGATGACAAGGATTTTGTGCAATTGACCCATAACCGTGATGTTGGTTGTTGATGAAGTAGCAGGTGCCTACATAACCTGGGGTGGGAGAGAACATCTCCAAAGAACCCAAGCCGAATGTTACTATGCTAAAACTAATGAATGTGAAGCAGGTGCCTACTAAAGCGGGGTGGGAGGGCACGTCTCCAAAAGGAAACTGCTTTGAATGTTGCTCCAGAATTAAAATAGACATAACTCGGTCAATATAACTCATAATATTTATTATAACCTATTTTTGGAAACAGAAGGACCATTTTTTATCTTCTCATGTGTTGGAAATCCTTATCTGGACACTCTAGAATCTCAGATTTGCGAAGCAACTTTTCAGTCGTCACAAAAGTTCTAAAAAAATAGTTGATTTTAATCAACGATATCTCTTACATACGAACTCCGATTCGACCCATTTCTTTTTTAAATTGAGAAATTTTTCGAGAGGAGCTTTAGATCTACAATCACTTTTCTGAAATTCTGCACCAAAATTACAAAAAAATATAGGAGAGCCTCCCTCCATGAATTATCGTCAAAAACATTTTTGCAACATAGTTGATTTTAAATTAGCGATATCTCCCTCATTCGGCCTCCGATTCAGCCGATTTTTTTTTGAATTTGGGTATTTTTTCGCAAGGAATACAGATATGTTATTTTTTTTTTTAATTTTGTACCAAAAATTTCAGATCTGATCTGCGAATGCACCGCCCAAAAACATTCATGAAAAAAATATATATATTTCTGCTTGGCCCAAGAAAATTCTCTATGGAGGACGTAGTACACACCTGAAGTTTGTTGAATATTGCTACAAAATTCAAAACTAAAATATGCATCAAACCCTCATTCCCTTGGAATCATAACCTGCTCTGATACCACTGATCCGGATCTTGAGGGGAGGTCCCCGAGATCTAAAAGATTGAAATGGATTTGGGGGAGAGGCCCCCAAGATCTGAAAAATTGAAATGCCAGAAGAAAAAGAGGAGAATGCTCAATAAACAAAACCACAAAGAAAATTTTTATTAAAAACGGAGAATAATTGTAAAAGCTACATTGTGGCGGACAAACTGTCATTTTACAAAATGTGACTTGTTACTTATAGTATCTTTTGATTACAATACCACGGGTAAATTCCATGGGTGAATAAATACCATGGGTGGATGTCACAATACTATAGGAAAATACCATGGGTGGATGCCACTTACAATACCATGGGTGGATGAATACCATGGATTGATGCCATTTTCCATTCGGATCATTTCTAGAGTCAAAAGAATTATTCCCTTTGGGAGATTTTGTTGGACATGTTGAATTTTTTACTCTAATTGTTTCTTTCCAGTCCAAGAGAAACTTAAATAAATTGGTTTGTGATCTGATTTTTAAGTCCTAAAGTTGATCTCCAATCAAAACTTCCTCCATTTTCTCACACAAACCATGCGAGCAAATTACATAATCTACTACACTTACTCCATTGTAAATATTGTAAGTGAAATTACCAGACTTTTCCCATCTAGTCAAGCCATTACAAATGGCTAAATCAAAGCCCCACATAGAGTAAGCAATTGTTCACCAAAGAGATTGCAACCCTTGTCCTTTGAAATTCTTTCCCACTGATGATTACTCTCTTCTGTAAGCCAAATAGGGTCACAGTCTTCTTTACAACAAATAATGCTAGCTTTCTCACTTGCAATCCTAGCATTGAAATCACCCACTATAAGGACTTCACCTAGCAGAGAATATATTGCAATATCTGTTTTTAAGGTTGCAAATGGATCTTTGTGGTCAAGCCCTCTACCTTTGAAGTTTTTTGAAACTTGTGGTGCAAAATAACATGTTGCAATTTTGATGCGGTTTCCATTTTCTGATATTTTAAACCAAATGAATTGTTTATTTGAGTCTTCTTTTTCTAACTGAATGAGACAACTTTCTATCTCCTTCACTAAAACCATGAGACCCCCGTTCCCTTTGTCATTCCCTGCTTCCTTGTTCCACACTGTCATCTTCCAGTATCCTTCAAACAAAGGTGTCTTGCACCCTTCATGCTCATGTGTTTCTATGAGGTAAATTATGTCTCTATCTTCCTCAATAGGCCCTAACCCAGGTCCTCGTCTCCATGGGTAATCTCTACAGTTCCAACAAACTAATCTTAAGGAAACCTGGGTATGACTTAATTTCTATTTATTTTGACATGCAAGACTCACATTTGAGTCTTTGTTCCTGCTTCCCCATACTGACCTTGCTCCCTAATTTCCTGTTGAAGAGTTTGTTGCCTCTTCTTTATTACCATATTGCTGCTCTATTTTGGAAGGAGATCCAAATCGCGCTATCACAGTTTTACCTTTATAAATCCATGCTCTCTTTCCTTCATCTCTTTCTGCCCTAAACTTTACATTTCCTCCCTCCTTTCCTCCTGTTGTCTTACAATTAAATGTTCTACTAGAAAAAAGCAAGAACCCCTCAATAGATGCTTCTTGTTTAGAATGATATATTTATCACGCAAGCTAGGCATGATGACTTTTATGGGCCTGGCTCTCTCACTGTTAAACTTACCCACCCTCCATGCTTGGCATATTTTTCCTTTCCATAGCAACTTGTCTTTCAAGAAGTCTCTTGCAAGGTCAAGAGTACATTCATTTTTCCCAGAGTCTTTCATCCCTTTAATAATTATGTTTGTTGCTCTATTTTGTCTTTCCTTGCCTTCTCTATCTAAGTTGCATGTTTTCAACCCGAATGTTTGTTTCTCCTTTCTTATTAGAAGAATTGCTAATGACTTGCGCCCAAGTTTTGGAAACTTTGGTGGAATCTTCTTTCCTTTCTTCTCTTGCTTTCTCTTCATGGTTGTCTATTTGGGCAATCGTTTTCACTTTAGCCTAGGATGATTTCGCATTCACCACCTCTATACTTTCCACTACATATTTCTTTATGTTTTGCGCATCCACCTTCATGCATTTCCACTATGTCTTTCATATCAAGAGAGCTTCCTGTAGCAATTCCACTTATTCTTTCAAAACTTTATTGCTTTTTGCTAAAGCCTTGTTCTCAGCTATTATTATATGAATTTTATTATCTATTTCCTGCCCTTTAGCTTCTAAAACCTCCAACCTTTGTTTTGCCTTTAACATTCATTCAAATAAAAATCAGATGACCAAGTGAGAGGTGTGGATGTGGGACTATAGAAGGCATAATCATCAATGAATTTTCCTCTAGACTTCTTGTTGCCACATGCTTGTAGAGGGGACTTGTTTGAGTGCTTATTGTGAAGGGCTCGAGTACTTTCCCTTTGAGACCATTTTTCCTTGTTTGCTCCCATTTTGGATGGACTAGTATTTTTTTTTAAATTCCTTGATATTGTTTGGCATTGATCCAAGCCCACTTCCCAGCTTTGGCGGATAAGGCAATTTTCACTTGTCCTAAATCATTTGTCTCCACAGGTTCTGAAATTTCTTGTCCTATTGTCATGTTTGAATGCATTTGTCATCCAACCTATTCCAAGAAAGATGTAGGTCCAACCTATTCCTCACTACATGCCTGTAGAAATCGGTCTTTGCCCTTCTCCTCACTGTTATTGTCTAAACCCCACTTCCCCTATCTCTTATTCGTTATCCCCTGTCTGTTATGCTATCCACTGCTGCTGTAGGACTGCCTGCGACTACACAACACCCTAGAGCGTTGAAAAACTTTGATACAGTGTGGATTTTAACCAGTATAAATCCATCTTAAACACAAATCCAACATGAGCCGAGAGGGATCAAATTTCTTTAGGTGCTGACTTATTTTAAAGTGCAAAAAAAATGTGTTGCTTTTTATTGTTCAAATTGTATTTTTTGAATGTTATAGAGATTACATAACATGTGCATTGAGCCATTTTATCAGCACCAATTAAACTTTTTTTTATTATTAATATATTTATAAGTATGTATCAACATTAATTCATATTAAAATATTTTATTCATAACAACATTGAAATATATTCTTTTAACATGTTTTCTGTCTCTCTCTCTCTCTCTCTCTCTCTCTCTCTCTCTCTCTCTCTATATATATATATATATATATATATATATAGATATATAAAGTTGATATCACGTATTAAAATATTTTTGAAAAGTAAAGATTTAAACATCACATTCACATGTATTTTTTTAGTTTTAATTACTTCACATGAAATTATATTAGGTCATATGGACAACTAATTAAATATGCATAGAATTTTTTGTTTTCTTCTTTATTATAGTCCAGGTTGCTTTTTTATTTGAAAAATAATTTATTTTTATTTGAAGAGAGAAAAACATACTTACACATCCCCCTCATGCTAGGTTGTAGAATAAGCCTTTCGACATCATGAGATAGAGAATATTCACCACATAATAAAATTCCTTGTAGAAAATCTATGATAGGTTAACCCGATAATGCAATATAAATCAAAGCAAAATACTATAACCTACTTCTAAATTTGCGGAAGCTTAAAGATCAAGCTGAACAATATAACCAGAAGAAGAAGAATCAATGGCACACTACACATGAAAATGCATTGAGGAAAGTCTCAGATAAAAACCCCACACTATTGTGTTATCATACATGGTGGAAATACATAGGAATTATACAAAGCCTTAGCTCTCACAGCCGGCCATCTCTCATTACAATCCTCACAGATGCTCATAGGCAATCTTGGCTTCTCTCCAGCCTTCCTCTCTGCCCTCCAAGCTCCTATTTCCTTGTGTTGTTCCTTGTGGATGATTAGCCTATTACCAAGTGGAAAAACAAGCCTTCAAAACTGTGCAATCCTCAAGGATGAATCCTTGACTGCATGCATGAGTTTTCTCCATGAGAAAACACATGCAACTGATAGTACATTGTCCTTGAACATTAATCTCAACTGGGTCTTTCTCATAATAGACATGCATGAGTTTCTGATGAGGGAATCTTCAGTTAACTGGAGTAGCACTAGTTGAGTGCATTAATGCATCAACTGACTGTTAACTCACTATTAGTTCCTCAAACAGTTTGGAACTAATTTAACTGGACTTAACTTAGTAAACTAAGTTAACTAATTACAACTCAAATATAACTCAACCTTATCTCCTTAATTTAAGGGATAATTCTTGCATGACTTCAGAAAGACTTCTAACTTGAATTTCTCCAACTAATTAATTTAAAATAAATTAATTAATTATTTCCAAGTAGCTATTAAGACTAAGTTCGATTTTAATTCACAATTTAATTCAAGGACAAATTAAATTGAAATATTCTTGTTGCCATATTTCAACACTCCCTCTCAACAAGAAAGGGATTATCTGCCACCTCGATCCTGTCCCTATGGAACTCGAATTTACACTTTGACAATGCCTTTGTCAAAATGTCAGCATATTTCTCCTTTGTCGAAATATACTACAACAATATGATCCTCCTCGCTACACAGTCTCTGAGATGATGATATCGAAAGTCGATGTGCTTGGACCTATCATGAAATACTAAATTCCCATAGAGTTTGATACAACTCTGATTATCACAATAGATCACAGTTGGATCCATCCTCTGATCAAACAAACCAACTAGGATTTTCCACATCCAGATGGCCTCACATGCTGCCTAACTTGCAGCCATGTATTCTACCTCTGTTGAGCTGAGTGCAACTGACCTTTGTTTCCTGCTGTACCAAGAAACTGTCGCTGACCCAAGGTTGAAAATCCCTCCTGATGTGCTCTTCCGATCTGATGGACTCCCTGCCCAATCTGCATCAGTGAAGCCCTGTAGCTTCACTCCCTCTGTCCGTCTGTACCATAATCCATACTGAGATGTGCCTCTGAGGTATCTCAATACATGCTTTTCTGCCTTCCAAAACATCTTGGTAGGTTGAACCATCGCTTGACTCAGCTAGTTCACTGCATAGCACAAATCTGGTCATGTGTTCATTAAGTACATCAGTGAACCCACAAGTTGCCTGTACATAGTAGCCTCTACCACTTCTCTTGAAGTAGCAACCTCCTTCCTCCAGTTACCTGCTAGAGGAGTCTACATGGGCTTGCACTTCTCCATGTGGAATCTCCTGAGTATCTCGTTGGCATACTTGCCCTGAGACACAAACAAATCCCCATCCTTCTGCCACACTTCCATGCCAAGGAAGTAATGCATGAGACCCATGTCTTTCATCTCGAATTCTCTTGCAAGGTCCTCCTTGCAAGACATGATCAACTGATCATCACCAATCAATATGAGATCATCAACATAAAGTACGATGATCAACAGCTTACCTTTCACCACGATGTGGTACAGGTTCGCATCCACTTCACTCTTTGTGAAGCCCAACCTGGTGAAGTAGTTGTCTATCCTGGTGTACCAAGCACGAGGTGCTTGCTTTAGCCTGTACAATGTTCTCTTGAGTCGGCACACATGCAACTCACGATCGAAGGTCTCAAAACCTTCCGGCTACTCTATGTACACCTCTTCCTCAATCTGGCCATTGAGGAATGTAGTCTTCACATCCATCTGATGGATCTTCCAACCCATCTATGTTGATAGTGCCAACATAGATCTGATAGATGAGTACCTTGCGACAGGAGCAAAAGTCTCATCATAGTCAATCCCCTCGACCTGTGAAAAGCCACGGGCAACAAATCTTGCCTTATGCTTCTCCACACTACCATCAGCAGCTTGCTTTACCTTGTAAAGCCAACGGGAACTCACAACTGATTTGTTCTCTGGTCTCGGAACCACGTCCCAAACACTATTACAAATTATGGAGTCATACTCCTCCACCATAGCATCAACCCAAATCGGCTGCTGCATTGCTTCCTCAAAGGAAGATGGCTTGGTCTCAACGCATTCCCTAGTAAGGGCCATGTATCCAGTGTACCTCTCAGGTGACCTCCTCTGTCTGCGCTAAGAAAATGGTGCTCCCACATTCTCTCTTGCATCCTCCAACAATCTGTCAGCTTCTCTTATGCGCTTTTGTCCATCTTTGGAAGACTCTACTTGAGTGGATGTCTCCACTCCTGGAACCTCTGCATGTGGTTGCTCCGCATCATTCTGAGGCTCCTCCTCCTTAGGAACCAATAGTTCCTCCACAGCCTGTAGTTGGAGCTCCCTCTCAAGGTAAACTCACATGGCCTTCTGCTCATCAAACTTGAGATCTTTGCAAGCCACTGTCCTTCGACTGGTAGGCAAGTACACCCAATAGTTGTGAGGTGTATCAGTGTAACCCACAAATATCCCCAACTCTGTTGTCAGCTCAAGTTTCTTTCATGCATCCTTTGTCACATGGTAATATATCGTTGAGCCAAAGATCCTGAAGTGACCCACATGTGGTCTCTTACGGGAGAAATATTCCTCTGATGTCTTCATCCCAAGCATGCGATGCGGGTTTCTATTCTGCAAATAGACTGTTATGTTGCATGCCTCAGCCCACAACTGAAGTGGTAGGCCTTGGTCATGCAGCATTGCCCATGCTACCCCTACAATAGTTTTGTTCTTCCTCTCGGCCACCCCATTCTGCTGTGGGTTATGAGGTGCCGTCAACTCTCGTTTAATTCCTTCTGCTACACAAAAGTCCTTAAACTCTTGAGAGACATATTCTCCACTGTTGTCGCTTCTCAAGGCCTTGATCTTCTTCCTTGACTCTTTCTCAACCAAAGCTTTGAACTCACAAAACTTTGTGAAGGTTTGGTCCTTCTTCTGCATGAAATAAATCCAGCATTTACGAGAATAGTCATCAATGAAAATCACATAATACCTTTGCTTCGCTATGGATGCCATCGAGAATGGTCCACACAAATCAGTATGAACTCGCTCTAAGATAGCCTCTGCTCGACTGTCTCGATCATGAAAGGAAGACTTGGTGTACTTTCCCAAGGTACAACCTTTGCATGTGTCAACTTGCTCAAGTTTACCTTTGGGAAGTCCTGTAGATATCTTCTGCATTATCTTAAAAGCCCCATGATGTAAATGGCCCAACCGCCTGTGCCACAACTCGCCAATGTATTGGCTTTGCACCAATTCTGCTTTCGTAATCAATGTTGCACAATCATCTACCTCTAGTTCATAGAGATTCTTCACCCGAATCCCTATCCTCTTGGTCTGACCCGTGGCCATGTGTCATAGGAATTCCTTTCCTTTACTGAAGACAACATCGTAGCCTTTGTCCTCCAACATCGCAACCGATACCAAGTTCTTATTCAGTCCAAGCACATACATCACATCTGTCAAGGTGAGAGGAGCTCCATGCTCCCTCTGAAAAGCAACCGTGCCCACTCCTGAAACACTATACCTGCCGTCGTCACCCATCTCTATGTCCATCTTGAGGTCTTTCTCCTCCAAGGCACTAAATAAATTTTTATCACTGGTCATGTGGAATGAGGCTCCATTGTCAAGATGCCAGGAACAACCCATCATTGATGACACCATGCATGCGATGAGGGTAAAGTCCATTTCGAAGTGAGAGGCAAATGCCTCACCTTCCGATCCTTCCAATGATCCCTTCTTGGACTTCTTCAATGGGAAATTAATCGCATAATGTCCCATCTTGTGACAATTAAAGCATCTTACTTTAGACATGTCACCCTTCTTCCCTCCATGAGAAGAATTCGATTTGAAATGGGAAGCCTTCCCCTTCCCTTTCCTTGCCTTACTTGGTAAGGCCAAATTTTCTTCATCTTCATTCTTGGATGAAGAACCATCTCGTGTGCTCCTCCTGATCTCCTCCTGCATAAGATCCGACCACAGTCGTTCCCAATCCGGCAGTTTCTCCCTTCCATTCACAGAGTCCTGGTAGCTATTCCAACTCTTTGGAAGGCTAAGGAGAGCGAGGCTCACCATATTATCATCAGCAGTAGTTATTCCCACACTGCCAAGCTCATCTCTGCAGGTGGTGAGATTGTTCATATATGTGGAAATAGTATTGCCCTTCTCCATCTTGATTCTTCGAAGCTTATCCTTGAGCGCCAATTTCCTCTGGTCGCTACTGTTCTGGTAGAGGTCCTTCAATGTCTTCCACATTGAAAATGGAGTATCCTTCCCATGGAGACTCGAGACAATATGGTCTCGAACTCCCTCAAGGATGATCTGTCTCGCCTTCGCCACACACTTCTTCCACTCAGCCAACTCTTGTGCATTAGTTGAAGTTGGCTTTGGGATTTCTTGATCAATGAATTCCTTCAAGCCATTGTCTTCTAATACAACCTCCATTCTATCTTTCCATGCTATGTAATTCGAGCTACCTTCCAAGGCATACTCGAGTCTTAAGCCATAGAACGCCATTAGCCAACCTTGAAGTATGATATGAATTCGATTTGCACTTGCAACCCCGAACTTCAAACTTCAAATTCTCTTCTCAATATATTGTTCACAGCTCCGATACCATGTAGAAAATCTGTGATAGGTTAACCCGATAATGCAATATAAATCAAAGCAAAATACTATAACCTACTTCTACTATCAATTTGCGGAAGCTTAAAGATCGAGTTGAACAATATAACCAGAAGAAGAAGAATCAATGGCACAATACACATGAAAATGCTTTGGGGAAAGTCTCAGATAAAACCCCCACACTATTGTATTATCATACATGGTGGAAATACATAGGAATTATACAAAGCCTTAGCTCTCACAGCTAGCCAGCTCTCAGTACAATCCTCACAGATGCTCACAGGCAATCTTGGCTTCTCTCCAGCCTTCCTCTCTGCCTCCAAGCTCCTATTTCCTTGTGCGGTTCCTTGTGGATGATTAGCCTATTACCAAGTGGAAAAACAAGCCTTCAAAACTGTGCAATCCTCAAGGATGAATCCTTGACTGCATGCATGAGTTTTCTCCATGAGAAAACACATGCAATTGATAGTGCACTGTTCTTGAACATTAATCTCAACTGGGTCTTTCTCAGAATAGACATGCATGAGTTTCTGATGAGGGAATCTTCAGTTAACTGGAGTAGCACTAGTTGAGTGCATTAATGCATCAACTGACTGTTAACTCAATATTAGTTCCTCAAAGAGTTTGGAACTAATTTAACTGGACTTAACTCAGTAAACCGAGTTAACTAATTACAACTCAAATATAACTCAATCGTATCTCCTTAATTCAAGGGATAACTCTTGCATGACTTAAGAAAAACTTCTAACTTGAATTTCTCCAACTAATTAATTTAAAATAAATTAATTAATTATTTCCAAATAGTTGTTAAGACTAAATTCGATTTTAATTCACAATTTAATTCAAGAACAAATTAAATTGGAATATTCTTGTTGCCATATTTCCACATTCCTAACTTTAAAATGTCCATGTAAACGATCACCAAAATTAACAAGAATGAGAAAAAATAAGAAATAAGTCTCTATCATAATCTCCTTTCTGATATAAACATGGGATAGTAAAATTCATATTCAATTTTTGAAAATTAAAATTTCAATTAATCAACACCAAAAATATTGATGTATTCTTACTTTTCAAAATATTAGATTATGTTGAAAGGTATTTTAAAGGATAAACGGAATGGATATTTGTTTAAAGTTGCTGGAAGCTAGATTATATATATATATATATAGATTTTTAAAATATTTATTTTTTATTAAAAAAATAATTTATTAATTTATGAAATGTTTTTAAAATATTTATTTTTTATTAAAAAATTATTTATTAATTTATGAAGTTTTTGATGAAGGGTGAACATATACACTGTTAAAGTACTTTTTGAGATATGATTGATCCAAATCTCCTATAAATTAATTAGCAAAAAATATATATATTTTTTAATTAATTAGCAAAAAATATATATATTTTTTAATTTTAAAAATATTTAAAAGAAATTTTAATTCAAACCAATAATTTTTTAAAAGCATACTAGTTATCTCTCCTTTTGACATGTCTTAGAGTATCAATGGAATAACTAAAAAAAATTATATCGACGTATTTTTTATTACACATTTTTATTTATATTTTAAAACATAGTATCAATGGAATAGCTAGAATTTTTTTTTATAAACATATTTTTTATAACACATTTTTATTTATATTTTAAAATATTTTTTATTATGATATATTATAATTTTTATAACACATTTTTATTTATATTTTAAAATATTTTTTTATTATGATATATTATAATTTTTATTAACAATATTAATATTATTATCATAAACATTTAAAAATTACAATTTAATAATCTTCACAATTTTAATTAATTATTAAATTCATTAAACAACTTTATATTTCCATTCACCCATTCATATACATATATATTAATTCGAGTGAAAAATAAAATTATTATGAAAATTGAAATTGTTATTAAAAAATCAAAATCTTTATTTATAACGGGTTTTAGAGGTCTTATATAGTATATTAATTTTAGTGAAAATAATATTAAAAAATTAGAACGGGTTTTTAAAGGATTCAAATTGTGTATTTAAAATTTGATAATTAAAAAATTAATATTTTTTTCTATTTTAATAATTAAAATGTTAATTTAAATATTTTTAGAAAAACATAAAAATATATTATAAATTTTAGTTAAATAATATATATAATTTAAAATATTTCTAAATGTCAAATAATATACACAATTTAAAATATTTCTAAATTTTTCAAAGCAACTGAATCTATTTGTAAATTTAAAAATATAAATTAAATAACCGAAAAATAACCATCAAAAATAAATTGAGTAAAGGAACGAAAATATAAAACAATTAAATTGCAACCTAACAAAATATCCCAGTGTTGTTTAAAATGGCCAACACAGCGCTTCAAACTCTGAATCGACCAATACTCTGACCAAAATAGATTAAACGTTGCTTAAAATCAACGATGCACCAACCAAAGTGGCCTAAACATTGTTTAAAATGTCCAATACAACATTTCAAAAAACTGAAAATGTCACTGAAACGTTTCAGCTACATTTCAGAGGAGTTTTCTACAAAGAAACGTTTCTAAAACACAAAAACATGTTTCCAACACCTTTGAGTGGAGCTTCCAATAACATAGATATTCTTTAAATTGCAAAGTCAACTTCCTCTTCCTCTGGAGTAGACACTATTCAGTGACATGTCAACATTCAATATTTTTGTGACATGTAGGAAATGATACTGCAAACACAGACAGAAAAGTAAAATGTTAATTGGGTTTATTTAAAGTATTGCTATCAGGGTTGTTGCCTAAACAGTTTTTAGAAAATCGAAACATGCATATTCTTCCTATCGAATATAAAGATATTTCTTATGAATAAAAGTGAATATATAATATGTCAAGAATTCTGAATACAAACCAATGATTAATTCCCAAATTTTTTCAGTCACCTTAAAAACTTTCAGATGTCAAAAAAGCTTGTACCATTTTTACCAACACCCAATCTGACCACACCTTGCAGTTCATCATCCCAAACATTTGGGATCTGCAAATTTTTCAAGCAAGATATGTGAGAAGAGTTACATTTAGCTAACTCATTAATAATACCACTAAAAATGACCTACCAATGCAGAATTGAAAAATGTAGGTTGAAAAACATGATATGAGCACTGAGCTTTGAATCGATGTATCATGTAGTACCTTGGCATCTCCACAGCCTTCTATGAGAGAAGAATTTTCATTCATTATCTTTCTGAGTGCAACTTGTCTTGCATTTCCCATACACTGCTCCTCCATTTCATAGGGCATGCCAACTTGCATAGTTACCCATTCAGACTGGTGAAATTGTGGATATGCCATGGTGTTATCAAAAGCTATTGACATACCTGATGGTTCAAGCATCTGCAAAACAACCAACAAAAAGTCAAAAATGATTTCATCCTAATTATTTTCTTTATAGACAAATATTGAGATCCAAGATGTATCACAGGTTTAGAACAAAAGGAATATAGTTATGAGCAAAGATAAAGAGATCAATTCTAACTCACAAAAACTTCATAAATGCTGAAAAGGGGACTCAAAGACACCACATTTGAACCCTTGTGGTCACCCACTTTCACATTCATATCGTAACTTCTTGTCTAAGGCATGAAAGTATGTTCTAACTACATTTTAGCGACAGGCTACAGAAACAATATTGAGAGATGCAAATCTCTGAGAATCCAAATAAGCATTGCAAATCTCTGAAAATCCAAATCAGCATTTTTTTTTTAGTAAAAAGGCAACATTCAAGTTATGAACATTTTGATTGAACTTACATCGTTGGCAAGAAAGTTTTCCATGTTAAAGTCCAATTTGGGGTTAACAGCTTCAAGCTTCATAGATAGAAACTGTGAAAAAAAATGATAACAAGTCAATTAGGATCCTAAGCAAGCAGATAATCTATGAAATCAGTCCTTTACAAAACATTTCAGGACTTTACCTCAACTTGGCGCTGAAGTGATTGTACATAGTTAATTATCTCATCCACCATCAGTGCTTTACCAGTTATCTACATAAAAAATAGTCCATATTTTGGTTCAACATGTCGGAACAAAAAATTAGTTGCATTTGCCAAGCAGAAAAGAAGACCCTAAAAAGCTGCAACCTTGACTACCTTATTACATCCAGGAACAAGATCTTGCAAAAGTTTCATGCGTTCGCTGATCTTTTCTCTTCGCACCTGTTATTCAGAAAACATATTTAGAATTCCTTCACCTTTGAGATTTTATGAAAAATCATTCTGAATGTGCAGATTTTATACAGGCATAGCCGTCACCCAAGAACTGACGTTCTTTTATTTTTTGCATCAGCCAGTAACTAGTATCATCCCCATCCTTCCTCGTACCATTCTTCCTAATGATGAAATGTAGAGGTAACTTACCCTCTCAGCAAGGCTATGTCTATCAGTGGCTTGTCCTCTCCTTGCTCTCACATGGATGTAGTCTTTGGGTGGTTCTGGGGGTTTGGCACTTTGTTCAGATTGTCTTGGACTCACTTCAGGCCTCCCAGTGTGGGTTCCTTGTTCAGCATCAGACTTCAAATCATCATTTTCCTTTTTAGGTTCTGCAATTTTTGGGCGTTTGCTTTTGGATTCATTCTGTCAAGAAGGAAAAACAACGGATCTGTTAAGAACGTCCTAATATAATATCAAACCAGGCCAGAAGACATCTAAAACTGTATCTGAGAAGAACCTATCTGGCTTGATTTGACACTGAAAATGACATAACAAGGAAGGTAGATTACTTTTAAAAAAAAACCATTATCTTCACTGCTATGATGTGCATAAATGTAGTTAGTCACGTGTGTTACTGGGCTTTGGTCCTGATGATTAATCCTGTTATAGGATTCGGCAGTGCTACTGGGCTTTTCGTCCTGATAATGAATCCTGTTGTAGAATTCTTCTACTGTGGAGACTACTTCAGAAAAGCAATAGCTGTGGAGACTACTTCAGAAAAGCAATAGTCTAACTGTTTGACAATTTTTTCCTTTTCTGGGCAACTTTTCTGATCAATTTTCACTGAAATCCAGCAGGAATTTCAGGGAGTCTTAGGTTTCAGTGATGTAATCTGCAGAAATTTAGTGCTTAAGGGTTTTTTAAGATACTGAATCCATTTATACACTCACAAACACATTTTAGACAAGATGAAGATGAATAGCATTGGCTGGTTCGAAAAGGGTCAACCATATATAATTTTTTCCAAAAAATACTGTTAAAACATTTTAGACAACTTAAATTCATGATTTTGAAAAAAATCATATGGCTAACAGAAAAAGCAAAAACGTCTAATCTGCTAAATAACAAAAGAATACCAATCGCTGTGTGAAGTGATATTTTGGAAATCCCAGTGGAGTTGGGTTCAAGATGAACACTTGACATCAAAAACCAAGAGAGGCAAGCCAATTGACTTTCAACCAACACCCCTCCCTTCTCGACTTTATTAAATCATTTTTAGGAAGATGATTTAAACAGTGCCAAGGTCAGTAGAACCGGTCTGAGAAGAACCGTACACAGGCAGACTGGGATGATTCAAAATTTTGAAAGAAGTTGGTGAGGGCCTCCCAAGCCACGGTGAGAACGTCGGTGTATGGAATTATGTTCGAGGCAAGCTCAAAATAAAAATAAATGTTCAATTCTGCTACAGAAGGAGGCCACATGAGAGAATTTAAAGTCAAATTTCTTGGTTTTCCTTCGAAATAAAACAGAAACAAAGAAACAGACAAATTCCAAGTCCCAGATATGAGCCTTTGAGGAAAAAGGAAAAATAGAACATACCTCAGTTTTCTTTTCACTGGGAGAAGTAAATGTGGAAGCTTGAGTTCTTGCTTTGTCGTTTGGCAGGACTCTTCTTTTCCTTCTGCCTGTACTCTGCTCAGAACTTGAGCATTCTTCACTGGAGGCATTGCATTTTTGCTCAATTCGAGGCTGCTGTACCCTGATAGAACTGCTACGCTGAGGCGAGTGCTTAGATACCAACTTGACATTTTGCAGATGGGTTCTTCTGTTGACACTGTCCAGGACTTGGACTGAAAATGGCAAGAGTTCATCTAAGTTATAAGAAGAGTTAACAGGTCGAAACGAGCACTGTGTTGTTGCTTGAACAGATGATTGGTGGTTCATGTTCACAGCACAGCCCACAATGGCAGAATGCCAACTCGCAGAAGATGTTTGATAATTCGGGGCTGAATTAGTAGAAACCTTGTTATAGTTTGTGAGATCATCAAACACATAATTTCCATTACCTTCTAATGCCATGATAACTAAATTCCTATCTTCTCAAACTCATAATAATAACATCACTGTCCTCACCAGCAAGCCTATGGACCTCGGGTTGAGCTCAGCAACTCTTAATGGCCAGTCCCCAATACTAGAGCAGAATCAACATCCCACGACAATTTGGAACAGAGTGTAATAAATGAAAAGCAGGGTATTTATTTACCAACTCAGAAGCAGACCCCGCAAAGAGCTTTCAGATAATTCTGCAATCTGCTCATTGCCCACCTTGGGCTTTGCTCTTTGTCAAGGGCTGGCAAGTCTAATGGATATGCTGTTGAGGAATAGGATGGAGAGGACAATTTGTAGTTATAGTACAGGAAGTGTAAAATGATATTATGCCTCCCCTGACTTCTAAAATGATTGATTTTGACTGCTCAGCATCCTGCCTGTCTAATTTGTTTGTTATGGCCTACGCCTATTGACTGCTTACCATCCTGCCTAATTTGTTTGTTATTGCCTATGGCCTCTACGGCGCACCGACCAGAGTTATCTAAAGCCACTGCAAAATGCTTTTGTCGTCAGAATTTTGTAAGACATAAAACGCCAGAAACTAAAGAAAGAAAACGCCGTAGCTTTTTAACTCCTGTATTTTGGTTTTTTCTGGAGTTAATTTTATAATTTGTAGTTCGTGGTTTTAATCTTTTTGTGTTTTTGGTATTTTTAAATGTAATTTTGGTTAAAATTTCGTGAGAATTTGTTAGAATTACAAGTTTCAGTTATATAGTTTTTTAGTTTGTTTAGTTAGCTGTTTTTTTAACTATAAAAAAATTATTATAATTTATTTGTCAAATCAGTGGTGAAGACAGTTATTTTTGATAGGCTGATTTATCACTATTATAAAGAAAACCACACCACCTGAAATAATATCTTAGTGATTCATAAGAGCAAGCTTTCACTCTTGCCATATACATCTAGATCTTAGACAGTAAAAATGTTTTCTTCTGAAATCTTAAACAATTACCCTGTTTTAACGAAACAAAAATAATTCTATGCCATTAAAATTATATAATTCTATATAATTAAAATATTTAAAAAATACCAGAACTTCAAACAATTAAACTTTGTAAAACTCTTAAACAAAACGAAACAAAAATAATTTTATACCATTAAAATTATATAATTCTATATAATTAAAATATTAAAAATACCATATAATTAAAATATTAAAAATACTAAAACTTCAAACAATTAAACTTTGTAAAACTCTATAACAATTAAACTACGTCAAAATTAGATGCATGGCATGTTTTTAAGAATCTGGGTGGTTTAGAGCCTACATAACAATAATATTGTAGGGGCACAACAATAACAATAGTGGGCTTCGGCGATTTTGAGAGGAATGGGGATGGAGAGCTTGAAAAAGAATTCAGCGCTGTTAGGGTTGGATTCGTTGACGGATTCAAAGCTGCGAGCGATGATGGACGAGGGGGATTCAGACGGCGATGGTGCCCTGAACGAAAATGAGTTCTGTGTTATGAAGATCAGATTGAGCCCTTCTTTTATGGCGGAGGCCGAAAAATGGCTTCACAAGGCCCTGCTATCCATGGCGGTTTCTGGGTACAGCGCTGTCACATGGTGGAGCAGTGGAGGGAGCCACTCAATGAGAGCTGTCGTTCCTACCGAGAAAATGGCGCGAACACCCGTACTGGGTTGGAATTTGCCAGAAGTTTGGAGGCCTCGGCCCAATCTGCCACCGTGCCCAGCTCTCTCCGAGAGAGACTATTTCACCTCAGCAGCAAGCCTGCAGTGAATCTGCCTCTCGAACCTGCCAGATCTGCCTACAGAGGTACCAATGCTAGCAATACACATCGACTGGGTTGCAAAGCTGAAACGACAGGTTAGCAAGCCTCTGCACAGGCTTTCTTTGGCATAGATGGTGACGCCGTCATCTCGGCCGTAAGCAAGCAGCGGATCTGCTTCTCGAACTTGCCAAATTTGCTTACAGAGGAGAAATCCTCTCCCTTTCATCGCCATGGCAGATTTGCTCTCAGACGCACAAGAGGCCCTGACACTATGTCTAGGCACTTCTTTGACTCCTTCCAAATCCAAATTTCTCATCCCACAGGAAGAACCATACTGCAATGGGTTAGTTCTTCAGATCTAGTGCTGGATCTCAAATTGAATCTAGAACAACGGATTGGGATCCCTTCAGGCCTTCAGAGACTTTTCTTTCAAGGTAAACAACTTGAAGATCTTCTTCCCCTCTCTTCTTACAGCATTACCAGAAATAGCTCTTTGGTGTTAACCCTTCGCTTGAGAGGAGGTGCAGCGGGACAATCATCCTCTGCTCCTCCTTTCTCTTACAAAGATGCAGTACACTCTGAGAACCCCAAACCCCCGGAAGCCCTTAAACCTAAGCCTTTTTTGGTTGACAAGATAGAGGAAGTTCCCTCTGTTGAAATCACCCATGAAGGTCTTGCAATCCAATTTCAAGATTTTGCAGAAAGAGCCATCATTTGCAGATTTAACGGACTGTGGCCGCGATCTCAGGATCTCTATGCATGGATCCATGCAAACTGGACTCATCATTGTAAGATCAGTTTCTGTTCAAAAGGATACTTCATTGTTCTATTTGATGACAATAAGCATTATGAAAAGGCTTTAGAAGAAGGCCCTTGGTTCATGGGAACTGCAAGGCTCTTCTTGACTCCTTGGTTCCCAGATTTTGATCCAGCAACTGCAGTCATAACCAGGACACCTGTTTGGATCAGGCTTCCAAACTTACATGCCCACTTATGGCATGGTACAATGTATAAAGCTATAGGCAACACCTTGGGCAGTTTCATAATGGGAGATTACTGGCGGGAAAATAAAGGTCTCTACACATATGCCAAAATATGTGCGGAGTTAGATTTGAGCAAAGGACTTCCAGACCAAATCAATCTCAAGATAAACGACTTTGTCTGGACCCAGACACTGGATTACGAAAATATTGCATTCCATTGCCGCCATTGCCACCAATCAGGGCATCTGCAGAACACCTGCCCATCTCTCCCAGCAAAAAAGAACAAGGATAACCTCTCCAAGCCCAAGTCCAAACGATGGGCTCCTTGCTCTCGACCTCCAGTCGTGGATTCTGAATCCTCTAGCTCTGAAGATGAAGGTAGCGATGCAAAATTGGATCATGCCCCTCGTTCCGCGGTCCCTTCCACCGATGGTCCGGCGCATTCCTCCGATCCAGCCATCGCCCAGAAACGCATCCATATGACCTCCTCCTCTGATTCAGAAAAGGAGGGCCCCCCTGTGGAGAACCCCAATCTTCAAGTTGTTATTGCTCATTCACCCCAGGATGGTTGGGTCGAAGTCAAAAAAAGGAAAGGGAAAAAGTTTCATGTTGAGGCCTCTGCCCATTCTGGGTAGAAGTCGGACTTTTTGCTTCCAGCCATTTGTTGTAGCTTCTTGCTTGTTTCACTCCTTCTCCGGAACTGAGGTTGATAGTCCTATCATTTCCGGTTGCCGGTTTTCTGTCTCTCTTGATTGTACCATCTTGTACCATATTTTTTATTAATAGAATTAGTCCAATTCAAAAAAAAAACAATCTGGGTGGTTTAAGACATTCTCAGAATCCCTCGGTCTAACACAGCGAAATATAAATCGATTTGTTTTGACTTTTTGAAAGCTTTTTGGGTGGGTTTTTTCAGTCTAATTTTTCTAAAATCCGGCAGGAATTTATTGAAATCACAAGCTTGATGGGTAACCCCTACACAATTGAAGTGTCCTAAAAATTTTCATGATACTGAAACCATGTATAAAGTCAAAAACCAGTTTAAATAAAACAAATCAAAATTTCACCTCAATTTTTTCCCTAAATTCTAACACCAAAAAATCTAAAAAATCATAGTAAAAACAACTTAATCCACTGATACAAACCAACACATCCCACTATAAATTGATTGCTCGTTTGGTCTTGTAACGGATAAGTGGTGAAGCCTCAAAACTGTTGGACTTTGTTTATTTCTATGATGGTCTGTTGCACAACGAAGGATACCAGTGGAGAAGTCTCACGGCTCTTGACTTCGCTGTTGTAAAGTTTATTGATATTTAATTTTATTATTTATTAGTATTTAACTTCGCTGTTGTAAAGTTTATTGATATTTAATTTTATTATTTATTAGTATTTAATTTTATTAAAATGTATTATTAATTAAAATAAATTATATAATTTACTGAAAATTTGAAAATATTTTATTATAATTTTAATTAATGTAAAGATCACTTAAATAGTTTTATAAAAATCATTTTTTAGTTGGGTTAATAATCAATTTTATAAAAAATAATTTGTTTTGTTTTTTATTATTATTAATAAGATGGGAGGAATCAACATTTTCACAAAATCTGGTTTATATAAAACAAAATGAATCTTTTACATTACTAATATAATTCTTAATTTTTACACAAAATCCACTAAAAGTTAGTAAGAGACCATTAATAACTCTATAACTTCAATAAATCCAAAATCTAAATCACATCATAAACAAACAATACTTATATTTTATCAATTTACTTCCCCAAAAAAATCATGGCATGAACAAAAATATCTCTTATATGAAATAAGGTGAATCTTTTACACCACTGATATAACCCCCCCCCAATTTTTACACAAAATTCACTAAAGGTTAATAAGAGACAATTAATAACCTTAGATCTTTAATAAATCCAAAACCCAAATCACATCATAAACAAAAAAACACTTATTTTTTATCAATTTCCCTCCCAAAAACAAGCTTGAAGTTGCAATAACATGTAGCAAACATTTGGGGTGGTATCCACAGGCAGGGCTATTTTTTGCTTGGAGGGACCTAAACAAACAATACTTATATTTTATCAATTTACTTCCCAAAAAAATCATGGCATGAACAAAAATATCTCTTATATGAAATAAGGTGAATCTTTTACACCACTGATATAACCCCCCCATTTTTACACAAAATTCACTAAAGGTTAATAAGAGACAATTAATAACCTTAGATCTTTAATAAATCCAAAACCCAAATCACATCATAAACAAAAAAACACTTATTTTTTATCAATTTCCCTCCCAAAAACAAGCTTGAAGTTGCAATAACATGTAGCAAACATTTGGGGTGGTATCCACAGGCAGGGCTATTTTTTGCTTGGAGGGACCTATAGAAACATCTTGTGCTCAATGATTGGGACCTAGATGTTTCTTTATGGTTGATCTCTAGCTCATGTTCATAATCTAAATGCTCTAATAATTATGGACCACTCTAGGATCATTCTGCACCATTTGGCTAGCTCTCTTCCAAAAGATAGGAAATTGAAAGATATCTTTGAAAAAATCAATGCTCTCCTTCCCAAATTTCTGCCCTGTAAGTTGTTTCATGTTCACGACAAAATAATCAAGAAGTAGAAAAAGTTGTTTCGTGTTCATCACAAAATACTCAAGAAGTACACAAATTGGCCAGTAAATGGGATACTTTGGAAACATGAAAGTTATGCATCAATGGGCAAGAGTCAATATGTAGTATCCCCTAATGCTTCCCCTACTCCTTTAATGAGTATGTTAGTTAGCTTTTGTGAAATTTTGGGTAGTTTTTGGAAAGTGTACACCTTTAGATATAATAGGTATGCTTTAAAGGTAGTATGGCTTTTTTGAGAGTATTGGCAATTCGGAAGATTTCATTTTTAGTTTCAGTGAACCATTTAGTTCGACCCCTATTTTGATGTAATGTTACGCTCCAAATGAGAGTTTGTTTTAATAAAAAAATATTGTTACAGTTAAAAAAATTTAAAAGAAAATAACAACAAAATAGATTTATTTATTTATTTATTTATTAATGAAATAACTACAAAAATAATAGTAAATTATTTGAGATATGGAATATTAACAAATGGATAAATTAAGTGATGTTCTTGATGAGCCTTGGTATTGCAACAAGAATGTTGCAACTCCCAAGGCTACCAAATTTAATTATCAACTTGGGGTTTGTACAAACTTAAGATTTGTTGGCATTATAATGTGTTCTTCTTTTGTTAATCTGATGCAATGAAGTGAATATCATGAAATCAAGCCTAAACTAATTGCAGAAATGGAAACCTTAACCTATTACAGGAAACAAAAGACAAGGAAAGCAAACATATTCTAATTGCATAAATTAAAGAGCATGAACCAACTCTACATCACTGCATTCAAAGAGACCATATGCTAGTAACAATGTTCATTAAGCATTTCAAAAAGTAATCATGTAAACCATCCCTATGTCATTCAATTCATGAGTGTGTATATGCTAGTAACAATGTTCATTAAGCATTTCAAAAGGTAATCATGTAAACCATCCCTATGTCATTCAATTCATGAGTGTGTTTACTGGCCCTAATTGCAGAGATCTATTGCAGTGGTGAAAAGATGAATCCTAAGTGGTATATAGTCTTCCTAAAGCTTGGTTCCAGAGCATATGGGTCATTGTATAGGGTCAAGATGAAAAATTCAAGCTCAGAGGGCAATTTTGGCCAAGTTTGGAGGGTCTCTGCACAGTGCTACAAGATCAAGACAAAGTGTTACAACATTGTCTTGTTTTGTTATAGGATCAGGTATGAGAGAAATTTGTGGACTTAGAAGGTGATCTGAAGGTGAGGAAAGATGGAATAAGGTAGGATAAGGGTGTATGAAGCCCTTACCAAGCACAGTGCTCCTCAGGAGCCCATCTTGCCCATCTTGCACAAGGAAATATGCAAACAATGGCCTCTAACAAATCTGAAAAAAGCTCTTTGTAGACAGTTTTCTTGAAGAGGTTGTTGAGGAAGGAGGGAAGGTGTTGATGATATGGTCACAAATGAAAATGACAATTCTTAGCCCTGCAAACCCTTAGTCTCACCTGCACACAAGAAATATTATGATTGTTATACTTGAGAAGACCAAAATACCTAATCTACCAACTAGTATGTTCTTTGAGTTATCTCACCGAATGACCAAGAAAATCGAATGCAAATGAGATGGGGTAAATTAGCATAAAATTACTACTCTAAAAACCAGAAATTCAAGAAATAGTGAGCTAGTTGACCTACCAAGTGACCAAGAAAATCGAATGCAAATGAGATGGGGTAAATTAGCAGAAAATTACTACTCTAAAAACCAGAAATTCAAGAAACAATGAGCTAGTTGACCTACCAAGTGCCTAACATGATCAAGTGAAAATGCTCTGTGGTAAATTTTGTTATTAATTTGAATTATTTTAGGCTTCATTCCAAGTGGAATCAACTTGAAAGAAGCTCATTAACACGTGTTAAAATTCAGCAGAATTTTATTACTATTTTGCTATAGGATACTTTTAGAAATTCCAAAATTGTGAACTCGTAAACCAATCCAAGTAGCTTAATGATGAATATGACTTTTCAAAGTTTTTCTAAGGATGTGTCATGCTACTACCTATATTAATTACTTGCAAAACAACTTACTTCAATCATTTAACTAATCTAACCTACAACAAATGAAGCATGAATACTAAATGCAGAAATAGGAAAAGCAAGAATAAGAGATGCAAGTGAATAAGAAGTGCAAAGAAGATAAAGAAATTGTACAACAAGGCTCTGGGGCTCTAAGGATGGCCAAGCCCAAGGATACTCAAAGTCCTATGAATGAAACCAATTTTTATAAGCTAAAAATGGAACCAAACTTCATTATTAGAGTTAATCCAAGTACATCCCTGCTGGAAATGAAAGTAGAGGTGCCAAATAACAAGTTTTCTTCACAAAAAGACTAAAAAATACATGCCCCTAGAGGATAATTTGAATTTTTACTTACACAAATTGATGGGAAAACATCCTCCTTGAAAGGAGGCATCTTTCCCCTCCAAAATCCCTCAAAAAGTGGATCTAGTTCCCAACAATAGGAATCTTCATTCAATGACAAGGAACACATTCCTAGATTTTCTCAATCACTGGATCTCCATAATTTATTCAATAATTTCATAATATCTTGTTCATTTATTATCCAATCTCGGTCTATCATTTAGCAAAGAGCAAGTCCCTATATTATCCCATCTTCCAAATCTTCAGAATTTGCCCAAAATTCTTACAATATTCTACAAAAAATAAATATTATTAGACACATAATATGCAATTATCTTTAAACCTTCCTACGAACATATTAAAGCTAAAAAACATTATTAAGTGCAGAAGGAGACATTTAGTATAGCCTTTATGTGCCTAAGAAAGGTTAGATGGGCCTTAATTTGTATCTAATTTGGAGGCTCATCATTTCTCATAGATATTATATTAAGAGAGCAAACCCTTCATATGTAGTAAGATAACTCAAATCCAAACAAGAAAGAAACTCATTAATTGTTTTAGATGAGCGATATAATTAAAGGTATAATTAGTTTTATTATGACTTCTGCCAACTTCACAATATTTGGTTGAGTGGATAGACAAAAAAACTAGAGAGAGAGAGAGAAGATAATTCTATGAACATTCAAGATCTCCAATGAAGATACACAATGTGAAAAATATATACGTAGAAAGTGTAAAAAATCAAATTAGAGTATGGGCTTCATTGATCATAGTTATAGTTAGATATTCAAAATTGAAGAAAAAGGGTTAAATATTGGATATCATACTTGAAATTTAACTCAATAGGGGTCTAAGATTGAGAAATAGAATCCAAAACAAAGAATTGTACCTATGAATTCTTTTGGGAGCATTAAATTATTCACGAAGATTTTGTTTGTAGGGATTTCACACTTGCCTACTCATATATGCATATCCACTAGAGTTATTGTTGTGTTAAATTTTCTATATTGTATCCACAGTGTGACTTGCGTTGTCATGACTTGGTTACCTTTAATCCTTTGTTACAAAGGTTCTTTTGCATTAGAGCACTCTCCCTTGAGTCACCTTACCTCATGTTAAGTATATGACCTTTTTGGGATGTTAAGTGCTTAGGTATGGTCCCTCAATCATCTTAGCTCTTGCTTTAACCATTGGTTATGGTTTGAATCTATTAGACCCTTTGAAGCACTCAATTAGGGGAATTACCTATTGCTTGGGTTATATATGGAGCTCCAAGCCCCTTATTTATTTGACAATTTGTTAGGGCATTTAGTTTCTGCTCCCTAATCACCCTATCTATTTAGATATGCTTAATTAGGGGTCTACAAGATCAAACCTTCCTTAACTCTTCATGATTTATTGGCACAAAGTGAATTGCAACTTTCATGGTACATCCCTTCTCTATGAGTCATGGTTCATGGAATAGAGTGTGTAATTTGGAAAAAATACCTATGGTACATTTTAAGAAACTTGTGATACTCAATGAAAAAATTTAATATTTACTTATACCTTCAGGTTGTTCTCTCTCTCTCTCTCTCTCTCTCTCGCTATATATATATATATATATATATATATATATATATATATATATATATATCCTCACCTCAATCTTCAATTCCTCTTCCATTATTTAATGCAAATATATTGAATGATTAGCACCAAATCTTGATCAAGCTCTTCTACTCTTATGATGTTCTTTGCTTGCATATTCCTACCATCTCCCAAAATCCCTACATGTATATATTTCTTTTGGTATAGTTCTCCTTTGAATGTTGCTTACGTTGTGCTAAGATGCCTCCATTAGATCAATCCCCTCCTACAAGTTGGAAAATTCAATGTTCCTACCTCAAGGGAGATTCCAACACGACTAGAGAAAGATAACTACCACCTATTTGAGAACATTTTGGGTTATCACACAAAACATCATTGTTTCATTAATTACATGGTACATTTAGGGTGTATTATTACTTGTATTAGACATTGGGATCAAGTATGTTTTATAGGAAGGTGTAGCAATTTTTGCAAGTTTATTTGACTAGGAAAACCCTCTCTTGGAAGCTTGCAACATCTTTCATTTTCAATCCAAACAACTTCAACACCTACAACAATGTTCTTTCAAGTGGGTGACTCCATTTTCTGTCTCTTCATCACCAATTTTTTGGTTAACTAGATTACAAAATGATTTCAATAAATTAAACCTAGTTAGCTTTATGTCCTTCATTAATTTGTTATTATTTATATTTTTGTTATTGAAGCATAATTGAATTACGTTAATTAATTTACATGGTTAGTGTATAAAATCAAACCTAATTATTCTAGTGGTCTTCCCTCATTCTATTTTCTTCTTGTATTCCCATATCCTAGGGTTTCTCAATTATTCCCTAAAATTAAGTGGCAACTTAGTCCACATTCTCTTCGTTGTGGTAGTGTGGCACCTCACTCTACCCATTAAAATGTGATTTTTATTTGTTGAAAAAATGGTAGTAATGAAAGTAGAGTAATTATTAATGTGAGTCGAAATATCATTGTAAACATATGAAAGTATAGTAATAGTTTACAAAACCATAAAAAGGGCTCACAACATATGACACTATCACTAATAATGTCAATATCAAAACTTACACCCAAAATACAATTTACAAAACACCACTTAGTTATTGCGATGCAACCCTAGCTTTTGATTTAGGGAATACATTATCATCTAACACAATTAAATGAGGATCATATAAGATAAAAAAAATTGTAGTGACTCATGTATATTACTCTCGTTATAGTATCATTCCCAGTTGGCATATTAATGTTTGGATAAATCCCTTACAAATTATCTTTAGGAAAATAATGCCAATGGAAATAGATTTCACATAATTAATTGGGACCTTTGTTGCACTCCAAGGGATTTAGGGAAGCCTTGGTATAATCAAAATGATGATTTAGACTTATATCTTTTGCACTAATTGGGTAGTGAGTGATCTCATTGGGAACAAGTCTTAGAAACTCTCACTAAGGCATTCAATTGATTAAGGTGTTATACAAGGTAAAATGGTCTCGAAATGTGTATCTTTTGACTAACTCTAATGGTCACCCTTGTTAAAGGTAAAGTTGTTGGCCCTTTTGTTTTGTAGAGTATTTGAAAGGGTAGGCAGGTTATTAATCCCTTCCTAACTTGAAGGAACCTCTCTCTTTGGATAACTTGGCTTTCAATGATTATTGTCTTGGATGGTCCTCTTTATTGTCTCATGAGGGTAAATCCCTAGGTGAAACAACCCAGTTCTCCTCTCAGAAGATGTTTAAGAAAGGTACCTAGTTTACCAAGGATCTAATAGATTCAATCCACATGCTAGCTACCATGGAAAAATCTAAAACAACATTTCAATTTGGGAACTAGTAATAAATATTTCATAGAAAAGATCTTGCATTTAATCTTGCCCTACAAGGCTTGAGAGTCTATCTATGAACCTAAAAAAGGACTTAATATTTTCCTTATTTCTGATCATGGGAGGGTTATCAATTCAAAAATAATTTCTCATCTAAGAGTTCGAAACTCACATTACCTAAATTAAGCCCTCACCATCACTCAATATAAATTCTATATGAGCCAACTGAAGCACCATATCCCTACACTCAGCATAGAGGTACTCCATTTAAAGTAGGACATCTCTTTTGGCCTTGTTCCTCTTAAGGATGACCTTGCAAAGGAGTGCCTTGATATGTCAGTAGAGCTCAATTGTATATAGATATGTGTTTTTCCTACCTCTAGTGTGGCCCTTATCTGGGACATAGTCAACAACAAAGGCCAAGATCTTTGCATTAGTAAACTCCCATCTATCTTACAGGACCCCTTCAACTGCATGATGAATTTCTTCTTGAATGTCTAGTAGAGTATGCAGGTGGAATCATCATGTCGCAAAATGTGCATGGAGGTGAGCTCAAGCATTGCCCTCCACATAGTTTGACAAGTCTCGTCGACTTCGAGCTCACCGTGGCGACATGGTGGAGGCAAAGAGGGAGGCATTGCATGAACATGGAGAGACACATGCAAAAGATACCAACGGGGAGAAGTTGCAGGAGGGTATGGTAGTGAGGGTATAGTAGTGATGGTGCAACCATCTTCTAGAACCACCCTTTTAATGTTTTGCCACTAGCGATGTGAGGTGCGTTAATGATGGGCTAGCTCTCGAAATCATATCAAGGACAAATGAGGGTGTGTGGTGCCCATGCCTCCTCCCTCTATTGAGTAGAGTGATTGTGGGGTACCCCTCTCCTCCCCCCCAACATGCACACACCATTTGTGTCGTTTGTCACCCCATACAAGGAAATTGTAACTTGATTTTAAATTATTATTATTATTAATTATAAAGAGAATTACTATATATATATATATATATATAACCATGGAGATTCAATCCCACTCTACCATGGAATTTTTAATCTGGAGGTTTTGTTACAATACCATGGCTTACTAATACCACATGCCCAAAAAACCACAACTCATGCTCATATGACTTTTTCTTTAATTAATCAGCTTAATTAAAAAGCCAAACATAATTAATTTTGAGATAAATCTCAATTTTTAATTTTTGACCATTAAAAACATTCTTGAATGTTTCATAAAAGTTACATATCTTCCAGCTAATAATTATTAATAAATAATTAAAATTTTAAAATTCCCACCCGTAATATTTTCTGCTGCTTATTTTATTTGAGCTATCCAACATTATGCAGATGTAATGAAGAGTTAAGATGTGCTGAACTCAAATGTGAGTTGGACGATAGAGCTTAAACAAATTATTACGTAATTGTTTACAACATAATTTGTCAATGAAGGATGAAAGATTCCCCAAGTTTTGTAGTGGTCCTAAGCTCCAAAAACAAGAAGAGAATTGATGGCATAGCCAACGAGAGATTGCCACCTTTTATGACATGTTGTGACACGTGTAAGGCATCAAAGCATGATGATTAGGACATTGTAAGACCATTGGGTGACTAAGGAAAGAAGTACAGGCACAACAGTGATTGCAAAGACTTTGATGAAGATTGACAAGGTGTGCTTATAAAAAGGCATTAAGTTTGAGCTTATAAAAAAATAGTGTTAGTGTATTATATTCGCGAAGAGTTCATCATTGAGGTAACTCCAAAGGATGGAACACATATCGAAATTGATTATTTGAGGGATGAAAATTTTCAAACAATTTTTAATTGTTATACGAGGTTAATCTCCCTGTCAACATGCTTACTTGAGGTAGGTATGTTTTTTGGGGGTTAGAGTTAATATTAAAAACAAATGCAGTTAATGTTTTTAAAATAAATAAAAAAATATTGTAAATTTATATTTAGTTTAGTATTGGAGTGTTAAATTTATTTAGAATATTTTACAATTTAGTATAAATTATAAATTAAGATGTATTATTATTTTTTTATTCCATATAAGTAAGTGTGTAATAATTAAAAATAAAATAGTAATAATTAAAGAGAATGTCAATGTTAATTTTAAATAAAATATTTTAATAGTATCATTCATTTATATATATAAAACAAATATTTTAGATTTAAATATACTTTACTATTTTAATGATTTAAATATTTATGGGATTTGTTATTTATTATAACTTGATTGTAGGAATTTAATTTTTTATTGAAATCATTTGCCACTTATTAGGTAAATTATGATAACTAGCTTCTATAAATATATAATAAATAATTGAAAGCAGATAAATATTTTAATGGTTAAAACATTTATGTATTTTGGTATTCATTATAAACTAATTTTGGAAGCTTAACTTCTCAATGAAATGGCATTGTAAGACTTTCGAGCTTGGAGGCATGTTATTTGGAGGAGCATGCTTAGATACATAGAATTCACCAACACATTTGCTAATTTGCAACCATTATTGAAATTGTCAAATCGATTGCCTTGCATGAAATTTGGGGTTTCCTTACCCAGGAACCCATATCACTTGAGTGGCATGCCATCGTGAGTTCCATTGGTCGAGTGAGAGGAGAAAGCATGCATGATCAATTGAAAGATAGTGGCACAAGTCAGCATGACATGGTAACATGCAAAGAATCAATTATGGGGATTTCACCATTTGAACGAGGGTAAGGTTATGTCGGTTTGAAATGTGTAGACAAGGACTCATTAGGGGAGATGTATGATCAACTTGGGTGCATAGACAAGGAGGGTCAGGCAAGATGGATGGTCATATTGAGCAGTAGGTGAAGGGGTGCAAGCATGCAAGGGGTTTGCCCAAGTTACATGAAGGGACATGATGGTTTGCATCGTGTGAAAAAATTATGCATATAGCATTTGGTTGGAAGTGATCAGTGTGGTACAACACACAATTCTTATATGCAAGTGATACCAAGTTGCAACAAGTGCACATCATAGCTTAGAACAAAGACACAAGTGATACAAAGTAGTGGGAGTCTTTGCACAATGAGGTTGTGTGCTACTTAGCTCAAGTAGGAATTTGGACTGAGGCTTTTCTCGGGGCATAATATAACTGAGAAGGTGTTGGGCTGAGGGGAGTTCTACTAGCCTTGTGCTAAGGTGTTGCCAAACGAAGTTTTGAGATGAGGGCAAGCCAAGTTTAGGCCAAGTGTGGGAGCCAAGGATGAGATGAATTTAGGAAAGTGTTGAATTAAGGAGGAATTTAAGTTCCAACCGAGTGTTGGAACAAGGAGGGTAGCCAAAATTTGGTAGAGAGTTTTGTATGAGGATTTGAACTGAAGTCTATTATGAATTTGGATAAGGAATTGAGTTTTGAAATGAGTTGAATGAACAAGGGTTGTAAAGGCCAAGTGGGTTGAGTTGTTGTAAGGAATATTTTCCACACTTGTATATAAAATCACTTTTATGTGTTAGGCTTGTGTTGGCCTTCCAACCTAAATGTTTGTGTCTCTCGCATTATTGTGTATGGATGTTTAATTGATGGAAATTTGGTTAAATATAAGATATCGCTAATGAATTAACTTAAATAAGTAAATAAGTGTAGTCCAAGTTTAGTGCAACCAAGTGGGCATACCATTGACAGGAACAATGTTCGTGCTACAAACTCAAAGGTCCACAATGCACCATAATCATTGTGGGTCCTCTTGGGGCTATGGCAAGTGGTAGCAGAGATAGATCCAATTATTGCAAGCGATGAAACTATTACATCCAAAATAGAGAAGTATTGCAAGTGGTATTACATGGATGTGAGAGAAGGTATTGGCTATCCAATCAATTGAGGAAGATGATCCATGGAAAAGGAGGTAGCTTGTGAAAATGAAAGCTAGAAGGTGAATGTTGAAGTTGTTAACTAGAGTTTGGCCTAGATGCATGAGATCATCACATAACAAAATGAGTTGAAGAAGAAAGCAACTAATTTATTGGTCAATATTAACACATTTAATGTGGAAATGGCCAAAATAGGTACTATTATCATAAAACAAAAATCAATACTTGAAGAGATTAAGTGTTGCATATGTTCCACATATCACTTTGAAAATTCTACTTAAAGAAGAATAAGACGAAACTTGATAGTCTAGGAAGAGTCTAGAAGGTTTGAGTCGAAGTAGGCCTAAGTGGTTAGGAAATATCACAAAGTTTGCAACTTAATGAGAATGGAGCTTTTGCCGCAATAAAATAGCCACACATAGTGGAAGGTAAGAATCCTAGATGTTCTCAAGGTCATACTGTGAGCAAATGTACATGAAAAGGTAGGTTAGTTGAGGCAAGCGAGGAAGCTATCACATCAAACTATAAGCCACTAAAGGAGAGAGAATCACAAGGATAGGTTTTAACAAGGATGAAGAAGGAACGTTACTTGTGTTCTAAGAGGCATTAGGGACTATCCATTGAAGGGAAAGTTTTATTAATTGGTATAGGATGGAGAAGACACATAGACACCAACAGTAGAGGATTTTCCTATTGTGGAAGCAATTCTACCACAACTAGTCTCAAGAGAAGTTCTTGAGGTGGTTGGGAGACTTGCATCTTTCATTTAGGAAAGGGAGCAAGAAGAAGAAGAAGAAGAAGTGTCGTAGAAAAGTGAAGATGAGCTACACATTTGTTTTGTCATGTGATCATATTGGGAAAGAAGGTGACTATAGTTGTATACATTGGTTCTACCTATAACTTTATCAATGAGAAGACAATGAAGTCTCTTTGTTGTGATTTGGAAGAGTATGGAAGTTGGTACAACATGGTCAATTCAAAAATTAAACTAATCACAGGAATTGCAAACTCTACATCTATTAGGATAAGTGACTGGTTTGGTAATGTATATTATAGGGTTATTTTATTAGACAACCATGCAGTGGTATTAGGATAGGATTTCTTCAAGAACACCATAGAATTTCATTTATTAGTAGTAGACCATTCAATTTTCCTTGACAATAGGATATCATTGAGTGTATCAATGGTAAAGAAGAGTAATTTGGGTTAGAAGTCAAGGATTTTGGTAATTCAGTTAATTGGAGGAGTTCACAAGGAGGTGAACAACCCTTACACCATGATATCACAACCTAAGAGAGGCCAGACTATTGCTACCATTTTCTAAAGGAGAATTGAGGATGTGGAGACAATAGCATAATCTATATTTTGGAGGTTGGATTATCTGCAACTAAGATACGGAGGTAGAGATCATCACAGCTTCATAACTACGATAGAGTAGGAAGGAAAAGAAATACATGAGAGTTGGCCCGAATATAGTAGTTTGGAAAGGTGAGGAGGCCTTCATTCAATTTGAATTGGAAGGAGACAATGAGATAGGAGAGGAGGACTGAGACCCTACAACTATTAGGAACTATTATAGGTAAGTGATGGGAATTTTTTATTCACAACTAGCCACTAAGTGAATTGAGGAGTTGGGTTGTTTAAAAAAGGAAGTTTAGCTAGTACTATAATATTTGAAGAGGAAGCATCATTCAAACATGGTTATTTTTTGGAGTCTTGAGAGGGGTTTCCAAGCCTTCATATTCTAGCATGGTTAGAGTTGGACGCATTTCCGCGAGTAGTGCATCTATGGTGCCTTAAGTAGGAGGCATCATAACACGATTAAATGAGGGGGGAGCAACCTCATCTTGGATTATTAAGAGATAGTAGCCTACATGAATAGAAAATCAAATGGAAAAGAGTGTATCTGGTGTGAAGATGGATATTCTCATGAGTTGTATGTGATGGTTGGATTAATTATCCAATCATTCCAAATAATGGTGGAGCTTAATATGCAGAAACATGCCAAAGGTATTCAGAGTATACATGTGGGAGTATGTCAAGGATTGGATGAATGGATTCTCCAGAGATAGGGAGACTAGAGAATAAGTTTCCACATAGATATTTCAGTTGGTGACTTAGAGGATTGAGTTACTGATTAGAGGATTGTCGAGGATGGTAATGACTTTGAGTGAGGGAGGTTGTAAGACCATGAAGCTTGGGGGCACTTCATTTGGGCGAGAACACTTAGGAACATAAGAGTCATCGACACATTAGTTGATTCTTGATCATGGTTATAAGTGTCGGTTTGGTTGCTTTGCATGAAATTTATAGTTACCTTACCCAGGTACTCATATCACATGAGAAGAACACCATCGCATGGTGGGTGATTGCACAACATGGGAACACCCATGGACCGATGAGTGAGAAAAGTTGCACATCATTGCAAGTTCGATCAGTTGGGTGAGAGAGAAAGCATTCCTGATAGGTTGAGAGATAGTGGCACGGGTTGGCATGACTCAACACCATGTCGAGGGATGAATTTTGGGGATTCCACCAAGTGGGTGAGGGAAATTTATGTTAGTTTGAGGTGTGTAGACGAGGATACACCAAGAGAGATGTATGTTTGGCTCGAGTACATAAATGAGAAGAGCCAGGTGAGATGGATGGTCGACTTGAGTGTAGGAAAAGGGATGCATGTGGTAGGAGTTGGCCTAAGTTACGTGAAGGTATGTGATATTTCATATGGAATGCACAACTTATATATATAGCATTCATTTGAGAGCAATTAAAGAGTCACAACACACATAATTCTCATTTGTAGATGATACAAAATCACAACAAGCATGCACCATAGCCTAGAATGAAGGCACAAGTGGTACAAAGCAGTCGAAGTCTTTGCAAAGTGAGGTTACGCACTAGCCAGCTCAGGTAGGTGTTTAGGATGAAAAGTTTCTTGGGACGTAGTATAATCAAGAAAATGTTGGGCCATGGGGAGTTTTTCTAGTCGAATACTAAGGTGTTACCAAAAAGAGTTTTAAGATAAGGGTAAGTCAAGTTTGGCCCAAGTGTTTGATTGATGGTGAACCAAGTTGGGGAAAGTGTTGAATCAAGGAGTAACCAAAGTTCTGACCAAGTGTTGGAACGAAGCAGGGAACCAAAGTTTGACTAAGAGCTTTCAATGAGTGGTTGAACCAAAGTCTAGCCAAGAGAATTTGGAAATCAGTTAAATAACCAGGGTTGTAAAGGCCAAGTGGGTTGAGTTATTGTAAGGAATATTTGCCACACTTGTATATAAAACAATTTTAGATGTTAGGATTTTTTGGGGCTACACACTTATATATGTGTGGCTCTTACATTATTGTGTATGGATGTGCCATTAATGTAAATTTGATTAAGTATGAGATTTTCGCTAATGACTCAACTTAAAGAAGCAGAGAGGCATAGTCCAAGTTTAATACAATTGAAGTGGGTATACCGTTGGGAGGATAAACATTGATGTTGCATGCCTAAATTCCACAGTATTCCATAATTCATGCAGATCATCCTAGGGCTATGACAAGCATGCTAAACCTATTTTTAAGTAAATTTGTATAACTAGTTTCAAATTGAGAGCACAAACACCTTAACAATTTTAATTAGCTTACAAAGAGTACAAATTCCATACTGATAAGCAATAAAAATTGCCATCTATCTTATGGTTTGGTATAATATCACATAGAATAAAGTATATTTAGTAGATAAATGAAGACATAAAGGTTTGTGAAGTTTTTACATAAGGAGTTGTGCCCCAGGCAAAGCTAATGAATTCATATTTGTATGGTAGGAATATAAGTTGAAAATAAAACCATTGTATGATGCATTGGAAGTGAAAGAAAAAAATTACAAGGTGGAGTTATTTTGTTGGAAACCTAATTACAATCATATCATGACAAATTCACACATGAAAATCTCTAGCCATTCATTTGTGTTGAGTAGTTTGCCAAAAATATTACCATTGATGAAGAACAAAATACTTTAATGAAAGGGTTTATTTCTATAAGGAAAGATTTAACAAGAAATAATTGGTTTTCTCAACTAAGAAAGATGATAAAATTACTTAAATTTGAATGATATCGAATAAGGATGAACTGTTCATTTGTGTTGAATAGTCTGTCAAAAATAACACCATTGATGAAGAACAAAATACTATAAAGAAAGAGTTTATTTCTATAAGGAAAGATTTAACTAGAAATAATTGGCTTTCTCAACTAAGAAAGATGATAAAATTACTTAAATTTGAATGATATAGAATAAGGATGAAGATCAAGTTTCTCCCCAGTGATCTATGTCAATATATACATACAAGTAGAATTTTATGTTTACGAAGATATAAATTTAGACTATAAATATAATAATATTCTCCTTATAAATTTGATAAATTAATATAAATAGCTAATACTTTAAATTTCATATAAAAATATATTAAAAGTAATTATTAGACTTAATAAAGGTGGTTTAATCCCCGGATGCGGGTGCTGGAGACGAGAATTAAAGTGATAAGACAGTGGTTAGGCGGGGCGGATCGCCACTTGCCTGACCTGCACAGGATACGTGGATGGGCAACACTGCAAAGCGCGTGGCACACCTGCATGACCATCGCTCAGGGTACAATTCTTTGCTGGTTCGGCTGGAACGTCAGGTTCATAGTGGGAGAATTAAGGTTCACACGCATCAGCGTGCAACGGAGGGATCAAACCATTAAGGGAGCAGTAATGGGAGACGACTCCCAAGACATAGCTTGCAATCTTAAAACTGGAGGCAGGACGAGGGGGATGGTAAATTTGTTAGCACTGCTGCTCTGTCGGCACTCCTCTGCGTGTGATAAGAATCTCAGAGAGAAAGCAGGGAATTGGACTTGGGTGTTGATTATCTTGGTCCTATCTGCGAGGCTGGTCGCTCCCCTCCCCGAATATCGCTCAGGTATTGCTAGCCGGCCCTCCTGCTCTTTTCTCTCGGCATCTGATTTCTGTGTTTGTTTTTGGTTTAAGCAAAGGCGCAGGGACTTGGCAAACCCAAAGAACATGTTCATTCTAGGCAGAGGAGGCTCAATTGGGAGGCATCGCCGCATCCAAGCTATCGCCCCACAGGAAAATCTCTGGATTTGGGCCACTATCATTCGCAGGATGCCTCGTCTGAGACCGAGAGCAGGCAATCGACGAGGGCAGGCGAGAAGAGCCCCAACGGACTCATCCTCCAGCGATTTGAACCATCCTCCAAGAAGAGGGCTCTCTTCTCGCAGCAGAAGAGGAAGGTCTCGAGCCTCTGACTCTCGACCTGGTCCGATTCCTGCCACGGGCTCCGCCATTTTCACCTTTGACAGTGCTCTCAATAGGCCTAGGATCACAACCTATTTTACTGTGGTGTTTCAGGAGGAAGGTTTAGCAGTAGATTTAAGGACACAAGAGGAAAATTCGAGGGCTATGCAGGACCCCTCTTCATCCTTTCAGATAGCAACGGAGACCACGCCTCAGCAGGAAATTAAGGAGCAAAGAAGCAGCGCGCGGGAGCCGATGATGGTAGATCTGGGTACTGATGCCCAGAATGTGACACAGTTAGAGGAACCACCTGATATGGGCTGGTGTCGAATTACTGAAGAGCCCATTGATGAATAGGAAGGTCAAACATGCCTCTCTTTTTGCAGAATGCCCCTATCCAGAGGGCAAGGATGTAAGGCAGAATGGTTATGTGTTTTTGTTACTGTCTTGTGTCTCAGTGTTCACTCTCCCCTGGTCTTTTCTTTTTGAGTTTTTGACTTGTCTCAGGCTGCAGAGATTATTCCCCTGCGTGGGAAACAATATCAGACATTTTTCAAATATGTATATGCTAGATAGAACTGCCTCCCGCAGGAGCAGAGTGCTTGACTACAGTCATGTTGTATATTTACCACCTCTTTGTTAATATAATAGATTAGATTTACGCAGAAAAAAAATAAAGGTGGTTTAATATCTTTATTAAACTAAACATTATAATCAACATTAACGAATTTAAACTATTATATTATTTTTTCTTATTTTCTTTCAGAGTTGTTTCTAAGTCAGACTTTTTGGAATTTTACGCTGATCTCTTGCTAGAATATCGCAAAAAAATTTGTGGTTAGATCTCGATTTCTATTATTTAAACTAGTTCAACTACATATATAGATTCAACACCTTGAAAAACCCACGAGGCACTTTGATTGTGCAAAATTCACCCATCAAATTTATGATATCAATGAATCCCTACCAAATTCTAAACAAATTAAATAAAAAAATAAACCCAAAAACATTTCTAAAAATCTCACAAATAAACCCGGCCTTTTCTTTCCTGCAATTCTTTAATCAAATCATGAGTAACGCTGTATTGTTGTTAACTCAAAAGATTTAAAACATAAAATTACAACCGCAACGGCTACGTGGATGTTTCCTCCCTTACTCTGAAATAATTGTATATAATAAGTTGGATAACTATTAACACTATTTAATTGAACACAGATCCCAACAGTCTATACTTTAGGCATAATTGATTATTAAATTTAAAATTAATTTCATGGCAACATGACTTTAACATCCTTAAGGTACTTGATTGATTGAGTATGAACTCCTTAAACTTTCTTCCCCTAAATCCTCCCTTTCAAAACCCTTCTAACCACATTTATATTATTATATTAGAAATCTTGTCATGATTATCCCGACACAAAGAATCTTCTGCAGTAATGTTAATCTGGACTATACCTCCATAGGATCTTACCATCAACATCAACATGGATGAATAAACAATTCGTGGTTAGAGCATATATAATTATCACCTCTTTGAAACCAAAACGACACAATGAGTAGTTTAATCAATACACATTTTAGTGGTTGTAACAATTACAATATCTTTGTGTGGGTAATTGTAACAATAATTATTTTTATTTTATTGTAAGAAGGTTATTAACATGTAGTTCTTCATCACCTCAACAAAGTTATTTTTCCTTTCATATGAATAAGGTTCAAATATCTTCTCCTCTATTAAATGAAAAGATATTTATCAAATATCTATATAAATTAAAAAAAAAATATTTATGAATTAAAAATATTAAAATAAATTTTGATATTAATATGTTTTAATTTTAAAAATAAATCCATATATATTTTTCATTAACTTTAAATTTTTGTTAATTTTTTTTGGTGGGGTAGATTTGATATATTTATGGATTTAATATTTTTTATAATACATTTATCTTATTCACCGAACTTTAAATTTTAGTTAGAGTAAACATAAAATTTTAAAAATAGTTACTCTTTTAATATGAAATTTTTTTATATCTCATTTTTTTATATTTCTTTTACAATTTTATTACATTTGTTTTTATGTAGATTTTAGATATTTATGAATTTAATATTTCTTCTAATACATTTATCTTACTCATAGAATGCTCTTTATTCTTGGGAAATATTAGCTTATAAATAAATACAAGTAGAGAATCAATTATAATTCATTGAAGAAATCTTCATATTTATTATAGTATCAATAACATTATACATGAGTATTAATGGGAAAAGGACCATTAACATCTATATAGAAACATGAATTGGCTAAGAAAACTAAGCATTTCAAAATATGATAAAGGGTTAATAAAATGCCTATGTTGAGAAAGTTGAATAAAGATAGCCTCTCTAATAAAAGTACATTCAAGGACTAAAGATATATTTTCTTAGCAAAGGAAATATCACTTGGCAAAGGTTAGGTCATTAAGTAAAGGGATTGTTGTCAAGCAAAAGAGTTGAAGTCTGTGTCAACGTGTTAAACAAAAGGATTGTTTTCCAAGAAAACAATTTGAAATCCACCCAGTGTCACATTGTTGATAAGAGGTGATATATATAATTATATTGGCGAGAAGGTGATAACTAGCCTCTATGGGAGTGCTTTGAACTTCATGCAGAAGGTTTTGAGGATATTCCGAAAGTTGGGTGTCTTTGTTGCAAGCCTCACTTGATGTCCCTATAGGCAAAAAAGTGTGATTACTGCCAATGGTTTTCCATTTAGTATCATCCAAGAAATGCAAGTGCCCAAAATTTTCCCCGCAAAATTTTATTTGTAAAGAGACAAAGACGGGGAGAAATAGTTCTTGATAAAATGGGAAAGCAACCTAACCTCCTAATATAAAGAAAAAAGGAAGGAAATTTCCTACCAAAAAGATAGTGAAGTCCACCAAACAAAGCTTTGTCTCAAGAAGAAAAATTCAGTTAAGGAATGAGTCACTGAAAGATGACAATGGTGCTTAGGAAAATAAGGAAGCCATTTTTTGACTGATAAAGATAGTGATTCAACTTGCTAACGCAAAGAAAAGAGACCCTCTATACATCAAGCAAAAGACTAAAGAATTTTCCAAGCACTTGAGCAATGATGTTGAGCAAAGGAGATAAGACATTTTGGTCAGGTTTGTCATGTAAGTTTGGTCAATATTTTCATTTGATAATCATAATCTTGAAAACATGGTGGGAAACCCTAAGAATGAGAAAATTTGGTTAAAGGAAATTCAATCAAGTTTTTTATTTGTTTTTTCTTGCAAGAGGTGTAACTCATAGAATTCCTTCCTTCTTACATAGGTTTCCTTCCCTACACTTCTTTCCTTTGTGCATGTGTTTCTTCTTACCTAAAATCCCTTGTTTTGGGTACCATTCTTTTGAATGGATTGTGGATTTCTAAACCCACTCCATTTTTATGTTAATGCAGTTAACTACTCCACATTTGTAATAACCCTTCATGTGGAAATTTTAACATATATCTCTAAGCCACTCATTAGAATGTATCATTCCTTCATTATGCATTACTTTGACTCTTTCAAAACCCATATGAAACCTTCATGTTTTTTTCAAGAAAAAAAATTGAAATGGCACATAGATGATAGGTGGATCAAGCTAATGTCACATCAATTGCAAACAAACCAAGAATAAAACTCAGAGCATCCGTGTGTTTCCACTTCACCACACACCCACTACCATCTGGGCCTATTGCTGCCTTCCACATGTCACCTAGAGTCAACTACTCAACTATGTTATGTCATCGTTCTACCACTTCATTGCAACATTAGTAGTCTAGTTACCTACCATGTCACTTGTGGAGGATGCCCTTCATTATAAATTTGGATGTTTATGCTAAATTTGAAATGGGAATAACTTTATCCTCTAAAGTTCCCTTGCAGTGAATTATTTTTTTGATAGCTGAATTCCTAGGCTTGATGCACTAATGTGGTTTATTTATGAAAATTTCACTTTTTTCAATTTGTGTTATATTTTATACAAACATTATGCCTAATCCTCATTTATTAAACTTCCAAAAGGAATAAATTTCACCTAAACACCATTTTGGGTGTCATTTTTTTCAAAGCGCACAATGTTTCAGGTACTTTCTATCTAATTAGACAAGTTTTTATTTTATAGCATTTTACTTTAGTATTGTAATATGTCAAATTCAAGTGACATCCTGCTTACAAGTACAAATAATTTCATTGGAAATCCCTTCTATTGTATTTATTGAGAAGTAAGAGACTCTATCAAGTCAGGTTGGGAACAAAGAGTTTCCCAGTTGATGGATAAAAGAGAAGCAAATGGGACAATGGAAATGGCTCAACACATACTCATAGGGATGTTTATTCCCAATGAATTGCAATTTCACCTTTTTGGGGTTGGTACCATTGATGCAACTTAGAAAAAGTTAGTAGTAATGTTTGGTAAACTCAAATAGGTTCACACCCACCACATTAAAAATAAGCGCGTAGATTTAATTCTAATGATTTTACTTGCATTGAGTATTTTCCTTTGAAGTTCAATACATCTTGGTTCTTACTCTCGATTGTTGGATCAAGAAAGATGACAATGAACTAATTTTTGTTATTCTATATTGTAACCTCGGAAATTCTTACTATGTTTTTATCCCCCTTTCCACTTAACTAGAGAAGATTTTCTTAGTCAAGGTATTTATTATAGAATTCCCTCTATTGACACATTATATTATTAAATATTTCAAGAGAAAGATAAGCTCATGCATCTCGGAATTATTAGTTCCATAGGTAATCCTAACAAATCCTTTGTGGCACAACAAGTAAGGGCCCAAACACCCCAGAAGAATCATCCTTGCAACCAAAAATAAAACAAGGGTTCTAAACCCTCTTAGCCTTCTCTTGTTGCTAATGAGGATAAAGATGTTATGCCAAAAGGAAATAAATCTAACAAACATTGAAATTATCTTTGGGAGAGATGGTCATCAAGGATTATGTTTCTTCAAGAAGATGGAAGCCATCAAAGAAACAATGAAGAAGAACAACCTTTAGTAGGTTAACTCTTATTTTGCTTCCCTGAAAGAACATGCTCTTCCTTTATTAATGTCCTAATTTTTACCCTTAGAACATAATGGATCACATTATGTATAAACTATAAATATATGGTTATGTGACGAGAGTCAAGATATGTGAGCTTAGCGAAACAACCTCATGTGTAAATGTTGTAAATATGCCAGTATGTATTTCTAGCGTTGAGATCAAAATCAACACTTGACTACTGAATGGAAAGGCATGTATAATATAAACATACTTATATGGACCTTGTGAAAGGATAATATTAATCAAATTAAGATATGTATATATTAATGTTGGAATATAATATATAATGGTCAAGGATGGTTGTTGAAGTTTGGAATTGTTTCTTTTTTACTATCCTTTTTTCCCTCTTATTTCACCTTCTTATCACAATTTTGTAGCAAACTCAGGCTGTTTAAAGTCAAGGTCAACTCTCAAAAATGTATTCATCATCCATAATTAGAATCTCTACTTCTTAATGAATTATAATGAAAATATTCTTACAATAACGAAATTACAAACATTTTGCAACTAATATTAGTTTCCGCAACAATGTTCATTGTTAGACAGGTTGCAACACTACAAATAAGGGATGAAGACTACCTGGAGATGACAATTGTCCACCATATGGATAAACACCTATCATCACAACTTGGCAAGCTATGAGGATTGGGATATCTAGAATTCAAACTCAGAGTCAAACTCTGAAAACGACGTGTAGTGATCAAGCAGAGGAATAGAACAATATCAAGCAAGCGAGATTGAAGACCTGTTCAGCTGTTAGATTTTGGATCAAAATGAATCTCTTATGACTTTCTCTTTCAATATAAATTCATAAGGAGATTGAGTTTTAAATCAAATCTATCTCACAAATGTCAAAACAACACATGTCGTGTAGGCATAAATCTCTCAAAATCATTTTATGAAAATTGTATAAAGGTTGTAAGCCGAGACCTGAGACATAAGTTTGGAATATTGAAGTTTATAGTCATTTTACTGTGAAGACTGATATACTCTGTTTCAATTTAATATAAGCCACTTTTCTCACTACGTGCATGAAGATTTTGTGATTACTAGCTGACCTGCACTCACGGGAGGGCCTCCTATCGAGTTGTGAGGTTTTGGTTTTAGTTTTGTTTTACATTGCTTATCCTTAGTATTCTAGCTTCTTTCAGAATTTGTTTCCATTATAGTTTCATTTATAACAATTCTCATTTTGATTGTAGAGTACTCACAAACAGAAAAAGCGTTAAAAAAATTCAACTATTGAATGCATATTCTTTCCTACACTTAATCATTTCGTAGCTTAAATTTCTTTCTTAATTGTTAATGAAACAATATTTAGAGGACATATATGCACAAAAGTAATCATTTTCAAGTTGTAAATATTTTCATTCCATTTTCTGAAAGTAAATTCTTTTACGACAATTTCTCTTTCATGCAATTAATCTAGAATTTCTTTGTTGCAATTTAGTATAAAGAGTTTCTTTATGAAAGATAGTGTAGAATGATTTGAATTCTGCAAAATAGAGTTATATTGTTTCTTACTTGAAATTTTGATTTTAAGCATTTTCCTTTCATACAATTAGAAGAAAGTTTTGAATTCTGCAACTTAAGATAGATTTTCAATTTCTACAAAGAAGTGGATTTCAATTCGGTTAATTAGGATTTAATATAACTTTAGATTGAAATAACATGTGCGTAATTACTCTCCAAGTTGTGTCCATGCTTAAAACTAGTTTCATTTCTAGAATCAATTAATTCATAAGAAGAATCCTAGCATATATAGTGCACATACATTTCACAAGTACATGAATCCTGGTTGACAATTAATGAAGTAAATTAAGAACAATTAATTCACCAAACATTTTGGTGTCGTTTCTAGGGAAGTGTATATAGGATTCCATTCTTGCATATCATTTTTAGGAGTTTTTAATTTCAATAAATTGAAAAACGATAAAAAAACATTTATGCATGGAGAAAGGGATTTTAGGGGTAGATTTTCAAGTAGAGGTAGACGTTCAATTCCAACATCAGCACTCACTCCACTTAGACCTTGTATTGCCACACCATCCAACTATACTCACATCCCATCATTGGCAGGTAGATATAGAATTCCTAAGGTGCATAGATCTGAAATCCAACCTAGAGATTCACCAAATTCCTCTACCAAAGTTATAGTCGAAGAACTTACATCGAGAAGGAGTAATGTTCCTCTCTTCAATAGGAGAACAACTTCTAGGACAAGAACTAGAGGTTCCTAGTGAAGAATAAGAAGAAGAAACTTATTTAATTATACCATTAGTAGAGGAACCAGAATAAGAGCTAGATAATCCTATTATAGAGCCTTATATTAGCTCTAAAGAATCTACAATGGCAGGGAAGGAGAAGGAGAAGTACATAATGTAAATGATGAACATAGGATTGGAGGTGGAAGAGGCAGAGGAGGAGGTGGAAGTCGAGGTGGTAGAGGTGGTAGGGGAGAACTAGATCCTTATGGATTGACCATATTTGATGAAGACACCACAACCACAATAAAGAACATCTCACCCTCCATCCTCCCTAATTTCCATGGTTTAAGACATAAGGACCATGAAAAATTCCTTTTTGAGTTTGACGTTCTATGTAGAACCTATGAATACTTACTTGATCCTCAAAAGTTGAAATTTTTTCCAGCAACTCTTAAATATGGAGCACTTAAATGGTTTATGGGATTAGGAAAACACACAATTAGAACATGGGATGGAATGAAAAATTTGTTCTTAGAGAAATACAAGGATTATTGTATGCCCCATAATCTCAAGGATGAAGTCTTTAATATGATGCAAAAAGAGGATGAAAGCCTTGAAGATCTAGTTGAAAGATTTGCTTACAACATCAAAAGAGATAAGATGTACAATTTGAATGATGAAACGCTAAAATCTCTTTTGTTAAATTCCATCAAAGATGAATGGATTGATCTTATTAATTTAATGGGAAAGGGAGATGTTTCACAACTTTCATTTGGAGAAATATGTGATTTATGTAAACATATCTCAAGGGGTAAGGCTAGAACTGGAAAAAATCTGAGAGATCCTGTGATGTCCAAAATTAATAAATCTGCAACTGGAACAGTAAGTAGAGTTGAAATAGGCAATTTGCTTGATAATTTCAAAACAAATATCCTAGGGAATCTTAGTGAACAACTAGATACCCTTAAGATACAAAACAAACAAAAAGTCAAGAATGTTGCATTATCTATTTACATCTGAAGTGTAGGAAGAAACATGCCTTAAGAGAATGTCCCATTGATAGTATAGAAATTTGTGTCATATGCGCTGAAAATCATAACATGAAAGAATGCCCTTCAATACCTGGTCTTAAAGTTTTTTTCAAGATGAAGATGGAACAAGGCAAGATGAATCTCTTTGTTTTATTGCTAAAATACCATGGCAAAATCAACAATCAAATATGACTCAAGGTTTCAATACTCGATCATATGCACAACCACATAACAATTGGACTGCACCCATACCATGGCAACCTTGGCCCCCATAATCTCAAAACCCATCTTGGGCTCAAGGTTGGTAAAATCCTTATGGTAAATATCCTCAATATCTTCAATTCCAACAACCATATCCTTTTTTTCCACGACAATATTATCTTCCTCAACCAAATCAACTTTCTCAATTTCAAAATCCAAATCAACAAGCTATTTATAATGTCGAAGGTCAAAATTTTCAATCTTGTATGATTACCCCATTAGGTCTAAATGATGTTCAACTTAGATGTGGTAGGGTTTTTCCAAAAAATTCACCAACAACTGCCATCCAAAAATCTAAAGGGGATGAAATTCATAAGAAAGATGTGAATCTTGTTCAAGAAAACATTCCTCTAAAGGAATATGTTCCTATGCCATAAAAGGATGAGAAAATAAAGCAAGCTCCTACATTTCCTCTAGTAGAACAACCTCTTGTTTCTTTGCAAGCTCCGCCTTTTCCTGAAAGGCTCAAAACCGATAAAGGAATATAAAGGCAAATTGTTTTACCAGATTATGATATGCTAGATGAAATTCAGAATATTTGCATTAAATTTCCTTTATTACATACTATAAAGGAAATACCAATATTTTCAAAAACTATCAAGGTGCTATGCATTATAAAACCAAGAAGAAAAAGAAAAGATATTAAAAATTGGCAGGAAAAATTATTGATATCATGATGGGAAAACCTACTATTCAAAAATATCTAGATCTTGGTAGTCCCACTGTGAAAATTCATATCAATTGTGTTGAGATTCCAAACACTTTAATTGATCTAGGAGCAACCATTAACATCAAGAGTAAAAAAGCAGTGGAGCAACTTAAGCTTCCTAGTCTTCAATATACTCACATTATTATAATTAGCAGATAGATCTGTTATCAAACTAGATAGAGTATTAGAATATGTGTTTGTTTTTCTAGATTCTTAGGAATATCCTATAGATTTCATGATTTTAACCCCAAAGAATATTTTAGGAGGCCATCTATTGATCCTTGGTAGACCTTGGCTACCTTCAACTGATGCATTCATAAGTTGTAGATCTAGTGATATGTATATCTCTTATGGAAATTCCACTAAGAAGTTTACCTTATATCCTCCTGCAAAAACAATAACTGAAGTAGAAAGTGAAAAATAGATAGATGATGATAATGAAGACTTTAATGATTTGTAGCCAGTTTATACTCTTTCACAATTAGATGAAGAAGATCAATTGATAAATTTAATGAATTTATAATGATTCTTCTTCACACTATGAGAAAGATCAAAATTTTCAGGAACAATGCAATATTGAATATTTATCATCTCACCAAATGGCTTTACATTCTATGGAAAAATTTAGCAATTCTCAAGTAGAATTTTTTCCAGATAAAACATTGAACATTAACAATATTTTGGAAGAATTTCAAAAGAGAAAATTGGTACAGATACTACAAAAACACTCTTCTGCTTATGCATGGGAGTACACTGACATGAAAGGGATTGGTCCTAAAACTTTTATGCATCATATGTATATTCAAAAAAATGAAAAACTAGTTAAACAACCTCAAAGAAGGATGAATCCTAACCTGAGAGAAATTGTTAAGGAGGAATTACAAAAATTACTTAATGTGAATTTTATCTATCCAATATCAAATAGTCAATGGGTGTCACCTTTAGTTATTGTTCCTAAGAAAAATGGAAAATGGAGAGTGTGCATTGATTATAGGGAATTAAACAAAGCTACTTTAAATCTCATTTTCCACTGCCTTTTATAGATCAAGTATTAGATACCTTGGCAGGAAAGAAGTAATTTTCATTTTTAGATGGTTTTAATGGATATAACCAAATCCAACTAGCACCAAAAGATCAAGATAAAACTATTTTTACATGTCCATGGGGATATAAGCGTATAGGGTTATTTCCTTTCGATTATGTAATTCACCTGCCACATTTCAGATAGAAGTCTTAGGTATTTTTTCTGATCTAATTCATGATTGTTTGGAAAACAATGTAAACTTTGAAATGGGAACTCTGGCCAAAAAACCCCGAAAAAACATGAAAAACAGTGTTAAAAATGAAAAGTGTGTATATTGGAACAATGGTTTTTTTTAGGGTCAATTTTGAACATGTTTTAAAAATGGCAGTGAAAACGATTTTTTTGTGCAAAAATTGTGCAAAAAACACCCTGAAAATGAAAAGTGTTGATACTGGAACGATGGTTTTTTTTTAGGGTCTGTTTTCAACATTTTTTAAAAATGCCAGTAAAACCGAATTTTTATGTGAAAAAATTGTGCAAAAAACACCCTCAAAACGAAAAGTGTTGATGCTGCAAAAACATTATTTATTTATTTATTTTTATTTTTATTTTTATTTATTTATTTTTTCCCAGAAATTTTCAACATGTTTTAAAAATGACAGTGAAAGCCAATTTTTGTGCAAAGAACACCCTTCAAAATGAAAAGTGTTGATGCTGGAATAACACTCTTTTTTTTTTTTAAGGTAAATTTTCAACATTTTGAAATAATGGTGTAAAAGATTTTATCATGAGTCCAAAAAACATTAAAATTTCAAAAGAATAATGAAAACATAAAATAAAAAATTAAAACACTGAAAAAAGCAAAACAAAAAAAAAAAAGTTAAAAAATAGCAAAACGTAAATAAAAATATATATTAGAAACAAAACATAAAATAAAAAATCAAATATAAAAAAAAAATAATAAAAAATAAAAATTCAATCATAAAAATGTTAAAAAAAAAACAAAATTAACCTATAAAAAATATGAATTAAAAACTTAAAAAAAATTAAAAAAATATAAAGAAATAAATAATAAGAAAAACATTTTTTAACATATATATATATATATATATATATATATTTTAATCTCGTAAATCATTAAAAAAATTGGAAAAAAAAAAACAAAATTTAAAAAAACTATAAAATTAATAAGTAAAAATAGAAAATTACCAAAATAAGAAAACCAAACAAAATTAAAAAACTACTAAAATTAAAATTAAAAACATTTAAAAAAAAAACCTAAAAAAATACACCAAAAAACAATTAAAATCTTAAAAAATATACATATTGTCACATTAAAAAAATAAAAAAAACATTTAAAATTAAAAAAAAATATATTTTTTATTAAAAAAAACATTTAAAATTTTATATTAAAAAATTCAAAATTCACTTTTTTTTGGTAGGTAAGCACCCACGGGGATTTAAGCCAGTGTCCTATCTCAAGGAGTGCCCTAACAGTGCACCCATTCACCATCAATCCAAAGCCCCGTGGGTTTCAAAATTAAAAAAAAAATAAAAAAATTATATATATATGAAAACTATATATAAATTAAAGAAAACATTTAACATTTAATTTATTTTTTTAAAATACATTTAACATGTTTGAAAAAAAATATTTTTTATTTAAAAAAAAAGCAAAAAATCCGGTTGCCACTCGGCCACCCGTGGGGGCACGACCCTGGGCAGGGGAGTTGCATGCGCAGCTCCACTGCCGACAGCCGTGCCCCCACGGGCGGCCAAGTGGTGGTTGTTCGATTCCCACTGCGAGGGGGTGAGGCCCTGGGCGACGCCCCCACGGGTGGCCGGGCGGTGGCTATCCTATTCTCGGAATCGGATAGCCACCCCCACGAGTGGCCGAGCGGTGGCTATCTGATTCTCGGAATCGTATAGCCACCGCCCAACCACCTGTGGGGGTGGTTATCTGATTCTCAGAATCGAAAAGCCATTGCCTTGTCGCCCAGGGCCATGCCCCCACGGGCGGTTGGGTGGTGGCTATCTAATTCTAAGAATCAGATAGCCACTCCCATGGGTGGTCGGGTGGTGGTTATCCGATTCCAAGAATCGGATAGCCACCCCCACGGGCAGCCGGGCAGTGGCTATCCGATTCCGAGAATCGAATAGCCACCGCTCGGCCGCTCGTGGGGGTGCCTATCTAATTCTCGGAATTGGATAGCCACCGCCCAACCACCTATGGGGGCGCGACCCTGGGTAGTGGGGCTGCGCGCAACACTGCCACTCAGGGCCGTGCCCCCACGGGCGACCGGGTGGTGGTTGTCCCATTCCAGGAATTGGATAGCCAACGTCCGGTCACCCGTGGGGGTGGTTATCTGATTCTCAGAATCAGATAGCCATCGCCTGGTCACCCGTGGGGGGCGCGGCCCTGGGTGGCAACCGAATTTTTTGTTTTTGTTTTACTTTATTTTATATATAGTTTTAAAATATATATATTTTTAAATATTTTAAATGTAATGTTTTTTTTTAAATCTTTTAAATTTTAAAATATTTAAAATGTTCTTTTTTTTAAAATCAAAAGTATACTCTTTTTTTTTTCTTTTTCTTTCTTTTTTTTTTTTTTTTTTTTTTTAAAATTGAAAAAAATATATGTTTTATTTTTAATTTTAAATGTTTATAATTTATTAAAAATGTAGGTTTTAAAATTTTAAATGTTTTTTTTTTTTAAATCATAAACATACGTTTTTTAAAATTTAAAATGTTTTTTATTTTTTAAAAATCGAAAATATATGTTTTTTTTGTTTTTAATTTTTAAATGGGTTTTTAAAAAAATTCAAAATATATATATATTTTTTAAAATTTAAAATGTTTTTCAGCTTGTTATTTTTATTTTAAAAGATATCTATATATATATATATATATATATATATATATATATATATTTTAATTTTATTTTTAATTTGAGTATATTTTGGTTTTTTAGGTTTTTGTTTTTATTTTTTTATGTTTTTAATCTTAATTTTAATATTTTTTTAGATTTTATTTTATTTTATTTTATTTTTTAATTTTCTATTGTTTTTTTTTTAATCTAGTTTTTTTTTTAACTTATTTTTTTTGTTTATTTTCCCTTTTTTTTATGGTTTACGAGATAATTTTATTTATTTATTTATTTTATATGATTTTTTTGTCTTTTTATATATATTTTTATATTTTTTGTTTTTTTGTTTTTTGTTTTGTTTTGTTTTTTTTTTTTTTTATGTCAAAAAGAATTTTACATAAAAATTTTGAAAGTGTAAAAAAATGTAACATTTAAAAAAATATCCACACTTAATACATTAAAAAATTTAAATTGTAAAAAATTGTTAAATTTAGAAGATAATTATTTACATTTCATACATTAGAAAATTTAAAGTAAAAAAATAGGTCTTTTAAAAAAAGGGCATGATGCAGAATCACCACTTTTTAAAATCAGCATGCAAATCACTAACATTCTAAAACGTAATGTACATAAAAAAATTAAAGTGCCAAAAACTATGCTATAAAAAAATATGTGTGTTCTACATTGCCCCTTTTCAAAATCAGGTCACTTTTTTGCTATCTCTATGAAATGGGTAACAATATTAGTTCTCGTTTCAAAGTTTACATTGTTGGAAGTATACATGGATGATTTTAATGTGTATGGTGATACTTTTGAAGAAGCTATGGAAAATTTGGAAAAAGTTATTGTTAGATGTAAAGAGGCAAACCTTTCATTAAGCCATGAGAAATGTTTTATGATGTTCAATGAAGGGATTGTTTTAGGCCACCATATTTCAAGTGATGGAATTAAAGTGGATACATCTAAGGTAGAAATAATTTCCAAAATTTCAATTCCTGTTTGTCAAAGAGATGTTAGAAGTTTTCTTAGATTTACTGGATATTATAGGAGATTCATAGAAAATTTCACAAAAATAGCCTCTCCACTTTTCAAACTCCTTACAAAAGATTGTGAATTTTCTTGGAATTCTGACTATCATAAAGCATTTGAGACATTGAAACAAAAGATTACTGAAGCACCAATTTTAAGAGGACCTAATTGGGCTCTTCCTTTCCATATTTCTATTGATGCTTTAGATACAACTCTAGGAGTTGTCTTGGGACAAAAATATTTAACTCCTTATGCCATCTATTATACAAGTAAAAAATTGACTCCCGCAGAGTTAAATTACATTGTAACAGAAAAGGAGTTTTTAGTTGTTGTTCATGCCATTAATAAATTTTGTCATTACATTACTGGTTATGAAACTTTCATTCATACAAATCATTCTTCCATTAGATATCTAATGAACAAACCAATCACTAATGGTAGAATTACAAGATGGTTTCTATTACTACAAGAATTCAACATTACTATTCTTGATAGACCAGGAAAAGAAAATACAGTTACTGATTTTATTTCTAGAATGCAGAATAATAATGATGATGTTCTTGTAAAAGATAACTTTCCTGATGAATATATTTTTGCAGTATCTACTAAAACACCTTGGTTTGCAGATATTGCTAATTATTTGGCTACAAGAAAGTTACCTCCACAACTATCAGCTAGAGAAAAGAAAAAAGTGATCAAAACCAGTGCACCTTATTCCTAAATAGATGGAGAATTGTACAAAATTGGACCTGATTTGGTTATCTGAAGATGTGTTCGAGAAGATGAAGTACCTGAAATCTTGAAAGCTTGTTATGATGAGCCATGTGGAGGAAATTTTTAAGGTAAAAGAACTTCTTACAAAATCCTTCTTTTGGGATATTATTGGCCATCCATTTTCAAGGATGCCAAAGAATATGTTAAAGATGTGACAGTTGTCAAAGAATGGGGAAGCTCATTCCATAAGATGAGATGCCTCTACAACCACAGGTACTTATAGAACCCTTTGAAAAATGGGCTCTATATTTTGTTGGACCAATAGATCCGGATTTAAACAAGAACGCAATAAAGTACAAAAATAAACACAAATACAGAGATACAACATAAATAATACTTCATTTCATTAATGGAGAATACTGAAATATGCTTACAAACAGAAATGGAAATAAACTAGCTTGGGCGATGGTAGCTTATCTCTGAGAAGAGATGTGGCGGCTACATGCCTCTGAACTACCTTACAATGAGGCTTAAGGGCCTTTTTATTATTGAACAATAAGAGCAAACCCTAAACAACCAAAACCTTAACCCGAGGAGATGTAACACCAAGAGTTTATGGGCCCTGTTGGGGTGAGTTGGACATCCAACTTCCCGGGGTCGTGACTTGGTCATATTATCTCTGTTTGACGCGCATGATAACTTGTTGGAAAGATCTCTCCGAGGACTACAACAAAAAAATGATTTTAGGCAAAAAATCGATGGCAGTAGATTTCCAAAAAAATGTTGTTTAGGGCCTCAAAACGGCTCCGGAAGTTTAGGACCTGAAAAACTGCTAAAAATAGTAAACTGTGCTACAATTAAGGAAATTGAAAAACTGAAAGAAGCAATGGTGGAGGTCCAAGTGGAATTGGAGGGTGGCCACCAATATCCACCTGGATCATTCCTCCCCCCTTAGGAAGCAATGGTCCCCATTACGTTGAGTTCCTCCATGACATGAGGAAACTTCTGTTAAACTTGGTCCCTGGTGAGCCACTTGCCCTGGTGAAGGAGTTGGACTGCTTTGACAACTCGATATAGTTGGATCTTCTACTGGCGAGTGTGCTTGAACTGTGCGTCCATGATCCGATCAGTTGCAGCTTGTTCCATGCAATCTAAACTCAACTCTGGTGGTGTGAGCTATTCTGCAATGTCAGATGTGTCTAGTAATGGTGGAAAGTATGGTCGAAGGTGGTCCACATTGAACACTGGGTGCAGGCCAAGGAATGGGGGAATTCTGAACTCAAATGCATTGTCCCCCACAGCCTTGGTAATGGTGTAAGTACCATATCGGAGTGGTCTGAGTTTTTGATAGGCTTCGGTAAGGCATCCCTTTTGCAAATGCAACCAGACTTTGTTGCCCACCTGAAACTTGTGTGGCACCCGATGTTGATCATGTCGTTGCTTGTACTTGGCATTTGATATCTCCAGAATGTCGTGGACCTGCTAGTGGATATGTTGGATGTGCTCAATGAAGTTGTTTTCCTTATCTGTTTTGAACTGGACATGAACCGAATCTGCCTGAGTAGCTTCAAATGGCATGGCCACATCAATGGGACATAGTGGCTGGAATCCCAGGCCCACCTCAAAAGGGCTGTGGCCAATCGAGCTGTGGAGTGCCCAATTATAGCTGTGCTGAACATAGGGGAGGCTCTCATCCCATGCGCGTGGATGCTTTGAGTTGTACATGCGCATAATATGTATGATCATCCTATAGACAACCTCTGTTTGGCCATCAGTTTGGGGATGGAAGGCTATGAACTTAGTGAGTTTGGTGTCTAGCATTGACCAGAGACTGGACCAAAATGTACTGAGGAACCTGCTATCCCAATCTGAGATGATAGACTATGGGATCCCAAAGCGTACCCACACTCGTTCAAAGAAGAGTTTAGCAATGGCTTCTGCTGTGATATTCTTCTTACAGGCCGCCATAATGGCCATCTTCGAGAACCTGTCGACGACCATAAAAACATAGTTGTTTCCATGCTTAGTAGAAGGAACGCCCGACGTGTAATCCATGGAGATGGATTCCCAAGGTTAACTAGGGGTAGGAAACAGGGTATATAGTCCTTGCTTCTTGATGGTCAGTTTGGAAATGACGCAGGCAATGCAAGATCTGATGTACTTTCTGACATCCTATCGAAGATTCGACCAGTAGAAATACTTTTGCAGTATTGCCACCATTTTCTCGACCCCAAAATGCCCAATAGCCCGACTGTAGTGTGCTTCCCAAATAATCTTGGAACGCTCGCTTGAAGGAACACAAAGGTGACCCAAGTGGCATAATAGGGCATCCTGGAGGTGAAAATCTGGAACATACTGACCCTCCAAGAGTGTCTGGTATGTGTAGCCGAATTTTGGGTTTCTTTCATAGAGACGTGGCCAACCAGAAGTCTCGTGCCCACAAGAGTTGAGCACGGTGGTTAACGCCATGATTGGTGGTCGACTGAGACAATCTGCAACATTATTGGTGCTGCCCTTCTTATACTTGATATTCAAATGGCACTGTTGCAGGTATGTTGACCAATTCTGATGGCGATCATTCTGCAACTTCCCTTGGGTCTGTATGAACTACAGGGGCCGGTGGTCTGTGTGGATGACCATTTCCTTCCCCAAAATGTAATGCTTCCATTATTGGCAGGCCTGCACAATGGAATACATCTCTTTGTCATAAGTGGGACACTGTGATATGCCATTGGATGCCCGTGTTGAGTAAGGACTGCCCTAATAGCATAGTCAGAGGCATCTATATCGATCTCAAATGGTTGTTGCAAGTCTGGTAATGCGAGCATTGGTGCCGAGCAGAGGCAATGTTTCAACTCTGTGAATGCCTTCTATTGAGGTTCAGGCCAAAATAATTTTTCTTTTTCTCCTCCCTTGGTGACTTGACTCAAGGGCCAAGTGATATGAGAAAATCCCAACACGAATCTACGGTAGAAGTTGACAAGACCGAGAAAGTTGTAGAGCTCTGTCAGAGTGGTTGGAGAAGGCCAATCTCGAATGACTTGGATCTTAGCTGGATCCACATGCACCCCCCGTTCATCAATAATATATCCCAGATACTGAACCTGGGTCATGCCAAAAGTGCATTTCTCCAAACTGGCACATAACTTATGTTGCTGCAGTGTTTGGAGAACCTGTTGAATGTGGTGGAGGTGCTCTTCCCAACTCGGGCTAAAGATCAAGATGTCATCCAAGTATACCACTACAAACGATTTGGTGAATGGATGCAAGATGTCATCCATTAGCCTCATGAAGGTTGCAGGAGCATTCGTCAACCTGAACGACATAACCAACCATTCGAAAAGGCCCTCCTTGGCTTTGAAGGCAGTCTTCCACACATCAGAGGGTTTGATTGGTACCTGGTGATTCCCTAACTTCAAATCGATCTTGCTAAAATATTTTCCCCCCTTCAGTTGGTCCATAAGGTCATCAATCCGTGGGATCGGGTACCTATTCTAGACAATGATCTTGTTCAGCACCTGATAGTCAATACAGAGTCTCCAAGTCCCATCCTTCTTTTGTACCAACACGATCGGGCCCCCACAGGGTGATGAACTCGGTCATATGTGACCTTTCTGCAACAGCTCCTAAATCTGCCTCTTGATTTCATCATTCTCTAGAATAAATCACCGATAGATTGTTCCATTGGGTAGCGACGCACCTAGGGTCAGGTCGATGGAGTGCTTGACCTGACAGTGTAGAGGAACCCCTGCAGGAGAGGTGAAGATGTCCTCATACTCCTCCACGACCTTGTCCATCTATAGTTGTCGTGCGGAGGGGCCTTGTCTGGAGGTCGTGACCACTGTCTTCTTCTTTCCTTGAGGGTGTATCATCAGGAAAACAAATTTCCTTGTTTTGGAAATGAGCTTACTGCATTGTTTTGCAGTAACCAAAGAGATGGCAGTAGGCAGTGCTACCTTTGGTATCCTGTATAACTTATTTCCCAAAGTAACAATAATAGCACGAGGCCTTGATTTATACATAGCATGCCGCTTCCACAAGTATGGTTGGCCTAATAATACATCACAAACTTCAAGGGGAGCAACATCACACAATACCTCATCCGTGAAAGGCTTGATGTTGTATGTAAGGCGACACTACTGGCTCACGCGAAGATCTCGTCCTTGGTGAAGCCACCCGATGGTGTACGGTTGTGGATGTGTTGTGGCTGGTAAGCCTAGCCACTTCACAACCTCTACCGAAATGAGGTTCTTTTGGTTCCCGTTGTCGACAATGAACTGTAGCGGGGAGCCCTTTACCCACATCTGGGAGTAGAAGAGGCGCTCCTCCTCCTCTGGATCTTCGGGTTCCTCCTTCTAGATCTTCATGGCGGCAACAGTGGTGTTAGACTCTGCATCAATAATCTACTTCCCTTTGTCATTCCCCTTGTCGGGTTCTAACTCAGGGTCGAAACATGCATCTGATTCTGAAGCCTTTAGCTCAGCCACGAGTGACTGCTTGGCCCGACACTCACTTGTGTTGTGAGTGGATCTCTTATGGAACTCACACCACTTTCCTGTGTCCTTTTTCAGCTTTGCGACATTGTTTTTTGCTTACAGCTTTGGTGGGTTGTCCTGGGCCACCTCGCCTTGGCTTTGTCCTTTGTTTTTCGGTTTGGGGGCACCTTTCCCCTGCTTTAGATTCGCAGATCCAAAGTATTGCTTTTTCTATTTAAACTTTTGCTCGATCTTGATGGCATATCAGTATGCCATGTCGAGCGAGGAGATGTTCAGGAATTCTATTTCATCCTGGATGTACCTGTGTAGGAAACCGCGATATTTGAGTACCAAATGCTGCTCCGAATCATTGATACCCAACTTTGTGCGAAGGGTATGAAAATATTGGTAAACTCTGGAATGTCTTGGTCCCTTCCCTACCGCAGCGTGGTCCACTTTATGTATTGATCCTCATAGCTTCCGACAGGGTAGTACTACTCCTTGATGGCAGCCCGGAATGAATTCCAAGTGGGTGCGGTTGAAAACAGTGAGGCCATACTTTCATCCTTTTGCTCGCAGTAGGTTTCCCACCAATCCTTGACGCGGGGGGCGGCTTTGAGAAGAGCGAAAGTAATCTTTTCCCGGCTGGAAAAATCATGAACAAAAAAATACCCTTCTAGCAGATTTAACCATTTATCTACAACGTCTGCATCTATCTGACCCTCAAATATGGGAATATCAAAGTTAACTTGTACCGTAAAAGGTGTGGCGCTTCCAAAGTAGCTGCTAGAAGTATATGTGTCGCCCCTGGGTAGTTGTTGAAGGATATGGGCAAAGTTGTCCATCATTGCATTCCTTTGTTGCTCGAAGGCCTCTTCGAGCAAGATTTTGATAGGATCTCCTGTCCCCTCATCTTTCTTTTCATCCACCATGGGAGGTCGTCAGGATTTGCAAGGCCGGTCTTGCAAAGGTTCGACTAGTTCAAGCCCTAACTCCTTATATCCTGACCTCATTGGGGACATGCAAGGAAAAACAGAGAAAGAGCAGATCGCTCTGATACCACTAATCCGGATCTAAACAGGAATGCAATAAAGTACAGAAATAAACACAAATACAGAGATATAGCAGAAATAATACTTCATTTCATTAATGGAGAATACTGAAATATGCTTACAAACAGAAATGGAAATAAACTAGCTCGGGTGATGGTAGCTTATCTCTGAGAAGAGATGTGGCAGCTACATGCCTCTGAATTGCCTTACAATGAGGCTCAAGGGCCTTTTTATTATTTAACAATAAGAGAAAACACTAAAGAACCAAAACCCTAACCCGAGGATATGTAACACCAAGAGTTTATGGGCCCCGTTTGGGTGAGTTGGACAGCCAACTTCCCGTGGTCGCGACTTGGTCATATTATCTCCATTTGATGCACATGATAACCCATTGGAAAGATCTCTCTGAGGACTACGACAGAAAAGACAATCTTTGGCAATAAATTCTTGGCGGTAGATTTCCAAAAAAATATCATTTAGGGCCTCAAAATAGCTCCAGAAGTTTAGGACCCGAAAAATTGTTAAAAATAGTAAACTGTGCTAAAATTAAGGAAACTGAAAAACTGAAAGAAGCAATGGTGGGGGTCCAAGTGGAATTGCCGGGTGGCCACCAATATCCACTTGGATCACCAATAAATCCTCCATCTAAACAGAAAAGGTACATACTTGTTTGCACGGATTATGTTACAAATTGGGTAGAAGTTAAACCTCTCTTATTTTCAACTAAAAATGTTGTAGTTACATTTATTTTTGAGGATATATTTACTCATTTTGGTGTTCCAAGAGAAATTGTAACATATCAAGGTACCCAATTCACATCAAATTTGTTGCAAAAGATCATGGAGCAGTACAATATCAAGCATCGAAAGTTTGCTCCATATCATCCACAAGCCAATGGACAAGTGGAATCTACCAACAAAGTTCTTGAAGCAATTCTTACCAAAATTGTGCATTTGCATAGAAAGGATTGGGCAAAAAAGCTTCCAGAAGCATTATGGGCATACCAAACTACATGGAGGAATACAATTGGACATATTCCTTATGAGCTTGGCTATGGAAAGTAAGTCTTTCTTCCAATTGAATTCGAAGTGGAGACCTTAAGAACAACAGTTCAATTGGGCCTTGATCTATCAGAAGCTCAAAAACAAAGATTGGCACAATTGAATGAGCTAGATGAGATCTGAAAAGATGCTATTCAAAGAACCAACATAGTTTAGTAGAAAATATTTAAGTAGCATGACAAATTCATCAAGCTAAAAATTTCAAGCAAGGTGATTGGGCTCTTCTTTTTTATTCCAAGTTCAAATATTTTGAAGTAAAATTTCAAACTCATTGGCTTGGTCCTTATGAGATTGATAATATCTTTTATAATGGAGCAATCAAAATCAAAACTATTGACGATGAACAAATTACATTCCTGGTTAATGGTCAGAAATTAAGGTTGTATCATAAACCAGTAACAAGGGAAGAATTTGTCAAATATTTGCAAGAGAATTCTAAATTCAAGTTGGTCAAGGAAGGGGATTCCTCTCCTCAATCTCCAACTTCATTGTAATTTTTCAAATCATATATATATATATATATATATATAAGTATAAACATGAAAACCAACTATGTTGGCATGTTTATATAGAAAATCTTAACTGAAAACCAATATCTCTTGGTAGTTTAGATTTTCAAAACTCCTTCTTATCGCTATTTCTTTTTTTCCTTCTTTTTCTTTTCAGGTGCCAAGCTATATTCACCAAGATCAATATTTTTACTGATCATCAACAACAGTAGCAATAAAAAATTATTCTCTTGATCAAATAAAGAAAGTTTGAGAATAAAAGCATAAACATAATTCCTACCATTCTGAAACCGATCTTCAATTCTACAACCAAATTCAAATTCTACAGAAAAAAATATATATTAAGGAACACAGGAATAAAGGTATGTAAGAATGTTTAATTTATATTTCATATAAGAGCTTAGGTTTTAATTCATGGATGAATCTACTAACAAGTTGAAGACCTTATATATTTTCCATCACATTCATAATCGTTATACCATATCTCCTCATCGTTAGTCACATCAAGTCTGATTGGAATTAAAACACGACACCGGTCCTTTGAAATCGGATCTGGAAAATTGTGAAGCACAATCTGGACGCAACACTACCTCTCCCATCGGTACCTTACTTCGCCATCATTTAAACCTGTGTTATATCCATTCCGCTAATTCCTAATTCACATTACGTTCAATCCCTCTTTCAAAAACTACCATTATCCCAGTTGAAAGAAACAATCAAGGTCAAGACTTGTGTGGTTTAAAATGCGGATGCAAATTAGAGTTTAATTTAATGTCAACCCGGGAAGGTAAACTTAGAAGTGCTTATCTAAAATATATAGATCTAGAAAGATTCCTAATTTGTCCAAGATCTTAAAGTCCCCTTACAGGAACATATTCATTAAGATCTATTTCAATAACTAATCAAGCCTAGATCTAACAATTGTTTGAGATCTATGATTCTCTTACAAGAACATATTCTACAAGATCTCTTCCAAAATTAGATCATCTAATTAGAACTTAAAAGCGGAAATGAAGTAAACCTAGATCTAATCATTGTATGAGATCTTATGGTTCTTTTACAAAAACAATTTCAAATAAGATCCTTCCAATATTAGAACATTTAATAAAACTTGAAAGCTGAATTCAAACAAAAACATAAAATAAATTATAAACAAATAAGCATGCAAGTGAGGCCATGGGGGCCCTCCATAACTCCACCAGCACACCACTTCAATGGAGACTCATATGTAGAAGAAAAATTGAAGTATGATATTTTATTTCAAAATCTTCATTACAAACCAACTCTAAGATTACAACTCTAAGCTTCTAAGATTACATACTCCAAAATTCTAAGATTACAAAAACTTCCCCGATTACAAATGGAGGAGATTGTACTCCTATTTATACAATGGGATGAGTAAAAAACTCATAATGATCATCCACTAATCTCTCTTTAGTTCCATAAATCTCGCAACCATTTTTAACTACTTTCCCATTATTACAAAATATGATCCCACAAATATCTCAAGCGTTTTTAACTACTTTCCCATTATTACAAAATATGATTCCTTTGAATCCTCCATAAATCTCTCACATATCTTGCATAAGATATGCCAACCAAATCCTCCATGATCTTCTCCTTAGGAATTGGATAAGATATGCAAACCAAATCCTCCATGATTTTCTCTTTAGGAATAGGATACGATATGCCAACCAAATCCTCCATGATTTTCTCCTTAGGAATAGGATAAGATATGCCAACCAAATTCTCCATGATTTTCTCCTTAGGAATAGGCTTGCATAATTATCTCCTTAATATGGTGGAGGAGATATTAATTCTTCACATATTTCCTACACATCACAAAACTCACATATTCTTGAGATATATATAGAAATATGTATATTTTCTAATATTTAATCATAAATTCACTTGTAATACAAAAATGAATAAAATGGAAAATAAGAAGGTGAAACCCAAATGTATTTATGAAAATGATATGATAAAAGGTTAATGGGATGATGAAATGTAAGGAATAGTGAAGAAAAAGGTGGATGAAAATATGACATTTCTGAGTCCCAACATCCTCCCCAACTGAACTTGTTGCATGTCCTCATGCAACCATGCATGGGTCTCTTTAAGAACATTTGGCATCTTGAACAACTTTGGCTTTACAGGATGATGTCTTTAATAATGAATGTTTCCAGGATATGTGAAAGACATGAGTAACAACTTACATTTTCTTATGGTTGGTTTTTGTGTGACAACCATGAATACAAAGAATGTTGGTTCTTGTGTTAACAACATTCATTTTGTTTTCTGTTCTCTTTTCTTCAATAATAATGTAAACACTCACTGGAAATCATAAGCTATGAATGTGCATAAGAAAGCCCTTTTGTAATATTAATGAAGCATGCCAATATTGCGTATGAAGCAAAGTGCAACAAAGTATCATTGGAAAATAAATGTTTGTGAATGGTAAATTTGAAAAAATGGAGTGATGGTGGTGAAGAAATGGAATCATGGAAGTGAATATGTAGTGTGGTGAAGAAATAGAATCATGGAAGTGAATATAGTTCTCCCCCCCCTCAACTGAATTGGTTGCATGTCCTCATGCAAATTGACATGGCTCATGAAAGGAAATGTAGCATGGTGAGGGAATTTTCCAAAATATTCAAGTTAGCATATAAGGAATTGCATGATTAAAGATTAGAAAACAACATACCTCTACTTACTCAAGAATGATGAACTATGCAAGAGGAATGTAGCTGCTGCTGGATCAGGAAAATGTCACTGATGTTGTTGTTACTGGATCCTGGGAAATGAAGGAATCTGAACTGCTGATGCTGAATCATGGAAAAGATAAATGCTGAAAGTGGAACTGTGGTACTTTCCTAGATCAGAATTCATGCTGCTGTAACTGCTGAGGGAGTCGTGAAAAAGTGTATAGTATTCACCTGCTACTAAACTTCTTGGTACAATTCTAATCATGTGAAAGAATGTGTCGATGTCGAGCATGAATAGAAATCATTGGATTACCAGCCATTGATGTATGCCGTTAACCAATGCGAGGCAATTCACCATTGATGTCAATGAGTGCCAAGGTTACCGAGTACATCTTGCGAAGTGCGAATGGATGTGTTGAGGTCAAACCACTTGCAAGATCTGAAGATCAAGGGACATTGATGTATTCCCATGATCGTCAGCGAGAGAACTTGCCATTAAGGCATGCAAGCCTCTACGTACTCAAAAGGAACTCTAGTCTATTTCCCAGATAAGGTGCTGATGTCAATGGGGCAAGACTTGTTGAAAGGTGGGCCTTAAGGAATCCCACATCAGTCAACGCGAGTTTGTACAAAAAGATTTGGTAGGACTATAAATGGAAAGAACTCACGGACAAGCAGTGTGGATCAACATGGCGAGGAAAACAAGGCAATGTAATCATGGAAAGGGAATGCGTTTTATTCATCGTTGTAAAACAAGGAGTTGTAATCATGATGCAAAAGGATCGTTGTGGAGTGGAAAATGCCATGATATGTGCAGTGAAGAATTAGCTCCTGCAAGCGTCCAAAAATGGATGTAAGGAAATGCATGGTGTATGAAGATGAACTCTTGCTGTGAAAAATGGATATGGAAATGTCATGCTTTATGGATTTACAATTGGTGGAATTCAAAATCTGCTTCAAAAAGGGAGGTGCAAGGTAGTGGTTGTGGAGTTGGATTTGTCTTTAGAATTTTTCATGAATTGTAGTCTTTGGAAGACCAATTGTCGTCACAATGTAATCTCCTTATGATCACTTGATTATCCTGTAACCTGTAAAAAAACTTGGCAGAAAGAAAACATAAGTGTGTTCAAGAAGAAATGGCCATTTCCTTCATGATTCTTACGCAAAAATTTCATACCAAATAAAACATATTAAGGACAATCAAAGTGTTGAAATTGACTTAATCATGATATTAAAATCAATCCATTCTTAAAATAACCATGAAAAGTAATACTCCCTGTTTGTGTCAGATGAAAGATGCTCGGCAAAAAGATTGGCATTAGAAAGATCTGTTGTGTTTTGCATATTAGTATGTGATATAAAAGCATTCAACATGAATATTTAATGCCAACTTGAAGCTATTGAAACAAGATAATCATCATTTATAGAATCCTCCAAATGTTTGAAATTTGTTTCCAAGTGTTCCATTATTTATTTTCAAACCTGCATGAATTTTGTGAGAAATTTTTTATTTTTTATTTTTTAAATAAAAAACAAAAGAATGAAATTCTTTTTTTTTTTTTTAATAACAAAATAAAAAAATCAAAATTTTTTAATTTGGTATTTATTTTGAGTTTTTTTTTTTTTAAGAAAGAAATCAACAAAAACAAATTCTATTAAAAACTAATATAGAAAATTTCTAAACTAACACTAAAATGGATTTTTTTTCCAATATCCTAAAAAAACACACAAAATCCTCTAGAATCAATGAAAAATCTGGCTTTTTGTCTAGAAAAATTAGGAGAAGATAATGCAAATGCCAAATCTCTCCAGGATAAGTCAAATCCAATTTTTTTTATCACTATGTGGGAATTTTTTTATGTTTTATTATTTTTTTAAAAAACTAAAATTTAAAAAGACTAAGTTTTATCTAAAAATATTTTAAGATGATTTTTCACTAATTCACAAAATTCTTTATTGTCGCATTGCAGATTAGTTCTTCAGCAAGAGTATGTTTATTTGAAATAAATCAATAGATTTTCTGATCTTCCAGATCACACGAAGCGCGGGAAGAGAGCATACTAATCTCTTGATTTTTTTTTTTTTTTTATTTATGCAGGTTAGCGTGGATGGATAAAACACAATTAAGATCTGCGACAAAACCTTGCATTATCTACACTCTTTCTGCAATGTCACGGGGGCATTTAGACTCTCGGAAGACAAAGGTTTCCGATAATCAAGCTCCTGGCTCATCCGTGATACAGAAACAAGACATAGAAATGCAAAGATGTGCCACTGAATTTATTCATGATGATTTATTTTTTGAAAACAAAACTAAAAACTTCTAATGATAACGACTTCTAATGAGATCTCATTTTTATTTTTCTAATCTATTCTATATTAACTTAAAAGATGTTTTATTTTCTAAATAAAAGAATGCTTCCAATGAAGCCATCTACGGACTAAAAATTCGAACATGCTCACATCAAGATTTAAATTTTTTACATTATGTTTTGCAAGTATGTGAGAATCCTGTCTTAGAGTTGGCTCAAGGTTATTGTCCTTGCTCTCCAAGAAGTACCTGTTCAACATTGTCAAATTCATCATCCGTAGATGGATTAGTGAGAAATGGGGGATTTAAAATAAAAACTGAATTTAAATTAACTATGTGTGAAAATAAAAATGCTCCAAACTTTGAACTCCTTTATGAACCTGCTGTCACCAAGTTCCACAAATTAGTCCATAAAAACAAATGCATAAAATAAATACTAAATCCTTCTAGTTGCACTTCCCTGGCAACGGCGCCAAAATGTGTGGTCTAAAATGCGGATGCAAATTAGAGTTTAATTTAATGTCAACCCGGGAAGGTAAACTTAGAAGTGCTTATCTAAAATATATAGATCTAGAAAGATTCCTAATTTGTCCAAGATCTTAAAGTCCCCTTACAGGAACATATTCATTAAGATCTCTTTCAATAACTAATCAAGCCTAGATCTAACAATTGTTTGAGATATATGATTCTCTTACAAGAACATATTCTACAAGATCTCTTCCAAAATTAGATCATCTAATTAGAACTTAAAAGCGGAAATGAAGTAAACCTAGATCTAATCATTGTATGAGATCTTATGGTTCTTTTACAAAAACAATTTCAAATAAGATCCTTCCAATATTAGAACATTTAATAAAACTTGAAAGCTGAAATCAAACAAAAACATAAAATAAATTATAAACAAATAAGCATGCAAGTGAGGCCATGGGGGCCCTCCATAACTCCACCAGCACACCACTTCAATGGAGACTCAGATGTAGAAGAAAAATTGAAGTATGATCTTTTATTTCAAAATCTTCATTACAAACCAACTTTAAGATTACAACTCTAAGCTTCTAAGATTACATACTCCAAAATTCTAAGATTACAAAAACTTCCCTGATTACAAATGGAGGAGATTGTACTCCTATTTATACAATGGGATGAGTAACAAACTCATAATGATCATCCACTAATATCTCTTTAGTTCCATAAATCTCGCAACCATTTTTAACTACTTTCCCATTATTACAAAATATGATCCCACAAATCTCTCAAGCATTTTTAACTACTTTCCTATTATTACAAAATATGATCCCTTTGAATCCTCCATAAATCTCTCACATATCTTGGATAAGATATGCCAACCAAATCCTCCGTGATCTTCTCCTTAGGAATTGGATAAGATATGCCAACCAAATCCTCCATGATTTTCTCCTTAGGAATAGGATAAGATATGCCAACCAAATCCTCCATGATTTTCTCCTTAGGAATAGGATAAGATATGCCAACCAAATTCTCCATGATTTTCTCCTTAGGGATAGGCTTGCATAATTATCTCCTTAATATGGTGGAGGAGATATTAATTCTTCACATATTTCTTACACATCACAAAACTCACATATTCTTGAGATATATATAAAAATATGTATATTTTCTAATATTTAATCATAAATTCACTTATAATACAAAAATGAATAAAATGTAAAATAAGAAGGTGAAACCCAGATGTATTTATGAAAATGATATGATGAAAGGTTAATGGGATGATGAAATGTAATGAATAGTGAAGAAAAAGGTGGATGAAAATATGACATTTCTGAGTCCCAACAAGACTTCTCCTCACCATGGGAACGCTTGTTCATTCTAAACCAAATGGAGTAAAATTTCTCCAAGTATATCCAAGATTTAAAGGCCAATTGAAATAGGTATGATGGCTCTAGTTTTTCGAAAAAATCAATGGGTATGAAGCAGAAGTTACCAAAGCCTTCTCCCGAGCATTTGATGGAGTGGAAGCAGAGATAGGAGACATAAAGCTCATCCTCACAAAATCTATTATGGCAGAAGAAACAAGACTACCAAGGAATGGGGAAAGTTGGTTTAAAAATAGAAGAATTAAAGAGAATGACTGGGTCCATTTCCTCAGAGAACTAGGTATGGATTTATCCATTTTCAAAAAGGGTATTCCAGTTATTGCATTAAAAGGAAAATGGAGAAATATTTTGCTCATTATTAAAAAATTTGTAACATGTGAAGGAAGATTTGGGACAATGTTTTTCTACCATGCCAGACTTATGATGCATTTTATTGATGGAAATGAGATTAATTTTCCTTACTTTCTGCTTCAAAGTTTAAAGAAAATGACATTTAGCATACAGAGAGATTCCAGGTCCATTGATAACTCTCTTTACCATCATGGACTCATCAAGATTCTCATAGAAACACATTTAGAAGCTAAAGGAGATAGTTGGCAATATTTCTTAGTAAGAAACCATTTTGTAGAAGCTCCAGAGGAAGAAACAAACGGTAGGGTTAAAAGAAGCTGAAGAAATTCAAACCCTAACCCTGGAAAAGAGAAAGTTGAAGAAGAAATTCAAGAGAAGAATGTAATTAAAACACCAGGAGATCCATTTGAAGATGATACCCCACTATCCTAGTGTCTTGAGAAAAGTAAACAGAAATATGACAAACAGGACCTTAGAAGAAAGAAAGTTAGTCCAAGCCAAAAATTACAAGAGGAAAAGAAGAAAACATGGAATAATAAAACAAAAAGGTAGGGCTTTAGGAGCTCAGAAGTAAAGTTAAGGAGAAGTAAAAGGATTTTGAAAATCTCAAATACTCAGTCACTAGAGATGATCAATCTTGAAAAAGACGGGTATAATACGCCACCTTACACAGTCAATACAATAAGACAAACTGCAGAAATTGATCGCGTCCAGCAAGATATTTATAACTATTTGGAATCTCTAGAGAAAAGAGCACAACAAAAGTAAAATTTTCTCAGTACGAAATGGGTGAAACTTTAGCAACAAAACAAAATGCAGAACAAGAACACAGAATTGAAGAAAATCTAAAGCAAGACATATATGAGTTGGAGTTTCTTAAAAAGTATTTAATTCAGAAGAGGGAAGCAGCAAAATTTCAAAATGGTATACTCAAAACCCAAAATGATAACATACTTATACACCTCTGTCATTGATTCGGGTGGCTCTAGAAACACTTAGAATTCAGAAATGGCTTTGGAAAAGCTCAAAAATAAAAATTCTTGGATTTCATCCAAACTAGGACCAAATCATAGTGCTTGTCATCCTAATTCCAAAGGCACAAACAACACTCAAATCCGAGTTTGTATGGTCAAGATATTCATGGTCAAAGTTTTGGTCAAATTAGGCCTAGTGGCAGCCACTAATGAGGTAGCAATTTGGAATTTTCTGACGCACATGGATTCCAAAAACCAGAACGGGAGAATTTGTTGCCTCTTTAATTTTTTCTGGTAAACCCCAAAATTTGGTCAAATTTTTTTGAACAATTGTTATATATATATATATATATTAAAAAGAGGGTGGTAGGTTTCCACCCCCGCCACCCTCGCCAATGGTTGTTGTTTTTAATAAACAAAGGTTCAGGACCCCGCCCACCATACAACGTAGACCAATCTTAAAATAGGGCCAACAGTATCAAACACGCGTTTGCTGCCAGCCAACTCGCCCGTCGACAACCCTTCCAACAAATCAACACGTCATCCCCCAATATTCAATGGCCACCACATCATTCAAATGGGCACCAACCAAAACTCCACCCAACCAACCAAACGACATACAAAATAGTTGTTTGACCATCGAGTTAAGGAGGTCGGTGGAACTTGAACCCGCGTTGACCGAATGGGCAGCTCGCCCTACGCGGCGGCTCCACATCCCAAAAAAAGTACAACACACCATTTTTAAAAATAAATAGCATGCCAAACAAAATGTAACCAACATGCTAATTCGGCATCTCGTGGGGTTTGACCCTGGGTGGGTCCCGTAACAATCGGGGACTATTACCATTGGCCCACAAGCCAGTTTTTTGTAAAGTTCGCCCAACGTTTTTTTTATTTAAAACCAAATTCATTCATTCATTGGGACAGAGAAGGATGAGCGAATGAAACCCAGAGCACGCATGAATTCCTAGGTAGTGAAACCATGCCTTGTACAAATCTTGAGATAGATTCTCATGAAATATTTGCAGGTATCTTTTTTTATTCTTGAGAAATCTTTAGATTCCCTAGGGGACAAAAATTCACAATTACAGAATCATGCCAAGTTTATACTCAAACGAACCTAAATCTCATAGGGAATGTGATGGTGTGGTCAATTTCCTCATCTGAGTAGCATAATTTCATGGAGTCAGCAGTGAAGAAACTTTGCAGAACCTTGAGGAATCTAAAAGGTTCCCTTAGAGGCTGATTTTTTACATAGGCAGAATGATGTCGACTTTATAGTCATTTTTCTCATAATTTCGTAAGGAGCGCAGTGGTGTGCTCATAATTTCATCCAAGAAATGGGTTATTCACCCATCTCTAGGAAGGAATATTTGGGGGAATCTTTGAGATTCCCGAGGGTCCATATTTTGAAGGTGTTAGAACGAGGTCAAGTTTATAGTTGTTTGACACGATTTCGTGCCATGAATTCAACAGTGATGTCCATTTCTGCAGCTGTGCTTTGCATTTTCAGGCCATCCTTGGAAGTGGAGGTATATTATGCAGTGATGCCATGTTTTTCCTTTTATTTGTTGAGATGATGATTTTGGTGTTGAGATCCTTATTACCATTATGTTGAAGGATACTTGTATGCCACATCATGTAATAATTTGTTATCTTGTCATGTTAATGGAGGAACATAATGAGTGAGAGTTTCTATAGGAGAACGTCTCTTGGAGAGACATGCCTTTCTAGTTGAGGGAATTTATCCTTGTAATGAAAAAGAATGTACCATGTACTCATCATCATCTTGCAACATTTAATGAAGTGGCCTCCCCAATCTTGACACTGGGCCCAAAGACGTAACACACACTGGTTGAAATCCATTATCAATGTGTGTGTATTCTTGATTTGATGATGGTCATTATGTTTCCTCTTCTTTAAAGTATGCATATGTGGTTGCTTTATACTCTTTCATATGAAATTATACTAACATCACAGAAGTAAAAGATCTTGGTTAATTTCAGTAACTGAAGAGATCTAGATCAAGTTTGGCATCAGAGCGGTCTTCTCGTTGATGTGAATTGTGAGTGTGAATGATAACCAAACATTGAACATGCACCAAGAAGGAAAGTGGAGGACAATAGAGACCTCCACGAGAACCTCCTCAACATGGCACACATGGTAGATTTAATGTATGTAGATTATGAGAAGAAAATGGAATAGGAGAAATAAAGAGCAAAGTACGATGCTCCATCTCCATATTCTTCATCATCTTCTCATCATTTAGATCAGGAGATAAATCAAATCCTTCAAGCAGAGAATGTTGAATTGAGGAAACTTCTACGAGAAGAAAAGGAGGAGAAGTAGAGATTGTAGCTTTAGTTATGAGCCATGAAATGGGCCTTGGAAGAGTTGAAGTGCAACGAAGAGGCCTTGGAAGAATTGAAATGCAAAAAGGCTGAGCGAAGCCATCATCGATGAATGATGTAAAAAATGTTGATCATTCTTCAATTTCATTTTCACATGATGATATTTCTGTTGGAAGCCTCTAGGTACCCATTTCAAGAACGAGCCTGAGACTTCGTACCAAGATGGGATGAATGGAAGGAGAGTGCCCAAAGGTAACAGAGGCTTCCAAGGCATTGTCGAAATTTTTGAGGAAAGAGGATGATGGGAACACATCACAATCCTCCTAGGACAGTGCACATTGCAGAGGAAGAGATAAGGAAAACTCTCATCACCAGGGTTTCACTAGAGACAATCAAGAGAGGTATAAAAAGTCTCAGCATTCTAAAGTTCATTTTGATTACAAGCATATTGTTACTATGAGTAGAAATCATGGCATAGACAACCATGTAGCTTTTGTGGTTTGCATAACCATGTGGTTGTTGAGTGCTGGAAGAGAATGGTTGTTGAGCGCTGAAAGAGAATGGCAACAAGAAAGATGATGAGGCATGAAAGGCCTTCTCCACATGAGGGAAAGAAGAAGGTTAGGCAGGTTTGGAGGAATAGGACATTTTGCAATCATTGCAACAAAGGTGGACATCAAAGAGCCACATGTTGGAGGCCTCATCCAGAGTAGCATCGTAAGGACAAAGCACCTATACAGGAACCAGTTGGAAATGTTGTTCAAAAAACAAATCTGCCACATGGAGATGATGACCCATTCACTTTGATGAGTGAGATATGGTTTTACTAGATATGGTATCTTGTCATGGTGAAATTTTGTAAATCATGTGTTGTGATATAATTGTAAAAGTGATGATGTTTTTTCATCACTTATTAAAGCAATGATCATGCTTTTGGCATTTTATTGATAGCTGGGGTATTGGTTTTTATTATGATGTAACCTTAACCAAAGAGTGTGTCTTATAAACTCTTGGAAACTATGGGGATGCTTGGGTCATGATTGATCATGCAATTGAACACGTATTTTGTAGAAAATTTGTGTAGGTTAACCGGATAATGCAATATAAATCAAAGAAGAATACTATAACCTACTTCTACTATCAATTTGCGGAAGCTTAAAGATTGAGCTGAACAATATAACCAAAAGAAGAAGAATCAATGGCACAATACACATGAAAATAATTTGGGGAAAGCCTTAGATAAAAACCCCACACTATTGTATTATCATACATGGTGGAATTACATAGGAATTATACAAAGCCTTAGCTCTCATAGCTAGCCAGCACTTAGTACAATCCTCACAGATGCTCACAGGAAATCTTGGCTTCTCTCCAGCCTTCTTCTCTGACCTCCAAGCTCCTATTTCCTTGCGCTGTTCCTTGTGGATGATTTTCTTGTTACCAAGTGGAAAACCCTTACCTCCAAGACTATGCAATCCTCAAGGATAAATCCTTGACTGCATGCATGAGTTTTCTCCATGAGAAAACACATGCAACTGATAGTACACTATCCTTGAACTTTAATCTCAATTGGGTCTTTCTCAGAATAGAGATGCATGAGTTTCTGATGAGGGAATCTTCAGTTAACTAGAGTAGCACTAGTTGAGTGCATTAATGCATCAACTGACTATTAGTTCCTCAAACAGTTTGGAACTAATTTAACTGGACTTAACTCATTAAACTGAGTTAACTAATTACAAATCAAATATAACTCAATCTTATCTCCTTAATTTAAGGGATAACTCTTGCATGACTTTAGAAATACTTCTAACTTAAATTTCTCCAACTAATTAATTTAAAATAAATAAATTAATTATTTCCAATTAGCTATTAAGACTAAATTCGATTTTAATTCACAATTTAATTCAAGGACAAATTAAATTGGAATATTCTTGTTGCCATATTTCAACACTCCCTCTCAACAAAAAAGGGATTATCTGCCACCTTGATCCTGTCTCTATGGAACTCGAATTTACACTTTGACAATTCCTTTGTCAAAATGTTAGCATCTTGCTCCTCTGTCGAAATATACTACAGCAACATGATCCTCCTTGCTACCTGTGAAAAGCCATGGGAAACAAATCTTGCCTTATGCTTCTCCACACTACCATCAACAGCTTGCTTTACCTTGTTAATCCAACGGGAACTCACAACTGACTTGTTCTTCGGTCTCGGAACCATGTCCAAACACTGTTACGAACTATGGAATCATAATTCTCCACCATAGCATCAACCTGAATTGGTTGTTGCACTGCTTCTTCAAAGGAAGATGGATCGGTCTCAACGCATTCCATAGCAAGGGCCATGTATCCAGTGTACCTCTCAGGTGACTTCCTCTGCTCGTGCTGAGAAGATGGTGCTCCCACATTCTCTCTCGCATCCTCCAACAATCTGTCAGCTTCTCTTGTGCGCTTCCGTCCATCTCTGGAAGACTCTTCTTGAGTGGATGTCTCCACTCTTGGAACCTCTGCATGCGGCTACTCGGCATTAGTCTGAGGCTCCTCCTCCTTAGGAACCAACAATTCCTCCACAGCTTGTAGTTGGAGCTCCCTCTCAAGGGAAATTTGCATGGCCTTCTGCTCATCAAACTTGAGATCTCTGTGAACCATTGTCCTCCGAATCGTAGGAAAGTACACCCGATAGTTGTGAGGTGTATTAGTGTACCCCACAAATATCCCCAACTCTGCTGTCGGCTCAAGCTTCTTTCGTGCATCCTTTGTCACATGGCAATATACTGATGAGCCAAAGATCCTGAAGTGACCCACATCTGGTCTCTTACTGGAGAAAGCTTCCTCTGGTGTCTTCATCCCAAATATGTGATGCGGGCTTCAATTCTACAAATAGACTACTGTGTTGCATGCCTCAGCCCACAAGTGAAGTGGTAGGCCTTGGTCATGCAACATTTCCCGTGCTACCCCTACAATAGTTCTGTTCTTCCTCTCGGCCACCCCATTCTGCTGTGGATTATGAGGTGACGTTAACTCTCGTTTAATTCCTTCCGCTGCACATAAGTCCTTAAACTCTTGAGAGACATATTCTCCACCGTTGTCGCTTCTCAAGGCCTTGATCTTCTTCCCTGACTCTTTCTCGATCAAAGCTTTGAATTCACAAAACTTTGTGAAAGTTTGGTCCTTCTTCTGCATGAAATAATTCCAGCATTTACGAGAATAGTCATCAATGAAAATCACATAATACCTTTGCTTCGTTGTGGATGCCGTTGAGAACATAGAAAATTTTAGGGGCGAATGTTCACCCTTTGGCGAAATTAAGGGGTTTTAAATTTTTAGTGGGCGAATATTTTGTATCATAGTACATTTTTACAAATCAACTCAAATAGCCCACCTTATTTTAAGGGAGAGGGTAAAAAAGGTAAATTTAGCCCTTGAAATTAGGAGTTACAACCTTCTATTCGCCCATTTTCAAGAATAGGTTTTATTTAAGTGAATCCATTCGCCCATTTTCAAGAATAGGTTTTATTTAAGTGAATCCATTCGCCCATTTTCAAGAATAGGTTTTATTTAAGTGAATCCTATGGGCCAAATACCATATTTATAAAAGAGGTATGGTAAATTAATAAAAATATAAATAAATGAGAGGAATGGTAAATAAATAAAACATTTTTTATATTTACTCCATAAGTCACCTTATATACATGCAAGGGTGTAAACAAATAAAAATATAAGTAAAGTGGAGGTATGGTAAATAAATAAAACGTCTTTTTATACTTACTCAAAAGGTATGGTAAATAAATAAAAATATAAATAAACTAGACGTATGGTAAATAAATAAAACCTCTTTTTATATTTAGTCCATAACACTTGTTCTATTTATGAAGGCTCAAGAAAGAGGTTTTATTTAAGTGAATCCTATTGTTGTAGGGAAAAGTATCCGATTCGGATGACCCTATCCCACTCTAAGGGTGATAGTACCTCAGCAACAACTGTAAAGAAAACTACTTAAGATTTACTTCTTTATGAAAGCAAGAGAGAATGAAGAAATGCACTAACCGTTGTCTTGCGCTTAATGTCGAATCCAAACTCTTCTCTTTGCTTGCTTGCTCCCAGCTCCTTGCTCTTTTGCTGGCCCAGCTACAATGAGATCCTGCAAAATAACAAAGAAGGAAACTACAAGAAGCATGCAATCATAACTGATTCAAGGATTAGCATAAATCAAATATACAATTATCACAATACATCATTGAAACAAGTGCATATAGAAGAACCTCAATAGCTTTTATTAATGGAAGAAGTAAAGTTCTGAGAGTGTTACAACCATTGAAGGCCCCAATCAAGCAACACCTCCCAGCAGAAAGAATTTCTCCTCTTCACCTCCTTCAAGCAATCACCCAATAGCTCTATAGTGAAACCAACAACATATCATTACTTTGCACAAAATTCCAGCCTCCTGAGCTCATAGGAGAGAGCTCAATATATAGATGAATTGAGAAAGGATGAGTCAGCTTGCAACTGATGTGTAGCTGCCTTGTGTCCTCTCTCTCTTCAGTTGATCTTCAGTTCTTGAGTCCACTTGGAGAACCTTGCTTCCACTTGGAGAAACAGAGCCTCTGACTCATCACAAGGTGAAATCCCTGATCCAAGTGTCATTTTTGGAAGATTCCAGAGCAATGACTCAGTGTGCCACTTGTCCCATCTCGCTCAGCGCAGGTGGCCTTTGTTCTACCTTCTTTGCAATGCAGGTACACCATGGAGGAGTTGAGTCTTAGCGCAGAAGCCTAGTGGAGCACCTGCTTTGATTTCAGGATTGCTTGTTTTTGAGTGTTTTCAGGTGGAGAACTGATCTGAGAGCTGTTGGTTTGCTGACCTTGTTCCTCTAGGGGTAGGAACATCATGTTTAGGGACTTTGGATCCCTTGGATTATTGACAATTCATGCCTGATGCTGCAAGGCACAAAATTGTCTATAACAGATGCCCCCTAAAGTATGAGGTTGTTTATCGGGTGAAATGCTTTATTAGGAGGATCCGAAGTTCATTCAATCTGCTGAGAAGTGTCCTGTAATAAGATACAATACAATACATTATTTTTCATACTTTTTCATGATCTAGCTGAGGCGGGCATTCCCATGCTCAGCTTTATAAATTCATTTTGGTACATAGAACAGGCGATCGTCTGATGGTAGAATGATAATTCTCTGCTGAAATTATCATCCTTTGAGAAGGATGATCATCTGCTGCAATGATGTACACATCAAATGTCTTTATATCCTGAATATATATCGCAACCCGGATGGATGAAACTAGATCCGGGGTCTTCAATCTCTTCCGATCTTCACTCGATGTACAAGTCGATCCATGTGAGAATTTCTTGAAGTCGAACATGGAAAGACATCGCTTGATTACCGGTCAATGATGTAAACCGTTAACAAGCGCGAGAGGAATCACCGATAAGGATGATGACCCTCAAGGTACGGCAGTACAATTCACATGGTGGGAATAAAGGACTTGGCGTCGACCACCATGCAAAATCTTCTGGTCAAAGGTCATTGATGTATACCTGTCACCGGAAGTGAGAAACTTGCCATTGAGGTATGCAAGCTCCAAAGTACTGAAGGGGTTGTTCCTAGATCAACTCCTTGGATAATGAGCTGATGTCGACAAGGAGCGATCCGTCAAAGGAGGGCCTTAATGAATCCCACATCAGTGACACGGAACAGAGCTAGTGATTGTGATGAGGTGAAAACAAACTGTGATGTATGATTCAGGGTGGCGGTCATGAAATGGATGAAGGACAATGTATGGCAGTGGATGGGACACGGTTGACTCTTTGCAGAACAACATCTCTTGAACATATAACGACACTGATGTGATGGATTGGTAGCATTACCCCAAATGTGGATGGTGTGGCGAGGACCATGGTGATGAGACCGGTGAATGAAACAACCCAACCCGATGTGATACGGAGGACAAAGTGTCATGTTCAAGAGCGACTTGCTACCATTAAAGCTGTGAGGTCCTCCCAATTTTTCCCCAGTCATTGCTGACCAGTACCTCTTTATTTTTATCAAGCTTGAGGAGGATAACATATGCTTGTTCTATAACCTGCCCTTCGGGCAAGCCCATCGCTATGTTTTAACGAGCCTAGCGATAGGGAAACTTGTTCTTGTCTAAAGACAAGTTTTTCACTATTTAATGAATTTAACGAGTCTAACGACAAGGATAACTCGGTCCTTTTCATTTTTAGAGAGTCTGAAAAGGTACATAAAGTCAACTCCTGAATTCCTTTTTCGTCATCTAATCCCTTAAGTCCGAAAAAGTATAAAACAATACAGAAGGGATGAATTTTCGATTGCTTTAACGAGCCGAACAAAACAAGCGCTCGATCTTTTTGTGCAATAATCCCTCAGGTCCAAAAAGATTAAAATCTAGAGGAGGGATAGCTTTCCGGTCGCTTTAACGAGCTGGAAGGCCAAAACTCGGCAAACTTTTCATATTTTACGAGTCAGTGAAAAGAGCTCAAAGAAGACTCGTCTTTTGAGGAACGAGTGATAAACAGGGCAGCAGCAGATTCCAGGTACAGGTTGGAATATTCCAATCACGGCAGTGTCACAAGGATGGCTTAGTGAAATCACTCTTCGCAGCTGTTCCTCAAAATGGGTAAATGAACATATGGAGATGAACGATTGGCCAAATGAACGGATGGAGGTGATGGCATATAAACACGACCAAGGGCTTTAATATGGCTGTCAAAGGTTACATTTACCAAGGTTATTTACCGGTTCATTTTTTCTGGGTGAGCTTGAACTCTAGGGGAAGATTGCTCACAACTTATGTTTATTTTTTAACGAGCATGAACTATGTGCTAAAACTGCTCGGATCTTGCGTTTATTTTTTAACGAGCATGAACTGTGTGCTAAAAATGCTCGAATATACCAGTCATAATACAAGAAACGCCTCAGGTGAGATAGCTATTTTTTAAGGAGCTTTATCTCACGAAGCTATGCTCCTATTTGGCAAGTTTTGACTTTTGCCCCACATCCTTTCTTTATGCAAGCTGGAAACGGCTAATCCTACGAGTTTAACGGGTTAGACCTACAGGTTTAAAGGGAGGACCTAAAAATTTAAAAAATAAATAGTCGTCCCATGCTTGCACTCCAAAAGGTTCGCATGCCCCCAGGTATAAAGTATAATTTCTAGGTTCGTCCTCTTACTTATTATCCGGAAAATGGTTATGTTCGCTGCCGCAAACTAAACTCTTTTTCCGGCGATGTCTATTACTAGGTTGCTAAGGATGGTGACTACTTGTTGCAGCAATTTCATCTCTTTCTTTGGAGGCTGCCCCTACTTATCCTTCAAAACATATGTTTTAATGGGTGAGGCTTGCCTTCAAAGATGGTGGCTACTTGCCGCCACAAATGGATCTCCTCCCTTAGGAGAGCCTAATTTCTAGACAAAGGGAGCCGATTATTTCGCTCACATAACTTTGACAAAAGAATTTTATCCTAGAAAAACCCTCTTTTCCTTCCTTCGGACGGGGTACGAACTAGTCATATTCTTCTGCGGAAATTAACTTTATACCCAAGGTTTTCTCTGCCCAAGGCAGGCCAGGGTGCATGCCCCCTGGGTCCTAGTTCTTTCTTCCGAATCACTCGCATTCATCGGGAAGTAGAACTGGGGGTGGAGGCATTCCTTGAGTGAATAAACTGTTAAGGGATGGTATTTGACTATTTGCGATGCGTGATCCTGGAAATGAAAGTTGGTCTACGAGCTTGACCATTCTTCCTTCGTGCGGAAAACACATGACTCTAAAGAGTGAGGACACTATCGCCTCCATGCAATATATATAGTCTCGTCCAAGGAGTAAGTTATAAACCAAGGGTCCCTGGACGACCATGATGTTCATATGAACTGTCTTCCCCTTCAATGTAATGGGAACATTGGGGAGAATCCCTAACGGGCGACTGGTTCCTTTATCAAAACCCGATAGATTTCTCATCTCAGGTAAAAGCGCCGGGGAACCCAGTGCTTTCCAAGCAATAGAGGAAAGGATACTCACAGATGCCCCTTCATCAATGATGGTTCCAGCCATTACCATTCTATAGATTTGGACCATGATTCTGAATGGTAAACTGGCTGGTAACCGGGGTCTGCCTAGTTGATTCCAATCAAAGGATACAACTAGGTTGCTTGGTGGTGGGACCGAATACACGGCCGGATACGACCCTGATGATGTTCCTTCCTGCGATAAAGGAATGGGCGCATTGCCCTGATGCTCATCAGAGTCTGTGTTGATGAAAAGAATCTGGATGGTGTCATCCTTATTCTCTTCAGTGAGGGTGTCATTCGAAGATGAATCTTCAACGACGGTGTCATTTGAGGATGAAACCTCTGAAGGAAGAACCGGGTCAACTGCCGTTTCGACCTTTAGACTTTCGTCTGGTCTGGATTCAGTAGGTTCATTCTCAATGACGGACACTTCAGCTGACCACTTGAGCGGGCCAGCTGGATTTTCAACTATCGAGGGATTAGGCACGAGTTTTTGGTATCCAGGAGGAAGTCGTAACGGTGATACCGGACGATCTTCCAAAACTCTCTTCGCCTCATCTAAGAATGGACATCGGTGGATGGCGTGATCGCCTTCACACAACATACAGGGTGATCTTGGTCTCCCTTTTCGTCCTTCACTCTCGCTAGTTGATGGACTGCAATCAACATGACTACCAGAGGTTGATGCTACCGGATTGTGCAACCTGGGGGACCAGTCCCTTAGTATCCGGGGAATACAAGGACAATCACGATGGAAGTGGGTCCCTTTGCAAATGACACATGGTGATTTAGGCCCGGTCGGTGCAGTGTGTGGATTTTTGTCAGATGTCTTTTGCTTGCCCCCAGTCGCCTTCGCCATAGGCCCCTTCTGCTTCTTTTCTCTCTTCTTCTTTTCCTTCTTCTCCATGGGAGGCTGACTTCTGCCGGCTCTACCCTGCGAAGATGAAGGATCAGAGGAAGAATTGTAAGAGGTGGAAGGCTGGTGGGTAGCTCGAGACTGGTCTGACTGTTGATTCGACTGCTCAGGATTAGTGGCGATTTGAACTACATTAGTTGAAAAGAGCCATACAGGTAGGCCAATTGTCAATCCTGGAAGTGACAATGTGGCCATATGAGGCGCACCAACATCTCCCCAAGAGGAGAAGGGATTGGGACTTCCACCAAGGTGACTTCCTTGGTTGGTGGGCTCCATACTTTTCAACTGAAAGATCAACGTGGGAATAACAGGTGATTATGTTCCGATTAAAATAAATTTTATTAACGACGCTTTAGACACAACTTTGCTTTTTCATGTTTTAAGAGTCGAGAAAAAGCTAAAGATGACTCTAGTCTCCTTCGATGTTTTAACGAGCCCGAAGTGACAAATGCTCGGATGGACTTTTTCAGTTATAGAGTTTGAAAAAGGCCAAAAGAAACTACTCTGGAGTTCTAGGCAGAGGGTGTGCCAAACTTTTCGCGAAACCACAGAATACGTTTTACGGTACGGGTGGTCGATCTTCGTGAATGCTGTGTTCACTGCATCGCGATCAGTAGGGCGGCCGACACGGCTTCCTATGGATAAAGGCTTTGTTCCTATAGGGGTCTCCCAATATATACGCGATGGTACGTGGGAGCACAAGTCCGTATTAGTGCCACCGACTCTCAGGAGGAATCACCCACCTTCGTAGAGATCGACAGTCACTACGTTTAACGACGCCGGAACACGTCTCTACCTAGACCTCTATGTGTTTGCGTTATGTTTCAAAGCGTTGTTATGTAAATTGAATTTATTTTAATGTTGATCTTGTTTAGCAGTTTGCCTTTAAGGATCACCACGAGATGTATGTAACAAATTCCTGAATGCAGTCTAAGATGAGAAGCAAACTTTTCAATCTTTCAACTTTGAAAATCTTAACTACTGAGGGAAAAGAAAGACAAATCTTTTCACACAGATCATAGAGCACACACTAATGCAAAATTTCCTAAATCGTCATGCAAGCAGTCAAATGCAAAATGCACAATGCATGTATTTTCTTTTCCCTTTCTTAATGTTGATGTATTACAAAAAGAAAGTTGTTATATAACTTTGATTTCGATTTAAAGCGAAAACAAACAAGCTTGTCCAAAATCAAAAGACACCTTAAGATTTACTTGTTTAATCACTGGAAATACATGAAATCAAACCATAATGACGAAAGTAAAAAGACTAATCAGCTATGGACAGCAAACAAGCTAACTCTTTAGACCAGCAAAATGCCTAACACAGGTTCAGATCTAAGAGACCAAAGCAAGACTAGTTCACTTTCATTATGGGAAATTGTAAATGATGTAAGAAATACAAAAGAACAAGTACAATTTCGTTATATAACAGAGGCGGAATGATGGCAAGTAAGGTTGGTTTCAGAATAGGTGCAAGACTGGTAACTGGCTGCAAAATCTATAGTGAAAACAGGCAAGAAAAAGGGAGGAAACCCCAAATGCACAAGGCAAATTTGGGCCAACGCAGGTGCTGCACAGCCAGTCTGGCTCTCAGCGCAGGTAGCCCCTTCGGGACCTGCGTTGCAAAGCAGGTAGCCTGTGTACTACCTGCTTTGGAAAACGAAAGTTGCGTTTTCACAGTTTCCGGGTCACAATTTTCTCAAAAATGCACAGTTTTTGCTCAAATCAGAAGCAATCAGTCAAGCACACACTAAGGGATGACAAGGAAGATGAAAAGCTATCACTAAGAGCTTACAAGGATCCTTGTAGATCAGCACTTCAGATCATGAACATGCTCAGAAATGAGCTAGAGTAGCTGCCCTCTACTTCGCTTTTGATATAGTCAAAAGCTTTTCGATTTGGTACTCTTTTGTTCAGGAAATGAATAGCAAAATACTACAAACAATCAAACAGATACGTTCCCCAGTGGAGTCGCCAGTTTGTTGTAGGGAAAAGTATCCGATTCGGATGACCCTATCCCACTCTAAGGGTGATAGTACCTCAGCAACAACTGTAAAGAAAACTACTTAAGGTTTACTTCTTTATGAAAGCAAAAGAGAATGAAGAAATGCACTAACCGTTGTCTTGCGCTTAATGTCGAATCCAAACTCTTCTCTTTGCTTGCTTGCTCCCAGCTCCTTGCTCTTTTGCTGGCCCAACTACAATGAGATCCTGCAAAATAACAAAGAAGGAAACTACAAGAAGCATGCAATCATAACTGATTCAAGGATTAGCATAAATCAAATATACAATTATCACAATACATCATTGAAACAAGTGCATATAGAAGAACCTCAATAGCTTTTATTAATGGAAGAAGTAAAGTTCTGAGAGTGTTACAACCATTGAAGGCCCCAATCCAGCAACACCTCCCAGCAGAAAGAATTTCTCCTCTTCACCTCCTTCAAGCAATCACCCAATAGCTCTATAGTGAAACCAACAGCATATCATTACTTTGCACAAAATTCCAGCCTCCTGAGCTCATAGGAGAGAGCTCAATATATAGATGAATTGAGAAAGGATGAGTCAGCTTGCAACTGATGTGTAGCTGCCTTGTGTCCTCTCTCTCTTCAGTTGATCTTCAGTTCTTGAGTCCACTTGGAGAACCTTGCTTCCACTTGGAGAAACAAAGCCTCTGACTCATCAGAAGGCGAAATCCCTGATCCAAGTGTCATTTTTGGAAGATTCCAGAGCAATGACTCAGTGTGCCACTTGTCCCATCTCGCTCAGCGCAGGTGGCCTTTGTTCTACCTGCTTTGCAACGCAGGTACACCATGGAGGAGTTGAGTCTCAGCGCAGAAGCCTAGTGGAGCAACTGCTTTGATTTCAGGATTGCTTGTTTTTGAGTGTTTTCAGGTGGAGAACTGATCTGAGAGCTGTTGGTTTGCTGACCTTGTTCCTCTAGGGGTAGGAACATCATGTTTAGGGACTTTGGATCCCTTGGATTATTGACAATTCATGCCTGATGCTGCAAGGCACAAAATTGTCTATAACACCTATGGGCCAAATACCATATTTGTAAAAGAGGTATGGTAAATTAATAAAAATATAAATAAACGAGAGGTATGGTAAACAAATAAAATATTTTTTTATATTTACTCCATAAGTCACCTTATATTTACGAACACTCAAAAAATGCGTTATATTTAGGTGAAACCTATGGGCAAAATAGTATGGGACAAATACCATGGACTATATTGTTATTAATACCATGCAAAAAAACATTATTAACCCTAATATCAGTATTAATAAAAATAAAAATGGCACATGGTATTGACCCATGGTATTCACCTGGAATGTAGCCTATTTAAATGGGGGAATTAAACTAGCATAGATCCATCTTTACTCTGGATCTACTAACCCCCGAGAGGTATCAGATATCGTGATATGCAAACTAGCATAGAGTGAAAAAATATTTGATCCCTCTCAGGGCTTGGTGGATCAAGATTAAAGATGGATGTTGTAATTTAATGTATGTTAAACATTTTAGCTTGGTTAAAATAAAAAATAAAAAATAAAATAAAAATCAACTATTAATTTTGTTAATTTTTATAAATTACTAATAGTAATTTTTAAGCTCCAGGTTTATGATAACCCATGGTATTGACCCATGGTAATACCAAGATCTTACAAGATTTTATAATTGAGTAAAATATTCGCCATCCCCGGTGAGAGATTCGCCAAAAAATTATATATACATATTATATTATTGATAAAATCACCTTCCATTTTTCCTATATACCATGGAGATTCGCCCATTTATTATACATATAAATTTAGGGGGGGTTCTTAAAATTTTCCCTAGTCGAGAATGATCCACAAAAATTAGTATGAACTTGCTCTAATATAGCCTCTACTCGACTGTCTCGATCATGAAAGGAAGACTTGGTGTACTTTCCCAAGGTACAACCTTTGCATGTGCCAGCTTGCTCAAGTTTACCTTTGGGAAGTCATGTAGATATCTGTTGCATTATCTTCAAAGCCCCATGATGCAAATGGCCCAGCTGCCTATGCCACAACTCGCCAATGTCTTGGCTTTGCACCAATTATGCTTTCGTACTCAATGCTGCACAATCATTTACCTCTAGTTTATAGAGATTCTTCACCCGAATCCCTATCCTCTTGGTCTGACCCGTGTCTATGTGTCTTAGGAATGCCTTTCCTTTACTGAAGACAACATTTTAGCCTTTTTCGTCCAACATCGTGACCGATACCAAGTTCTTATTCAGTCCAGGCACATACATCACATCTGTCAAGGTGAGAGGAGCTCCATGCTCCCTCTGAAAAGAAACTTTTCCCACTCCTGAAACACTAGACCTTCCATCATCATCCATTTCTATGCACATCTTGAGGTCTTTCTCCTCCAAGGCACTGAATAAATTTTTATCACTGGTCATGTGGAATGAGGCTCCACTGTCAAGATACCAGACACAATCCATCATCAATGACACCATGCATGCAATGAGGGTAAAGTCCATTTCTAACTGAGAGGCTAATTCCTCACCTTCCGATCCTTCCGAGGGTCCCTTCTTAGACTTCTTCGATGGGAAATTAGTCGCATAATGTCCCATCTTGTGACAATTAAAGCATCTTACTTTAGACATGTCACCCTTCTTCCCTCCATGAGAAGATTTTGATTTGAAATGGGAAGCCTTCCCCTTCCCTTTCCTTGCCTTACTTGCTAAGGCCATATTTTTTTCATCATCATTCTTGGATGAAGAACCATCTCGTGTTCTCCTCGTGATCTCCTCCTGCATAATATCTGACCACAGTCGTTCCTAATCTGACAATTTCTCCCTTCCATTCACAGAGTCCTTGTAGCTATTCCAACTCTTTGGAAGGCCAAGGAGAGCGAGGCTCACCATATCATCATTGGCAGTAGTTATTCCCACACTGCCAAGCTCATCTTTGCAGGTGGTGAGCTTGTTCAAATATGTGGAAATAGTATCACCCTTCTCCATCTTGATTCTTCGAAGCTTATCTTTGAGTGCTAATTTCCTCTGGTCGCTATTGTTCTGGTAGAGGTCCTTCAATGTCTTCCACATAGAAAATGGAGTATCCTTCCCATGGAGACTTGAGACAATATGGTCTCGAACTCCCTCAAGGATGATCTGTCTCGCCTTCGCCACACACTTCTTCCATTCAGCCAACTCTTGTGCATTAGTTGAAGCTGGCTTTGGGATTTCTTGATCAATGAATTCCTTCAAGCCATTGTCTTCTAATACAACCTTCATTCTATCTTTTCGTGCTATGTAATTCGAGCTACCTTCCAAGGCATACTTGAGTCTCAAGCCATAGAATGACATTGGCCAACCTTGAAGTATGATATGAATTCGATTTGCACCTACAACCCCGAACTTCAAACTTCGAATTCTCTTCTCAGTATACTGTTCACAACTCTGGTACCATGTAGACAATCTGTGTAGGTTAACCCGACAATGCAATATAAATCAAAGAAGAATACTATAACCTACTTCTACTATCAATTTGTGGAAGCTTAAAGATCGAGCTGAACAATATAACCAGAAGAAGAAGAATCAATGGCACAATACACATGAAAATAATTTGGGGAAAGCCTCGCTAAAAACCCCACGCTATTGTATTATCATACATGGTGGAAATACATAGGAATTATACAAATCCCTAGCTCTCACAGCTAGCCAGCTCTCAGTACAATCCTCACAGATGCTCATAGGCAATATTGGCTTCTCTCCAGCCTTCCTCTCTACCCTCCAAGCTCCTATTTCCTTGCGCTATTCCTTGTGGATGATTTTCCTGTTACCAAGTGGAAAACCCTTACCTCCAAAACTACACAATCCTCAAGGATAAATCCTTGACTGCATGCATGAGTTTTCTCCATGAGAAAACACGTGAAACTGATAGTACATTGTCCTTGAACTTTAATCTCAATTGAGTCTTTCTCAGAATAGACATGCATGAGTTTCTGATGAGGGAATCTTCAGTTAATTGGAGTAGCACTAGTTGAGTGCATTAATGCATCAACTAACTGTTAACTCACTATTAGTTCCTCAAACAGTTTGGAACTAATTTAATTGGACTTAACTCAGTAAACTGCATTAACTAATTACAACTCAAATATAACTCAATCTTATCTCCTTAATTTAAGGGATAACTCTTGCATGACTTCAGAAAGACTTCTAATTTAAATTTCGCCAACTAATTAATTTAAAATAAATTAATTAATTATTTCCAAGTAGTTGTTAAGACTAAATTCAATTTTAATTCACAATTTAATTCAAGGACAAATTAAATTGGAATATTCTTGTTGCCATATTTCAACATATTTTGCAAATATTGTACTACATGTTTGTAGAGGATGCAGGTGTCGATTCATCACTTATGGATCTGTAGAAGAAGGGTAGAGGAGAAGGAAGTGTGACTTGTTAAGACACTTGTTGTGCAGACAATGTAACACTGTAGTTGCAGATTGTGTTCTTGCTTTTGGAGGACCAAAAGCTCCTTAGTGGAGAGGAATGATCCAAGTGGCTCCAGAAACGCTCATAATTTAGAAGTGGCTTTGCAAAAGCTCAAAAATCAAAGTTCTTAGATTTCACCAAAACTAGAACCAGATCGTAGTGCTCATCATCCTAATTCCAACGGCACAAAAAACACTCAAATTTGAGTTTGTATGCTCAATATATTCAGAGTCAAAGTTTTGGTCAAACTAGGCCCAATGGAAGCCACTAATGAGGCAACAGTTTGGAATTTTTCAACGCACGAATTCCATTCACTGGGAAGGGCAAATTTTTTGCCTCTTTAATTTTGTCGGTAAACCCCAAAAATCAGTCAAATTTTTTGAACAATTTTTTTATATAAAAATTATATATATATCTATATATATATAGATATTAAAAAAGGGGGTGGCGGGCTACCACCATGCCAATGGTTGTTGTTTTTAATAAACAAAGGGTCAGGGCCTGCGGCTCTAACCCGAGACCTCGCCCACCATACAACGACGACTGGTATTAAAACAGGGTCGGTGGTATTGAACCCGCGTCGGCCGTCGACATGCCCACCCATCGGCATCCCTTCCAACAAATCACATGCCATCCCCTAATACTCAACAACCACTACATCATTCGAATGGGCGCCAACCAAAATGCCACCCAACCATGCAATAGTTGTTCGACCGCTGAGTTAAGGAGGCTAGCGGGACTTGAACCCACGCTTGCCGAATGGCTGTCCGCCCCACGTGGTGACCCCACATCCCAAACAAGATACAACACACAATTTTTAAAATTAAACATTGTGCCAAAAAAAACATAACCGACATGCCAATTCGGGAGCTTGCGAGGTTTGACCCTAGCCGAGTCTCATAAAAGCCGGGAACTAGTACCATTGGCCCACAAACCAGTTTTTTGTACAATTTGCCCAACGCTTTTTTATTTAAACCCAAATTCATTCATTCGTTGGGACAGAGAAGGTTGAGTGCATGGAACCTAGAGTGCGTACAGATGTTTAGGTAGTGGAACCATGCCTGGCACGAATTTTGAAGCAAATTCTCAGGGAATCTTTGCAGGAATATTTTTTATGCTTGAGGAATCTTTAGATTCCCTTAGGGGCAAAAATTCATAGTGACATAACCAAGCCAAGTTTATACTCAAAAAAACCATAATCTCATAGGGAACATGATGGTGTGGTCCGTTTCCTTATCTGAGCAACAAAATTTCAAGGATTCAGTAGTGAAGAATCTTTTTAGAATCTTGAGGAATCTAGAAGATTCCCTTGGAGGCTGATTTTTTAAAGAGGCGGAATGATGCCAAATTTATAGTCATTTTTCTCATAATTTTACAAGGAGCGCAGTGGTGTGATCAAAATTTCCATCAGAGCAGTGGATTATTCACCCATCTCCATGAAGGAATCTTTGGAGGAATCTTCGAGATTCCCATGGGTCTAGATTTTGACGATGTCAGAATGGGGTCAAGTTTATAGTCGTTTGACATGATTTTATGCCACTAATTCAATGGTGATGTCTGTTTCTATAGTTGAGCTTTGCATTTTCAGGCCATCCCCAAAGTTGAGGTATATGATGTAGTGATGTCATGTTTTTCTTTTGATTTGCTAATATGATGATTTGGTTGTTGATATCCTTTTTACCATTAAGTTGAAGGATATGTGTATGCCACGCCATGTGAGAATTCATTATCTTTTTATGCTGAAGGAGGACCCATATGAGAGAGAGTTCCTATAGGAGAACATCTTGTGGAGAGACATGCCACTCTAGTTGAGGGAATTTATCCTTGTAATGACAAAGAATGTACCATGTACTCATCATCATCTTGAAAAATTTAATGAAGCGACCTCCCCACTCTTAACACCGGGCCCAGAGATGTAACCCACACTAGGTGAACTCCATTATCAATGTGTGTGTGTTCTTGATTTGATGATGGTTGTTATGTTTTCTCTTCTTTAAAGTATGCACATGTGGTTGTTTTATACTCTTTCATATGCAATTACAATAACATCATAGAAGTAAAAGATCTTATTTAATTCTGGCAACTAAAGAGATTTGGATCAGTCATTAGTATAAGAAGAATCATAAACTTAAGGTTGACAACAAGTCTCTCAAGAATAGAATCAGAGGACTACAGAGCAGAGTTATGGTGAAGAAACCAAGGACCACTTTCAACATTAAAAAGAAGAAAGCAAGCACTAGTATGGATGTGCTTGCACAAGCTTTAGAGGCCATTCACTAAAAGAGAAAAGAAGAGACAGTTTTGAATTTTTGGTGCATGAGGACATGCAAAACCTTTGGTGTGGGGGAATGTTGAAGTCTGGAATAGTTTCTCTTTTACTATCCTTTTTGCCCTCTTATTTCACCTTCTTATCATCATTTTGTAGCAAACTCAACACGTTTAAGGTCAAGGACAAATCTCAAAAGGTATTCATCATCTATAATTAGAATCTCTACTTCTTAATGAATTATAATGAAAATATTCTTACAATCATGGAGTTACAACATTCTGCAACTAATATTAGTTTCCGCAACAATTTTCATTGTTAGACAGGTTGCAACACTACAAATAAGGGATGAAGAGTACTTGGAGATGACAATTTTCCACCATATGGATAACCACCTATCAGCACAACTTGGAAAGCTACGAGGATTGAGAGATCTAGAAGTCAAACACAGAGTCAAACTCTGAAAACAATGTGTAGCAATCAAGTGGAGGAATAGAGAAATATCAAGCAAGCGAGATTGAAGACTTGTTCATCTATTAGATTTTGGATCGAAATGAATCTCCTATGACTTTCTCTTTCAGTAACAAGTCATAAAAAGATTAAGTTTTAAATCAAATATATCTTGTAGATGTCAAAACAACACATGTCGTGTAGGCATAAATCTCTCAAAATTGTTTTATGAAAATTATATAAAGGGTGTAAACCGAGACCTAAGACATAGTTTTGGAATATTGAAGTTTATAGTCATTTTACTGTGAAGACGGTTATAATTTGTTTCAGTTTAATATAAGCTACTTTTCTCAATGCGTGTGTGAAGATTTTGTGATTACTAGCTGACCTGCACTCACGAGAGGGCCCCCTGTTGAGCTGTGAGATTTTGTTTTTAGTTTCGTTTTAAATTGCTTGTCCTTGTTATTCTATTTTCTTTTGGAATTTGTTTCCATTATAGTTTCATTTCTGACAATTCTGATTTTAATTACATAGTACTCACAAACAGAAAAGCATTAAAAATATTTCAATTATTGAATGCATCTTATTTCCAACACTTAATCATTTCGTAGCTTAAATCAAGTTCTTATTTGTTGATGAAACACTCTTTAGAGGATAAATACGCACACAAGTAATCATTCTCAAGTTGTAAATATTTTCATTTCATTTTCTGCAAGTAGATCCTTTTATGCCAATTTCTCTTTCATGCAATTAATCTAGAATTTCTTTGTTGCAATTTAGTATAAGATTTATTTCTGCAAGATACTGTAGAATGCTTTGAATTCTGTAAAATAGAGTTGGATTGGTTCTTTCTTGAAATTTGGCTTTTAAGCATTTTCCTTTCATACAATTAGAAGAAAGTTTTGAATTCTGCAACTTAAGATAGATATTCAGTTTCTATAAAGAGGTGGATTTCAATTCGGTTAATTAGGATTTATTATAACTTTAAATTGAAAGAACATGTGTGTAATTACTCTCCAAGTTGTGTCCATGCTTAGAAATAATTTAATTTCTAGAATCAATTAACTCATAAGAATAATCCTAGCATATATAGTGCACATACATTTCAGAAGTAAACGAATCCCAGTTGACAATTAATGAAGTAAATTAAGAACAATTAGTTCACCAAACAATGGTTGGAAAGAGAATGCAAGGTATATGATTCCACCTAAAGGGAAAAGGAAAGGGGGGATTTAGGAAAGTAAACCCTTATTGCAAAGTATTAACCTTGTATCTTGTAGTTTTTTCACCATGTGCCTTAAAAGAATCCATCCATCTCCTTTGAATTACAAAACCAATCGTTGAATGCATGTAATGGATTAGTGGGAAAGTCTTCTGAAATAGTTATGGAAGCATGGGCTGAGTACAATCATTATGGGGGAGTGTAATATTCCTACATCCCTCATGTCATAACTAATTTCAATCATTATTTCCCTCACTTCTCTCATTACCACTCATGCCATTGATTTCTATAATTATCATGTTCATGCTATACATTCCTCACATTGCATTCCCTATTAAGAACCGTGAACTAGTATGGAAATTGACCAAAATTAATATTGTGAAGAGAAAATTTTAGGGCTTGGATGAAATATATATGGTTATAGGTAATTGTTGGGTGTGGAATCCCCCCAAGGCATGTTTTGGGGCTTAAAGCCCAAGTTTTGACTAAAAGTTCATTGTAAAGACTCCGTGATTTGTGGGTGCGGAGCGTGAAGTCATAGGGTTGTCTGCCCTTGTTTTTGTAATGTAATGTTGGTTTGAAAGATCTACTCATGGTCCGCGAACCATGGGATTCTATAAATAGACCAAGGCTCTAAGTGTAGAAAATAGTTAATCGAAGGAAGCAGGATGAGTCTAAGAAATTGAAGAAGCATTGAGTCGAAGTGTAAAGTCATGTCTTTGGGTCATAGAGCAGGAGAAGGCTCTGTAGCTGAGTGCGCAGAGGCCTACTAGTCTGCAGCTGAGTGCATGGACCCTTGCAGCTAAGTGCGTAGGGCAGGTCGAGTCTATAACCATGGGAAGAATTAATAAAAGTGAAGTTTTACCATATTTCTATGTATATTTTCCTGTTTTACGTATTATTGGGGAATTGCAAGTTTACTGTTTATTTACTATGCAAACTCTTATGAATGTGTTGAATAAGTAAATATAATACAAGGCATCTTTTTACACAAAGATAACTAACTGTTATAAGAAGATAGGTAAAGATCTCAGGCGTGACTAAGGGAAATAGTGCAGATTGCTGCTCCAACAATGCGAAAGCCCCACAACCCCTGGTTAGGGCTGCGTGAAGGTGAATATATCAGGGCGCGAAGGCCAGGGAAGTGCGCGAAGAGACTCTCAGTTGGACTAAATCAACCCCTCAGACATCTCAAGGGTGCGGAAACCTGGTTCCAACACCCCCCACACTACTTTGGGTGAGACCTCATTCTGCACTCTGCGAACTATTGCCGAAAGGGCTAGTAGTATAGGGATTTGTTTAGGTAATTAACTCCGAACCTGGGTCAGGCCCTAACAAGCCAACAAATGGTTCTGTTGTTGGGACTAGGATCTGCATAGAGATGTCTGATGTCGTATCACTAGAATCCAACTAAGAAAGAAATTGAAGATTGGTTGGATAGGAAGATTCATGAGTTCGCGGCACAGGAGAACAGGAATATACGACTATCAAAAGAAGAGTGGTTAGACTGCTACCTGTACACAGAGATCCAAGAAATTTTCTTTGCATCATTCCCTACTGAGCTATATGAGTGGATCACAAAGCTAGCATATAGCCAAGGAAGGTGCAATCTCGACAGACCTATTGTGTGGACCCCAGAGTTGGTGCGCAGGTTAGAAGCATTGGAGGATAAGATTGCACGCACTGTTGATCACTAGCTTGATTGAATTATAGGAGCATTCATCACTGAGTTTGCGGTAGATACTTCAGTCAAATATAGCGAGGCAGAATGATGCTTCCTCAAAGGGTGCGAGGTAAGTACGTTAAGTCTCTGAACACTTGGATTAAAATGCTACTATGTGAAAACTGGATTATGTGAATACATTGATGTTTGTGGCTACACGAAGTGTGAGAATTTACAGAAACGAAGGTAGTGCAGAGCTAGAAACTAGCCCCTTGATTTCACCTCCATGAGGGAACGAGGAAGAGCTCGCAAAGGTCTCACCAAGAATTGTGATCAATCTGATAAGGCAGAGGATTCCACACATACCACTCCCACCCAAACCACCACTAGCTTCACTACCCCCATCCTCACCCATACCACCTCCGCCACCACCTCGAGTTAATATGGCAAGTGCGATAAAGTTGCCGGTGTTCAAGGGAGTAAGAAATGAAGACACGGACCAGTTTTTGTTCGTGATAAAAGCTGTATGGGAAGCGCAGGGAGTTACAGATGAAAATATAAAGAAAGCAACATTGGTCAGTGCTCTGCAGGATCGTGGCTGACCTGGTACATTAAGCATTCTAATGACAATCTGAATGTGGGGATCGCAGACATCCAAACTGCGCTAAATAGAGAATTTAGCAGGCCAAAGTCATAAGTGCAGTTGATCATTGGGTTCAAGGAGATCATGATGCTACTAGGTGAGACTCCTTGGGAGTTGGATCAGAGACTGAAGTGCACAATTCATGAAGCTAACATGACTTTGATGAATGGACAACACCGCGAATGGTTTGTAGCATCGCTAACACTGCATTTAAGGAACGCGCTGTCACAACAGAGGCTAACAACTCAAGCCGAGGCCTTGGAAATCGTGATGAGACTGCATGAGACCCTGATACAGGATCCTAACCTGGGAATTCAGCAGATTCATGTGCAGTTGAAAAACTTGTGCCTTGAGATGCAGAGTCTGAAACAGGACAGGACAGCTCACCCAGAAGTGCGCGACGAAGTATGGTGTGTTAAATGTAAGGGTCAGGGTCATGACAAGGACCACTGCCCAGTGTTCACGAATTACCTCATGGGAGGAGTAGCAATGCCATTGAGACCAGAGGCACAAGCAGGACCAAGCACTGCGCCTGCATTATGGTGCACGATTTTTCAAATAGGAGGAAAGCATGTTACGGACAACTGCCATCTGTTGCAGAAGTACACATAGAATTAACAACAATTGTTCTATAATTTCTGTGGATTAGTGGGACATGATGAGCACACCTGTAGAAGTTATGAAGTGATGATGGATAGGACTCCCACCTACAGAGTCCAGGCCGAAATGTGGCCCCTTGACCAGAATGCAGGGATGGCGTGAACCGAATTTCAGGGGTGCGGACAAGGCCGAGGTGGAGGAGGACCTGGAAGAGGTTGCAGACAGCTATTATGTTACAATTGCAGAGGGCCAAGACATTATGCCCGCGATTGTACGAATCTGACGCATCCATCATGCTTGTATTGTACATTGTTTAATCATGAGATGGAGGATTGTCCCACATTGATAGCGTGGTTGCGTGACAAAGGAGCGCTTCAACCTCCCCTAACTTAGAACCTGTAGATGATGAGGTTTGAGCCGTGCAAGGAAGACCCTAATGTGAACATTGTGCTCCGAAGTGGAATTACGAAAGGGGATGATAAAGGCGAGCATCCTAACGATAGTACTTGGGTTCACAAGGCTCCGACAAAAGAACCATGGTTTTATTTGGAGCGCGCTAAGGAAACCTTCATGGAAGCTAGGAAGAGCTTCACTGATACTTCCACTTTAGGAAGCAAAGACAAACCGAAGCCAGACATGAACCCATCGATGCTTACAACATTCTTGGAAACATGCATGAAGCTGTTGCATGATAGTAAGGATGTAAAGGGACTGTAGGAACTCATAAATAGATGCGTTGGGACCATGCCAGGAGAACCGCGCATAGTCCAAAAGGTTGGAAAGCATGTGATAAGGAAGGGAAGAGAAATGAGGTTGACCATGCAGATTGGGAATATGAGATGGAACAAGTGATTTTGGACCTAGGATCAGATCTGAACATTCTACCGAAGCAAACATGGGAGCGAATGGGAAGGCCTACGCTGCAATGGTCTCCTATCCAACTGCGAATGGCGAACCAACAAAAGAGCCTACCTATGGGAAGATTGCAGGGAATCACCATGGATATTGAAGGAGCAAGTGCGCTGGAAAATTTTGAAGTGATAGAGATTGTTGATGATAGAAATCACTACCCTGCACTATTAGGGATAGATTGGGCCACTGACATGAATGGGGTGATAAATCTGAAGAAGCACAAGATGATTTTTGAGAGAAAGTCCCTGTGTGTAGTCGTACCATTGGACCCTACAGAAGGATTGCGCTACACGGATCTAGTGCACGACTATGAAAGCGACGACAACTTGGACTACATCTACAAGATAATTGCATGAGAGCAAGACTAGGCAAATCCCACCGTGGATGGATGGATCTCATGGGAACACGAAAGCTCCTGTACATCAGATTTTGATGAGGAGATAAAGTGATGGCAGAACCAGTTACACGAGGTAACCATGATGAATTGTAACATGATGACGAGATCGTTGTGCTGTGTATCGATAGAGGTAAGGGATCTGCCTACGTATGATGGGTTGAGTGAGGTATATGAATTCGTAAAAAAATTCGAAAGAGAGGTTCCGAAACAGCAATGTTTGGAGGCTTTGAAATGGGTATTGCGCACTACGCCCATGAGGTGGTGGGGCACGCACCAAAGAAGCTTTGAGGACTGGTGTGAATGTAGGAGAATGATGCACATGCGGTTTGGGAAGCCTCAGATACGATTAGAAGACAAGTATGACGGACGGGATGATCCACGCATGCACCTCGCCAAGTGGACAAAGATCTATGGGGAAGAGCCACAACCTGAGTGGGTGCATCTGTTCTGTCATACCCTAGATTTTATACCCATGAACTGGTATATAGAGACGGAGCTCTACCATGGGACAAGTGAATGCGATATCTTGCGCGAAGGGTTCTTTTTAACCTTCACGTTTGAGGATCGTTGGTGGGATACTGTTGATGACGCGTTGTAAGCAGTAAAAACAACTATCTTTAAAACACCCCAGGAGCCAATAGAATTGATTCAATCTGAATGGCCGACTCAGCTGAGCTGTGCGCTGGAGTGTTATAATGTAAAAATTGAAGAAGACGACGAGGATCCACGAAAAGTTAACATTCCAGAAACTGAAGGCTATCGCGAGGTTCAAGGGCCACTGATTGAAGACCCTGACATAACTGCGCCGGTAAAAACAAAGCAGGTAAACATTAGCATGGAAGCTGAACCTAAGTACATAACGCTCGACGATTACTGGGATGACACGACGATGGATAATGTCGCTGAGATACTCCGCGAGTACCAGGACCTGTTCCCCACCAAGTTCATGGACATAAAAGGAATCATCAGAGATTTAGGAATGATGCGGATCACATTAAAACCTGACGCGAAGCCAGTTGAGCAGAGGCCTTACCGCTTGAATTCGAAGTACAAGGAGAAGGTTCGCATAAAAATAGACAAGATGCTCATAGCTGGAATCATTGAGCCGGTGGAAGAATCCGATTGGGTAAGCCCTATGGTAGTGCAAGAAAAGAAGTAGAAGGGCGAGATAAGAATATGCATGGACCTCATAAAATTGAATGACGCGTGTGTGCATGACCCATTCCCAACTCCGTTCATAGATAAAGTATTGGAAAATTTCGGTGGGCAAGAAGCATATTCTTTTACTGATGGGTTCTCAGGGTACCACCAGATCAAAATCGCGCTGGCAGATAGGATAAACACCACCTTCGCGATTGAGTGAGGTTGCTTTCAATACATCGTTATGCCATTTGGGTTGAAGAATGCGCCAGCCATCTTTTCGCACATAGTTGTTGCAACATTCAAGGAATATATCCACAAGTTCCTGGAGGTTTATCTAGATGATTGGATTGTATTTGGATTGGTTAAGCACCATGTAGTGAGCTTACACTTGATGCTGGATACATGCTGACGACACCAAATCACGCTGAACCTTAAGAAGTGTATGTTCCTCGTTCCCTTTGGGAACCTGTTGGGACATGTGGTTTGAAAACAGGGAGTCATGGTAGATCCCGCGAAGATTGCAGTAATTCTGAATTTGGAAGTGCCGCAGAGTGTCAAACGGCTGCGCGCTACCCTGGGACATATGGGGTATTATAGGAAGTTCATCAAAAGCTATGCCCAGATCACCGTGCTGATGGAGAAGTTATTGAAAAAAGATGTCACGTTCTGCTGGAATGATGACTACATGAAGAGCCTGGATGTACTAAAAGAAAAATTGGCCTCTGTGCCAATCCTAGTCTTCCCAAAATGGGACAAGGAGTTTCATGTCCACGTTGACACATCGTGTATAGCGCTGGGAGCGGTACTAACACAGGAGGGTGGAGAGGGCTTGGATCACCCTATTGCATTCGCGAGTCATAGATTGTCTAAAGCAGAAAAGAACTATTCCACCACTGAACGCGAGGGATTGGCTATGGTGTACGTGCTCTAAAAATATCGGCACTATTTGTTAGGGGGACACTTCAAGATGTATACAGACCATTTCGTGCTAAAATACTTGGTCAATAAGCCTGTGTTGGGGGGGCGCATATGCAGGTGGCTCTTATTGTTCCAAGAATATGATTTTGAGGTCGTTGTGAAGCTTGGACGCCTGAACGCGGGACCAGATCACTTGTCGCGCATTGAGACAGGAGAGGAACCTACTAGTTTAGAGGAAGGATTACCTGACACACAACTCTTTGCTATGCGCGTAGTGGATGGACACTTTGAATATATAATCCAATTTCTGATGATGGGAACTACGCCAAAAGAATACTCTATCCAATAGAAGAAGGAACTGGTGGTGCATGCAGCAGATTTTTCTGTCATCACTGGGCACCTATATAAGATGGGAATGATGAGATACTGCGAAGGTATGTACCTAAATTCGAACGAAGTCAGATCCTTGTGGACACGCATGGGGGCGTTACAGGAGGACACTATGCAAGGTGAGCAACCATGCAGAAGATCCTTCGTGTAGGATTGTGGTGCCCAACCCTTCATTAGGATTCAAAAGCACACTGCAAGCCTGTGATGTAGGTCAAAGAATAGGTAAACCATCGTGGAGGGACGAGATGCCTTTGAATCCACAAATGACATTGCAGCCCTTCAAAAAGTGGGCGATCAACTTTGTAGGCCCTATCAAACCTCAGGGAAAGACGGGCGCGCGATACATTATCACTGCGATAGAGTACCTGACTCGTTGGGTAGAAGCACAACCGGTAAAAGATTGCATGGCCACCATGGCCGCGAATTTTCTGTTTGAACATGTATTGACACGATTTGGATGTCTGAAGATCCTGATGAGCAATTTCGGTACACATTTTTTGAACGAAACAATCAGCGTGCTGACAGAAGAGTTTTAGGTGTATCATCAGAAAAGCACACCGTATCACCCCCAAGCCAATGGGACGGTAGAAGCATTTAACAAAATACTGGAGAATGCACTGACCAAAGTATGAAACACGTAGTAGAGTGATAGGGACCTGCACGTTCCTGCAGTACTATAGGGGAATAGGACAATGTGCAAGAAACTGACGAGACAGACACCTTTACGGTTGGTCTATTGTGTGGAAGCTGTCATGCCAATGGAGTATATTGTGCCTAGTCTACGCATAGCAGCGCTCATATGTATGACGAACCACGGAGCCCTGGAAGAGAGGCTCGCGTAGTTGGAAGAACTTGAAGAGGAATGGTTCCTAGGTTGCTTCCATCAACAAGTACAAAATTAGCACGAAAAGGCCTAGCACGATCACCATATTAAGTTGCGCACCTTCAAGGTAAACGACTTAGTGTTCCTGTATGACAGTGAGTTTGATAAATTCCCCGGGAAAGTTCAGAATGCATTGGTTGGGACCGTATGTTGTTAAGGAGGTCATAGACAGAGGCGTGGTGCAGTTGGTAAAGCTAAATGGAGAACCTTTCCTAGGCAAAGTGAATGGAAGTCGTTTGAAGCCATACACGGGTGGCCCGACTATTTGACTAGCCGATAGAAGCACAGTCCTCACGCTCCATGTAGCCGGAAGAAGGTGCGGGACTATAAATAGATACAGGGGACACAGGAATAGATCCAAGGAAGCAGTGTTGACACCACGGTCTCGGAACAACGGGTACAGGAGATTTAGCAAGCAATCGCTCAATGCGTTGTCGACCTTGCAACTGTTCAAGCAGAGTTAGAGGGTCTCCACAAAAAGATATTTGCACCGATAGAGTGACTCGAGGGTGAGTCACGATGTTTGTGTTGGGGGCCTGTTGGGCGTGGAATCCCCCCAAGGTATGTTTTGGGTCTTAAAGCCAAGTTTTGACTAAAAGTTCATTGTAAAGACTTTGCGATTTTTGGCCGCAAAGCGTGAAGTCATAATAGAGTCATAGGGTTGTCTGCCCTTGTTTTTGTAATGTAATGTCAGTTTGAAAGATCTACCCATGGTCCGCGGACCATGGGATTGTATAAATAGAGCAAGGCTCTAAGTGTAGAAAACAGTTAATCTAAGGAAGCAGGATGAGTCTAAGAAATTGAAGAAGCATTGAGTTGAAGTGTAAAGTCGTGTCTTTGGGTCATAGAGTAGGAGAAGGCTCTGCAGCTGAGTGCGCAGAGGCCTAGTAGTTTGCAGTTGAGTGCGCAGACCCCTGCAGCTAAGTGCGCAGGGCAAGTCGAGTCTGTAACCATGGGAAGAATTAATAAAAGAGAAGTTTTACCATATTTCTGTGTATCTTTTCCTATTTTATGTATTATTGGGTATGAATTGCAAGTTTACTGTTTATTTACTACACGAACTCATATGAATGTGCTGAATAAGTAAATATAATACAAGGCATTTGTTTACGCAAAGATAACTAACTGTTATAAGAAGATAGGTAAAGATCTCGGGTGTGACTTAGGGAAACAGTGCAGATTGCTGCTCTAGTAGCGTGAAAGCCCCACAACCCCTAGTTAGGGCTGCACGAAGGCGAATATATCAGGGCGCAAAGGCCAGGGAAGTGCGCGAAGTAACCTATGCGAAGAGACTCTTAGTTGAACCAAATCAACCCCTCAGACATCTCAAGGGTGCGGAAACCTGGTTCCAGTGCCCCCCCATACTACTTTGGGTGAGACCTTAGTCCACGCTCTGCAGACTATTGCTAAAAGGGCCAGTAGTACAGGGATTTGTTTGGCTAATTAACTCCGAACCTGGGTCAGCCCCCAACAAGACAACAATAATCACAAAGGTTGGTAAAGTTATAAGTGCATCATCTGCTATGCATTTTCTACTCTTTTCATGCTTGAGAGACAAGTATCGTCTTTGCAAGTACTTCCTCAAAAGCATACAAAATATCAGGGTCTTTTTATCCAAACTAAATATAACTAGAAGAATGAATATGTTTAAGATATTAATGACTAGAGAGAGTGAATATATAACACTCTAGGCATCACTTCCAACCATCAAACAACCATGAACTCTCTTCCACACAATAAGGAATATAAAATAGTTGAGAATCAGAGGAAATAGGTTGGTTTGAGAGAGATAAAAACATGTAGCATGGTTCCTTCACCTTGGGGACCTCATAGCCTAACATGGGGGTGGAATTTGCACTAGATACTTATGGTTGGGTGGAAAACTACTCATGTCCAATCAATTTCTTGGACCAATTTCCATGAGAATATAAGTTCTCTATCTTTATTTATGAATATAAAAATAATATTGTTAATTTATGTTATGGAATTATCGATAGGGGTAAATTACCAACAATGGTCACAAGGGTTATCTCAGGTATGAGGTCCCTATACAACCTCACACTGTTTAGGATAAGATACCAATCCAAATATTTTCCTAGAAACAATACTTGATTTCATAGATGTTATGAGATATTGAATGATCGTCACAATAGAGAGCAAGAAAAATAATCTACAACTACCTATTTGCAAAAATAAAACAATTGTAAATGACCTAAATGCTAAAAGACATATGAGAATAGGAAAAGATGAGATACCAAATATAACAATAGTCAAATCAAGAAAACAATTAGATTATTGCATGGCACTAGAGTATTTAACTTACTAGAGAAAATAAGGAATAATCAATCTCTATTAACAAAGTACCCATTGAAGAAAGAAATAATAACTAATTTGTAACAATGCCAAAAAGAACTATCTAGTTCATAAAATAGTTTGTTAGCTAATAGTAAAAAATCTCACTGAATGCACACACAAATGAAAATACTTGAGATTGGTCTAAAGCAAAATTACAATGTATGTTGAGTCACAATTCTAGTAGTGGCCTTATACGAATGAGTCAATATTATTTATCAATAGATATAGAGTACACCAATTCCCTAGATCTTATCTTCTAAACTTTGAAACATTTTACTAACAACTCAAAAGTTAAAAAAATAAAAAAATTTAGGAATCCAAAAGTCCTTCTTACTAGGTTGTTGATAGTGCTAGATACTACCAATAGTAGGGGGTCTCCCTAGTATGAAATCACAATCATACCTCACACCATTTGGGATAGGAGCCCCATTCAAAATAAAGGCTCGACTGTCATTTATACTTAGATATTTTCCTTGATTAGAATTAACACATAAGAGAGCACACATATACTTTGAGATAAGCAAGTAAGTTAGACATGTGAAGCATACAATTGTAATATATATATATATAAGGTACTTCCACGGACATAATAGAGAGAATGAACTTTTAGAATAAAAGTGATAGTGACATCCTAATAAATGCACACACATATATAGAAGGGATCATTAATTAATCTACAAAATAGTTCACAAAGTAATATCACGAAGGAAAGTAAGACGCACCACTCAACAAGATGTGTACTAAATATAACAAAATATTTCATTGTCCTTAATACATATGAACACAAACATATATCATAAACATTAAAATAATAATTTTACAACATCCACAATACATGCATGAAAGTGTGTCATCCTTAAGATCTTCAAGATATTAAGTGAAATTTCCAAGATACACAATTACAATGATGCATTACTATCCCCAATAGTGGAACATGAAGCCACTACCTGCTCCTCCTAAGAATGAGGTTTTTTCCTATGCTATGCTTGAGAATCCAAGGCTAAGAGTCCATTACTGTTATGCAACCATCTCACAAAATAGAAGAAAAGATAAAGCAATGACTTCAAAATCAACCTCTTCGAGGGGGAAACCTCCTTTACATTACACAAATGAACAATTCTTGGATGATACAAATTACAATACCTCCTTTCTATATATAAGAGCCTAAGGGGTCACAATATAGTCAAAGCTGACATAACAATAATAATGTAAGGGCACAACAACAACAATAGTGGGCTTCTATGGGGCACAATAATAACAATATGGGGACAACATGGTCACAACAATAACAATAAGGGGCTACAATGACAATAATAATAAGGGAATACACTAGTATTATAGGGACCTAACATGCCCCTCTCCTTTAGAAAAGTGTTGTCCTCAACTCTTAAGTAGTTCTAGATGATTCTATATAAAATTCTCACCCTCCCATGTGGAATCTTCAAAGGGTAAGTTCTTCCACTTGATGAGATACTTTGAAATTGATCGATTTCGTAGTTGTCGAGTTTTTGTTTCTGTGACTGCTTTAGGTTCCAATATGATTTTTCCTTCCTCATCAAGTTTTGGAAATATTGTTTGAATTGGGAGCTTGTCACCCATAACCTTCTTTAAGCATGAAACATGGAAAACTAGGTGCACTTGAGAAGCTATAGGAAGCTCCAATTTGTATGCCATAGTACCAATCTTTTGAAACACCTTGTACGGACCATAATACTTTGGTGATAATTTATTATCATTCTTAGCTTGCTTGAGGGAGATTTGTTTGTATGGTTGTAGCCATAGAAATACCCAGTCACCTACATCAAAACTTCTTTTGCTGCGATGTTGATTTTCTTGTTGTTTCACTCTATTTTGTGCCAAAGTGAGGTTATCCTTTAAGAGTTGGAGAACTTGTTGTTGATGCTCGATGTGATCTTCCACTGCTTGAACCTTAGATTTTTCTCTTAAATATGATTTGATGTATGGTGGATGATATCCATAAAGTGACATAAATGGGGTCATTTTTGTGGTAGTATGGAAGGAAGTGTTATACCATCATTCAGCCAGAGGCAACCATTTGACCCATTGTGTCTATTTATCAGATACAAAGAAATGAAGATATCCTTCCAAATGTTTGTTCACTATCTCACTTTACCCATCAGATTAAGGATGATAAGATGAGATATGATCTAACAGAGTATCCAGACAATAAAATATTTTTTTTCCAAAAATTTCCAGTGAAAATGGGATCTCTGTCGCTTACAATAATCTTTGGGTTTTCATGTAGCTTTTGAATTGTTTCCATAAATGCAGTAGAAACTGTACTGGTTTTAAAGGGATGAGATAATGCACAAAAGTGTGCATACTTGGTAAGTTTATCAACTACCACCATGATGACACTCTTTCCTTTAGACTTGGGTAAACCTGTGATAAAATCCATTGAAACCTCCTCCCAACATTGACTTGGAATGGATAAAGGTTGTAATAGACCTGGTGTCTTAATGGTTTCAACTTTATTTCATTGGCAAACCAAACATTCCACCACAAACTTTTGAATATCAGATTTAAGGTCATCCCAAAAAAATTCCTTCTTAACTGTGTGGTAAGTTTTTAAAAATCCTGAGTACCCTCCTAAGGGAGAGGTATGCAATTCCATAAGAATCTTTTGTTTAAGTTGGGAATTCTTATAGAGGTATAAGTGATCTTTGTACCATAACGAATCATTTTTCCAGCTAAATGTATCAGATGTACTGGGATCTTGTTGTAACTTTTGAATGAGTGCACACACTTCTTTGTCATTCTTCCATTCATCCCTTGCTTTGTTTATCCAATCTGGTTGGATAATAGAAATGGCGCTAAGCAATGCTTCCACATCCTAATCCTTTCTTGAGAGTGCATTTGCATCAACATTTTGTTTCCCTTTTTCATAGATGATTTCAAAGTCATAACCCAACATCTTTGTGACCCATTTTTGCTTCTCTTCTAAAGATAATCTTTGTTCTAAAAATTATTTAAAACTATCATGATCTATTTTTACCTTGAAGTGTATTCCCATTATGTAAGGTCGCCATTTCTTAAGTGCATGTAATATTGCCAACATTTCCTTCTCATAAATAGCTTTGTGTAAATAATTTCCTTTGATTGGATGACTTTCGAAAGAAATGGGTCTTTCTTCTTGCATTAAAACAACACCAATTCCATTTCCTGAGGCATCACATTCCATAATAAATGTTTTTGTGAAGTCTGGCATAGCTAAGACCGGTGCTTGGCACATTGCCTCTTTAAGAAGCTCAAAGGCTTTTGTTGATTATGGAGTCCAAGAAAATGCATCTTTATTTAGTAATGTTGTTAGAGGTTCTGCTATTCTCCCATAATTCTTAACAAACTTGTGATAATACTCTATCAACCTGAGAAATCCTCGCAGATGTTTTATGGATGTGGGGATTTTCCATTCCTTAATGGCTTTAATTTTGCTAGGGTCTACCTTAACACCTTCATGAGATACAATATAACCGAAATACTCCACCTCTTGTACTCAAAAGAAACATTTGGAGGTTTTTTGCATATAATTGCTTCTTCTCCAATAGTTTGAGCACTCTATCAACATGTTGAACATGATCCTTCCAAGACTCGTTGTAGATTAATATATCATCAAAAAATACTAACACGAATTTTCTAAGGAAGGGTTTGAAAATGAAATTCATCAAACCTTGAAATGTATAAGGTGCATTAGTAAGGCCAAAAGGCATGACCAAAAATTCATAATGACCCTCATAAGTTCTAAATTTTGTTTCCAGAATGTCTTCAGTCTTCATTCTGATTTGATGATATCCTAAACGAAGGTCCAACTTGGTGGAGTAAATTGCTGCATGTAATTCATCCAATAATTCATCAATGACAGGAATGGGAAATTTATCTTTAATAGTGAGCTTGTTGAGCTCTCTATAATCCAGACACATGTGCCATGATGCATCCTTATTGTGCACTAATATTACTAGAGCAGAGAAAGAACTTTGAATGGGTTGAATTATACTAGTCTCTAGCATTTCTACAACCATACGTTCAATTTCACTCTTTTTGGCATAGGGATATCTGTAAGGCTTGATGTTTGGAGGAACACTTCTTGGAATCAAAAAAATAACATGATCATGATCACGAATAGGTGGGAGGCCTTTGGGAGTCTCAAATACCTTGGAATGATTGTCCAAGACTTTTTGGAGATCTTGAGAAATAGATGATTTCGATGTGGGAACCTCTAGCGAACATAATTGTGCTATTATGCCACGTTGTTCTTTCTTTAGAAGCATTTTCATTCCATTAGAGATGATTATATTTCCCTTTTTCCCTGCGATACCCATTAATTCAACTTCTTTTCCTTCTGAAAAAATTTCAAGAAAAGTTCTTGAAAATTAAAAGCTATCGTACCCAAAGATTGCAGCCATTAGACTCCTAGTACAACATCAGCACCACCCATTGGAATGGAAAGCATTAGACTATTCAACACATATTATCCCATGGATTTCTTGATATTATGGCACTTTCCAGAGAAATTTATGGTTCTTCTATTTGCAACCATCACTTGACACTCTGGTGTTGGACATAGGAAGAAATTCAATTCCTTCGCTATCTTATAATGAATAAAATTATGGGTACTGCCCGAATCAATCAACACTATTACCTTTTTCTTCTTGATATGTCCTTCTATCTTGATAGTTGGAGGAGTGGTTATTTTGGCCAATGCATTACAAGATATGGTCGGATTCATTTCTTCTTTCTCTAGGCTTTGCTCCTGGTGTGTATCCTCTTCTTTCAATGTCTCTTATTTCTTTTCTTCTTCCTCTTCACAATCTATGTAAAATAATTTCTTTTTAGCACACTTATGACCTTTAGTGTATTTTCTATGACAACTGTAACAAAGCCCTTTTGCTCTTTTTTCTTCCAATTGTTGTGGTGTCAACCTTGTATGTTGTGGAAGGCTAGGAGCAACAAAACTTCCATCTTTATAGTTGCGATTAGTAGGCTTCCTTGTTGCCATAATTTTTCTTATTCAATTTTTCTTACCAACCTAAATGCCTTCTCCAATGAATTAGGTTCCCAAAGGTGAACCTCATGTTGGATGTTATCCTTTAAAGTCCATATGAACACATCAATCTTAAGCTCCTCTGGAATATCTTTTACCCTTATATTCAATTTTTGGAAGTCCTCAATCTGCTCCACCATTGAACCTTTTTGTTTGAGATTTATCAATTGGCTAAGAAAGGTGTTTATTTTTGTATCCTCATATGTGCTTTCATTTATTTTGTAAAAATTGCCCGAGCGATATGCTGGGAACGGGTCCCTTGGGGGTCAATTTTGGGTTAAACACCCAATATTTGGAGCAGAAGGCCTGAATTTTGGGTAAAGAAATTTAAAGTCTCCGCATTTTGTGGTCATGGAGAGCGAAGATGTCTAAAGTTAAAAGGGTTTTCCACCCTTAGTTTAGATAAGTTGTGTTGGTTTTGAGATCTACCCATGGTCCACGGACCATGGGATTGTATAAAAAGGGAAGTCTTAGAAGATCTAGATAGAGAAGAACAGTAAGTAAGTTAGAAGTCATGAGTCATTGGTAAGTTTGGGTGAGCTAAGAGCGAGAGTCTTAGCGTAGGAAGAGGCTCTACAAATGATTGCACGAAGGCCTAGGGTGAAAGTCCGCAGCTGAGTGCATGGACCCCTACAGTTATGTTCGCAGGGTGGATAGATTCTATACTGGGAACTTGAATCATAAATAAAGAGAAGTATTTTGGAATCACTGTGTTTTTTGTCTATGATTATTGCATCTGATTGTGATTTGTTAATTTCTTGGTTTACATTATAATGTTAAATTGATGTGCAAATTTATCTATTTCTATATGTTATTTGAACACAAGTAATAATGTATGTTTACACGAGGGTAATGTTAATTGCATGATACAGTGGCTAACCACTAAGATAATTAGGGAAATGAGACAGTAACATAGTTACAGAGGCGCGTAAGTGCCTAAATCATTGTTTACGGTTGCGTGAAGGACAGTCAGATAGCTTCGCGGAGGTTCGGAAAGACAGAAGAGGAAATACATCAATAAGCCCAAAAGGCTTATCGATATGCACGAAGGTACGGATTGAGGTAGAAAACCGACATCGCAACCATCTCAAGGTGCAGAAACTTGGTTCCTGCATCCCCCCATACTACTTCGGGTGAGACTTCGGTCCGCACTCTGCGGACTGATGCCAAAAGGGCCAGTAGTGTAGGGATTTTCTTGGTTTCCTAACGCTGAACTTGGGTCAAGGCCCATCAAGCCAACAAATGGTTCCATTTCCAGGACTTGGATCTGCATAATGAGATGTGTGATGTCGTATCATTGGAATCCAACTAAGAAATAGATCGAAAACTGGTTAGATAGAAATATCCACGAATTCGCGGCACAAGAAAACAAGAACCCGCGATTGACGAAAGAACAGTGGTTGGACAGATACCTGTACACAGAAATACATGAAATCTTCTTCTATTCCTTCCCAGTTGAGTTATACGAGTGGATCGCGAAGTTGGCAGACGGTCAAGGAAGGTGGAGGCTTCACAATCTGATTGTTTGGACACCTAAGTTAGTAAGAAGATTGGAAGCTTTTGAAGATAAGATCACTTGCGCCATCGACCATTGGCTCGACCGCATCATAGGAGGATTTGTGACAGAGTTTGTGGTTGATACCTCTATCAGTTACAATGATGCAGAGCGCCACTTCTTTAAAGGACCACGAGGTAAGTATCTAAAATCACTAAATACTTGGATTAAGATCATCTTGTGTGAACAACAGGTTATGTAGTTACCTTGATGTTTGGAGCAACGCAAATCGGAAAGTATTTTAGGGATGAAGGAAGAAAAGGCCCTGAGTATAGCCCACTGATTGGGCCTCCCTTGAGTGACAACGAAGGAGTAGCACAATCTTCTCCACTGAGAATTGTGCAGCTGATAAGGCAAGGGTTCCTGCGAATACCTACACCACCTCCATCCTCACCTCCACCTCTCACCCCATCACCCACACTAACCCCACCTCCACCACTGTTCAACATGGCGAAATCCATAAAACTACCTATATTCAAGGGTGTAGGGAATGAAGATCCGAACCAGTTTTGGTTCATCGCGAAGGTTGTATGGGAAACCCAAGGTATCATGGATGACTAGATGAAGAAAGCCAAATTGGTTAGTGCCTTGCAGGACCGTGCACTAATGCAGTACATTAAGTACAATACTAATAACCCAATGTTTGCATTGGCAAATATCTAGGCCTCGCTGAATAGAGAATTCAATAGACTTAAGTTTCAAGTGAAATTGATTGCGGGATTCAAGGAGATCATGATGAAGCCGGTGGAGACGCCCTGGGATTTGGATCAAAGGCTAAAATGTACTATCCATGAAGCCAACATGAACATAACTGATGGGCAGCACCATGAATGGTTTTTGGCCTCGCTCCTGCCCCACCTAAGGGTTGCACTATCAAAACAGAAGATTGGAACCCAGGTAGAAGCTCTGGAAATCGCGATGAGGCTGCATGAGACACTAATGCAGGATGCTAATCTGGGGATTCAACAGATTCATGCGCAGTTGAAAAATCGTTGTCTCGAAATACAAAGTTTGAAGCAGGACAGAATAGCTCATCCAGAGGCGCGTGAAGAAGTTTGGTGCCTAAAATGCAAGGGTCAAGGGCATGACAAAGATCACTTCCCATTCTTCGTGAACTATGTTGCAGTAGGGGGACCAATGCCTCTACGACCAGAGGCTACGACAGGGCCAAGTGCAGGGCCTGCGCTATGGCGCACTATATGCCAGGTGGCTGGAAAACATGCTACCGACAATTTCCATTTACTACAGAAATTTGTGCAAACACCACAACAAATCTTTTGCTATTTCTATCAATTAGTAGGTCATGATGAGCGCAATTGCCGAAGCTACAAATTGATGATGGATAGGACACCTGCATACAGGGTGCAGGCAGAAACGCGGCCTCCAGACCAAGGCATTGGGGGAACGCGAGGTGAGTATCAAGGGTGCGACCAAGGCCGAGGTGGAGGAGGGTCTGGTAGAGGTTGAGGATAGCTAATTTGTCACAATTGTGGAAGCCCAGGACACTACGTGAGGGACTGTCTGAATCCGACGTGATTGTCATGCCGCTACTATAGTTAGTTTGAACATTGGGTTGAGGATTGCCTAATATTGCTGGCTAAGATTCACGAAAAGGGGGTGCAACCTCTGCAGCTGACGCAGAACCTCCAGATGATGAGGGCTGAGCCTCATGAGGAAGACCCTAAGGTAAACATTATGCTGTGAAGTGGAACTATGACAGGGGAGTATAAATGCGAGTAGCTTGTAGAAGGCGAATGGGTCCGCAAAGCACCAGAAAAAGAGACTGGTTTGATCTGGAGCGCGAAAAAGAAACATTTATGGAAGTAAAGAAAAGCTTTGTTGAGGCCTCTACCTCAAGAATTTAGGGGAAACCAGCTGAAGAAATGGACCCATCCATGATTACCACATTCTTGGATACCTGCACGAAACTACTCCATGATAGTAAGGCTCTGAAGCACCTGCAGGAACTGATCAATTGGTGTGCTGGTAAGGATGGCGCTACTGGTGAACCACACGTGGTTAGGAATATTAGCAAGGACCAGGTGTGAAATGAGACTCACTGCACAGATAGGGGAATACGAGATGGACCAAGTTATCCTGGATCTAGGGTCCGACGTGAATGTTTTGCCAAAACAGACTTGGGAAAGAATGGGGAGACCTATGCCCCATTGGTCTTCGATCTAGTAAAGAATGGAAAATCAATAGAAAATTATCCCAATGGGGAGGCTACAAGGGGTAACAGTTGACATCGAGGGTGCAAGCGCACTGGCAGATTTTGAAGTAATCGAGATTGTGGTTTATAGCAATCCCTACCCTGCACTCCTTGGAACCAATTGGGCCACTAACATGAATGGGGTAATCAACCTGAAGAAGCGAAAGATTATATTTGAAAATAAGGCGCTTTGTGTAGTGGTGCTGCTGGATCCCGTGGAGGGACCGCGTTACACGGAACCAGTCCGAGATTATGAAAGTGATGATGATCTGGACTAGATTTACAAAAGAACGGCGCGAGACCAAGATTGGGTAAATTTGACAGCGGACGGACTTATTGCATGGGACCGTGAGAGCTCCTGCACGTCAGATTCAGATGAAGAATTAGAGCACTGGCAGAACTGATTGCATGAAGTATCTACGCTACGTTGTAATATGATGACCAAGTCATTATGCTGCGTGTCATCTGAAGTCAGGGATTTGCCTCATTATGATGGGCTAACTGATGTTGATTTCTTTTTGGATGCATTTGAAAGAGAAGTACCGGAAAATCATTGCTTCCAGGCCTTGGATTGGGTACTGCATGCTACGCCTGCAAGATGGAGGGGTACACACAAGGATAATTTTAGTGATTGGCATGACTTAAGAGGATGATGAGAATACGTTTTGGGTAGCAAAAAGTGCGAATGACAGATAAGTATGATGGACGGGATGATCCGTGTGATCACTTGGCCAAATGGACTAAGGCTTATGGAGTGGAGCCCCAACCTGAATGGGTGCATCTGTTTTTTCATACCCTGGGCGTCATACCAATGAATTGGTACTTGGAAACAGAGCTCCGCCATGGCACTAAAGAGTGGGACATCTTGCGCCAGGGATTTATAATGACGTTCAACTTTGAGGATGGGTTTGACTGTATTAATGCAGCGCTATAGGAGGTTAAAGCAGCGATCTTTAGGATACCACAAGATCCTTTGGACTTGGTCCAACCTGATTGGACTACCTAGCTGAGTCACACGCTGGAATGCTATAACGTGACCGCTGAAGAAGAAGACGAGGATCCCAGTGTTATCACTCAAGTTATTCCCTTTGACTCCCAAGGGAATACGGTCGAGGTAACCACTAACCAATCTTTGGACTGCAGGTCCTAGCCTACCTACAATCAGAGAGGGCTTTCTCTTAATGATTTAGCTTTGTTGATGATGATTTTAGGCTAGTTATTGATTTTGAGGGGTTTTGTTTAAGTTTTGGTGGGAAGGATGAAGCTTTCAAGTAGAGAGGTAATGCATAGTGTGATAAGTTCAAACCATTGGGCATTGATTCAAGGAGTAGGACTGCTGGTGCGTTTTCTTGGTCACAAGAGGAATATGGAGCAAGGTAGCTACACAAGAAACAACTTTCAAGCTAAATGGAGAAGGATTGAAGGCTAAGGAATGAGAGGCAATTAAGAATCTCTCTTTCAGCTTAACAGAGGGAAGGTGAATGAGCTCTATCTAGGAGCAGTAAAGAATCCCTAGATAACTGTCAAACATGGGTGAATCAGGGAAAATATGAGCCAAAGGGAATTCATATTCATTACCAATTCAGAGGAAAACATAAAGAAACAACAGAAATTGAGCATAGAGTGCAGTCAAGCAAGTTCTAAGCTAATCTTTCTATCTGCTATTTAGATGGTGACATATGTATGATATGAGCATATATCAATGGAAAACAGAGGTAGAAAACACTTATTGAGTCATGTTGCAGCACAAGAATTCCATATTCATTCTTCAAAACAGTAATAACACATCAGACAGTCCATCCTCCAAGCTTTTCAGCAGTCTTTGATTAAAGAAAACATCAAGTATACAGAGCGAGTCTCTAGTGGAGCGAATCAACCAACCAACCCTCTAAACAGTAAATTAGGGTGGTTTTATAAGCAAAATATCTACAAGAATCAGATCTGAGATAGATCTGATGCAATAAGTGTCTTTAACCTAACATATGCTTGAAATAAATGCCCAAAATATCTATCTAATGCTGCGCCGGGGGCAGCTACCTCAAAAATGAGTAACTATGATGTCCTTAGAGCTCTGTGCTGGCATTTGGCCATAACTGTGCTTTGATCTCTGTAGCACTGCCCTTAGGTGGCCTTATGCATTAACTTTGATCTGGTGAGCTTTGATGGCCCAAAACTACTTTATTGACTTTGATGGGGGCCTCTTAATATTTACCTGCTTTGGAAATACGAATTTCCACCAAAAACACCAACTGATAGTCTTCGTCGCTTCCTCTGATACACTTTTACTGAACCTGGGCTCCTTATTGTCTTCTAAATGCTTTAAACTATCCCATCGACATTTTATGGCTTCTGTTCGGTCCTCTGTTGCCTTAAGAACTGTTTTTGCCCCTTTTCTGAATCCTGCGTGAAGAAATTCCTGTCATTTTGCGAATTTCGGCCCTGCTGGTAGCCGAGCCATGAGAGGGTTTCCATTTTGGCCTATTTTCCTTATCGTGCTTAACTGCCTCAGTTTTTCATTCCGGGCATCCCTTGCTGCAGATTTCGCGCTTCGCGCCCTTTTCGGTGATGATGTTAGAATGACGTCAATGGTGGGTCCCAGTACGGTGGTGACGTGGTAGGGTGACGTCAGCAGTGTGATGTGGCAGTACGGCGGGGTGACGACGTGGTAGGGTGACGTCAGCAGTGTGATGTGGCAGTACGGCGGGGTGACGACGTGGCAGTACGGTGGCAGTGACGTGGCAGTACGGTGGCAGCGACGTGGCAGTGGCGTGGTGGCAGGGGGCCGACACAGGTTGATGACGTCATGAAGATGTGGCACTGACGTAGGAGGGCGGAAGGTGGTATCTGGTTTTCCCCGCACCACCTTTCGGCACAGGCGGTATTGGGGGAGGGGCCTCCGAACACACCGGGAGGCTGACACGTGGCGAGGGTACGACAGGGAAACCGCCCATCCCCCGGACGTTAACCTCTGGCAGATCGGGGCGCAGGAATAACCGCCCACCGTTGATCTCGGGCGCTGGCCATCGGACGGCTGGCGGGGTAGGTGAGGTAGCGGGAGGTTAGGGACGGGACCCGCCCGTATTATTTAATCAAAAATGCGCGACGTGGGGGGGTCCAAAACTTTGGAAATGTGGGTTTTATGGGTTAGTTTTAAGCGGGGGGAAATGATAATTTAATGTTTAATAAAACATTTAAACATTAACTTTGGGAAAATGACTGCGGAGGGGTAGAAATATAAGGTTTTAAGGGTGAAGGGGTAGATATCGGTTATTGGCCTAACCAGAGGTTTAGACCAATCCCAGAGTTATGACACAGATGGGTTCATGATGGTCCCAGATGGACTATTATTTCCCAGAACTGTATGTACATAGCTATAGTGCTACAGGGTGGGATATGTAATATTTTTGGGATTTTATATAGTTTTTTGTGTAATAGGGGATAAGGAAATGATCTAGGGAGCTAGATAGTAGAGTTAGGAGTTAATATGAATTTGTGAGGTGAAGTGTAGGGGAGAGGCTAAGTTTGTGAGCTGAAACTTAGACATAGGAAGTGAATGGACTGTGGAGACATGATTTTTACACAAGAAATGTGGCTTCTTTTCACTGAAGAAAGTCAAATCTTGACTTGGTTTTTTACAAAAATGAAGTGATGACAGGACTGGTTGGGCAGATCCCAAGGTCCTCAAGGGGATGTTAGTGAGTGATTTGGAGATTTAGAAGAAAGGGGAATTATACATGCCTCGCTTGAGCTGCTCCAAGGGAAAATTGCCTCATACTTGTGATCTCAATGGATATAACAGTTGAAAACATAAAATGGATCACAATTCCTCATTTTGCTACCACAAAACTACCTACCCAGCCTACTTACCTAACATTTTCACTTCTTTTTGTTTGGGTGCACTTGGACTTGCAGACCCTGATTATCCTTTTTCTTTTGACTGCCCTCCTATCTAAACGTACCCTTATATCATCCAGGGGCTCAGATTAAGCTGTTGAGCACCCTTGTTTCTCTACCTATCCACAAATCTGACAAGATTAAGCTGTTTGGATAGATATTCATTCTCTATATTCTACAACAAGAAATTGAAACCTAGGGAAGCCAAGATTTAAGCTGTTTGGACTTCCCTTAACTGGAAAACTCATCAAAATGGATTAACTCATCAAAATTTGGAATACAGCAGTGGCATTTAGACTGGCACACTTTCATGGCCTCTTCTTTGGCCTCTTTTTAGAAATATGGAACCTTGCAGCATGAAAAGATGACATATTTGGCACTTTCAACTGTCAATCATGAAATATGAACACCTATTGCAATAGGAGGCTAACAGTGGCTCCACTTGTGGATGGATTTTCCTTGTGAAAAGCCAAGAACAGCAGGTCAGACTACCTTGATCTTCTATTGTTGTTGTAGACTAAAATTTCCCTTGTGCTGGCTGTCAAATGATTGAAAATTTGAAACCTGAACACGACATTCTCATAAACTGAATTTTTATACAATAACAGCACTGCCTGCTTTCTTCTGCGTGCTGTATCATTACATGCACCTCTACCTGAGAACCTGCCTTTGAAATAAACACAACATAGGGGAACAAATTGGAGCACTTCCCTTGATTCTGTCTTGAAAAAGGGTGCTGATGTAAACTGAAAATCCTCCTTTCTTTTAATACTATTGACTGAAAAACTGCCTGCTCTTTTGCTGAGACTAGTGCGATGACGGAGATCTGAATGGAGGACTTGCTTTGGTTCTGCCTTTAAAGAACTTTGCTGCACTGTTCCATTATTTGGCCTGCTAAACAAAAAACAAAGTGCTGAAAAATACAAGTATTTATGTACAAATATAATACAGTTGTGTTGTGTTCAACAACAGGGATCATAATAATGCTTTAGCATTTGGCCATTAACAGGGCCTTCTTTAGTTGTGCCGTCCTCTACAGATTTGAGGAAATATGTGTTGTTGCCCTGCACAATGCTGATAACAAATGGACCCTTCCATAGAAAATAAAATTTTGCATGTTTGCCCTTGTCTTCTCTTCGTGAGTCCCACCTTAGAACTTTGTTGCCAACACATAAATCCTCAGCCTTAGCTCTCTTATCAAATATCCTTTTGAGCTTCTCTTGCAAAATTTTAGCTTTGTCATAGACCTGATCTCTTGTTTGCTAAAGATGAATGGTCTGGTTGATTCTTCTTTGAACATCATTTGGTTCTTCTTGGATCTCTTGTAACAGCTTGATGATAGGAATGCCCAAGGAAGATGGAAATCTGGCCTCCATGCCATACACCAGCTCATAAGGGCTCATCCCAATGGATTTCTTTGTTGAAAGTTTGTCTACCCATAGGGTATTTGTGAGCTTTTTATGCCAGTTCTTCTTGTTTTCTTCTAGCACTTTCTTTATGATGTTGATGAGGCTTTTATTGGATGATTCGGACAAGCCGTTACCTTGAGGGTAATAGGCTGTGGAGTGGCCCAAGGTAATGTGAAATTTATGGCAAAAATTGATCATCTTTTTGGATTGGAAGGCAGCGGCGTTGTCAGTAATGATCTTCTCAGGGAAGCCAAATCTAGAAAGGATGTTGGTCTCAAGGAATTGGATAATGATGGAGTCATTGGCCTGTCTACATGGGATGGTTTCAATCCACTTATGCTGGCCTGAAGAAGAGGGGTGGATTTCTACAATGAAGTCAAGACCCCATTGTTGAAAAGGCTTCTCGGTTGAGATGGGCTTAAGAGGCAAAGGTAGCAGCTTTCTTTTTCCCTCAAAGATTTGGCATTTATGACATGAGATAGCAAACTTCTTTACATCTGCAAACAAAGAGGGCCAATAGAAACCAACCCTTAAAATTTTATCAGCAGTGGACTTCCAATATAGATGTCCTCCACAGTCCCCTGCATGGAATTCTTTCATGACATTGTTAGTTTCATTGATGGTTAAACAATTGAGCAGTATGCCTTCATGATTTTTCCAAAATAAAGCACCATCTATGACACAAAACTTGGAAGCTTTCATCTTTAAAAATCTTTTCTTGGTTTTGGATAATCTTGGGGGAGCAAACAGGTTTAACAAAACAAAGCATATATCAACATACCATGGGGATTGCAAAAAGGTTTCACTGATCTGTGGAGTCGCCAGCTCCTGTTCATTGTCCAGTTGGTTAATGTCTAAGGCTTGAAAGTTTGTTTCGGACATCAGTTTGGCTAAACCTTGTCCCTTTATGAGCTTGGTTGGTTTTATTTCTATGTCATACTTAAGGATGTTAGCAATCCACTTGCCTCTTTTGCCTTCTAACTCCTCTTGGGTTAATATGTCTTTCACAACAGCATTTGGGACATAGGAAATCACATGTGAATATAAAATGTAAACTCGGAAATCTTTGATTGCTTTAACAAGGGCATAGGCCTGCTTCTCCATGATTTGGTACTTCAAAGGGGCATCTCTTAAGGCTCTGCTAAAAAATGCAATTGGCTTTTCAACTCCTTGATCATCCTTTTGTAAAAGGATAGCAGCTATGGTGTGTTCAGATGCAAATGAAAAAATGATGAAATCCTTATCAAATTGAGGACTTGTGAGGACTGGGGCTTGGGTTAAGGCAGTTTTGATACTCTCAAAGGCTTGCTTGGTTTCAAGAGACCATTTTACCTTGGCATCCTTTTTTAACATGTTGCTTAATCGCCTTATCAGCTCGGCTAGATTTGGGATAAATCTCCTTAGGAAACTGATCTTTCCAAGGAATGCTTGCAACTCTTTTATGTTTCTTGGAAATGGGATTTGAAGGATGGCTTGAATTCTTTCAAGATCGATTCTAATCCCATCTTTTGAGATAATATGGCCTAGTAATTTACCTTCTTCAAGGCCAAAGAGAGACTTCTTGGGGTTTAAGGAAATTCCGTATTTCCTACATGTTATGAATATTTGCCTTAGGTGTTTGAGGTGCTCTTGATCAGATTTGGAGAAAGGGGTAAGGTCATCAAGATAGACAACCAAGAAATCATGGATTTCCTTGGCAAACGCAATGTCCATGGCCCCTTGAAAGGTAGCACCAGTGTTTTTAAGTCCGAAAGGCATCTTCACATATTTAAATGTTCCCCACGGTGTGGTAAAGGCTGTCTTGTCTTGGTCATCCGGGTGAACCAGTATTTGATTAAAACCTGAAAAGCCATCTAGCAAAGAGATTCTAGATGACCCCACTACTCTTTGTAGGATGTGGTCCATTTTTGGCAATGGGTAGTGGTCTTTTAGGGAGACTTGGTTTAAATTTCTTAGATCTACACATAGCCTAATCTCACCTGTCTTCTTTCTTGTGGGAACAAGATTGGATACCCATTCAGAAAATATGATGGGTGCTATGATACCTGCTTCAAACATTCTTTTCACTTCCTTTTCAATCAAAGGGAGAAGCACATGATTGATTCTCCTTAGTTTTTGTTTGAAGGGCTTTTGATTTGGTTTTAAGGGAATGGTGTGTTGGATCACTGAGGTGTCATAGGACTTCAAGTCCTCATAACTCCAAGCAAATACATCTTGGAATTCTTTAAACAAATCAACATATTTGGGCTTTTGATCGTGTGGCAAAGATTGAGATAGTTTGATCATTTTGGGCTTCTCTGCTGTCCCAATGTTGTGTTCTTCTATAGCAGTGTTTAAGGGCTGCATTTTTGGTTTTTTGGGAACTTCATTTGCATAAAACATATCTTCTAACGGAGTGAGGCCAGCAGGGAGAAAGTTGTCTTTTAGATCAATGATATCGGCCTCTTTTTCGGCTATTTCCTCCAAATGCATCTTTTTCAGCTCTTCTATGTTTGCATTGTCAAAAACAGTTGGGTTTAGCATTTGTTTGGCTGTTACAGCCTGCTGATTTTCATTTGTTTGTTGTTGTTCATCCGTCATAGCATCCATGTCAATGTTAATATTTGAAAACTCATGCTCAAGAGTGAGGAAATTGTTAATCTGGGCATCATTTTTGAACACTTGCCAATCTTTAACATTATTTGGGATAGCAGGCCTATGTTTTATCTCAGCAGTGAAATGGTGATTTGGCTCAAAGGGCAGCTTGCATGTACTAGAAAAAGTGGCTAGGTTGTGTGCATGAATGTTATGATCTCTTGAAATCTTGGCAAGCTTGGATTCAGTGAATGCATCGAGAATATTAGTGGCAGCAGTCCTATAGGCCCTCATTCTATTGTCATTAGTGACAAAGTTGCCTTTCATTTGCTGTATGACTAAATCGGAGTCACCTAGAATGGATACTTTTGCAGCTCCTAGAGCTTTGAGCAGTTTAAGGCCTAAAAGGAGAGCCTCATACTCTACCATGTTGTTGGTGCATTTGAATTTTAGTCTGTAGGCATGGCCTTCTGCATGATTGTTGTGTGTATTGTGAATCCATACACCTGCCCCTGCTCCTAACTTGTTAACGGAGCCATCAAACTCTAAATACCATGTGATTTCTTGCTTGTGGTTAGTATTAAGAGTTTCAGTCATTCTTGCAGTGGGCAGATTTGAATTTTCTATTTGGGGAGGTTCTTCTTGTATGCTGGTTGCCTTGATTGTTTTGACAGTTTCATCAGTATGGGCAACCGATTCTTCATTGATGTGTGTGTCCAGTTCTAAAGCCAATGGCTTATCATCAGTCAGAGGACTTCTTTCATCATTAAATAAAATAAAAGAATCCATATCAGAATGGATTGAGTAGATAGGGAAGTTTTGGGGCTTTTCCTCACTACTTACCACATACTTCATGAGTGTTTCTCTATATAGTCTCTTTGGTTGCCCAAAGATAGATATAGTGGCATAGGAGAGGTCTAGTTGGAGAGATCCTTGGAGTTTTTCTCCCCAAGATCTTGACAATAGCATGCCATACTTTGGTGGAATGTCAGCAACCACCACATCCATGAGGATTGTCTTGTTTGGGTATTGGACTAAGGAGACACATAAGTCTTTGATTAAGCCTAAACACTTGACCTGACTTGAGTCAAAGGAGAATAAGTCTTTGTAGGGTCTTGTAACATCAAGGTTTTGCTTCTCCATCACAGCTTTGGGCATAAGGTTGTGTGAGGCACCTGATTCAAACATAGCATTATGCAATACTTTATCATGAATGTGCAAATTGACATAGAATGGTAACACAGCTCCATGTCCTGATTTACCATTGACTTCAGGACCGAAAAGGAGCTCAGGTTGATCATCTAATACATTCACATCATCCCTATTTTCTGGCATTTGCAGCGATCTTTTTATTTGCTACCTATAGATATCATGTTTGGCAAGTTCAGATAAAGGGATGGATATCTTCAGTTTACCTATTTCTGCCTCTAAATCAAAAGGTTTTTCTGAATGTGTTTTAGTATTGTGACTCGCAGATTTTCCCTTTTCAATTGCACTTTCAGTGGTTTTCTCTTGTTCTTCATTGATTTCTTGAACTATTTCTGATTTGGAAAGATTTTTCGGAGAGTTGTTCAAATCTTCTTTTGAGGAAGAAGGTGGCAGAGGCTGATCATTAGAGGGCTGCATGTCTGTGACATCCTCTATGGTGACATCCTTTGGATTTGGGACTGTTTTATTAGCAGTTTCTATGAGGGAAGCCTTTTCTTTGATCTTCTTAGGCTGTTTGGTATCACTTGGTTTAACCTTTTCGGGCACATCTATGGTTCTTGTCCTCAGCTTATACTGTTTGTGGACCTCATAAACAGCTGAATCATAACCTTGCTTGAAATCAAAAGACTCACCTGACTTAGTCCGAAATTGATTTATCTCATGGTTATGTTGGTCTTCTTGGGTTAGGAAAATTTGCTGCTCACCCTTTAGATCCATCAAATTCATGTGAGTGTTTTCTGTCTGCTCACTAGATGTGAATGCTTCTACGTAGTTCTCTTGGAAAGGAGGCCTTATATCATGGTCTGGGCTAGACCTACCAGCATTTGTGTTCTGAGTTTTCTTGAAATTTGGGTTCCTTATGGTATTGGGCTGTTGTCCTTCCCATGTAGATTTTCTTTCAACGCTTTCCACTCTATCTCCCAGCCTGTGCATGCCACTGATAATAACATCCAGCTTTTGGTCTAAGGCTGTGGGTTCTTCCTTAAAGGTGGTTCTTCTCTTAGTTCTAGCTCTATTTCTTTTGGCAATCAGATTTGCCTCTACGCTAACAGCAACATCTTGCATGTCTACTAGGCTTTGAGGGGCTCTTTCCCTTAACTGATAAGCCATGTCAGTATCAAAACCATCAGGGAATTTATACAAAGCAAGATCTGGTGGAGGTCTTAAGTTCTATGGTATTGCATTATAAACATTATTAAATCTCGCACAATAGTCTAAGACAGACTCTTGAGGGCCTCTTTTGATGGTGTCATATTCAGATAATATGTGCAAGGGATCTTTCTTTTTCTCCCATCTGTTAAGAAATGTTTGGTAAAGGGCCTCTGGGTTAGCTATGGAATTTGCAGCAAGGCTTCTAAACCAGGGTCTTACATCTCCTGTTAAGCTTTGGACAAAAATCTTCATTCTCACGCTATCATCATCTATCTCGTAGTTCTCAAAATAGTCTTGCATTTTCTTGGTATGCTGAAGGGCTGTGCAAGAACCAGTACCATCGAAGTATGTGATTTTAGTTTGGTAATCCTGAGGCATAGCCCCTGGATTAGCAGGCAACTGTAACGGAGCATATCTATTTGCCATGTTCACAGGGATAGGTGGAACAACAGGGATAAATGGAACGACTGGAACAGCGGTAATAATAGTGGTAATGGGAGTATGTGCAGTGAATGGAGGTGTGGAAGGAGTGCTTTGAGAGGTGGATGATGAACAAGGGGAAGTAGGGGTTGAACGAAATAAAACTTTGATAGGGGTTGGAACACAGCTTGGCTGGACTGTTTCAGGACTAGAATCAGCAAAATCTTCTCTTCACTCTAGCTTCCTGAGGTTCCTTGGGATTAAATTGGGATTTTCAAAAGCAGCTGGGGGATTTGGGTCTGGATTTGACCTTGTATAACGTGAGTTCCTTTTGGGAGCCAAATTCTGAACTTGTTTTGGTATTTTCTGTGAATGTTTATAGAATTAGTAAGGAACTGATCAAATTTTGGAATAACTATCTATAACTTAAAACTAGCATGAAGATTGACTGAAGCAGCATTTATTTACTCCTGTAAATGCAAAGCAAGAACAGTTTCAAAGGCTCCCTAGCTGACATTCAGGCTTCATCTGTAGTTTTAAGGAATATACAACAATTAGAAAATTCATTGGTCCCCAGTGGAGTCGCCATTATGTTATCACTCAGGTTGTTCCCTTTGACTCCCAAGGGAATACGGCCGAGGTAACCACTAACCAATCTTTGGACTGCAGGTCCTAGCCTACCTGCAATCAGAGAGGGCTCTCTCTTAATGATTTAGCTTTGTTGATGATGATTTTAGGCTAGTTATTGATTTTGAGGGGTTTTGTTTAAGTTTTGGTGGGAAGGATGAAGCTTTCAAGTAGAGAGGTAATGCATAGTGTGATAAGTTCAAACCATTGGGCATGGAGTCAAGGAGTAGGACTGCTGGTGCGTTTTCTTGGTCACAAGAGGAATATGGAGCAAGATAGCTACACATGAAACAACTTTCAAGCTAAATGGAGATGGATTGAAGGCTAAGGAATGAGAGGCAATTAAGAATCTCTCTTTCAGCTTAACAGAGGGAAGGTGAATGAGCTCTATCTAGGAGCAGTAAAGAATCCCTAGATAACTGTCAAACATGGGTGAATCAGGGAAAATATGAGCCAAAGGGAATTCATATTCATTACCAATTCAGAGGAAAACATAAAGAAACAGCAGAAATTGAGCATAGAGTGCAGTCAAGCAAGTTCTAAGCTAATCTTTCTATCTGCTATTTAGATGGTGACATATGTATGATATGAGCATATATCAATGGAAAACAGAGGTAGAAAACACTTATTGAGTCATGTTGCAGCACAAGAATTCCATATTCATTCTTCAAAACAGTAATAACACATCAGACAGTCCATCCTCCAAGATTTTCAGCAGTCTTTGATTAAAGAAAACATCAAGTATACAGAGCGAGTCTCTAGTGGAGCGAATCAACCAACCAACCCTCTAAACAGTAAATTAGGGTGGTTTTATAAGTAAAATATCTACAAGAATCAGATCTGAGATAGATCTGATGCAATAAGTTTCTTTAACCTAACATATGCTTGAAATAAATGCCCAAAATATCTATCTAATGCTGCGCCAGGGGTAGCTGCCTCAAAAATGAGTAACTATGATGTCCTTAGAGCTCTGTGTTGGCATTTGGCCATAACTGTGCTTTGATTTCTGCAGCGCTGCCCTTATGTGCCCTTATGCATTAACTTTGATCTGGTGAGCTTTGATGGCCCAACACTGCTTTATTGACTTTGATGGGGGCCTCTTAATGTTTACCTGCTTTGGAAATACGGATTTCCACCAAAAACACCAGCTGATAGTCTTCGACGCTTCCTCTGATACACTTTTACTAAACCTGGGCTCCTTATTGTCTTCTGAATGCTTTAAACTGTCCCATCGACATTTTATGGCTGCGGTTCGGCCCTCTGTTGCCTTAAGAATTGTTTTTGCCCCTTTTCTGAATCCTGCGTGAAGAAATTCCTGTCATTTTGTGAATTTTGGGCCTGCTGGTAGCGGAGCCATGAGAGGGCTTCCATTTTGGCCTATTTTCCTTAACGATGCACGATTAGCGCTAAGCGCTAATCGCGCATCAAAAACTGTCTCAGTTTTTCATTTCGGGCATCCCTTGCTGCAGATTTCACGCTTTGCGCCCTTTTCGGTGATGACATCAAAATGATGTCAGCGGTGGGTCCCAGTACGGTGGTGACGTGGCAGGGTGACGTCAGCAGTGTGACGTGGCAGTATGGCGGGGTGACGATGTGGCAGTACGGTGGCAGCGACGTGGTGGTACAGTGGCAACGACGTGGCAGTGACGCTGTGGCAGGGGGCCGACGCAGGTTGATGACGTCATGAAGACGTGGCGCTGACGTAGGAGGGCGGAAGGTGGTATCCAGTTTTCCCTGCACCACCTTTCGGCATAGGCAGTATTGGGGGAGGGGCCTCCAAACACACTGGGAGGCTGACACATGGCGGGGGTACGACAGGGAAACCGCCCATCCCCCGAACGTTAACCTCCGGCAGATCGGGGCGCAGGAATAACTGCCCACCGTTGATCTCGGGCACTGGCCATCAGACAGCTGGCGGGGTAGGTGAGGTAGCGAGAGGTTAGGGATGGGACCCACCCTTATTATTTAATCAAAAATGCACGATGGGGGGGTCCAAAACTTTGGAAATGTGGGTTTTATGGGTTAGTTTTAAGCGAGGGGAAATGACAATTTAATGTTTAATAAAACATTTAAACATTGACTTTGGGAAAATAACTGCGGAGGTGTAGAAATATAAGGTTTTAAGGGTGAAGGGGTAGATATCGGTTATTGGCCTAACCAGAGGTTTAGACCAATCCCAGAGTTATGACATGGATGGGTTCATGATGGTCCCAGATGGACTATTATTTCCCAGAACTGTATGTACATAGCTATAGTGCTACATGGTGGGATATGTAATATTTTTGGGATTTTATATAGTTTTTTGTGTAATAGGGGATAAGGAAATGATCTAGGGAGCTAGATAGTAGAGTTAGGAGTTAATATGAATTTGTGAGGTGAAGTGTAGGGGAGAGGCTAAGTTTGTGAGCTGAAACTTAGACATAGGAAGTGAATGGACTGTGGAGACATGATTTTTACACAAGAAATGTGGCTTCTTTTCACTGAAGAAAGTCAAAGCTTGACTTGGTTTTTTCAAAAAATGAAGTGATGACAGGACTGGTTGGGTAGATCCCAAGGTCCTCAAGGGGATGTTAGTGAGTGATTTGGAGATTTAGAAGAAAGGGGAATTAGACATGCCTCGCTTGAGCTGCTCCAAGGGAAAATTGCCTCATACTTGTGATCTCAATGGATATAACAGTTGAAAACATAAAATGGATCACAATTCCTCATTTTGCTACCACAAAACTACCTACCCAGCCTACTTACCTAACTTTTCACTTCTTTTTGTTTGGGTGCACTTGGACTTGCAAACCCTGATTATCCTTTTTCTTTTGACTGCCCTCCTATCTAAACGTACCCTTATATCATCCAAGGGCTTAAATTAAGCTGTTGAGCACCCTTGTTTCTCTACCTATCCACAAATCTGCCAAGATTAAGCTGTTTGGACAGATATTCATTCTCTATATTCTACAACATAAATTGAAACCTAGGGAAGCCAAGATTTAAGCTGTTTGGACTTCCCTTAACTAGAAAACTCATCAAAATGGATTAACTCATGAAAATTTGGAATGCAGCAGTGGCATTTAGACTGGCACACTTTCAAGGCCTCTTCTTTGGCCTCTTTTTGGAAATATGGAACCTTGCAGCATGAAAAGATGACATATTTGGCACTTTCAACTGTCAATCATGAAATATGAACACCTATTGCAATAGGAGGCTAACACCCAGAAAGATTAATATTCCAAAAAATGAAGGTCACCGCAAGGTTGAAGGTTCGCAGATAGAGGATCCAGACATAACCACATGGTTGAAAACTAGGTAGGTCAACATTGGCACAGAGGCGGAATCGAAATTTGCAAAGATTGGGGACTATTGGGATGATGCGACAATAGACAAGGTCGCTGATCTCCTCCGCGAATATCAAGATTTGTTCCCCATGAAGTTTTCTAATCTAAAAGGGATAATAGGGGACCTGGGTGTCATGAAGATCACCCTGAAACTAGACACGAAGCCTATAAACAAAGACTTTACTGCCTTAATCCTAGGTATAAGGAAATGGTTCACGCTGAGTTAGATAAGATGCTTGTGGTAGGGATTGTTGAACCGGTGGAAGAATCTGATTGGGTAAGCCTAATAGTGGTTCAAGAAAAGAAATAGAAAGAAAAAATAAGGATATGTGTGGATCTCCAGAATCTGAATGATGCTTGTGTGCATGATCCCTTCCCAACCCTGTTCACTGACGAGGTCCTTTGGGTTCTCTAGGTACCATCAGATCAAAATCTTGCCTGAGGATAGAAGCACGACGACCTTTATGACTGAATGGGGATGTTTTCAATACACCGTAATGCCTTTTGGGCTAAAAAATGTGCCAACAATCTTTTCACGCATAGTCATTGCGGCATTCAAAGACTTATTCATAAGTTTCTAGAGGTATACTTTGACGATTGGGCAGTGTTTGGATTGGTCAAGTGTCATGTGGCAAGTCTACGCTTGATGTTATATGCACGTCGAAGATACCAGATCGTGCTTAATCTAAAGAAGTGTCTATTTTGTGTCCCTTTCGAGATCCTGCCGGGTCATGTGGTATGCAGATAGGGATTGATGGTAGACCTCGCGAAGATCGCGGTAATAATCAACTTGGAGGCGCCAAGGAATGAAAAATAGTTGCACGCAACTTTAGGGCATACTGGATACTATAGGAAGTTCATCAAGGGCTATGCTCAGATCACCACGTCCATGGAGAAATTGTTGAAAAAGGATGCTACGTTCTGTTGGAGTGATGAATGCTAGAAGAGCTTAGATGTGCTGAAAGAGAAAATGGTCATCGCGCCAATCCTAGTATTCCCAGACTGGAAGAAGGAATTTCATGTGCACGTGGACACCTCATGTATTGCACTGGGGGCTGTGCTGACATAGGTGGGCGAGGGGGAATTGGACCATCCTATAGCATTCATGAGTAGGAAGTTGTCCAAGGCTGAGAAGAACTATTCCACTATAGAGCGCTAAGGACTAGCTATGGTATACGTGCTCCAAATTTCAGGCACTATTTGTTGGGTGGACATTTTAAGATGTATATGGATCATTCTACGTTGAAATACTTGGTCAATAAGCTTGTGTTGGGGGGGAAGATTTGCAGATGGTTGTTGTTGTTCCAGGAGTATGACTTTGAAGTCATTGTGAACCCAGGACGACTGAATGCAGGACCTGATCATCTATTGCACATTGGAACAGGAGAGGAACCTACTAACTTGGAGGATGGGCTGCCTGACGCACAACTCTTTGCAGTGCGCATCGCAGAAAATCACTTTGAGGATATCATACATTTCCTAACAACGGGAACTGCTCCAGAAGGGTATACCAACCAACAGAAGAAGGAGTTAGTAGTATGTGCAACGGACTTCTCCATCATTGCAAGACACTTGTACAAAATGGGGTTAGATGAAATATTGCGACGTTATGTACCTGACTTTGAGTGAAGTAGCATTCTTGCGGAGGCTCATGGAGGAGCTGCGAGAGGACATTATGCAGGAAAAGCAACAACGCAAAAGGTTTTGTGTGTTGGGTTGTGGTGGCCAATTCTACATAAGGATGCAAAATCATATTGTGGGGCTTGTGATGCATGTCAAAGGACTGGTTGGGCATCGCAGAGAGATGAACTGCCTTTAATGCCACAGGTGACGTTACAGCCATTCGAGAAATGGGCGATCGACTTTGTGGGCCCAATTCAACCTCTAGGAAATAAGACAGGTGTGCGGTACATCATCACCAAGACTGAGTACTTGACCAAGTGGGTGGAGGCGCAGCCTGTGAAGGACTGTATAGGCACAACAACAGTGGATTTTCTTTTTGAATATGTATTGACAAGATTTGGCCATCCAAAGATCTTGATGAGCGATCGCGGTACACACTTTCTTAATGAAACAATCAACGCTTTGATAGAAGAATTTTAGGTGTATCATCAGAAGATCACGCCTTATCACCCACAGGCCAATGGGATGGTGGAAGCATTCAATAAGACACTTGAGAATGCACTGAAGAAGGTCTACAATGTTCAGAGAAGTGACTGGGATGTGCATGTACCAGTGATGCTATGGGCCTATAGAACGACTTGTAAGAAGTTGACTGGGCAAATGCCTTTTAGACTCATGTATGGCATAGAAGCTGTGATGCCAATGGAATACATTGTACCTAGTGGTGAGTGTTAGAGTCGGTCTTGTAGCCCTCCATCAGTGATCAAAGCTCTTTGCATTTGCAGAAGTAGGTGTCTCATCAGTGTTAATTTTTGCATCCCATTAGGCATGCCATAACCCTGATGGAGGAGCTGGTGTCTTTCTCCCCCTCTTGGCATTGCTGGATCAAAGTCATTTCAGTCCTTAATCTCTTTCAAGATTGTCTTGTCTTGTCTTGAAGTCAAAATTCTAGGTCTAGGGTTTTGGTCAAGTTTGTCTTCAAGGTCATTGTCTCTGAAGGTCAATAAGTGCTCAGCAAGCCAGAGGGATGATTTTAAAGGTGTTTCTTCGCAAATTTCTATCTTGTACAGTAAATTTTCACCTTGGATTTAAAAACCCTGTTTTTAAAGCCAAGGTCATTTTTCAAATTTTTGTAAAAAGTGATGAAATTTCAAAAAAGCTTCCAAGGACAGCATGTAACCCTGGCTCCCTTGCCAAGATCCCTCAGACGATATCCCTGCAAAAAGCATCAAAGAAAAGCATCAAATCAGTCAATTTCAGGACAAAGGAACCAAGAAAAGTCAATTTTATAAAGTGTCAAAGAAAAACATTATAAAGTGGGTTTGGGCATGAAATTATTTCAAATCAAAGTTATAAGAGCCCAATCTCCCTCCATCGAGCCTCATTGTGCATCTAAGTCACTTGCAAGAGAGATTGGGTGAGAAATTGGCTGAAGTTGAGAGCTGGACAGGCGCGCGACCCGTCAGACCAGGCGCGCGACCCGTCAGGCGCCCTCCGACAGTGCAATTTTTTAACGGGCGCGACCCGTTAGTGGCGCGCGACCCGTTGGGTGAGGCGCGCGACCCGTCAGCGCCCTCCTTACCAAATCACCTGCAAATTCATCCAAGGAGCCAACAAAATTGCTAAATTGCCTATGGTAGGCCCTCCAACTTACAAATTGCTGCTTGTTATGGTTAAAGACATCATGAATACATGTTTTAAAGATCTCATTGTGCAAGAGAAAAAGCTCTATATGGCCGTGGTTTAAAATTGTAAAATATGCCTAGGGTTTTATGCTGTTTTAAGGTTTTTCCCTTGTAAATCATTTTTCCAATTTCCCATGTCATTTTCCTTGTCTTTCTATATAAATTTCCCTTTTAAATTTGTAAAGAAAACCTAAACCCTACCCCTTTTCCCTAAAAAATGAAGAATCAAGCCCTAACCCTACCTCTCATTATACCCATGTAAACAATGTATATAATGATGCATATGCAATGATTTTTGCAATGTTTTTTCCCTTAAATCCCTGTTTTATATATTTATTCCCATTTTCCCTTTAAAAGTGTCCCTCCCCTAACATTCCCCTCGTGCTCCTTGTCCCCTTGAAACAGCATATAAATCAGCATTTTACAAGGTAGAAACAACAGTACATTTTGGCCACTCTGCTCCTTAAACAATGTCAGAAACCGAAACCTATGAGCAGAGTGATGACCAGGCATCAGCTTCAGAGATTGAGGTACAGAGGAGGCCTCATAAGGGTGGAAAGGGTGGTCATCATAAGAGAGAGGAGCCCACTTCTTTGACAGATTTATAGGCTTGTCCTATGGCAGTTTCATGTTTCCAGTATATGTCTTGTTATGAGTTTTGCGAGAAGATCTCTCAGATTCAGCACCACAGAGAATTGGTTCGCCTATTTGTTTTACATTTGCATGATGGACATGTCAACCTTGCCGGGGTGGACTTTACATTGACACCCGAGATGATTGCACAGGCCACAGGGATACCTAATGTCGGAGAGGTATGGAATAAGCGCAAGGTGTTGGACAGTGTTCATTTGAGCCTTTCGTTAGACCAACACTCATGAGGCACTTGACAGGTGTGTTTCCCTTCAGATTTCTCAGGAGTGAGTATGCTCCCATGATGAGGCTCATCATGCTCTATTTTACCTGTGAGGGCAGATTTTCGCAGGTATATTCGTACCATATTCGCTTATTGATGCACTTCACACGGGTACGGATGATGAACATCCCTGTTTTCTTCTATCAGAACATTGAGAGGATGGTGTCCATGATGCAGAGGAAGAGCCCGGCACAGCGATATAGGAGCCTTTACCATTATGGTTTGATTCAGCTTGTGGTGTTACATCAGTTGGCTCAGCAGGGCATCTCATGGGAGGAGTTCAACTCTCGTGAGCTTTTCACAGCACCACCACCGCCACATCCTGAGGTTATTCATGAGGAGGGAGGACCATCACAGCAACATGACATCCCCGTCACTAGACATGTCAGCTCCTCACCTTTGGTTACTTATCAGAGAGGCCAGAGGGCCTTATTTGCAGCAGCTCGGCGAGTACTTTCTCCACAGCATGTGGAAGGGGTCTCGCCTTCTTCATCAGCTCAGCGAGTGTTATCTCCACAGCAGGTGGAAGGGGCCTCGCTTTCTTCAGCAGCACAGGCAGCACAGAGGGGCAAGCAGCCCAAGATTGATGAGGGGCCATCAGGTGTTCCAGCTATCGAGCTTATTGATCTTGATGTCAGTTCTCCTAGCCTAGAGTCGAAGGAGATCATTCAGCACCTTAGAGCTGAAAATGATGCATTGCAGAGGAGATTAGAGGGGGCACAATGGACAATCTCATATCTAGAGCAGCGCAACAAACAGTTGGAGGATGAGCAAGCTCTTGATGAGTTGTGGAGGATTCGTAGTGACCACAACTTGAATCGAAGAAGACCCGGTGATCCATTGCCCGCTGAGCGAGAGTCCATGCTTATCCAGCTCAATGCTCACTTGGAGAGGTTGTTGGCTAAGGCCAACCAAGATAAAAAATTGTTGAGAAACATGAAGAACCATTATTGGGCGAGAATGCACGTGTGCAAGGCAAAGATGAAGATGTTCCAAAGGCGGTTGGCCAAGGCACAAAAAAGGAGAAAGAGGCCCGATCCCCTCCATATCTTCGCCGAGGCCTCACTGAAGGACCGAGGCACTAAATAGCCTAGCCACAGCACAAATCCCAAGAAATTTTGAGCATTTTTGGTAAATTTTGGTTTTTTCAGGCAATTTACAGGTTTTCTCCATTAACGGGTCTCACCCCCCGCGCGACCCTTCATCCTGGCAACTCCATTTTACAAAAACTCAGAATTTCCAGATTTGTCATGAGAAGTTACATATGCTCATCCATGGACAAGAAATTTTACGAAGTTTTGGGCCTCCAGAAAGTCAAAAAACAAGCAAAAAATGACTTTCTGCCACATTTTTGAGACACAGAAAGCAGTCTTGGGAGATTGCACTTTTGGAGGGGCAAATGACCACCAAATTCAGAAATTCCAGTTGGGTTGGAAAGTAGACTCACAGACCTTTCCAACAAGCCTACTATTGCTCAATTTGGACACCTGGAAGTGCCCCAAAAGTGGTCCCAAAGGCGCGTGACCCGTCAGGCAGAGGCGCGCGACCCGTCAGGCAAATTTCTCCAAATTTCAGTGTACAGCTCGGAAGAACGCAGTTTGACCCTGTTTGACTTTTTGGGGTGGATTATTATGCTCTTTGATGTAATTAATGTACTTTTATGACACTTTTACACTTATGTACCTCTTCTAGAAGATTCATTCATGAAAAAGGTGAAAATTAAATGAATGAATTGGTTTCCTAGCTTAGAGAGGCAAGTTGTTTTGACTGCCTAGTTTTCAGTGCTTAGTTTAGAAGTGGTTGAAACAGCTCCTAGGATAGTGAGCTCGACCCATGGAGGCAGGGAAAGAGGTTAGATGATCTATATTATGTACTTTCTTGCTCATTTTCATGGTTGGACTCCTGAGGGAAAAGCTATCATTGTATTATTCACTGTATCTCTGCAATTTTTGGCTAAGGAAGACCAGGGTTTTGCAGTCCTTTTTGGGATTCTTGTGGTTACATGTATTGATGGTGTGTTTCTCTATGTACTTGTAAGTGTGTTATGTGAATCATTTCCTTACTTTTCCTTCTGCACATTAAACAAATGAAGTGTTAAAGTAGAACTCATGACTGTCATGCTCTGCTTTTAAGTTTGTTTAATTTCAATGTTTTCTGCTGTTTAAGGAGAATTCAAAGTTATTGTTTTCTCTCCTTAGCTCCTCACCTGTATTTCTCATCCATTCACCTCAATCTAAGGCATCAATACTGTATCCTATCTCGCCCCAAAGAACCCCCTGCAGAAACTGTGTCCTATCCCCGCACCCAAAATTGCCACTCCTCAATTTGCCACCAAAAAACCCTAAAAATTCCAAATCAACCCTTTTGATCAGTTTACTAGCCTAAAATCAGTGTTACCCTATTGGTTATCTCACCCATTGAAGATCTCACCGAGATAGACCGGAGAGAGCCCTCTCCCGCCCCATAGGGCTAGCTACGAGGCGAAGTGGTTTGATGTTGCCTTGAGGTTTACCTTTCTCAGCCTGAGGTGAAATTTCAAGCGCTAACAGTGAGCACTAGTATTGCAGCAATAATGTTGCAACTCCTGGGCTGCCTACTTTACTCTTATCAACCCGGTAGTTCGTAACAAACTTGGAAGCGTCGGTGCTGTATGCACAAGTACTAGTTCTTACTGCAAATTGTCACTTGGTCAGCCGACGCAAGATCACTAGGAGCTCAAGCCAACTTCTATGGATTCTAGAGGAAGCTCTATATGTGATGAAAGGAGAGAAATATTACTCTACAGATGCTACTCTAACTGCAGAAAGGAGAAAGGTTGAAATGTAAAGCAAACCTAGTAAACCCTAATTAACCAACTAATCCTACTTGTTCAGAAAGCACTATGGAAACCATGAAAGGAATTCCATTACCTACTCAAGGAAGTAACAACATCTAACTAAGCTATTTCTGGAAGTAAATAAGAAAAAAACATCTTTTTGGATTTTTATGTATTTCTATGTGAATTTGACATGCATATAATTTATTGTGTGTGAATGTGGCAGCGAATAGGTGGCGTTTGGAGGTGGCTTTGGGACTTGAGAGGATGTAGGAAGGTGTGGATGGGTCCTAGGAGGTCCCAGGTGGCCTTCTAGAGGCTTTTCCCACACTCAACCTTCAAAATAAAGCCTACAAGAAAATCTACAGGATGACACAAGAAATCTATAGGAGGAAAACAAGGCCACTACAGGAGGCCTATAGGAGGACGCCAAGAGTAGTTTTCACTATTTTGAGGGTGTGAGAGTGGGTATAAAAGGTGTATGAAGGTTGGAATGAGGTGTTAGGGCACCTAGGGTCGACCAAGAATCACCAGGAGAGAGGAAGATGATTGGGTTTTCTCAAGGAGAGAGGAAGAAGTTCTATGGAAAATGCAGGAAACTAAGGTAGAATTGAGGTGAGGTTTGGGAAACCTGTAGGGCATGGATCAGATGGAGGATGTGATGGCTGATAAGTTGGCCTACTACAAGAAGAGATCTGCTGCAAAGGAACTGACAGTCAACCAATAAGATCAAACAAGCAATGAAATGAGTGCATCTAGAAAAACAGAGTTTTGCATCAAACTATTCTAAACTATGATCTATGAAAGGAAATGCTGAGAAATGATACAAGAAACGAAAGCATGAAAGAAGACTATTGAAAATAAAGAAGTGAGCATGATGAAGAAGATCCGAAGCAAAGCAGAACTGGACTATTAACCTACTAAAAAGCTGCAACCACTAGAAGTCCTATGAATGAGGAAAATCTGTGTTTTTGGGGCAACAAGAGGGTCTTTGCCTCAACTCATGGTCCCAAAGGGAGGAAGAGAGGCCAAGGCACTATTTCTAGCCTTTTGAGTCTTTTCTGATCACTGTTTAACCTACTATAGAAAGCACAAATGGAAGCAAACTACTGAATCATCAAAAGCAACCTATTCTTAACCATAAAAGAAATACATCTTACAACAACCTAATCTACAAACTGAAATAAAACATACAAATAAAATTAAGGAGGAGCTTGGTTACTTGGATTGGGCCCTAACCCAAGAGCTTCAGCCCTCTGAGGTAACCCAATGCTAGCTCAAAAAGGATTCCATCTCTATTATCAAAACAATAGCAAGATTACATGGAACTGTCACAAAAATAATAAGCTCGAAGTTGGAGCAGAGTTTACATAAGCAAAAATATGACCCGCATGAGGCCCTAAGCCTCTCTACTTATACAAATGAAGCTACCAACATATTCCTTAAAATCAGGGAGGCTTGGTTCCCAAAACTCGAGATAATCATCAGTCATCCTCCACTTGCTCGACTGCCTTCTAGTGCATGATTCAGCTGTTTGTACTCCAAGCTGAATGAAGGGGAATTCGAAGTGAGGATTAATAAATGAGGGGGATTCCCTCCTATAATTCCTCTCATTTTTCCACTTTGAGTTATTGCTACCATTTGTCCATTGGATCCTTGACTTTGACCTTGAAATTCATCAATAATCTGCATTAAACACATGTTAGACCACATGGCATCATAACCAACTCAACTCACTCCATAAGCATAAATATAATAAGAAAATCATACAATAAGCTAAGAGAATGGTTGATTTGACTAGGTTAGGAGGTAAAATTAGCCCATATAATTACCCATTTATGAGGCTCATTATCACCCCCCTACTGAAGGTGTTGCTCATCCTCTGAGCAACTTAGTCCATCTCCTCATATTTTATGGCCCTGGTGGCCTCCCTATCATCCCAGGCTTCTGATGTGGTCTGCTCTTCTTTTTCATAGAATCCTACCTTCCTTTCTATCTCTTCCCACTTCTCCTCCTCTTCTTCTTCTCTTATGCCTTCCAACATGCCTAGCAGCAGTGGGGGACTCAGTTTGAGGCCAATCTAGTTGACCTTCAGCCTTTGCATGGAGCGCTTGTACGTTGGCACCCTTCTTAATGCCTCCTTCAACCTCATGGGGGAATGATATTACCTGATTTGCAGACTGTGTGGTAAGGTGTTCCATCTCCTCATGCATGCATGCACACAGTCATCCCCAAGTAGCCTTTGCATATCCTCAAAGTGTGCAATGGCTTGTGCCTGATCATTTAGATATCTAGGGGCAATCTGAGGATTATTGGCAAGCAGGTTGTGTGTGCTGATGAGTGCCATGGGATCTGATGGCTCAGCTCTTATCATTAATGGCTCATTCTACTCTTTTATCATCAATCTTTTTATTTCTGTTGTCCTCAACTCTTCATGGTTCATCCATGAGGCCATGGCCATTAGTTGCATGTCCCCTAGCCTGGCATTGGGGTCCCACACATTCATGTTTGTGAGGGCCATGTTATGTAGGTAGAATTCTGCCATCTTTGCCTTATCCTCTGATGTTCTTTGGTCACACAGATCCATAAACTGCCTGTAATATTGGAAGGGCATTGTGCCTCTTTGTGCCAGAGTCTTTATCTAGAATTGTAACCATTGGTCCTTGAGATATAGGCCATAGGATTTTGCTAGTGTTCTACATTGCAATGCCTCCATGGATAAGCTAGCCATGCATGCCAGCTAAGTCTCTTTCTCTTGCAGCTGCCTCCTTAACAATTCATTTTCAGTTTCAAGGTGGCTTCTTCTAATTGCTTCCCTGTCTCTGGGAGCACTCAACTCTCTGCTCATTTCTCTGAGTTTGTTTTCCATATGGCCAATATCCTCAACTCCTTTTAGATTTCGCTATTTGCATCCACCTATGTGTTCTTATTCTTTCTTTCTTTAATTCAAAGAATAGTGGAATTGCAAATTTTGTGGGATTATCCTTCCTCCCTCAAGTAGATTGTAATAGGAGGCAAGACTAGGCTAGGGATCAGGTTCTTGTAGCTTTGTTGCTTCCTCCTTCCTCTATGGTTGTTCTTCTATCCTTTTCTCAAGCTGTTGGGTCTCCTGTAGTTTTGACAATGTCTCCTGTAGAAATGTCTGAGCCTCCTATAGGACTGATTTTGGGTCCTGTAGTTCTACCTTTTCTTTCCATGTGGAAGATCTAGGAGTCCCCCTTTCATATGTGATAGGTGCTTTGGAAGGGGATTCTTTCCCTTTGGCAAGGGTGAATCTTCAATTGTAATTGGCATTTTTGAAGAGGGCTGAGGTTTGCCTGTTTTGATTTTTGTGCTCTTCCTAGCCTTGAAATACATGGAGGCCTGCTTTTTCCTCTTTTTCTTTGGTTTGATTGGTGTACCGAGGGTAGTGAGGGCAACTACTGCCTCCATTTCCAGAGTCTTAGGGGACCCTTATCCTTGTTTTGTCTTTTCTGCCCCTTTGTCTCCTCCTTTTGTCTCTTTTTCTATCTCTTTTTGCTATGTTTCTTCAGCGTTCTCCTCCTATATTTTAGTTTCTTCCTCCTTCCTTTCTTGTTCTGCTACGTCACCAGTGGCTTCACCTTCTCCCCCTTGCTGCTCTTCCTCCTCACTGCCAGTAGGACTGACATCATAGGTTAGGGCCTTTATGTCATCCTCAGCTGTCATGTTTCGGAAGACTTCCCATGATATAGGGAGTGTAAATGTATGGAGGGCTTCTTCCACTAGGATTTTTATTAACCCATGGTGAGATAGCTACTCTGAATTCCTTGTTTGAACCTTAGTGCTAGAGTCAATGAGGGACTACAGGAGGAAGTAGGGGATGCTGAGCTTCTGAGGTGCTGGAGTGTCCATGCCATACCTTAATTCATGGAGGATTCTAAAGTGATAACCATAGACAATGCTGTACCTCCCCTCACAGGAAATTTATTTGATTATTTGGTAGCTAACCTCATCCGAAGGATATGGTATACTAGCCCTTCTAATCCTCTACAGGGGTTTCATTGTTTTAGAAAAAAAATTTCTTGGTAGCCTGGCCAATTGGTTTCTCATCCTTACTCCAAGGCAACCCAAGAGGAAGGGTAGTGACCCTACTGATAAATTCAGGGGTTATCTCCATGGAAAGAGCTCTAAAGGTGATAGTGGCATGTGTTCTTGTGTGAGGGACTAAAGAGTGGGAAAATTCTTGGGCAATTTCCTCATCAAACCCTCCGAATTTCTCAAAGAAATTCATCCAATTTGCTCTTGTGAATATGTCCACTACTTGGGGATGTGCATGGAGCCTCATGGAGTTAGTGGTCTCCTTTCTCATAAACCCTCCTGTCATATTGTCTATATTCTTTTGGAAAACCAAATATGGAGGTGGAGACAATGAATTTTGAGAAAAACAGAGAAACATAGGAGACTGTGTTTTTTTTAAATAAGCAATTTTTTTTTTTTTTTAATGTATTTTCTCCTCTCCTAAAGACTTATTTTCTCCTCAAATTGAAACCCCTTCTTGCATATATTGATATTCAATGGGGGCATGCATTGAGCCTACCTTCTCAAACAGAAAATTGTGCTAAAGCTCGTGTTTTCTCCCTTAAAAACCACTCACTGCCCCTCCTGTAGAATTCCTGTAGGTGCTCCTATAGAAAACACCGAAAGTAGGAATATGGGAGAGATTGATGGAGGATGATGGTTACGAGGTTGTGGGGGCACAAGGAGACTGCTGTAGCTGAGTTACGAGGAGAGAATGAAGGAAAAGGTGGTGAGAATGCTCAGGGAGGAGTACTTATTACCCTTTATGGATATTTCCAATGATGGGGGTGAGCTGGCAAAGTATATGTTGGCCATATTCGGACCGTTGGTCCCAACCTACCTTGCCATCATGGCCCCTCCTCGTAATCACCCCTCATGATTGCATTGGAGTTCACACTTCCTCCACTACTTGTCCTTGACATCTTTCTTCAGTTGATTGTGCGCACGTGTGGGTGACATCTCGGATGAGTGGAGTCAACTAGATGAAGGTGGCCAATTTAACTGACCACCTTTCCCTCATTCAACCTCAATCATCTTGTTGTTTTTGCATGACTTCTAATTACATAAATGCAAACAGAGGAGTGAGTTAGTTACTTACCTGTGATCTGAATGTATTTGCGGTGAGGTGCTGTGGCTCTCTTTCTACTGCATGCCTTTATTTCTTTTGATGCATGCTGTCTACTTGTTGATGTATGGTTGTGTCTTGTGCAGGTTCTTCTTTGGTTGGATCTGAGCTTTAGGTGTCTTCTCAACCTTCATGTTTGCACTCTCTTGCTGCTGGTGCTGGATTTTAATGGGATCAGCTGCTACAGGAATTCCTATAGGAGCTCCTGTAGTTGTTTCTCCCCTTGAAACTCTAGCTTCTCTCTGTGCTTGGAGCTTTGAGGATGATGCCAGATGTGTAGATAGAGATGGAGAGGTAGTAGGTAGGCTTCAGGTGAGGTGGATGGTGCTGCTTCCTCTCTTATTTTTGTTTTTTTTCTTGTTCTGAAAAACTGTTTTTTCCTGTGTTTTTCTTGGATAAGAAGAAGAATGACGCTTGGGGTGTGAATCAGGCTTGGAAATTATGGCAAGGAGGTCTCAAGAATGTAGGAGGGTTTATAGGTTATTCATGAAGCTTCCCTGTCCCTCGAATTTCCTTTTATATCCATTTCTAGCTCTCTGTAATTCCTACAGGAGCCTTCTATAGAAAACACAGTTTTTGAAAAAGAAGCACAGTGGGGTGAAAGAAATGCCCAAAATGATGGAGAAAAGTGTGAAGAAGATAGGATACATGCTGGTGTGGATGTCAGGGTTCCCTTGGCACCTTCTTCTGCTTCCTATAGTCCTCCTACAAACCTGCAATGCAAATGAATATTCAATTTTCTTTTTCCCTTTTTTTTTTTTTGAAAACAACTAGGGTGCCTCAGGGAGGTTTTCACCCTAATTGCCTGCCCTGGGTTCCTCCAAGGGAGGTTTTCACCCAGGGATCTTATTCTTTTTTCCTTTTTTTTGACATCACTGGGCTGCCTCAAAAGAGGTTTTCAACCCAATGATGTGACTCAAGCGCCTCATGGAGGTTTTCACTTGAGTCCTTATTTTTTATTTCTCTTTTTCTTTTCTTCAGTGAGTGGGTGAAGTGGAAGCTAAGACATGCTCCACTACCATCACTGTCTTATTAAAATATTCAATGAACTCTCGCTTGGAGAGGGGTTTCTTGTAGACTTTCAATCGATGTCCATTGAAAAGAATGGGGATGGCTTCATCATAAATGGTTCTGATCAGAACTGAACCATTGCCATTGCATTTCTCCACAGTGTAGGGTCCCAACCATCTTGTACTTAGCTTGCCTTTGAAATCTTTGTATCTTGAATCATAGAGTAGTTCCCAATCTCCCTCTTGGAATTGCTTCTCCTTGATATTTTTTTCATTCCATATCTTTCTCTAAAGCTGAACTACCTCTGTATGGAAAAGAGCATGCAATTTGTGTTCATCCAATCCATTGAGCTGAAGTAATCTTTCTTTCTGTGCATGGCTGAGGTCTAGGTCTAGTTGAGCTACCATCCATAGGGTATTTAATTCAAATTCTATTTATAGCAAAGCCTTCTTCCCATAGACTAGTTCATAGGGTGTGAACCTTGTGGTGGTCTTCCATGTTGCGTTGTAGGCCCAAGTGGCCTCAACTAATCTGTCTGCCCAGTCTTTCCTGTTGTTGCTCACTACCTTGGTCAGGATCCCTTCCAATGCTCTATTAGTGACCTCCACCTACCCATTGGCTTGTGGATGGTAAGGGGTGGAAGTCTTGTGCTTGATTCTATGATGTGTGAGTAGGTCTTCAATCAAATTGGAAGTGAACTGACTGCTTTGATTTGTGACCAACTCTCTTGGATACCCGAACTTGTAGAATATGTTTTCTCTCAAAAACTCAGCTAATTTTTCCTCTGTCGCTGTTTTGATTTCTTTTGTCTTTGCCCATTTTGTAAGGTAATCGGTGGACATAATGATGTATTGTTTCTGTTTTGAAGGAGGGCTGATAGGATCCACAAAGTCCATGCCCCACTTCTCAAATGGCTCAAAGGTCACTTGAGGTTTCATGGGCATCTCATCCTTTGGAGTAGGTTTCCCCATCCTCTGACACCAATCACGCTGGCTGATATATCTCCTCACATCCTGATGAAGAGTGGGCCAGTAGTAGCCTGCTTGCAATATCTTGAAGGCAATTCTTTTGCTACAAAATGACCTCCACAAGGCCCATCATGACAGGTCAGGAGGATGTCAAAGACTTCCTCCTCCCTGACACATCTTCTCAAGATCTGATCTGGGCCAAGTTTGAAGAGATTTCCCCCAATCCAGGTGAAAGGGGTGCTTTTCCTTACTATCTTGCTCTTCTCTTTTGAGGACATGTGTGGTGGGAACTGTGCTGAAACCAAGTAGTTTGCCATATCATCAAACCATGGAGAGAGTACTGAGATAGAAAATAGATGTTCATCTGGCATTTGGTCATCCACCATTCCTTCTTCACTTGCAGGCAAATTTACTCTAGACAAAAAGTCAGCAACAACATTTTCTTTACTAGGCTTATCAATAATGGTCAAATCAAACTGCTGTAGTAAAAACAACTACTTAATAATGTGAGCATTTACATCTGGTTTGTTCATTGAATATCTAATTGCAGCATGATCAGTGTGCACAAAGGTTTGATAGCCTGTGATATAATGTCTGAATTTGTTTAAGGAATGCACGACAGCTAAGAGTTCCTTCTCGATCACTGTATAGTTTAACTCTGCCTTTGACAATTTTTTGCTTATAAAGTATATGGCATAAGGTAACTTTTCATCAATTTGTCCTAAGGCTACCACTATTGCTTTGTTTGAGGCATCTGTATGAATGTGAAATGGCAGGGCCCAGTTTGGGCCTCTCAGAATTGGGGCAGTCACGAGCTTGCTCTTCAAGGTATCTAGGGCTTCTTGATAGTTTTCCAACCATATGAACTCGACATCTTTTCCTAAGAAGCCAAACAAAGGAGAGGCTAGCTTGCTAAAATATTTAATGAATCTCTTGTAATACCCAGCTAAGCCTAAGAAACTTCTGACATCTCTCACTTTTTGAGGAGGTGGGACCCTTTGGATGATGGCAATTTTGTTGGGGTCCACCTGCAGTCCCTGCTGAGATATAGCACGACTTAACACTGTCCCTTCGGTCATCAAAAATTCACATTTTTCTAGACTAAGGGATAGTTTAATCTCAATACACTTGTCTAGAACTTTTCCTAGGTTAGATAACACTTCTTGAAAGTCAGAACCATAAGGAGTAAAATCATCCATGTATATTTCTACTACATCATGAACTAATTCAGAGAATATACTCAATACCTCTCTTTGGAAAGTGGCTAGAGCGTTGCACAAACCAAAAGGAAGGACTTGGTACGCAAAGGTACCCCAAGGACAAGTGAAAGTGGTCTTATCTTGGTCTTCCGGGATGATTTGAATTTGATTGTACCCGCTAAACCCATCTAGGAAAGAGAAAAACTTTTTCCCTGCCAGACCGTCTAACACTTGATCTATGAAAGATAAAGGAAAATGGTCCTTTTTAGTGGCTTTGTTCAATTCCCAATAGTCGACATAGATTCTCCACTTACCATTTTTCTTTGGCACTAGCACCAAATGAGAGACCCATTCACTATCAGAGATGGGATAGATGAATCGCGCATCAAGTAATTTCTACAGTTCTTCCTTAACAATATATTTAAGTGTTGGATTCATCCTCCTTTGAGGCTGCCTGATTGGCTTGCAATCCTCCTTGATGTATATATGATGAGTACATACTGAAGGGTGCACTCTCTTCATCTCCTTATAACTCCAGTCGAAGGCATCTAGGTGTTTTCTCAATGGGGTACACAGTTCCTTTTCCTGGGGAATGGATAGGGATGGATTAATTTTCAAGGTTCTTTATGGGTCGAACTCTATATTCTTAACACAGAGAGAAGTGGAGTCGGCCACACAGAGATCAATTGAGGGGTTGTTTTAGGTTTCTCTTACTATGTCCTCTAATGGTGATACACTGGGAGGTGGATTCTAAATCAAATTTTCAATCATATCGTCCTCATATTGCTATTTCCCCCCCATGGCAGTTTCTGACTCGAAATTGTGGGGTCTAACCCCATCACTAAGCTACCTGAGTATGTTCCTTCACGCAAGGGAAAGACCAAGGTGCCCAAAGACATTGATGAGAGTAAGATCACTCTGCATACACCCCTCTCACCAGACCAAATTGTGTTTGAAGGACTGCGCTTGGGGTGTGTCCCCCTTTTGAAATTAGAAGACTGGGACTTAGCAGACACCGAGCGGTTTCCTCACCTAGCAACAGATCAAATCATTGTTATAGACTTTTTTGGGTACTGCAACGCCAATCAAACATGTCCATAAACCAAGGGCTCCTAAGTCCCTAAAAGTTTTGTTTCATACCCTAAAGGAACAAGGTCAACTGACTACATCATCTCCCAAAAGTTCTCCACAGGAAACTGCTCAGAACTGGTCAAAACTAGACCATACAGGTTGCTCAGTGCTAAGGGTGCGATGCATCCCACCTGCCCAGTGAAAAGGGTGCGATGCATACTGAAAAGCCCTTCTGTAGGGTGCGATGGGCGAGAGTGGACAAATGATAGAGACAGTTTGCAAGGTGGATGATCATGGAATCTTCCAGAAACTTCTCCTGTGACACTTGCCTCTCTGAATTCGTTTAGGGATGAGTAAGAGATCATCAATATCCAAGCAGAATCAAGAACTATCAGAGAGAGGAAACTAATAAAAATCCCAGAAGGTGACTCACCCCCCTACAATCATCTATATATGGATCCCTCATCCCAGAGATCCAGAGGCTGGAATTTTGTATCTTGTAAGGAAGTGCTATTGGTTTCTTGTTGGAATATCATAGTGTTGGGTTATCTAAGCTTTTCATGAGGTGAAAGAAGGGCTTTCATGCTGGAGGATGACGCTGGGTCAGAACAATTGGTTGTAATCCTCTTTGCTATTCTTGATATTAATAAACCTATTCAAGTTTTCCTCCACATTCTTGTATGTTTGAAGATATATGCATTTGTGTGGTCAATATACTTCTGGTCCTATATTGTTTATGATTGTAGATCTCTGTTCTTCGATAGTATTATGCTGCTTTGATTCCACAGGTGCTCTTTGAAGCTGGGTAGATGAAGGAGAAGCGGTAAGGATCTGTCATAAGGGAGAGGAACCGAGCAAGGAACCAAGCACAAGACTAAGGTTGGTGTCCTTCATTCCACTCTTATCTACTTCTCATAAAGGAAAATGAAAGTAGTTTTAGTTTGTTTGTTTCTAAGATAGCTACCAGTCTTAGTGGGACTAGCAGCTTCGAGTGGACACTAGATTTCCCAATAACAAAATGGCGACTCCACTGGGGAGTGAATAGATTGTTTGCTTGTCTATATTTGTTTGTTTTATAAACTTACAGACAGAGCCTGAAGTCAAGCCAACTAACCTTCAAACTGCATTTGCTATGCAAGTGCAAAGTAGATCAATGTTGCTTCAGTCTATCTCCGAGTTTTGTTTATAAATTGAACAATCAATTTGCAAACTTTCTAATTTCCTTATTGGTGGCTCTAGTAACCTCATTAGATCAGCCCCTGTGATTTATATTTACTGTACATCACTTGCCCGACCTAAATCCCTAAACTGAGCTACAAACTGTGACTCGGAACCCAATTGAAGTCTCGTCCCTGTACCATCGCACCTTTTACTCTTGGGAATCTGGATGCATCGCACTTCCCGTGTGTAGTAGGTGCACTGCATCGCACTTTCCCTGTGTTGTAGGTGTGATGATCAGACAAGACCTCTTTTTCCCTCAGATTTTTGTTTCTGTGTTCACTCTCTTCAGCTCTATTCAAGAGTTTTGTTGTCTGTGATCAGTATACCACTGTGGAAACCCCATTCCTTTCCATCATTCCGCCTCCATTGTGCAAAGAAATGTGAATGTTTTTATGTATTTTCTGCCATTTTCAGTTCTCTTTTACAAAGTAGTAGCATAGTCGAACTGTCGTCTTTTGATTTGAAAGTGTCGCAAGTGTCGTTTTCAGTCAAAGAAAAGAATTCTATTGTTCTTGATGGTCGATTATACAATTACTCTTGTATTTGATTTGAATTAGTAGTTTTTCAAGTGTCGAAAGCAGTTTTCAATTCAAAATAGTAAAGTGTCGTCATTATCTTCCTTTCATTTTTGAAGAGAAATTTGTTAGTACTGTCGCTTTGAAAAGATAATTCAGATTTGTACTTAGCATTGTTCTTGTCATTCACACATTAAGAAAGCTGAAAACAAATACATGCATGTGCATTTGCATTTAGACTGCTTGTTGGCATGATTTAGGACAGTGAATCTAGTGTGTGCTCTCTGCTCTATGTTGAAAGAATACCATCTCTCTTTCTTTAGTAGCTAGGATTTTCATTGCAAAAAGAAGATTAAACGATTGTTTATCATCTTAGATTGCATTTTAGGAATTGTACATCTACATCATGCGGTGAACCTGAAAGGCAAATTTCTTAAGAAAGATCAACTGTAAAATAAATTCAATGAACATAAAAACGCTTTGGAACCTAACGCACAACATCTAGAAGTCTAGGCTAGAGACGTATTCCGGCGTCGTAAAGCATGGTAACTGTCGCTTTCACTGTTGGTTGGGTGATTCCTCCTCTTTGAGATGACAAGTGCCAGTACGGACTTGTGCTCCCATGTACCATTGAGTATATATTGGGAGACTACAATAGGCTATATTCTTATCCATAGGAAGCGGTGTCTGCCACCCTATCAATCGCAATGCACTGAACACAGCGTTCGGGAAGATTGACTGCCGTACCGTAAAAAGTGTTCTGTAGTTTTGTGATTGGTTTGGTAATCCCTCTGTCTAGATTTCCAGAGTAGTCTCTTTCATTCCTTTTCAGACTCCTTAAAGGAAAAGGTCCATCTAAGCACTTGTCACTTGAGCCTCATTAAAAATCAAAGGCGACTAGAGTCATATTTTTTGTTTTTTCTCAACTCTTAAAAATTGAAAAAACAAGTTGTGTCAAAGCATCTAAAATTTATTTTAATCGAAATAATATCACCATTCCCATGTTGGTCTTAGGTTGAGGAAAATGGAGTCCACCAACCAAGGATTTGCCCTTGGAGGAAATCCTAGTCCTTTCTCCTCTTGGGGAGATGTTGGTGCACCTCATATGGCCACATTGTCACTTCCAGGATTGACACTTGGCTTGCAAATATGGCTCTTCTCGACCTCTGTCGTTCAGAACACTGTGATTCCTGAACAATCTAGTCAAAAACTAGATGATACTAAAGTTACCCCCCAACCTTCTACTTCATCCGATTCTCCCTCTCCTCCTTCCTCTTCGCTTGATAAATCTGGTAAGGCCAAAAATCAAGTAACTAAGAAGGAGAAGAAAGAGAAGAAGAAGAAGGAGCCGAAGGCAAAAATGGATAACCAGGCATCGTCTAGTGAAGATCCACACACTGCACCATCCAAGCCTAAATCTCCATGTGTCATTTGCAAAGGAGACCACTATCATTGAGATTGTCCTTGCATCCCTCGGATCTTAAGGGACTGGTCTCCTCGTTTGCACAACCCGGTGTCATCAACCTCTGAAGATCATGTTGAGAGTACACCATCAACTAGTGAAAGCGAAGCATTTGGACAAAAAAGGAAATGTAAATTTCCTTGTAAACTGTGTGAAGGCGATCACGTCGTCCACCAGTGTCCCTTCCTAGACGAAGCTAAAAGAGTTTTGGATAACCGTCCGGCTTCACCGCTACGGCTTCCTCCTGGATACAAGAAACTCTTCCCGAATACATCGCTAGTTGAAAATCTGACTTACATGCCATTGTGGTCGGTCGAAGCATCTATCATTGAAGATAAACCCGCTAAATCCATACCAGATGAAAGTCAAAAGGTTGAGGTGGCAGTCAACCCGGTCTTGTCTTCAGAAGGTCCATCTTCAAATAATACAAACACCGAAGAGAATGAGAATGACACCATTCAAATTCTTTTCATAAACACAGACTCCGATGAACATGGGGGCAATCTACCCGTTCCTTTACCGCAGGAAGGGAGTTCGTCAGAGTCATATCCGACCGTCTATTCGGTCCCACCTCTAAGCAACCTAGTCGTTTCCTTCAATTGGAATCTACTAGGCAGACCTCGTGTACCGACTAATGTACCATTCTGAATCATTGTACAAATTTACAAAATGATCATGGTCGGTACCATCATAGATGAAGGGGCTTCTGTGAGTATCCTTTCCTCAACTGCTTGGGAAGAGCTTGGTTCGCCATTGCTTCTGCCTGAAATGAGAAATCTGACAAGCTTTGACAAAGGAACCAGTTGACCATTAGGGATCCTTCCCAATGTGCCCATAACGTTGAGAAGGAAAAACGTTTACATGAACGTAATGGTAGTCCGAGGACCTCTAGATTATAATCTAATCCTTGGACACGACTATATTTATAGCATGGGAGCCATTGTCTCCTCACTCTTTAGAGTAATGTGTTTTCCGCATGAAGGCCGAGTGGTCAAGCTCGTGGACCAGCTTTCGTTCCCCGACTCACGCATAGCTAATAGTCAAATGCCATCCCTAAATGGTATTTTCACGCAAGGAATGTCTCATCAATCTCCAGTCCATCCACCTGAAGAGCGCGAGTGATTCAGGAGGACATGACTGAAACCCAGGGGGCATGCACCCTGGTCTGCTTCGGCAGGGAAACTTCAGGTATAGGGTAGGTTTTGGCGAAGGATATATGACTAGTCCAGCACCCATCCGTACTAGAAAATGGGATTAGACCGGATAAGATACCTCCGTTAAAAGGTAGGCCTTTCCCGACAGAACAAACGTTTTGTCTGCAAATTGAGGGGTAACCTAGAAACTCTACTTCGCTATACCTGGGGGCATGCAAACCTCTTGTGAGAAAGTGAGAAACGACCAGCTAACGTTAGCTCTATGATTCCGCTGACTTCAACCGCCTAGGTCGGGTGAGTGGTCAAATCGACCACTCATCTTCGCAAGGGCCACCATGGCACCGGCAAAGTAAAGGAAAAAGTTTCCTACCTAACCTTGGTAGTGATCTTGGTAGTTAAGTAGAGGGGCGTAGTTGGTCATTCCTAGCTTGCATGTGAGAGGCACCGGAGCAAAGTTTTGAATGGTGCAAGCTCCCTAAAAATTGAACCTATCGATGAGACATCCTTATTATACAACTGGAACGAGCAGTTTTTATGTGAAGTTCAAGCTCGTTAAAAATTAAACATAAGCAATGAGCAAACATTTCCCCAAAGTTTAAGCTCATTACAAAATGAACCAATTTCTGGTAAATAACCATTGTGAATTCATTATCATCAGCTTTTGAGCCCTGGTCTTGTTCTCATCATCACCTCCACTCTGTTTTAGCCGATCATTCACCTCCATTTGATTGTTTACCCCTTTTGAGGAACAACTGCGAAGAGTGATCCTGTTAGACATCCTTGTGACATTGCTGTGACTGGAAAATTCCAAACCTTACCTGGAATCAGCTGCTACCCGAAATTATCACTCGTTCCTCAAAAGCGAGTCTCCTTTAAGCTCTTTTCACCTGACTCGTAAAATATGAAAAGATTGCCGAGCGATTGGCCTCTCCAGCTCGTTAAAGTGACTGAAAGTGCTATCCCTCCTCTATATTTTAATATTTTTGGACCTAAGGGATTATTACACAAAAAGATCGAGCGCTTGTCTTGTTCGACTCGTTAAAATTACCGAAAATTCATCCCTTTCATATTATTTTATACTTTTTTGGACTTAAGGGATTATATGATGAAAAAGGATTATTGGAGTTTCCTTTACGTCCCTTTCAGACTCTCTAAAATTGAAAAGGACCGAGTTATCTTTGTCGTTAAACTCGTTAAAACCGAATAGCGACAAACTTGTCCATACAGACAAGAACGAGTTTCACTGTCACTAGGCTTGTTAAAATATAGCGACGGGTTTGCCCAAAGGGAAAATTATAGAACAAGCATATGTTATCCTCCTCAAGCTTGAAAAAAATAAAGAGGCACTGGTCAGTAATGACTGGGGAAAAATTGGGAAGAAAACTTGAAGAAACTTTATGGGTAGCAAGTCGCTCTTGAACATGACACTTTCACTCCGCATCCGAGTCGGGTTGGGTTGTTCCATTCACTGGTCATATCACCATTGGTCCATCACACCATCCATATTTTGGGTTAATGCTACCAATCCATGTCAGTGTCACCGGTATGTTCAAGAGAAGTCGCTCAGAGAATTCACCTGTGTCTCATCCGCTGCAATACATTCATGCTCCATTCTTTCATGACCGCCACCCTGAACCCTGTATCATCAGATCGTTTTCACCTCCAAAATCATTTACTCCGTTCCATGTTGTAGATGTGGGATTCATTAAGGCCCTCCTATGGCGGGTCGCTTCTTGTCGACATCAGCTCATTATCCAAGAAGTCGACTTAGGAACAACCCTTTCAGTACTTTGAAGCTTGCATGCCTCAATGGCAAGTTTCTCACTTCCGGCGACAAGTTTACATCAATGGCCTTCGACAGAAAGATTTTTCACGGTGTTCAACGTCAAGTCCCTTATTCACACCACGTGAATTGTACTGTAGTACCTTGAGGGTCATCATCATTATCGGTGATTCCTCTCGTGCCTGTTAATAGCTTACATCATTGGCTGGTAATCAGGCAATGTCTTTCCATGTTCGACTCCAGAACATCTTTCACATGGATCAACTTGTACTCCGAGTGAAGATTGAACGAGTTTGAAGACCCCGGATCTAGTTTCATCCATCCAGGCTACGATATATTCAGGAAAATAAAGACATCAAATGTACATTGTTGCTGCACAGATGATCATCCGAATCAAAGGATGATGACTCTATCAGAATCATCGGTCTCCCGCATAGACGATTGTCTGTCTTATGTACATGAAAATGAATTTATAAAGCTAAGCATGGGAATTCCCGCCTCAGCTAGATCACGAAAGATATTATGAAGATAATGTATTGTATTGTATCTTATTACAGGTCGCCTTCCAGCTCGAAAAAACTTCGGATCCTCATGATAAAGCATTTCACCCGACATCAAAAGATTAACGACCTCATGCTTTAGGGGGCAACTGTTATAGACATTTTTGGGCACTGCAACCCCAATCAAACATGTCCATAAACCAAGGGCTCCTAAGTCCCTAAAAGTGTTGTTTCATACCCTAAAGGAACAAGGTCAGCTGATTACATCATCTCCCAGAAGTTCTCCACAGGAAACTGCTCAGAACTGGTCAAAACTAGACCATACAGGTTGCTTAGTGCTAAGGGTGCGATGCATCCCACCTGCCCAGTGAAAAGGGTGCGATGCATACTAAAAAGCCCTTCTGTAGGGTGCGATGGGTGAGAGTGGACAAATGACAGAGACAGTTTGCGAGGTGGATGATCATGGAATCTTCCAGAAACTTCTCCTGTGACACTTGCCTCTCTGAATTCGCCCAGGGATGAGTAAGAGATCATCCATCTCCAAGTGGAATCAAGAACTATCAGAGAGAGGACACTAATCAAAATCTCAGAAGCTGACTCACCCCCCTGCAATCATCTATATATGGATCCCTCATCCCAGAGATCTAGAGGCTGGAATTTTGTATCTTGTAAGGAAGTGCTGTTGGTTTCTTGTTGGAATATCATAGTGTTGGGTGATCTAAGCTTTTCATGAGGTGAAAAAATGGCTTTCATGCTGGAGGATAATGCTGGGTTAGAACAATTGGTTGTAATCCTCTTTTCTATTCTTGATATTAATAAAGCTATTCAAGTTTTCCTCCACATTCTTGTATGTTTGAAGATATATGCATTTGTGTGGTCAATATACATCTGGTCCTATATTGTTTATGATTGTAGATCTCTGTTCTTTGATAGTATTATGCTGCTTTGATTCCATAGGTGCTCTTTGAAGCTGGGTAGACGAAGGAGAAGAAGCAAGGATCTGTCAGAAGGGAGAGGAACCGAGCAAGGAACCAAGCACAAGACTGAGGTTGGTGTCCTTCATTCCACTCTTATCTACTTCTCATAAAGGAAAACGAAAGTAGTTTTAGTTTGTTTGTTTCTAAGATAGCTACCAGTCTTAGTGGGACTAGTAGCTCCGAGTGGACACTAGATTTCCCGATAACACTCATGCACCGCGTGTTCCACAAAACCACTAGCATAACCATGTTGGAGCTGTAGAAGTGGCTGAGAGGTGTGGATAAGGCAAGACTGCTCAACCTGCTATGGGTGTCGCATTACAACCGCGCGCCCATCACAATGGTGGTAATCAAGCAGTTACTGTGCTTGGTGCACGATGGGTGTTTGTGGCTGGAGGAGCCAATACCCATCACTGATAGATTGATCCATAGGATCACACGACTGCCATACATAGGGGAAAATCTGGCCATGGTGTTTAGCGGAAAGACTGGAAAACATGTCCTCACGGAGGCCATGAAGGAAAAGTTCAAGTTAGTGAAGAAGTTGCGCAGCTACACCATCTCAAGCATCTGTGACCCGACAGTCAAAGTAGCCACAAAAATCTTGGCAGGGAAGGTTATGTGGAAGTGTCACGCAGACGAAGTGCCGACGCCAGTCGTAGCTTTGGCAGCCCAATGCAAGGAGGGAGTTCAATTTAATTAGGCGCGCTACCTCTGCGGTGAGTTCCTCACAAACTGTCACAAGGTGTAGGATCTCAGCAAGACATTTTACTATGCATGGCTCTTGCTATCCATAGTGTTGGTAGCATGGGAGCTACCTGAAGATAGTCAATTCCCTTTGATCGCGACGAACCTACTAGAGGCTGCAAAGTATGCTTCGTTGTTGGTGACCAAGGATCCTCAACGGATAAAGGATAGCAAAATATTTTGGACCTTGATGGAGATGAACGTGCACATGGCCATCATCCGCAAGTTGTGGTTGTCATCTACCAACTTTGACAGATTGCAGGAGTATGCAGAATTCAAGGCCGATTTCTACCACGTCTTAATAAGGGCGCGGAAGGATCCTGAGCAGAAGTGGCATGACTTGCCCTACTTGGTGAAATATGATGCGATCGACGCGGTCCTTGATAGCTGGTTGGCAGAATGGAGCACTGCCTCGGACTTGACTATGGGATCTAGAAAGACCGATGCACAGTGGAAGAAGGAAGAAACCAAGCTGAAGATGGAGAAACTGGCAGCGAAGAGGAGAAAGGAGGCTAACGCTAAGGCTAAGGCAGATCGTGTTGCTGCGCAGGATCCAGGCAGAAAGGCAGGAGGAGAGGAGCGTGGCTCTGATAAAGAGAAATCACCCTCACCAGAGATAGAGGAAGAAGCAGATGAATAAACAGAGTAGGGAGGAGCAGACCTTGAAATGACTCTATTCCATATCAAGTGCACCAGGGGTCTAGAAAAGATAGGGTGAAAGAAGTCCAAAGTGAGCAAGACATTTTTGGATCTGATCACCCTGACAGATGGGGATCTGAATGATATAGGGGATACGGTGTGGGATGCCACCACGGAACTTTCTCCTACCAAGAATGATCTTCTATCCTATTATATGCTTGAGAATTGGTTAAGAGTGCTTTACTTGAGCATGGTGACCTTTCACCTCCCATGTGACTCTTGACCTCCCTTATGACTCTTGAGCTCCTACATGACCTTTGGACTTCCTAGTGACTTTTCACATTCCATGTGTGACCCTTGGGCTTCCACCCATTTTACATTTTCCAATTTTTGAAATTACATAATTAAATTCCACCAATAATGTGGCAAAAATACATTGAACAAAATAACACTCTTGTGTTCACATTTGAGAAGATACAATTTGATGACTATCATTAGAGAAAGTTTGAGGTCTAAAATGGGCCTCCAAAGGAATATTACAAAATAATAGTGGAAATAATAAAATAAGATTAGATTACCTCATCAAGTTTTGGAGGGAAAAAAGAAAAAACTATTTTTTCAACTTATCTCCCTACTATTTTACTCAAATTTCAAGTGGGAGCACTCGTTTGACACAAAAAAATAAGTTTTCATCCAAGGTGTACCCATGTTACATACTTTCAATGAACCGTACTACATGAAAAAATGTGAAATACATGAAAAATGTGGCTGCAATCACATTTTGTGTAGTAGGGTCCATTGAAAGTTTGCATCATGGGTAATCCTTGGATGAAAAATTAAGCTATGCATCCAATGAGTCCTCCTGCTCGAAATTTGAGTAAAAGGATAAGTTGAAAATACGAGCTGAAAAAGTATTTTTTTATTTTTTATTTTTTTATCTGTTTACCTTTTTACTCCAAAAATGGTGAATCGTCCCCCATGGTTGACATCATAATATTGAATCCTATTGGTTCTTATAAAGTTGAATTTTGTTTTAAATTTTTGTTTTGAGGCCCATTTTTCACCTCAAAATTTCTCTAATGGGCATGAGACTTCATTATAATGTATCGATGTGAAGTTATTCTCGTTGCTAATATGTCTTCAACTCTTCATGATCGATAAGGCATGTTCTTCATCTTCACACTACAAATGGTTTGGATAAGTATTGGAACCTTCTAAGTTAGCATGAGTTGTCGCCTCTGTCGCAACCCAAGATTTCTTTACCCTTGAATGATAACATCTTTGTGCCTTATCTCCATAAGTGTCATTTTGAAAACCCTTCTTGATGACCTCATTGAAAATTATCTACCATGTTAAGATGACAATACCTACAAATGAATCTCACTCATGGCAAGACAATATTAGTCCCAAAATCACCTATTCTATCTTTGTTTGTTCATGCAATATGCCAGTTGTGATGAGACAGTGCACAAGGAATGAGAGAGAGGCCTTCTTGGGCATAGAGCATAGAGTCAGGAGGAAAAGGGGTGGAGGTCTAGGAACTAGTAGTGCACACTGTGCAATGGCAAGAGAGAGAGGCAAGACTTGGGTGCAGACATAAAGTCTAAGAGATAGTGGCTAGGAGGTTGAGGCCTGAGGATGGGTAGTGAATGTTTGATAGGGAACCTCTAGGTTAAGCGTAGGTTGTCACTACAAGGGACTTTAGGTGTCCTTATTTTCCACTAGGAGTGTGCAATGTGTAACACAAGTCAGGGTTGATCAAGGCTTTGCATAGTGGGAAAGTGTAAGAAACAAGAGTTGAGTGACTGTGCTTTGAAGATGCGCAATGCGCTTGTTAAGGGAGTTGACTTCAAGATGTGCACAGGTTCAAGAAACAAGGGTCTCACACTAAGGCTTGGAGGTGCACAATGTGCTCATCACTTGGCTTAAAGTTGAATGTGTTCATGAATTGCACATGATGTGAAGTCAAGGAAGAACCCCAAAATTGACTAAGTGTGAGATTAGTAGGACGAAATAGAGAGAGTAAGAGCATACAAATAGGCCCTAGACATGATAACACACACATGCACAACCAAACACATGAAAATAATACACACAATACCCAAAACCAACATGTATACATTTAAATGACAACAAAGTGACACTTATCTCCAAGTGTGACAGTTAAAGCGCAAGTCTTTGTGACACAAGTGTCGATTACAATTAGAAAGTGTGTTAGGTCATGGAAGTGTGTCAAGTGTATGTTCTTGTGATATAATGGCTCGACTAGTGTAAGAGAGTGCATTAAAGTTGCCTCTAGAAGGTGTTCCAAGGTGCTATTAACAAGATATGTGAAAGCAAGCAAAAGTAACACATGCAACAGTGAAAATAAGCAAAAGCAACATTTGCAAAAGAAAGAGAAAGAAACAATGACACATGCCAAAGAAAAAGCGATAAAAATGATAGTTGAGAAACTGACCCAAAGAATGGCACACTTGCAACCAAGAATGAGAGAGTCCTCTTTGTTCTCCAGAAACGCACAGAGCTTTAAGGTGAAAGATGAATGAGCTCTAGGCTAAACTCTTTATATAAGGAGAGAACACATGCATTTATGGTTAGGGTTTATGAGTGCACTCAATGCATGTTAAAAAAATAGGATATAAGGATGAGTTGAATGCTTCTAGAAGTGTGACACCATTGGCTTAAGGAAGTGTTCTCTCACCGTCAGCAAGAATTGTGCACTAACTGTTAATAAGTAGTGCACTGTCATTGTCAACAAGGAGTGCACAATCACTGTCTCTGAGAAATTCACAATGACCATCTCTGGGAACTGTAATGTGTCTATGAGAAATAGGTGTTCTTGCTTGTGTTCCAAGAGTGTGCACTAACTATAAAAAATAAGTGTATTTTTCCTGGTGGCAAGGAGTATGCTCCACTGTCTCCAAGAAGTGCACTAGGCCTGGTGCACTTATGAAGGCAACAAGAGCTAGGCATGTGAAACCAAGTAGTTGTGACACTTAGTATTTCAGTAGAAGACTTGAAAACTTAGAAAAGCATGACCACATGTGACTTCGATGAATTAGAATGACAACTCACATAACATAATGGGGTTGTAGTAGCTACAACATAGGTGTTTTACATAATTTATAGATTACATTAGTAATTTCCTCTGGAGATTTTTGGCCTTCCACTGGGTCGTTATAATCTCTTCATATTCACATTATGTTTTTAATACAATAAAGGAACATAATTTATAAACTCTTATAGAATAAAAAAGATAGTTGATACAATGTAATTGAATCTTCCATAATGACTCCCAGGACTCCATTATGATAAGCTATCTCAATATCATAATAGGAGAAAATCATATTAATCATATTGGGTAACAATCCTTCCATGGTGGCATGGTATTCTGATATGCTCTGTGAGAGGGCTTGTATATCTTTCTTCAATGAGACCATGAAGGAATTCAAAATTATTTGTTTCTTAAAGGGATCCATAATTTTTTGTTTGATATTGGATTTTGTGATATTTCTTGTAAATATATTAAAAGTCAACTCTCTATAAATTAACATATATTCCAACTCCTTGGAAGATATCTGGCCTAGGTTCTTCCTGGGCTCCAATGGCTGGAAACTTGTTCATCTTTATTAATCTCTAAGTCAAGGAATAATGCTATTTTTATTGAGTCGTAGACCATATTTTCCCATATTTTGTTGGTATTGACAATGATGGAGTCATATATTACTTATTTTCCAATGATCTTAGGAACCTTTGATGGAGTTTGTGCATATTACTTGGGCCATTGATCTAGTTGGTTCATAGCATTTCATACTCCTTGAAGATGAGTGCTTCTTTCCTTAGACAATTCTTAGAGTAGTAGAAACATGGTAGGTATCTTTTGGAGCTACTTGAGGCATGGGTATACTTGTTTGACCATGGCCTTATGAGATTCATGTACTTCATATTCACAAGACCTATAATCTTCCATTTTAGTTCCATCCTACTTCATATTTCAGTTGTCACCCTTTAATAGCTTGACCTGAGACTCCAACTCTATTATGTAGTTATCATTCTACTTTAGTTGTTTAAGGAAGTCTTTCACATTTCTCTCAATGGATTGAGATAATTTTGTGCCTATTAATGCCATAGAGAGTGGATATTTTCCATTTTTTAGCATAATGGGCCTTTGTGTGGTGACTAACTATTGGGTGTAGTTTTTGTACCTATCTTCTATACTTTTGTTCCCCGTTTTTGACCTTTTTCCCTCCGAACCAACAGATCTTTACATGTTAACTGCCTTTTTCCTTATTATGAACAATATGTTTTTCCATCATGTTATTTTACAATTTTTGTTAGATATAATGACACAATATTCCTTTTTATGGCTAACTGGGGTAAGCGTTGGAGAAGTATTTTGGATCCTTTCCTCTTTTTCATGTGTTTCCCGCAAGAACGAGGTTATGGAATGAACAACCGTGCCAATCAATCTAAGAGTAGGATGAAACAGATTGTTGTTACACTCTATGTGTTGTTACAGACCTTGCTGTTACACCTCGTTGTTGTTACAGATTACTATTGTTACACCTCGGGTGCCATTATAAGGTTGATGTTATCCAAGTGTTGCTATTACATCCAAAACCGTTACTTTACCGCATGATGCTATTACACTGTAGTTGTCAAAGTCATGCATAATATTCCATGCAACAACTATTGGAAGTTACGAATTGTCTATTTAGAAAGTGACAGATCCAAGCGGTTATTATTTTAACCGATCTATTTGAATATAACTCGTATTTAGGAACTAGCTATAACAATTTCTATTTTATGATCAGCATGAGAAACATGAGATTCTCATGACAGATTTGTTCCTAATTTTCGGGTATGTAATTTCTATAAGAGAAACTTAATTCCTCGGGAATGAGGGACACATAGAGAGTACTATTATTTTGATCCTGTAACTTTTAATTATTCTTAATATCAAAGACACTGTGGTGATGTTGTTGTTGTTTCCAAGTTGAATTCTTAACTAATCTCGTGTTCATTCCTGCGCCCGTGCTAGGGAGGAAGGGCCCTCCTCTTTAGCAGGGACTGCAGTGGTAGAGTAGCTGTATATTATTATTCCTTTCTTTTAGTATTTTTATGGTTTTCTATTGTCGCTATATAATTTGTAGAATATATCTGCTTCAATTCCATATTTATGATATGTTGTTACACAAATTTGGTTAGCAGTATGGTAGTTGACCAACTGGTGTAGTTATCAGTACAGTGTGTGGCATGCCTTTGTTCTGGTAAATGTGAAGTGTGATTCCATTCCTGTAGAGTGTTTTTTGATTTCTGCATGAATGTTAGTTTCTACAATTAATTCAACAACATTCTTTACTATTTTCTATTTTCACTCTTGGTTGTAGTGTATTGACACAAATAGTGCAAACTCCATTGAAATAACAAACCTACCCTGGGTTGACAATTAAATGGTTGCAGTCTTAGTCAATTAGGATTGATTAATACAACACTACACTAACACTAGAGGAAGATAAGGATTTGATAAGATATTCTCCTTATTATCTACTATCCTATTTAGGTTGTGATCATATTTGAATCTTCCCAGATTAACTACTTTCCTTTTATTTCTTGGTGTGATTCCCATTTCAATAACTAGTAAGTGATTACATGTGATGGTAGGAGCTACTGGGTCAACTAGGTCAATATCCATGGAACCTATGTTCTACTGGTCATCATGTTCCTGTGATTCCTATCATACCTTGAGATTTTATTCCTTTACTTTGGCATTAACTTCTTGTTATTGTAGGATTCTCTTCTTCTTCCTATTCTTTTCTCCTTTCTTCCTCTTCTTTTCTCCTTTCTCCCTCTTCTTTTCCCTTTCATTCTTTCTCCCTCTTCATTTCTTCCTGTCTGTTCTTCTTGAGCTCAAGATCTTGGGCTATATGGGTTTCTTCTTGCTCCTATTTCAACTTCTCCTTCCATGCAACTCTAGATTCTTCCTATTGGGAAGCTCGCTTCTTGGTAAAAGCCTCTCTCTCAGCTTTGGATTTATCTCTTTTTTCTTGAGATGAATTATAGCCTATCCTAAAAATAAATTCTGAGAAATTAAAATCATTTTACTATTTCTCTTCCTCATTCCATGTCTTTGATAGGTAGTCACACCTATATTTTCATTTTTACAGTGATTCTTTACCACAAAGCTAGGAGCATATATGTGGAATGTTAGATCCCAAAAATGAATTAGTGTCAAGGAATCATATTCTACTCTAGTTTATTTCATGTCTTTTAATTGATAGGAACCTAGGTGTAGTGGCATGTGCAACTAGGGAGCTTTCTTATCCCTTGAGAGTGGTCAACCTATCCCCACAGATACCTAATATGTAATTTCCTATAATATCCCTTAGTTAGTTACAAAAATTTTGAAATAGGTGAGGATGTTTAGTCGCTCCAAATATTATTATATATGTGCCATATTGATCAATGAATTAATCACCATCTGGTGGAAATAATCTACTTATCTCTTTCAAACAGGCATGGAGTAGGCACATTGAATAGGATTTCATAAAGTAGGATTAATCAATCCTTGTAAATTTTGATGTAATACTAGATGTAGTGAGACTCCTAGAAAAATTTTCAATAGATTTGTATTGGATCCTGCTCAACTATCCAATTCCAACCCATTATCAGGAATTTTTGCTTGACACAAAATATTGAAGAGGTAGAAGGCCATGAAGAACTAAGGTTGTTATCCTTTCATTATATTATAAGCTTGTATGATATTTTCCTTCAAGGAGAGGGAGAGTATATCATCCCAATTAAATATTCTCCCCTCAACTACTACGAAATATATCAATGGGGCCCATCCTTCATAGAAAGTTTCTGCATTGGATAGGCCATACAACCTACATAACATGGAAAACACCAGTTGAAAGGGAGTCTTCAACAAATTGGTAGGTCACTCCTTATTTGTCTAGGACTTGAAGGTTCATTTGTTGGTTCACCATGTCTTTAGAAGCTCTCTTGGAAAGATCTTGAAATCTAACAGACTGTCCTCATCCAAGGCTATCTGCTCCTTGGGGAGCTTGTAATACATCTCAATTTTAGAGGAAATAAATGAGTCAATAGGATTTTTGTGACTATCCTTGATCATGGCTTCCTTAGTATAAACATGATTTACCAACCATTCAATTGCATCTACACGTGGAAATATAGGGGGATGAGTAGCCACCTTGTGTACCCAAGACTTCCTAACATCCCTATAAATCTCTGTGTTTGGGTCATTTGGAGGCAAGTTTTCTCTCTAGAACAAATGGTACACTTTTGGCCATAAATTTGTTGTATATGTTTCAATGAAGCATGAAATGTACCTGAAATTAAGACTAATTGAGATGGCAAGTGATTCTTCATCTAAGATCTCAACCACTAGGGCTTTGTAGGCCCTTTTCTTTAGCACATTTACATACTATTGGCATTACGACTCTAGTGTTGTCCTTGATGGAAACCTGCAATGATGAATGTGTCAACTTATCTATGGATTATTATATGTCTTCATGGTTTGATCTTGATGAAGTATCACAGTGTGTCATATGTCTACATGTGTGGATTATCATAGGTTGATGATGGTTAACAAGTGTGCAGTTTTGATGTGTCATTGCAAGATTGATGTACTTGATGTACATGTGTAGGATTAGAAAGACAAGTGCATGATAATGTCTTAATGGTTGAATTTGGTTTGGATGAGATTTGGATTAATGTTATAGAGGAAATACATGTATACAAGTTCCAAAGGTCATTATGAACCATGACTCAATGTTCCTCAAAATTTTAGACCAAAAGAAGGTGTATTTACCTTAACCAAACACCAATTGCAGGGAAGGAGACTCAAGAGTACAGACAAAAAGCTCCAGCCGCATGGAGGAAGGCTTGTGGGTGTGGCCAGAGGCCTCTCAACCACATGGAAGAGAGATTATGGGTTCAGATAGGCCTGCAGGGTGCAAAATTAAAAACCTTAGCACAAAACCAGGGTTTTTCCCACAAGAATATGTGTGCACAATTGGATTGACTTGGTCAATGATTACTATGGTTGGTTTTTCCTGTGGTATGGTGAATACATTAGTAATTTATCTGATGTATTTAGAGGATTGAGTGTTATATAAGTAGATTGAACCAAAGCATTTTGTGTGTGCATACGATGAGCCTTCACTTGTGATTTGTTTTGAGTCAGGAACACACCAAGGGATGAGAAGCTTAGATCTAAAGGAATGGAATTATTTGTTTTATTTTGATTGTAGGATGGATCTATCTATTCATTTAATGTTTTAATTGTTTTCATGTCTTATTTAATGGTAGAATATTTTGAATAGAGAACTAAAATAGGTCTTAACCTATGATTGTATTTGCAGAGATCTAATGTATGTATTGAAATAATGACTTTCTCTTTTGATTGATAGAGAAAGTTTTTATGTAGAGATAGATTGAGTACACTTATGAGAGAATTATTTATGCCTCAACGACTGTTATTATGCAAATTTGTTGCTGTCATAGATTTGTTGCTTGTATCAGATTTGAACTGAATATGGACAAAGATATATATGCAAAGATCAGTGAAGAGTCATGGCAGGAATATGTTCTATAATTGATGGAAAAAATATAACAGTGTGTCTGTAGATGAACTTCTTGAGATTGAAATTAGTAAATAGATCTGATCTTGTTACAGAATGATGTAGAGGCTATTGAGTATGTTTGAATGCAGATTTGAATGAAAGTAATAGATAATACAAAGGTCTAAAATTGCAGAGATGGTGTATTCTTGCCTTATGAACTAATATATGTATTTTTCCTTGAGTATACAGAGAAAGCATGACACCTTGTATTCAAAATGTAATCTTGGTTGTTGTATCCTTGTGTTGATTGGTGCAAAGATTCTTGAGGATATTGTATTTCATTTTTTGTGATGTAAATAAAAGTCTACAGTATACAAAGATTGTCTTTGCAAAGTTATTAAAGATTCTATGTAGAGGTTATTTTCTACTGCATATATTTTATGGTCTTTGAGATAAAGATCTTGATAGCTTGACTTATATTTGATTAAGTTTATGTTATTCTCATTTGATTGGAAGATGATCTCCCAATAAACGAATGTTAAATATGATATTGTTGTTTATGGTCTTGATAATGACTAATCTAACTGAGTAGGGTTTGATGAATATGCTTGGTGAGTTGTTGCATGGATCTATGAGGTTTTGTTGATGAGGTATTAACAATGATATGGATCTAATGATTGCACTATTGAATCCCTTTTTTGAGATAGTTATGGATGTATTTTAATGTTGATTTGATCTAGTTTGGTTATCATGTCTAGAATACCTAGCATTTTCTACAACCAGTGATGTTCCATGAAGGACATTAGCTTGACATTTGACAAGACTCTAATATAGTGGGTCTAGAATTTTATGATAGTGATACTTTATATGGTGTTTCGTGTTCCTTTCAGTATGGTTATATGATCTAGTGGAGGAATTTGTTAAGATCAATATTGACTTGGTATTGAGAAATTAGTTGCTCATTTATGAAAAACTTGACTTTGTATAAATAGTGTTTTTAAGTTGGGTTGGCTTATGAAAATTTTTCTTGACACTATGGTTATGATAGATGATTGTATTGGCTTGGTGAGTATATGGTCTCATTGGACTTGGAACTTGAAAATTTTGATATGGTTTGACATTAATGAGAAGGTTTTCTTTTGGTTTGATGTATTTAGTGATTCGTATTGGCATCAATGGTATATTAGTTAGCACATTGAAATTGGTTCTTGGAATTTGGTGATTTTCATACTTGTATTTTGCAATTTAGTGCTTTGTTGGTCTCCAGTGAGTCAGTTGGTCGACATTGGTTTGGTATTCAATGATTGGCACATTGATATTCTATTTTTATATTCAGTGAATTGGAATATTGATATTGGTATTCAATGATTCAGTTTTGGTCCCTAGTATTTCTTCAATGATTCAGTATTCAGTGACTTGGTATTCAGTGATTCAGTTTGATTATTGTTTGGTTTTGGTATCTTGATTTGAGCTTATTATAGGGTGTGGATCTAGTTTAGAAATTAATGAAAGGTGGCCTACAAGTTTTGATGGTTGATTGAGGTAGGTGGATCCATTGTAAAATATTATGAAAAGAGGTCCACAAGGAGTTAAGGGTTGGATCCTTCAATGAGGGAGTATGAGCCTCCTTCCAGTAGGAGCTAGTAAACTTGATCATAGGGTTGTAGCTCCCTTCCATCGGATTCTAGAGAACGAGTGGAGGTTGTATCCTCCTGCAGGTAGGAGCCTACATGCTGGCAAGAGTCTACGCCAATACAAGACCAAGATGGAATGAAGAATTTTCTTTATAATAAAAGAAGAAGAAGAAATGATAGAAGAAGTGGTTTTCTCCCACAATGGGTTTCCACCTAAACTCCCAGTGTTCCAATGTGTCTTATGTTGATGTGTTGATGTGCCTTACGTTCTATGGTTTCCATGCTTTATTATTAATGTTTCTCATATTCAAAGATCTATATCATGTTGTAATAATAATAAAATAATGGATCAAATGAATTGAAATGAAAATTTTAAATTTGGAATGAAATATTGATTCACCCCTCTCAATATTTCTAACAATTGTAATGATAGCAGTTTTCTCCAGTAGAAGCTTAACTACTAGATGGTGGATCAGGGACAATGAAAAGGAAGCACAAGAAGAAATCAACACAAAGGAATAGTTCAAGTCGGGAAAGTAGTGACAATGATGTATATGATGTTGTGGCAATATCTACATTCATATATCAAGGACAAAGTGTTTTGAAAGATATAAAAAAATATTCAAATTCAGGAGCACCTTGTTTTATGTTGGTCAAGAATGAGGAAGATAGTGATCAAGAATCATAAGGTATTGGATCTTGTTCTAATTGTAGTATGTTTCCTTGTACATGTAGTGATGATGATAGTAAATCTACCGAAATTTCTCTCATGGGTAGAAGCGTAATCATTCCACAGAGAAACCATATTTAAAAACAATGGCTCTAGAAGTAGAGATTAAAAAGCTCACAAATGAAAATAGAGACCATCAAAAGTTGTTACAATTGTTTGATGAAAAGGAGAGTTCCTACAAAGAATAAATTATCAGGTTAAAGACTCAACTAGAAGAAGGAAGAAAATTTGAAGAAGGAGTGAAGAAGTAGTATAAGGAAAATGAAGATAAATGTAAAAGTCTGGAGGATGAAATAGCCTCATTATGAAATGAACTTGGAAAGAAGGTAACTGAAGAAGAGGTAGCAACTGAGGAGCTTAAAGAAATAATCAATTACTGTGAAGGACTTGAAGAAGAAATAATCTCTTTCAAATATGATCTTGAAAAGTCAAACAAATGATATGAGGAGATACTTCAATTATTTGAAGAAGAAGAAAATGAGCTTAAAAATGAGATCATAAAGTTAATAACACAATTGGAAAAAACAAAAGGAGAAAAATAGTTTGAGGTGAGTATATTATAAGTAAAATTAGCATAAAATAATAAGAAGATGAGATTTCAAGATAACTCAAAGATATTGGATAATATTCTTAACAACCAAAGATTTCCCTCCATTAAATTTTGTCATGGCTTTCATGAAACTATAAAAGGAGAATCTAGCTCACAAGCTTGTGCAAACAATCTTAAGGTTAAGAAAGTGAACTCTGGTAAAGAATCAAAAGATCAACCAAACCAATAATCAAGAAAAGTGAACTTTCAAAGGAAATCATTTAGAAATAACAATCCATTCTCCCCTTTGAACAATGATATTGAAAGTTTTATATGTCATAACGTTGGACACATTGCAGCCAATTGTAGAAGCAGATTCATAGGAATATCATCAACTCCTTGGTACCAAGGCTTCTTTAAATGGTATTTTTTACATGCAATGTATTTGGCCACAAGGCTATTGATTTCAATAGAAGAAACATGAAGCAGAAATATTATGATTCTCCAGCTCCCTTCTCTGGTCATGTAAGTTGTTATACATGTAACAAGTTTGGACATGTAGAAAAAAAATTGAGGAAAAAAACAATGAATCCATATAGACAACATCTAGACTCAATGCAAAGAAATCAATTAAACAAGAATGTTGAAAAATATGGATTCATCGACACTCCTTATATTAAGTAAAAAGAAGAAGAAAAAGTAAGGTGTGGCCTTTATCTATGCGCATTTGAAGAAGAAGATCAACGATACATTGATAGCGGATGCTCTCATCACATGTTTGGAAATAAGGACAAATTTATCTCTCTTAATAAAAACAAGAGTGGTAAGATTATTCTTGGAAATGGTTCATCTACAAAGGTACTAGGAATGGGTAATGTTGATCTTGATGTTAAGAATAGAGAAGCAGATAATGTATTATTGGTTGAAGGGATGAAGAAAAACATTCTAAGAGTAGGCCAAAGAGATGATAGAGGGAGTGTCATTATATTTACATCAACTAGATGCAATATTATATAAGAAGACACTAGAGAATTCATAACAAAAGGTTTCTGAAACTTAGATAAATTATATGTATTAAAGAAGAATCTAGGTAGAAAGAATATGTCTATTTCCTCTTCTTCACATTCAGAGTAAAGGAAACTGGTCCCCACTGGAGTTTGTTATATTTAATGTTATTTCTAAAAGGGATGCAGGAGTGGATATGGAGCAATTAGGTCCATAGGATCAGTGGTGCATAATATCAGGGGGAGCCTTGCATTCATTGTGGTTTCATGTGTTTGAGATTTATGCTACTAATTTCATATCTGTGATGTACAAGATACGATATGACATGTTTAGGGGAAGTTTCTCATATGTTTCCAAAAACTCATTGCTGGAAATATGGTTTTGGCATTGATATGTTATGCATATATTGTGATTAAGATTGGTTGGCATAGATTCGGGGGGTTTGGGGGGGGGGGGAATCCCCTATATGTTTCATTATTGGTTCATGATGATGTATGGTTATGGTTGTTTTCAGTCTTCTTACATTGATTTATATTGAAGGAGAAATATTTATATCATTGATGATTGATTATTGTTGTTGATCAATCTTCTTGCATCTCTTAATGGTGATTGGAAAATGGGTTGTTGTTTTTATGTTGATGCTATAGAGTTTCATATTGTGGTTAAAACACTTGATATGTTCAATATCTGATGTTATTACTTTTTAATGAATGCATGATCCTATTACTTTGGGAGATGAATTTTTGTGGATGACTTTAGCATTGCTTTAAAAATCCTTGTACTTCTTATTACATATCTTTAGAGGATCTAGTATATACTCAGGGGGAGCCTGGTCATTTGAGCTCTATCTTTCAAAACATAATATTATACTTATAATGTTGCAGATGATAGGGGGAGTTATTCTCTCAGTTTGGTTCATCCATTTTCACTTGACGTCAAAGGGGGAGATAGAGACTTGGTGCTTTGAAGAAGGTTTCCATCGAGTCCAAAGGGGGATATTGTTGGCATTATGGCTCTGGTGTTGTCCTTGATGGAAACTTGCCTTGATCAATGTGTCAACTTGTCTATAGATCATTGTATGTCTTCATGGCCCGATCTTGATGAAGTTTCATAGTGTTTCATATATCTACATGTATGGATTATCATAGGTTGGTGATGGTTAACAAGTGCACGGTTTTGATGTGTCATTGTAAGATTGATGTACTTGATGTATCAATGCAGGATTAGAAATCCAAGTGCGGGATGATGTTTGAATGGTTGTATGATGTTTGGATGAGATTTAGATTAATTTTATAGAGGAAAGACATTTTTACAAGTTCCAAAGGTCATTATGAACCATGACTCAAATTTCCTCAAAATTATGGACTAAGAAAAGGTGTCTTTACCTTGACCAATCACCAGTTGCAGGGAAGGAGACTTAAGAGTGCGACTAGAAAGATCTATCTGCATGAAGTAAAGTATGTGGGTGTGGCTATTGACCTCCTAGCCACATGGAAGAGAGCCTGTGGGTGTGGCTGGGCCTGTAAGGTGTAAAAATTAAAAACCTCTGCATGAAACCAAGGTTTTTCCCACAAGCATTATTGTGAGAAATGGGATTGATTTTGTCAATAATTACTATGGTTGGTTTTTCCTTTGGTAATGGTAATACATTATTAATTTCCCTGAGGTATTGAGAGGATTGAGTGCTATATAAAGAACTTTAACTAAAGTAGTTTGTGTGTGCATACGATAAGCCTTCACTTGTGGTTTGTTTTGATACAATAATTCGCCAAGGGATGAGGATCTCAGATCTGAAGGAATGGAATTATTTGTTTTATGTTGGTTGGAGGATAGATCTATCTATTCATTTAATGCTTTACCTTTTTCATGTCTTGTTTGATGGAAGAATCTTATGAACAAATAACTAGAACAAATATGAACCTATGATTGTATGTGTAGAGATCTAATGTATCTATAGCAATAATGTCTTGCTCTTTTGATTGATATACAAAGGTTGTAAGAAAAGATATATTTAGTACACTTATGCAAGCATTATTTGTGTCTCAGTGATTTTTATTATGCACATATGCTACTTTCATAGATCCTCACTGTTGTAGGGAAAAGTATCCGATTCGGATGACCCTATCCCACTCTAAGGGTGATAGTACCTCAGCAACAACTGTAAATAAAACTACTTAAGGTTTACTTCTTTATGAAAGCAAGAGAGAATGAAGAAATGCACTAACCGTTGCCTTGCGCTTAATGTCGAATCCAAACTCTTCTCTTTGCTGCTTGCTCCCAGCTCCTTGCTCTTTTGCTGGCCCCAGCTACAATGAGATCCTGCAAAATAACAAAGAAGGAAACTACAAGAAGCATGCAATCATAACTGATTCAAGGATTAGCATAAATCAAATATACAATTATCACAATACATCATTGAAACAAGTGCATATAGAAGAACCTCAATAGCTTTTATTAATGGAAGAAGTAAAGTTCTGAGAGTGTTACAACCATTGAAGGCCCCAATCCAGCAACACCTCCCAGCAGAAAGAATTTCTCCTCTTCACCTCCTTCAAGCAATCACCCAATAGTTCTATAGTGAAACCAACAGCATATCATTACTTTGCACAAAATCCCAGCCTCCTGAGCTCATAGGAGAGAGCTCAATATATAGATGAATTGAGAAAGGATGAGTCAGCTTGCAACTGGTGTGTAGCTGCCTTGTGTCCTCTCTCTCTTCAGTTGATCTTTAGTTCTTGAGTCCACTTGGAGAACCTTGCTTCCACTTGGAGAAACAGAGCCTCTGACTCATCAGAAGGCGAAATCCCTGATCCAAGTGTCATTTTTGGAAGATTCCAGAGCAATGACTCAGTGTGCCACTTGTCCCATCTCGCTCAGCGCAGGTGGCCTTTGTTCTACCTGCTTTGCAACGCAGGTACACCATGGAGGAGTTGAGTTTCAGCGCAGAAGCCTAGTGGAGCACCTGCTTTGATTTCAGGATTGCTTGTTTTTGAGTGTTTTCAGGTGGAGAACTGATCTGAGAGCTGTTGGTTTGCTGACCTTGTTCCTCTAGGGGTAGGAACATCATGTTTTAGGGACTTTGGATCCCTTGGATTATTGACAATTCATGCCTGATGCTGCCAGGCACAAAATTGTCTATAACAGATGCCCCCTAAAGTATGAGGTCGTTTATCGGGTGAAATGCTTTATTAGGAGGATCCGAAGTTCATTCAATCTGCTGAGAAGTGTCCTGTAATAAGATACAATACAATACATTATTTTTCATTTTTCATGATCTAGCTGAGGCGGGCATTCCCATGCTCAACTTTATAAATTCATTTTGGTACATAGCACAGACGATCGTCTGATGATAGACTGATAATTCTCTGCTGAAATTATCATCCTTTGAGAAGGATGATCATCTGCTGCAATGATGCACATATCAAATGTCTTTATATCCTGAATATATATCGCAGCCCGGATGGATGAAACTAGATGGGGTCTTCAATCTCTTCCGATCTTCACTCGATGTACAAGTCGATCCATGTGAGAATTTCTTGAAGTCGAACATGGAAAGACATCGCTTGATTACCGGTCAATGATGTAAACCGTTAACAAGCGCTAGAGGAATCACCGATAGGGATGATGACCCTCAAGGTACGGCAGTACAATTCACATGGTGGGAATAAAGGACTTGGCGTCGACCACCATGCCAAATCTTCTGGTCGAAGGTCATTGATGTATACCTGTCGCCGGAAGTGAGAAACTTGCCATTGAGGCATGAAAGCTTCAAAGTACTGAAGGGGTTGTTCCTAGATCAACTCCTTGGATAATGAGCTGATGTCGACAAGGAGCGATCCGTCAAAGGAGGGCCTTAATGAATCCCACATCAGTGACACAGAACGGAGCTAGTGATTGTGATGAGGTGAAAACAAACTGTGATGTATGATTCAGGGTGGCGGTCATGAAATGGATGAAGGACAATGTATGGAAGTGGATGGGACACGGTTGACTCTTTGCAGAACAACATCTCTTGAACATATAACAACACTGATGTGATGGATCGGTAGCATTACCCCAAATGTGGATGGTGTGGCGAGGACCATGGTGATGAGACCGGTGAATGAAACAACCCAACCCGATGTGATACGGAGGACAAAGTGTCATGTTCAAGAGCGACTTGCTACCATTAAAGCTGTGAGGTTCTCCCAATTTTTCCCCAGTCATTGCTGACCAGTACCTCTTTATTTTTATCAAGCTTGAGGAGGATAACATATGCTTGTTCTATAACCTGCCCTTCGGGCAAGCCCATCACTATGTTTTAACGAGCCTAGCGATAGGGAAACTCGTTCTCGTCTAAAGACAAGTTTGTCGCTATTTAATGAATTTAACGAGTCTAACGACAAGGATAACTCGGTCCTTTTCATTTTTAGAGAGTCTGAAAAGGTACATAAAGTCAACTCCAGAATTCCTTTTTCGTCATCTAATCCCTTAAGTCCGAAAAAGTATAAAACAATACAGAAGGGATGAATTTTCGATTGCTTTAACGAGCCGAACAAAACAAGCGCTCGATCTTTTTGTGCAATAATCCCTCAGGTCCAAAAAGATTAAAATCTAGAGGAGGGATAGCTCTTCCGGTCGTTTAACGAGCTGGAAGGCCAAAACTCGGCAAACTTTTCATATTTTACGAGTCAGGAGAAAAGAGCTCAAAGAAGACTTATCTTTTGAGGAACGAGTGATAAACAGGGATAGCAGCAGATTCCAGGTACAGGTTGGAATTTTCCAATCACGGCAGTGTCACAAGGATGGCTAAGTGAAATCACTCTTCGCAGCTGTTCCTCAAAATGGGTAAACAAACATATGGAGATGAACGATTGGCCAAATGAACGGATGGAGGTGAGACTGCAAGAACACGACCAAGGGCTTTAATATGGCTGTCAAAGGTTACATTTACCAAGGTTATTTACCGGTTCATTTTTTCTGGGTGAGCTTGAACTCTAGGGGAAGATTGCTCACAACTTATGTTTATTTTTTAACGAGCATGAACTGTGTGCTAAAACTGCTCGGATCTTGCGTTTATTTTTTAACGAGCATGAACATTGCTAAAACTGCTCGATTATACCAGTCATAATACAAGAAACGCCTCAGGTGAGATAGCTATTTTTTAAGGAGCTTTATCTCACGAAGCTATGCTCCTATTTGGCAAGTTTTGACTTTTGCCCCACATCCTTTCTTTATGCAAGCTGGAAACGGCTAATCCTACGAGTTTAGCGGGTTAGACCTACAGGTTTAAAGGGAGGACCTAAAAATTTAAAAAAATAAATAGTCGTCCCGTGCTTGCACTCCAAAAGGTTTGCATGCCCCCAGGTATAAAGTATAATTTCAAGGCTACCCCTCCTCTGTCCCACCTCTGTTTTTCTACTTGTCGTCTTGCTATATTTTTAACGATACTTGTCTTCTCGTTATTTTTTGGTGCCGACGGTACTTGTCTTCCCATTAGTTCACTTTTTGATTTTCGCAAGATCGCAACAGATGAAACATTGGCGTTACGGAGGGAGGTTTGCCTCTTACTTATTATCCGAAAAATGGTTTTATTCGCTAGCGCAAACTAAACTCTCTTTTCGGTGATGTCTATCATTAGGTTGCTAAGGATGGTGACTACTTGTTGCAGCAATTTCATCTCTTTCTTTGGAGGCTGCCCCTACTTATCCTTCAAAACATATGTTTTAATGGGTGAGGCTTGCCTTCAAAGATGGTGGCTACTTGCCGCTACAAATGGATCTCCTCCCTTGGCAGAGCCTACTTTTTTATACAAAGGTGAATGTCTTGGCAAACACATAACTTTGACAGAAGAATCTTGTTCTAGAACAACCTTCTCTTCCTTCCTTCGGACGGGGTACGGACTAGTCATATTCTCCTGCGGAAATTAACTTTACACCCAAGGTTTCCTCTGCCCAAGGCAGGCCAGGGTGCATGCCCCCTGGGTCCCAGTTCTTTCTTCCGAATCACTCGCATTCATCGGGAAGTAGAACCGGGGGTGGAGGCATTCCTTGAGTGAATAAACCGTTAAGGGATGGTATTTGACTATTTGCGATGCGTGATCCTGGAAATGAAAGTTGGTCTACGAGCTTGACCATTCTTCCTTCGTGCGGAAAACACATAACTCTGAAGAGTGAGGACACTATCGCCTCCATGCAATATATATAGTCTCGTCCAAGGAGTAAGTTATACACTAAGGGTCCCTGGACGACCATGACGTTCATATGAACTGTCTTCCCCTTCAATGTAACGGGAACATTGGGGAGAATCCCTAACGGGCGACTGGTTCCTTTATCAAAACCTGATAGATTTCTCATCTCAGGTAAAAGCGCCGGGGAACCCAGTGCTTTCCAAGCAATAGAGGAAAGGATACTCACAGATGCCCCTTCATCAATGATAGTTCCAGCCATTACCATTCTGTAGATTTGGACGATGATTCTGAATGGGATACTGGCTGGTAACCGGGGTCTGCCTAGTTGATTCCAATCAAAGGACACAACCAGGTTGCTTGGTGGTGGGACCGAATACACGGCCGGATACGACCCTGACGATGTTCCTTCCTGCGATAAAGGAATGGGCGCGTTGCCCTGATGCTCATTAGAGTCTTTGTTGATGAAAAGAATCTGGATGGTGTCATCCTTGTTCTCTTCAGTGAGGGTGTCATTTGAAGATGAATCTTCAACGACGGTGTCATTTGAGGATGAAACCTCTGAAGGAAGAACCGGGTCAACTGCCGTTTCGACCTTTAGACTTTCGTCTGGTCTGGATTCAGTAGGTTCATTCTCAATGACCGACATTTCAGCTGACCATTTGATCGGGCCAGCTGAATTTTCAACTATCGAGGGACTAGGCGCGAGTTTTTGATATCCAGGAGGAAGTTGTAACGGTGATACCGGACGATCTTCCAAAACTCTCTTTGCCTCATCCAAGAATGGACATCGGTGGATGGCGTGATCGCCTTCACACAGCATACAGGGTGATCTTGGTCTCCCTTTCCGTCCTTCACTCTCGCTAGTTGACGGACTGCAATCAACATGACTACCAGAGGTTGATGCTACCGGATTGTGCAACCTGGGGGACCAGTCCCTTAGTATCCGGGGAATACAAGGACAATCACGGTGGAAGTGGGTCCCTTTGCAAATGACACATGGCGATTTAGGCCCGGTCGGTGCAGTGTGTGGATTTTTGTCAGATGTCTTTTGCTTGCCCCCAGTCGCCTTCGCCATAGGCCCCTTCTGCTTCTTTTCTCTCTTCTTCTTTTCCTTCTTCTCCATGGGAGGCTGACTTTTGCCGGCTCTACCTTGCGAAGATGAAGGATCAGAGGAAGAATTGTAAGAAGTGGAAGGCTGGTGGGTAGCTCTAGACTGGTCTGACTGTTGATTCGACTGCTCAGGATTAGTGGTGATCTGAACTACATTAGTTGAAAAGAGCAATACAGGTAGGCCAATTGTCAATCCTGGAAGTGACAATGTGGCCATATGAGGCGCACCAACATCTCCCCAAGAGGAGAAGGGACTGGGACTTCCACCAAGGTGACTTCCTTGGTTGGTGGGCTCCATACTTTTCAACTGAAAGATCAACGCGGGAATAATAGGTGATTATGTTCCGTTTAAAATAAATTTTATTAACGACGCTTTAGACACAACTTTGCTTTTTCATGTTTTAAGAGTCGAGAAAAAGCTAAAGATGGCTCTAGTCTCCTTCGATGTTTTAACGAGCCCGAAGTGACAAATGCTCGGATGGACTTTTTCAGTTATAGAGTTTGAAAAAGGCCAAAAGAAACTACTCTGGAGTTCTAGGTAGAGGGTGTGCCAAACTTTTCGCGAAACCACAGAATACGTTTTACGGTACGGGTGGTCGATCTTCGTGAATGCTGTGTTCACTGCATCGCGATCAGTAGGGCGGCCGACACGACTTCCTAAGGATAAAGGATAAATGCCTATAGGGGTCTCCCAATATATGCGCGACGGTACGTGGGAGCACAAGTCCATATTAGTGCTATCGTCCCTCAGGAGGAATCACCCACCTTCGTAGAGATCGACAGTCACTACGTTTAACGACGCCGGAACACGTCTCTAGCTTAGACCTCTATGTGTTTGCGTTATGTTTCAAAGCGTTGTTAAGTAAATTGGATTTATTTTAATGTTGATCTTGCTTAGCAGTTTGCCTTTAAGGATCACCACGAGATGTATGTAACAAATTCCTGAATGCAGTCTAAGATGAGAAGCAAACTTTTCAATCTTTCAACTTTGAAAATCTTAACTACTGAGGAGAAGAAAGGAAAATCTTTTCACACAGATCATAGAGCACACACTAATGCAAAATTTCCTAAATCAGCATGCAAACAGTCAAATGCAAAATGCACAATGCATGTATTTTCTTTTCCCTTTCTTAATGTTGATGTATTACAAAAAGAAAGTTGTTATATAACTTTGATTTCGATTTCAAGCGAAAGTAAACAAGCTAGTCCAAAATCAAAAGACACCTTAAGATTTACTTGTTTAAACACTGGAAATGCATGAAATCAAACCATAATGACGAAAGTAAAAGACCAATCAGCTATGGACAGCAACCAAGCTAACTCTTAAGATCAGCAAAAATGCCTAACACAGGTTCGGATCTAAGAGGCCAAAGCAAGACTAGTTTACTCTTCGTTATGGGAAATTGTAAATGATGTAAGAAATACAAAAGAACAAGTAAAATTTCGTTATATAATAGAGGCGGAATGATGGCAAGTAAGGTTGGTTTCAGAACAGGTACAAGACTGGCAACTGGCTGCAAAATCTATAGTGAAAACAGGCAAGAAAAAAGGAGGAAACCCCAAATGCACAAGGCAAAATTGGGCCAACGCAGGTGCTGCACAGCCAGTCTGGCTCTCAGCGCAGGTAGCCCCTTCGGGACCTGCGTTGCAAAGCAGGTAGCCTGTGTACTACCTGCTTTGGAAAACGAAAGTTGCGTTTTCTCAGTTTCCGGGTCACAATTTTCTCAAAAATTCACAGTTTTTGCTCAAATCAGAAGCTATCAGTCAAGCACACACTAAGGGATGACAAGGAAGATGAAAAGCTATCACTAAGAGCTTACAAGGATCCTTGTAGATCAGCTCTTCAAATCATGAACATGCTCAGAAATGAGCTAGAGTAGCTGCCCTCTACTTCGCTTTTGATATAGTCAAAAGCTTTTCGATTTGGTACTCTTTTGTTCAGGAAATGAATAGCAAAATACTACAAACAATCAAACAGATACGATCCCCAGTGGAGTCGCCAGTTTGTTGTAGGGAAAAGTATCCGATTCGGATGACCCTATCCCACTCTAAGGGTGATAGTACCTCAGCAACAACTGTAAATAAAACTACTTAAGGTTTACTTCTTTATGAAAGCAAGAGAGAATGAAGAAATGCACTAACCGTTGCCTTGCGCTTAATGTCAAATCCAAACTCTTCTCTTTGCTGCTTGTTCCCAGCTCCTTGCTCTTTTGCTGGCCCAGCTACGATGAGATCCTGCAAAATAACAAAGAAGGAAACTACAAGAAGCATGCAATCATAACTGATTCAAGGATTAGCATAAATCAAATATACAATTATCACAATACATCATTGAAACAAGTGCATATAGAAGAACCTCAATAGCTTTTATTAATGGAAGAAGTAAAGTTCTGAGAGTGTTACAACCATTGAAGGCCCCAATCCAGCAACACCTCCCAGCAGAAAGAATTTCTCCTCTTCACCTCCTTCAAGCAATCACCCAATAGTTCTATAGTGAAACCAACAGCATATCATTACTTTGCACAAAATCCCAGCCTCCTGAGCTCATAGGAGAGAGCTCAATATATAGATGAATTGAGAAAGGATGAGTCAGCTTGCAACTGGTGTGTAGCTGCCTTGTGTCCTCTCTCTCTTCAGTTGATCTTTAGTTCTTGAGTCCACTTGGAGAACCTTGCTTCCACTTGGAGAAACAGAGCCTCTGACTCATCAGAAGGTGAAATCCCTGATCCAAGTGTCATTTTTGGAAGATTCCAGAGCAATGACTCAGTGAGCCACTTGTCCCATCTCGCTCAGCGCAGGTGGCCTTTGTTCTACCTGCTTTGCAACACAGGTACACCATGGAGGAGTTGAGTTTCAGCGCAGAAGCCTAGTGGAGCACCTGCTTTGATTTCAGGATTGCTTGTTTTTGAGTGTTTTCAGGTGGAGAACTGATCTGAGAGCTGTTGGTTTGCTGACCTTGTTCCTCTAGGGGTAGGAACATCATGTTTTAGGGACTTTGGATCCCTTGGATTATTGACAATTCATGCCTAATGCTGCCAGGCACAAAATTGTCTATAACAGATGCCCCCTAAAGTATGAGGTCGTTTATCGGGTGAAATGCTTTATTAGGAGGATCCGAAGTTCATTCAATCTGCTGAGAAGTGTCCTGTAATAAGATACAATACAATACATTATTTTTCATTTTTCATGATCTAGCTGAGGCGGGCATTCCCATGCTCAACTTTATAAATTCATTTTGGTACATAGCACAGACGATCGTCTGATGATAGACTGATAATTCTCTGCTAAAATTATCATCCTTTGAGAAGGATGATCATCTGCTGCAATGATGCACATATCAAATGTCTTTATATCCTGAATATATATCGCAGCCCGGATGGATGAAACTAGATCTGGGGTCTTCAATCTCTTCCGATCTTCACTCGATGTACAAGTCGATCCATGTGAGAATTTCTTGAAGTCGAACATGGAAAGACATCGCTTGATTACCGGTCAATGATGTAAACCGTTAACAAGCGCGAGAGGAATCACCGATAAGGATGATGACCCTCAAGGTACGGCAGTACAATTCACATGGTGGGAATAAAGGACTTGGCGTCGACCACCATGCCAAATCTTCTGGTCGAAGGTCATTGATGTATACCTGTCGCCGGAAGTGAGAAACTTGCCATTGAGGCATGCAAGCTTCAAAGTACTGAAGGGGTTGTTCCTAGATCAACGCCTTGGATAATGAGCTGATGTCGACAAGGAGCGATCCGTCAAAGGAGGGCCTTAATGAATCCCACATCAGTGACACGGAACGGAGCTAGTGATTGTGATGAGGTGAAAACAAACTGTGATGTATGATTCAGGGTGGCGGTCATGAAATGGATGAAGGACAATGTATGGAAGTGGATGGGACATGGTTGACTCTTTGCAGAACAACATCTCTTGAACATATAACGACACTGATGTGATGGATCGGTAGCATTACCCCAAATGTGGATGGTGTGGCGAGGACCATGGTGATGAGACCGGTGAATGAAACAACCCAACCCGATGTGATACGGAGGACAAAGTGTCATCCCACTCTATGCACTTGGTTCTTTTGGGTCCCTATGACTAAGTTCCACTTAATCATCAAAATCCCCTTACATCGATTTTTTTTTTAATTGTAAATACATAGGAGTTATGAAATTCTGATCTCTGAGATGCCGTTATGTTGAGGTCATCATATCCACGTGGTGCCTCCTGAGTGGTGACAAGTGTCACATGGATTTTCCTCACTAGGCCACTTAAAAATGCTAAAATTGACTGCCATGTGTCATATACCGCCACGTCATGTTGACTTCATCTACCTCATTAGCTTCTCAGGGCCAATAAACAACCACCATGTTTCCTTTGGAGGAGAGAGAAAGGTTCCTTGTGTCCTTTGGTTTTTCAGGGATTTTCTTTGTAATTCCCCTTCTCCGCAACTTTGGCGATTTTCAAAGAATTTCATTTGTTAAGGAGTTACAAAACTCAGAGGTTCTGACCTGATGAGTTTCTGATACACCTTCCTTCTGACTGCCTGCTTTGATATTCCATTTCAAATCTACTTTTAAATATATCACTGAGGTCTCTTATGTTCAGACCTCTGATATCCCAAAATGCCTATATGCCTTTCCTAACAGTCCTTCTAATATCAGGTCCCGAAGTGTTGAGCCTTCTCCAAAATTGGCATCCTAATGTTCAACCTTTCCCTTTTTATTTCGGCCTCTGAATTTGGCTCTCCCTTTTGGCTTTGGCCTCTGAATTATGGCTCTCCTTTTGTTATTCAACCAATATTGCACCAGTCCTCCTTTGTACTAGGGATGAAAGATAGTACCACTTGACCCAAATGCAAGACGATATGACAAGTGACAACATCGGGTCCAATTGGGGACAGTGCCTTGATGTTAAGGTGCTGAGAACCTATAGACTAGTAGCCTTCACCATTGGGCATGGATTCAAAAAATATATTGAACTTGTAAAACTAGAAAATATCCCTAGAAATTTATTTGTTGGGAGTCCTCTTCTCATAATACTTGAAATGCATAACTATAACTTCTAAAAATTGGAAATTAAAAACTCACATAGTGAGTTTATTTATGTACAACTCCTACTTATATACAAGGCTCAATTCACCCAAGTGAAGTCAACCTTCCAATAATACCATCCCAACATCTGAGTACCGGACCTTATGTCATTGTTCTCTAGAATGTTAACAATCAAAATAGGCATGCAACATATGGACTTTTCAGGTAAAACATTTATCACATGCCCCATAATTGAGACATGTTGCTGGCAAAAGAAAGATGTCATATATTCAGCTACTAGATCATAGAACTGATGAGAAAAATTTACAGTCGCCTCCCTTTCTTGAATAGTTTCCAGACAAGAATCTTTCTGCAAAAGGTAGCCACAAACACTGCTTGGATCTTCAAATTTGTGTTCTTCTTGAAAAAATTGTTGCTAGTAACTTTCCCCTCACTTGTTGGTAAGAAAATCCCTTTGAAAATCTACAACAATCTCATCCTCCTCTGAATCATATGAACCATAAATCAAAGAATTTTCATCAAATTTATTACTGGCTTCTTGAGATTCAAAAACAAAGGTAGTTATAAACATGGGCAAATAAAATTGATCGACATCCACTGATATATACTCATAAGAAGAGGTTGTATTTATTTTTTGGGAATAATTTTATTCTTATGGTTGCCTTGGGCATATTTTAATACCTTGCTCTCCATCTAAAGGATGCAAATCATAAACTAGAGCCTATTTGTTAATCCCATTATCAGCTTCCTCTTTTTGAGCAGCTTCCCATGATTGGGACTATTGTGGTTCTACAACACCAAACTCCCCATCCGAGTCATACAAATGATATAAAGGAGAACCATCAAGTTCAACAAAATACGATCTCTGAGGGTTTATTTGTAGCTTAACAATGTCTCATTATTCCTTTTCTTGATTGTTGGGCGGTGCTTCTTTTTTTTTCTAAATAAGACTGAGCTATTATATTACAGCAAGAACAAAAATTACATCAGCAGTATTACAACAGAGCTGAGGCTCTGTAAAACCTGTCGTAGGATAGACAGTAGACTCAGGAGTATGCATTTCCAGGATTACAAAAGATCAAAACCAGAGCGACATTCATGAAGCCGACACATGGACTGAAGTACATGAGGACTGAAACAACAGAAACACATGGAGTCTGAAACAACTGTAGATAACCGAAACTGTGACAGAGAAGGACAGAGATACATAGTGACAAAGTGCAGACACATATAAGATAGCGTAAGGAGCAGACAGAGAGAAAATTCCTTGCTGAGAAACCTGGAGCGCGAGCTGGGCGTACTATTCATCATCAGTGGTTTGCGGGTCGTCCTCCTTCTTGCAACGGGGAGGCTGGTGGATGGCCTTGCCAACGTTGCGCTGCACAGGTTCGCTCGGGCCTGCTCCAGGATCTGGGGAGAGGCTGTCTTGAACAGGGCGCAGAATGTCAATGGCGGGAAGTTGCATGTCAACTGTGGGTGCTATCCCAGGAATCCGCGGAGGGCTGGCGCGAGGAGCTTCATCTTCACCCCAAGGATTGCTGCAGTGCTCCACCGAAACTGTGACAAAGAAGGTGGAATTGGACAATGTACATGGAATGCGGTATCTTACCATTGGGTGCTCAGAGTGCCCGCATTCCATTCGCTCTTGAAAATCCGCCGCTCTTCCTCTGCCCGGAGGCCTTCCCCTGGTTCTTCTGCGCTCAGAAGAAACTTCAATTGAGGAGGAGGGAGAAGGGGCATGCCTCTGAGACGGGGCTCTGCCACTGTAACTACCACGCCGACTGATTCCTCTTTGGCGTTCTCGCTGCATGATGGTAATGTGCGGGTGGCAAGTATGCTCACGCGAATTGTCGCTCTGAACCAGACTCCCAATCCTCAAACGAGACTGCGGGTAGCAGGTATGCAACACCGCCAAGCTCCCAAACTCTTGACCAGACTGCGGGTATGCCCCCAAATTGCCCAAATCTATGGCCTCTAAACCATCACAGTCGCTCTCAGAACCAGAATGGGAGCCGAAACAGTGAGCCTCCGCCACCTCCCTCAAGACCAGAGCAGGAACAAACGAGAAATGCGGGAGAATGTCCGAGAACCTCTGGCTTTGAAGCGCCATGTTCCGGTTCTCAAGGCGAGCAGTAAATGTCGAGGGGACGCTTCTGCTGTGAGCCATGTCCCTCCTCCTTAAATGCTGCATGCTGTGACGATGTGGGCGAGTCCTCCTTGTGTACGTGGCTTGTCCGGGCGGACACATGCCCTGCTGACAAGCCATGAGCCATTTATAACTAACAACCACCCGCATCCGGGGGGGAGAGGTCCTTTTGCACCAAGGTGCTGCAGTCTTTTTTGAGTTGTTCATCTTCAACTATGTCCAGGGAGCCTGAAAAATATGGTGAAGTCTGAGAAACTCCTTGGTTGGCCATTCTGTCGGCTACCTGATTTGCTGTTCTTCGCACATGCTGAAAGGTAATGCTATGTGGATTTTTGAGCTTCGCTTCCAAGGATTCCAACCTGCTTAGAAGTCTCCAGCTGGTTGCTACTTTGTCCGCTGTCGCCCCTGCTTGAATTTTCTTGGCTGCAGTGATTAGGATGAGAGAGTCGCCTTCCACCTCAAGAGGGAAGAAGTGTTGTTGCTCTGCTTGGGCGGTGCTTCTTGATGAAAGTATATGTTTTCTTATAGTTGAGCTCCATAAATATCTTCAACAACATCATTAGTCTTGGAAATATTTTCAACATTAAAAAAATCACAACAATCTTTAAACAAAGAAGTTGGTGGATATAATCTTTTGTAAAAACAACTAAATGTTGTGTGAAAGCTCTTTAAACAAGATATGTTGCCATGAGGTAACAGACAAAAAATGTAATGGGGCAAATTTTTTGGCCAAGAATGCAGGAAGAGCCATTTTGAAAACCCCTTTAGGTGAGAGATGTCAGGGTTGCATTCAGGGGGGTTTTTCTGTCAAGAAGTGTCAGAGTGAGTATGAGACCTTTTGAAAGTCAGGATGATCAAATGAAGATTTAAACAATGGAATCTCCAAGGTGAGAGATATTCAACCCACACCCCCTCTTGCTGACTTAACCAAGGGGTGTACAAGTGCCATACCCAAAGAAAAATATTTTGATTCGTTCCCCGATAACATCTCCAAAAGATGTTGTAGCTCCTGGAGGCAACCCCCGGGTTGAGGAGAGGTCAATGCCTATGAAATCTTAGTGTCTCTTGAATATAATTCATTGTTTCTCAAGAGATAAATGTAAAATGATTTTAAATCTGGTTCAATTTCCTTTCACATAGGTAGATTCAAACATACACATACACAATATGGATCATACCAAGAGGTAATGTTCAAGTCTAGTGGCCTACACACAGTAAATGCAACTTAATTTATCATTGCAGTAAAGATGGGAAGGAGAAAAATAAGGAAGGAACTCAGCACAGAGGGCTAGACAGACCCAAAATCCTAAGCAGTAAATCCTAGTAGAATCATGAAAGAATAAGGAAATGAAGTGCAAAAATTATGGAGTGCATTTTAAGGTTTCCAACTCAATATTTCACAGGTACTTTCTGCTACAATATAACATAGTAAATATGCAATCTCGCAAGTACTGTCTGCTACAACATAACATAAGTAAATATATGATTTATAAGTGAATCTAGCAACTACAACTTACACAATTTATAATGAAGATAAACACGCATGAAGTGACATATAGAGGAAGAACACATACTACATATTCTTATGCTTGGAACCACCAAATCTTCTTAATTAATCTTCAAAAATGGAGTCCATATCATAGGCTCAAACTGGTGAAATTTGTAGAACAATTACCACCTCAGGAACAAGAAGTTGAACCACAAACTTGGAACCTCTCTCTAAAAACAGAATTTGGAATCACTGAAAATAAAGAATTAGGAATCTTTGAGTACATAATTTGGGAACCATTTTAATCAGTTTCTTCTCCCTTTTTATAGGGAGAAACAAAATAAGGACAACTTACAAAATATATGAAAATGTTACAACTATCTGAATTACACAGTTGTTTGAGTGTGTGACTAACCTCACTGTCTAAATGATTACCTAACCGACTCGATTTTTCTGAGCGTGAGACTAGCCTATATGTCCTAATGATTATCTAACTGACTCAATTCTTTTCTTAAAAATGAAAAAATTAACAAAACATGAGAAATAGGAGGTGTCATGATTGACACAACAAAATATCTCCATGTTGATTCCTCTGATTTCCTTAGGTGAACTCAGGCTCTAGTGTCTGGATTAGTGGTGGGATGATGATCTGGCCATGCCTATGTTATGAAATTCCTCCACAATTACCTCCCACTTATTCTTGTCGCTTTCTCCCTCTAACCACTTAAATTCCCTCTTTCTAGAGCAAGTTGTGATTTGGTGTGGGGGAGTGGAGGCACTCTATAATTTAGTTGTTGACCCTGTTAGTGTCTAATAATCATAGTGATCGAATGTACTCTTTCCATGTGGTTGATAGGGTCATTAGGTCAAATTGTTATATTTTCAAATAAAATTTGACATGTCTTTTTGTTGTCAAATGAATCTTGAGTCATGTCCTAGGTGTCATTACTACTCCCTCCATTTTTAAGGCCATAAAATGTCATCATGGTCATGTCATCATTCCTTGTGATAGGTCATAAAATGAGTGTCTTGGTCATAATTTTGGTCATTAAGTCATTCACATGCATACTTAAAGGGTTCAAAGTTCCAAATCATGGTTAAGATATGCATTAGGTGTCATCATTTTCTCATGTCATCAAAATCTACATGGGAGTTAGTAATTAGGGATAAGTTTGTAAAAAAGGTATCAAAGGTACATTTACCCCACATGGAGATGTAACCTTTCCAAACAAAGTAATAAAGTTACAGTACACTACCTCATCAAGTCACTTTTCAAAGTACATGATAATGTCACACCATCACCAAAGCAAAAAATTGAGTTTCAAGCTATTAAAAGACCATCCAAGCATTCAACAACTTCATTTCATCCTCCAAGAGCATTGGCAAAGAAGAAAGAGCAAGACAAGGAGCCATCTCCTTCACAAACACACAAGGACTCTACTGACCCTATAGCTGCAAGTATTGATGAGAATAGAGAATATTGGCTTGAAAAGGTCAATGAGCACTTAGAGAAGTTGTTAAAGAAGGCCAATAGAGATGTCACTATGCAGAGAAACATGGCCAGACATTACCATGCTAGGAATTTGATTTCTAGGGCTAAGGTTAAGAACATGAAGAAAAAGCTCAAGAAGACCCTAAGCAAGCTCAAGAAGAGGGACAATTTAGACCTTCTAGTTGATGCCTCCTTAGTGGCATAAAATTGGCTTAGAAAACAAGAAAAGGCATCAAAATTTTGAATTTTTGAGTATTTTTGCACACAGTCAAAAGGGTCACTCTCAGAAATGCAGCATGCCCACGCTACGCTTTTTCCCAGGACCTCCAAATGACAAATGGAAAACATGTACATGTGTCTTATGGTTAGTATATCTCATAAATCTACTTTTGGTATCTTGTCAGCTCATGGATTTGTAGGAAAAGGTCGAAAACCACTAAAATTTCACCTTTCTACCACTATTTTTGGTCACACGCTACGCTTCTGGAGTAGTTGTGGAAAATTGAGTTTTAAGTGGTCTTGGATACTTGGTAATCATAGTGCGGAGCTAGTGTACACCATTTTACAGTGATATTAAAGACAGTTGCAGCTATAATCTTGGGATTCCTGTGGTATGCTTGTTGACAGTGTTTCTTCTTAGTTCTATCATCAATTTGAAAGTTTATTTCTCCTTGAAACCATATGTATGTGTTATCACCAAAAATTGATCATCTATCCATAATTTACTAGATGGATCGAAGTACACCATGTAGGGCCAATTTTACCATAGTAAAATTGCTTTCATTATTAGAAATTACTTAATAAACCACATTTGTTAAGTCATTTATAATTAATCCCATGAAGAATAATTAAATAAATCACTATTTATTTAATTATCTTCTAGGAATAATTAATTAAACCATTGTTTTAACTAATATTCCTTGTCATATTTGACCGAGTTATGAGAAATAAATAGATAAATCATTAATTATCTTATTTTACTCTAGGATAATTAATTAATCACTAATTAGTTATTATTCCTTTTCAAGTTTGACTAAATCCCCTAGGAATACTTAAATAAATCATTATTTGTTTATTAGTCCTTAACCATATTCCTTGAGATGATAAATAAATCATTTATTTATTAATTTTTTCCAAATAAAAGTTTAAATACTTTTTCCCTCCAACCAAATATAGTAAAATATTCCTAATGGTTAATTCTAGAATTTGGTTAATAATATTTTATTATTTCCCATTATTCGAGAATAACCTAATATTTTGTTATAAATAGAAGGGTTTTACATTCATTCTTCACTTTCTATCATTTTCATTGTTGCACTCACTGTTGTAACTCTAATTATTATCACTGTCACACACCATTTTTCTTTTCCATTTGAGTTCTCATTGAACTCAAACATTTTGTTTGTTGGGTTTTACACATTATAGAGGAGAGAGACTCTACAAAAGATGAAGACATTGAGGATAGCCAAGAACCCATCCCATAGAGGGGGACTGGTAACATTATTTGTTCCCTTCAGAGGTGTTGTTTAATAAAATATATTCTTTATATATCTGGTTTCCATTGGATTATTGGAGCTAATTGTGCTTATTTCTTTCTGTTGTTTAACTATTTCTATTGCATATATCAAGGCTTTGGCATGTTTTGTTTCTATCATTTGTTGCAGATCTATAGTGTTTAACAACCATTTTTACTGTTAGGGATATTTTTCATCCACAACCTTAAGTGATTTCTTTTCGTACACCTTCGAGAAGAATACTTATTAACAAATTGGTGACTCCATTGTGTTTTTAATTTTGATTCAGAAACCTCGGCGACCTTCAGTTTTCAGCTTAGGGTTTTTCTTTTTTAGTCTATTAATGTTGTTTACTAGTATTCTAACCCTATATCAGTCAAATTTCTAACTTTCGCAATTTTTCTAGTTATTTCGCAGGTCACATGAACCATCTGTGAAAAAGACGACAAATTTTTCCGAGACTTGCTGCTTCAGAACTGAGGAGCAGAAATCACACTTTTCTTCCCCAAAAGTGCAATCTGGAAGTCTATAACGCACTTTTTGGCCCAAAAAGTGTGATATCCCCCTAAACAAGTGAGTACCTGCGATTTTAGGGTTTCTTGGATTTTTTCTGATCTGTTTCTAGGTTTTTCCGAGAGTTGTCTGTTGGGTTGGTTGACCACTGTCTTAGCCCGCTTAGGCCTTGATCTACTTGGTTTCACTCATCCAAGTGGAATTTATCCCCTTAGAGCTTCTAGTATGCTTCCACCTTTATAGGAGGAGTTTAATCGAGTAAGAAGTCTGAATTTTTGTAGAGCTTTCAGCCATGTTTTCCAGATGTTAGAAAATTATATATTACAGAGCATTGGAACACATAAAATATTGCAAAAATATAAACACAGAAAACACATAAAACAAGAGAGACACAGATATACGTGGTTCACCCAGTTTGGGCTACATCCACGGAGAAACAACCAGTCCTTCTTTATTATATTATCCAGCAAACTGAAGAGATACAACCTACAGCAAATCCGTTGTAACACCCTCTTCGCTCTCAATCTCCTCTCTCTTCTTCACTCAGAATACAAATATACATAGACACAATACAATTCCCTCATATATAGTGAGGGGTTGCCTTCTAGGGCAAAAAACCCTAAATTAAACATAACTTCTACCGTCAGATCATCCGCCTAATGAACGGCTCAGATTGACTAGAAATTACTAGACTTTTACAAGGCAATTTTGCATCTATTTTTAGCTTTGGGGGCGTTGCCCCCAAACCCCCGCCGGGGGATTGCTAGCCCCCGGACCCCCTAGCCAGGGGGGATTAGCCCCCCCGCGTGGAGGGGTGTACAGTCTTCCTGGGGTATACATCTGCCTAAGACATTTGAATACAAAAGATAATCAGGCTCCACACCCAACAATCTCCCACTTGGAGACTGATTATAGCAACTCCACCGCTGCTTCATTTGCTAGACAATGACTCCACTTTGGACCTGGTTGTTTCTCACCTTCTTCATCATACTTGAAGACCAATTGAAACTGAGTAGATTCTCAATTTATACCTAGTTACAACTTTTGTTAGCATATATGCAGGATTCTGGCTAGTGTGTATCTTTTCCAGCTTCAACTGTCCACTTCCAATGCTGATCGTATGAAATGGTACTTGAGCTGTATATGTTTAGTCTTGGAATGAAATGCAGATTTCTTTCCAAGATGTAGGGAACTTTGGCTGTCACTGTATAACCTTCCCAACTCTTGCTTCTCGCCCAATTCATCCAGAAACCTTTGTAACCAAATCATTTCTTTACTAGCCTCTGTAGCAGCAACATACTCTGCTTCTATTGTTGAAAGTGCAACAACACTTTGGATTTTTGAAACCCAACTGACAGCTATTCCACCTACAGTAAACACATACCCTGTTGTGCTCCTCCTGTTATCTCTATCACCTACCATATCTACATCAACATATCCCTGTAGAGCAATGTTTGAACCACCAAAGCATAATGCTTGATTTGTGGTACCTCTCAAATACCTGAGAATCCACTTCACTGCCATCCAATGTTCTTTTCCTGGATTGTTCATGTACCTGCTTACAACTCCCACTGCATGTGCAATATCAGGCCTTGTACAGACCATTGCATACATTAAGCTTCCAACTGCTGATGCATATGGAAATTTAGACATATGAGCCATTTCTTCGTGAGTCTTGGGACATGCCTCCTTACTTAATTTGAAATCGCTAGCCAAAGGTATACCAACTGGTTTTGCATTTTGCATATTAAACCTTTTCAACACCTTTTCTATGTACTCACTTTGAGACAATGTTAATTTGTGATTCTTCCTGTCTCTAGTTATTCTCATACCAAGGATTTGTTTTGCAGCACCCAAATCCTTCATTGCAAATGAATTTGCCAATTTTCTTTTGAGCGCATTTATTTCCTGCATGTTAGAACCTGCAATAAGCATGTCATCTACATACAATAACAATATAATATAGCTGTCATCATTTTTCCTTTTGAGATAAACACAATGATCAAAGTGACATCTAGTATAACCTTGTTCAGACATAAACCTGTCAAATTTTAGATACCACTGCCTTGGAGCTTGTTTTAAGCCATACAAGCTCTTCTTCAACCTGCACACTAGTTTCTCCTTCCCTTTTACCTCATATCCTTGTGGCTGCTGCATATATATCTCTTCCTCCAAATCCCCATGGAGAAAGGTTGTCTTTACATCTAACTGCTCAAGATGCAAATCTTCAGCTGCTACTAGACTTAAAATAGTTCTAATTGAAGTCATTTTAACAACAGGAGAAAATATTTCATCAAAATCAATACCTTTCTTCTGTGAAAACCCCTTCACTACAAGTCTAGCTTTGTACCTTTGTTTTCCTCCATGTTCTTCCTTCAGCCTGTAAACCCATTTATTCTGCAATGTTGTTTTACCTGCAGGAAACCTGACTAAGTCCCAAGTCTAGTTATGTGCTAAGGAGTCCATCTCTTCTTTCATGGCTTGCTCCCACTTCTTCCTGGTTTCTCCCTGCACTGCTTCTTCATAACATTCTGGTTCACCAGAATCAGTCAACAATACATAATATAATGAAGGAGAGTATCGTTCAGGGGGTCTACTTATCCTGGTAGATCTTCTAACACCACTTTTCGATGTTTGAGGAGCTTGTTGCTGTTGTGGTTGTTGTTCTAGCTGCTGATCATTATGATTTTTAGGCACCATCACTTTTCCTGTGATATCGTCAAGCACCGTGTATTCTCTATTTTCTTTCTCTTGTTTCTTTTCCTGCAACTGATTCTTATACAAGACCTTTTCATTGAATATTACATCTCTGCTCCTAATATTTTGTTATTTTCATAATCATATAAGCGATAACCAAAATCATTAACACCATATCCAATAAAGGTACATTTCTTTGATTATGCCTCAAGCTTTTTTCTATTTTCTTTGTTAATGTGGACAAAAGCTTCAAAACGAAAAGTCTTTAAAAATGAGTAGTTTACCTTTTTACCTATCCATGCCTCCTTTGGAATACCACCATCCAAGGAACTTGAAGGCCCTATGTGTATTAGGTAAATAGCAGTATCTACAGCATCTGCCCAAAATTGTAAAGGAAATCCTGCATGCAATCTCATGCACCTTGCACGCTCCATGATTGTCCTGTTCATCCTTTCTGACACACCATTTTCTTGTGGTGTTCCTAGAACTGTCTTCTCTCTGTGAATTACATTCTCTGAACAGTACCTATCAAACTCTTTGCTGCAATATTCACCTCCATTATTTGATCTGAGACACTTCAACCTTTTCCCTGTCTCATTTTCAACCAAATCTTTCCATTTCTTGAAAGTATCAAATACATCAGATTTATTTCGAATACAATAAATCCAGGTTTTTCTGGTTGCATCATCAATAAAAGTAACATAATAACGAGAGCCACCAAGAGATGACACCTGAGCAGGGCCCCATACATCAATATCCACAAGCTCTAATTTTTCACTCTTCTTTTCTTTCCCAACTCTAAGGAATCTGATTCTCTTCTGTTTTCCATAAACACAATTCTCACAGAATTCTAAATCAACATGCTTCAAACCTGGCAAAAAATTTCTTGAGTGAAGAATCTACATCCCCTTATCACTCATGTGCCCGAGCCTATGATGCCACAATGTCGTATCTTCTCCTGTAGAGATTAAAGCATTAACAGAATTAGAAATGCCATTGCATAAATACAATGTACCAACCTTTTCTCCTTTCGCTATTACCAGGGATCCTTTAATGACCTTATAGGTTTTATCTGTGAAAGTAGTTATGCAACCTTCACCTCCCAACTGCCCTGTTGAAATCAGATTTTTCTTCAGATCTGGAACATACCTTACTTCCTTCAATAGCCATTGATTTCCATTTTGTTGTTTTATGAAAACTGTACCCATTCCAACGATTTTACAGGGTTTATCATCACCCAATCGAACTTGTCCAAAATCTCCTTGAACATAGTCATGAAAATGTTTCTTATCAAGTGTGGCATGGAATGAGGACCCTGAATCTATCACCCAGGCATCAATAATATTTTCTAATGAAAGAATCAAAGCATCTTGCAACACATCACATGTTACATTCACTTCATGATTAGTTTCTTGCTGCACATCTCCTTCTTTTCCCTTCCGAGACTTGCAGTCTTTCTTCAGGTGTCCTTTCTTCCTGCATTTCCAGCACACTATCCCCGATCTGGACTTGGATCTGCCTTTTCTTGACTTACTGTGATATCCTGGGCTCTTTCCTCTTTCCATTTTTCTTCCCCTAGTCTCTGCAGTCAAAGCATTACCTGATGTCTCACCAGAGCTTTTCTGTTGCATTTCCTCACTAAGGATTGCACCAACAACATCATCAAACTTTAAAGTACTAGATCTAGAGACAGAGTTACTAACAACCATAACTAAACCATTCCAACTTTCTGGAAATGAGCACAGAAATAACAGAGCCCTAACTTCATCATCAAAATTTACCCCTAGAGAACTTAACTGACTTGTAACTGTATTAAAATCATTTAAATGATCTGCAACAGATCCAACTTCTGACATCTTCATATTAAATAAATGCTTCATAATAAATACCTTATTTGACGCCGAGGGTTTTTCATATAGTTTGGCCAATGCCGACATTAAACCCTGTGTTGTCATTTCCTTTGAAATATTAAACGCTACCGACACTGCTAGGCACAGCTATATTGTTCCAAGTGCATTTCTATCGAGAATATCCCATTCTGTGTCTGTCATACTCATCGGCTTCTTTGTCTTTCCGCTCAATGGTAGGTACATATCTCTCTGATACAGATAATCTTCCATCTGCATCTTCCACAGCTGGTAGTTTTGGCCGTTGAATTTTTCGACCCTAAACCTACCATCTTCCACCATTGCTCCCACTCGAACTAGGAACCCTTCTCTCCTGCGAGTTTATCAGCCAAATAGACCTTCGGCTCTGATACCAGTTGTTAGAAAATTATATATTACAGAGCAATGGAACACATAAAATATTGCAGAAATATAAACACAGAAAACACATAAAATAAGAGAGACACAGATATACGTGGTTCACCTAGTTTGGGCTACATCCATGGAGAAACAACGAGTCCTTCTTTATTATATTATCCAGCAAATTGAAGAGATGCAACCTACAGCAGATCCGCTGTAACACCCTCTTCGCTCTTAATCTCCTCTCTCTTCCTCACTTAGAATACAGTTATACATAGACACAATGCAATTCCCTCATATATAGTGAGGGGTTGCCTTCTAGGGCAAAAGACCCTAAATTAAACATAACTTCTACCGTCAGATCATCCGCCTAATGAATGGCCCAGATTGACTAGAAATTACTAGACTTTTACAAGGCAATTTTACATCTATTTTTAGCTTTGGGGGCACTGTCCCCGAACCGTCGCCGAGGGACTGCTGGCCCCCGGACCCCCCAGCCGGGGGGGAATTAGCCCCACCGGGCCCTCACGGGGGGGGAAAGTCCCCCCCCGCACCCCCCCACGTGGAGGGGTGTATAGTCTTCCTGGGGTATACATCCGGCTGAGACATTTGAATACAGAAGATAATCAGGCTCCACACCCAACACTAGATCTGTACCTTCCTTTTTCAGATCTTCATATATAGGTTGTTTCCATCCAAAGTTCCCTCTTGAACCTTGTTTGGTCATTTGCCTTAGGGTGCCACTGTTTTCCCTAGGTTTCACACCCATCTCCCTCTCTTTTTCAGTGATTTTCTTCATTGGTTTTTTGTTGTTGCTGCAACACTTTCTAGCAACATAGTGTCATTTGATCCCAGTCACACTAACACTTAGATATCTTGGCATTTTTTGTGTGTTTTCAGTTGATTTCACCACTAACCAGCACAGTTTTTGCAAACGCAGTTTGGGTGGTGTTTAGATAGTTGATTTACTTTCAGTTTGTTTACAGTATTTCAACAATATTTTTCTTTTTTCAAACACGATTTGGGCTTAATTAATAAACACACTTGCACTCACATGCACACCTTAATCGAAGGGCACTTGGTTTATACTGCGAAGACAAGACTTAACTTAATTAATTTATCTCCCCAAAAAAATACAGAGACATTTTGTTTATCTCCCTTCCCCATTTCTATGTCACTTGTGTTGTACAACCATAGCACCACCAAGGCATTTGTTGCGGAGCCTCTTAGGCCTTCATCCCCAGTTTCCACTTGGGCGTATTACTCCTCCCCGTAGGGTTCGAGTTAGCTCTCTCCCAAGTCCCCATACTGACTCTTCTTCTGGTTCATCTGATTCCAAGCCTCCTTCACCGCATACCGTCATCATGTCAGGACCCATTGCAGGTGCAGGAAACCAACCTGGTGGTGGCTCCAAGTCTACCCCTTAGTCGCATCTAGCGGAACCGTTATAGGAACCATTCCGACAACTCCTTTTCCACCTTTCATGGTTAGTCTAAGCCTCCCAGATTTTAGCTAGTTGATTAATGACCCTATACACCACGATGCTGGTTGGCCATCTATTACAATTAAGCTTCCCTCCAACATTCCCAAGTTTGAGGGTAATTCTAGAGAGGACCCCACCAATCACGTTCACTCCTTCCATATGTGGTGTTCATCCAATTCCATCACCGATGATTCCATTCATCTTTAGTTGTTCCAATGCACGCTCACTAGAGATGCTACAAAGTGGTATGTTGACCAACCCGCTGCTTCTCATTCCACTTTCGCGACGCTTGCTAAAGCATTCCTTTCATACTTTCAGTTACCTCTCTGATACGACACTGGTACGGAGCTCTTGACCGCATTTCATCAGTCCTCTGCCACCCATCTTTCTGATCATGTTCAGGAATGGCGTAGAAGGAGGAGCATGTTCTGTGCTCCGCCCTTCAAAGACCATGTCTACCTCAATTGGTTTCTTAGGACCCTTTTAGTGCCTATTGCCAAAGATATCACATCTCACTTTCCTCAAACAAAGGAAGAGGCTCTCTAGATTGCTCTAAGATATGACTTGATTTATGCTCAATCCGGTTATGTCTATACCATTATACCAGACCTCCCTTGTCCTGGTGGTGCCAATGCACCGGGGGCATCTCACGCCGCCAACAGTATCGTTGGAGATATTTCACATCCTTCACCATATACTCAGTAGATTTATGGCTATCCATAGGGGGGCACCAGTTCCTCCAACACTTATCCCCCTCTTGCCAGTAATGTGTATTCAGGACAAAGCACATCTTATGCATTTACCCAACCACATCAGCAAATGTCAAGGCCAACTAGTACTCAACCTGTCTACCAAACCATTGCCCCCTCACTATCTTACATGTATGCATCATCGAGTGCTCTAGCCCCTTAAGCATTAGCGCCATAGCATCCCATGCATCCTCAGCCCCAGCAGCCACTGCCCCCTCAGGGTCAAGTGTATGCACAACATAGTGCGACCAATCCCCAAAATTCGAAGAAAGAGAATAAGGGGAAGGGTAGCAAGGGTAACTAGGGTAACCAAGGTAATGAACCCTAGGGGAACCATGTTGAAAAATGTGCAACAAGAAATGTAAAAATAGAACTTGCTAAAAATAGTAGTTTGGCCAGTGAGGTCATTGGCCACCTTGGGTGAGAGGTGAAACTACTAAAAATAACATCTTCTGAAAATATCATCTCTGGGTCCCTTCCTATTTATAGCAGTCCCTGGTCTAACTATAGGAAGTAAAAACGAATTTTGTCTTACCAACATTTTAAAATATTAATTAATTAATCTCCATGAGTTAATTAGTTATGGAAAATTAAACTTGAAGTCTTTGTGAGATCATGCAATTATTTTCTCTCTTGATTTATGAATTTATCCCTTGATTAAAGGAGATAAGGTTCAGTTCTATATTGAGAGGATCAGTTGACTTAGTTTAACTTAGTCAAGTCCAGTTAGATTAATTTAACAAGTTTTTAAATTAATGAGATATAGTTTGTTGATGCTTGCATGCATGTGACAACTATTATTTTCAGATAACTGAGTATTCTCTCATGAATAACTGATGCATGGCAGTTTAGAAAAAGACCCAGTTGAGATCAGATGAGGGACAATGTACTATCAGATGCTAGGATATTTCTAGTAAGTATTCCTTGCATGAGGAAGGAATCTATTTTCTTCTATGACTACGTAGTTGGACCTGAGGTGACAGCAGGTATGATTAGGCCAATTTACAGCCTATATATTGAGGCCTAGGTAGTCCATGATTTTCATCTTCTGATTATAGAGAGAGAAGGATAGCTATTGAGCTGATTCTTTTTGTATGTTGTTGAGGATCTCCACTTGATTGATAATACAATGTTGGGGTTTTATGCTAGTGCTTTCCCCAGTGATATATTCTGTGTTATGTGTGATTGATTCCTTCTTATCAGTTATATGTGTACATGATTTATGTTGCTCATGGTTGATTAGCTTCCGCAAAGTTTATGGTAGATGTAGATTTAGTATTATGCTTTAGTACATTGCATATATCAATTTGATCTGTAGGTGAAATTTCTACATGATATCAGTGAGATAGTTGATATGTAGAGAAAATTCTACAAACCAATCTAACACCAATAACCAGCAAATACTCCAAATGTGGGAAGCCCAAGCAGCTTCTAGAGGTCAATCACCCATGCAACAATCACCTCAGAATCCTACGCCATCTCAATGGCCATGCTCACAAATACTTTCCCTCAGTAAGGATTTGTTGTTGCTCAACCTCAGCAAGGTCAAGCATCCCACCGTCCCCAACCCTCTGGTCCTGGTGACAACCATATCCTCATGATGAATTCTGATTAGGTTAATACCTTCGATATCAACTTGCAAACTTGTCTATGTCAATATGACAAGCCATCACTTTCATCGCAACTAAGACCAAAACCAAAGAATCTACTGAGCCTCTTATGACACCAAATGGTTCATTACATATCCCTCAACCTAAAGCTGAGTCAATTCCTAAGATCCCCAAGGGACCATTACGCCGTAACGTGGCTTCTAACCTAATATAGTAGATGACTTGGCACAACCACCTACTGTCATGTCGATGCTGGAGGTTCTCTAGTCATGCCCATCTCAAAAGAAATCTCTACCAACTTATTTAGGCGCAGGAGATCCTTCAGATGATTGTTTTATTGTATTTCCTATTGATACGTCAGAACATCCTCCATTACCTCCATCCGTTGCTTTCTAGATACCAGTCAGAGTCTATAATGTCATCATCTCCCGATGCATTATTGATGAAGGTGCATCCACCTCCATGATGTCTGCTACCATTTGGAAGCAACTCAAGTCACCTAAACCATCCCCATCCACCATCACTTTGTGTGCTTCGGACGGACACTCCTCCCAGCCACTCGACATGTATCACAATTGTTCAATGACTCTTGCCGGCAAGACTGTTCATGTATACATCAAGGTTATTGATGCCCCTTTATATCACAACATTCTATTAGGTTGTAGTTACAATTATGCCATGTCATTCATCGCATCTGTGGTTTTCTGCAAAATGTGCTTCCCCCGTGAAGGGAAGATCGTCATTATCAATCAGTTGACATACTACGAGCCATCATCCTTAACCTCCCCTGGTTCCATTATCTTATCAATGTTTGAAAAGTAGTCTGCCACCCCTCTCGTTGGTGTTTCACCCGGAGTCTACAAAGATTCCTCATTGTTGGGTGCTTTCCCTGGTCTGCCCCCTCCCATATCTGAGCCTAGATCTTTGAGTGTTTGCATGTTACAATCATCACATGCTACTAGTCTAGTTCCTCTGGTCAACAACCATCTCCTCAGCACCATTATTTTACCATCTTAGCTAAGCCATTCAGATCCACCCCCCTAAGACCTCCTCTGTTTATGGGTGCCTCCCCTTTATTCCCACCAGGAACTGTTCCTCCAGGTCTTAACCATCTAGGAGTTGTTTCATCGAGAAATTTCCCTGCAGGACAGATAACTTTTTTGTTTCCTCCTCCTGGAATCTTTTCTGTCCCTATCATGGCTTCATTGACTCTCCCTAATATGACTTTGGGGATCCAAGTCTAGTACATTCATCCCCCAGTGAACACTCCGCTTGGTCAGCTTAGACCATATCATGCTTTGACCTCGGTTCAACCAGTCCCTACGACTCTTGTCGTTGCTTCAATTCCACTTCAACCTCAACAAGAACCCATTCCTATTGTGAAAGAATCTGGACAGGTGGGCAAAGCCAAGAGGAAAGAACCTAAGGACAAGGCTCCCCAAGCTCCATAGTCGACACCTCTGTGCGCTTTGTGTGAGGTTTATGGGCATGCCACCAATAAATATCCTGAACTTCCTCATCTCAAACCTTTGGTTCATGAAACATTTCCTAACTCTAATATACCTGAGGTCCAAGTTACCTTACCAAATTCAACCAAAAGACTTAAAACATTGTGCACAAATCACCCTTGTGCCTTGTGCGATCATTATGGTCATTATTCCCATTGTTTCTCTATTCTTGACAAATTTCTTGATTTCCTCCAAGTGCTTCGCGAATTCAAGGCCACTCGTAGTGGATCATCTACTCCTCTACCCATGGATTCTGGTACCACCAGTACACCAGCACAGGGGGACTATGGTCCCACCATCGTGATCCATCCCGTCGATGTCGAGATGACAGACTCCACGGTTCATATCCTTTACCTGTCGTCCTCCTTGAGTTCCTCGTAGGAAAGCCTCTCTGAGGTTCCCATGCCCGCTTCTGTCGAACCTCCCTCGTCGAAAACCTAGGTCCCAACATCGGTAGATCTCCATCTACTAGCTCATCATCTACCATTTGAGATGATGCGTATGTGAAACTTCTTTCTCAAGATTATGCACTAGGTACCGTCATCACATCATGTAGTCAGTCTTCCTCCCGTTCACCCATCTTCCATTCTAATGAGGAAATCATGGAAGCTATGTCTACCCCTGATTACCCCTGGGATGATATGCACCATTGTGCGTACTTCCTACCGCAACAGTCTCACAACCAATATGTTGTGGACTTAGGCAAGGGAGCATACCTTCTAGAGGATTTTGAAGGCCAACTCCTTCCTAATCCTTGTAATGCACTCTACCTTAAGAAAATTTACCCATAGCATATCCCATTGATTTGTGTGTATTTATTTCTGTCATGCATTTAGGTAGGTTGCATCATCTCATTTGATGATTTCACACTTCACCAGGAAACCATTTTTCCAAGAAGAGTCACTTCGTCGCCTCTTAAAATTGAATTTCTTCATATGCGACGCTTGTACTTTGGGGACCACCTTCCCTTGGTGCTTATCGTCTCACTGTCGATTTTCGTCATGAGGAACCATCATTTTCTCATGTTTTCGTGGTCCCCACTGGGCCTATTCTATGTGGCAGCATCATCGAGTCACCCTTATTTAGAGCATCCATGATGAGTCACCTTTGCATCCATGGAGTCCATTTATCATCCCACTATATCATATCACAATATTCCATCCATTTTTGCATAGCATTCATCCCGTGTTGCCCAATTTGGCGTTTAGTCATACTATCCCCCATCCTCTCCGGAGTCGAGTCAGTCACTGCCAGGTCAACCATGCACTTTATGCTTTGACAAGGGATGTCATATGTCTGTCCCTCAGTCCCATATTCCCTATTTTCCCTAGTGTCAGTCCATCAGTCACATTACTATTTTCCCTCATGCCTTAGTTGAGGATCCTCATTGCCTCACCTATGGAGAACCCTGTTTTGTCGACATCAACTCATCTATTCCAGAGGAACGACCTAGAGGGTGGTGTATCTTGGTTCCAACTTCCACTCTTTCTCAGTACCTCAGATCAAACAAAGGGAATCATCATTGCCCATTAACTTTACTGTTTCATGTTCGTGATTCATACACTTGACGATCTCATGATGCAACAGATTGTACCAATGATTTCTATGTGTGTGTGAGATGTTTCAGACCTCATGAGGGGGTGGCCCTTCAAGTAGTCCCCCACATGCCCGGATGGCTTCCCATTATGCTACATCCTCATATGAATTTCTACAGATTTGATGGGTTCGGTTCCTTCCACTTGCAGCGCTCATGACAAGCATGTCTCCTTCAGATGATCCATTCAGTTTGTAGAGCCCTTTCCTATTCAGCAGGGCTTCTTTGGTTATTCTACCCTCCCTCCACCCATTTTTCGAGGGGAGGGCCATTATATCTCATGTACTTAGATGTTATTATATTCAGTCATGGCTCATGTTTTTCCATGCGCATTATGTATATGAGACATATTGTATTATTTTTTGGCTCATTTATGCCACCATGTCATGTACCATTCATAATGTACTTTATTGCTTAGCTTCATTTTCCTGGGCACATTATTATTTTTTTACTAAGTTATCTCAATGGGTATAGGTATGCCTCCCCCGCCTCACTGAGATCTGGTACCACAACATAAAAGGAGACTTACATTGGTCTCACCCCCTCTGTCACTATACTTTGTCACTTCATCTCCACTAGTCTCTCTCTCTCTCTGACTCCACTTCGTTGTCTAGTGATTGTGTCCTTACAACGTACTTTGATCATACATTTTGCTCCTAACGCTCATATGTTGGGGGGAAATCTGTTATCACCAAAAATTGATCATCTAGCCATAATTTACTAGATGGATCAAAGTACACCATGTAGGGCCAATTTTACCATAGTAAAATTGCTTTCACTGTGAGAAATTACTTAATAAACCACATTTGCTTAGTAATGTATAATTAAACCCATGAAGAATAATTAAATAAATCACTATTTATTTAATTATCTTCTAGGAATAATTAATTAAACCATTGTTTAACTAATATTCCTTGTCATATTTGACCTAGTTATGAGAAATAAATAGATAAATTATTAATTATCTTATTTTTCTCTAGGAATAATTAAATAATCACTAATTAGTTATTATTCCTTGTCAAATTTGACTAAATCCCCCAGGAATACTGTTGGGATGGGGTCCCCTGGGTCAATTTTGGGGCAAAAGCCCAAGTTTTATGTAAAAAGATGGAAAGTATCCGCAAATTGTGGTCGCAGAGCACATAGTTAAGTAAAGAGTCAAAAAGGGTTTTTACCCTCTTTTATGTAAGTTAAGTCAGCTTTTTGAAGATCTACCCATGGTCCACGGACCATGGGATTGTATAAATAGGTGTGTCTTAGAGAGTCTAAGGCATAATAATAGAAGAATAGAAGTTGTCTATGGGTACGACAGAAGGAGTCTAAGTTAGCACAGAAGGTAGAAGAAAGGCTCTGTAGCTGAGTGCACAGAGGCCTAGAGTAGAGTCTGCAGCTGAGTGCGCGGACCCCTGTAGCTAAGTGCGCAGGGAAGTCTTGAGTCTATAAGCTTAACTGAATATCAATAAAAGAATATTATTCCAGAAATTCTTGTGTTTTATCTCTTTACTTCTGTTACAAATGAATGCGCTTTATGCTGTGATAAATGATGGTTTTGTGAAATAATGATGTATTGATGTGTGACTTTACTGGATCTATATTGTTATCTAAACGCAATTGATGTTAAGTGCTTACGCGAATATTATATCGTTGTATGTTAAAAATATCGAACACTTAAGTAGATCTGAGTAAATATTAGGTTAAGAGTAATCTATGATGTGCGTAAGTAGCTAATTCACTTGTTTAGGGTCCGCGAAATCTAGTTGTAGACCTTCGCGGAGGTTTAGAGGCTGATTAAAGGAAGTTATATCGATAAGCCATAAGGGATTATCGATCTACGCAAAGGCAAATCTAGGGCATAAAATGACATCACACTAATCTCTAGGTGCGGAAACTTGGTTCCAGTATCCCCCCATACTGTTTCGGGTGAGACTTCAGTCAGCGCTTGACAGATTGATGCCAAAAGGACCAGTAGTGTAGGGATTTGCTTAGCACAACTAACTCTGAACCTGGGTCAAGACTTGCTAAGTCAACAAATGGTTCCGTTGTCAGGACTGGGATCTGCATAAAGAGATGTGTTATGTCGCAGCATTGGAATCCAACAAAGAAAGAGATTGAGAAGTGGTTGGATAGAAAGATCCACAAATTCGCAGTGCAAGAAAACAAAAATTTGCGCCTGAAAAAAGAATAGTGGTTGGACAGATATCTGTACACAAAAATACACGATATTTTCTTTTGCACCTTCCCAATCGAACTATATGAGTGGATCGCTAAATTGGCAAACGACCAAGGTAGGTGGAGGCTTGATGGTCCAACAATGTGGACCCTGAAACTAGTGTGAAGGTTGGAAGCTTCTGAACATAAGATCGCGCACACTGTTGATCACTAGCTTGATCGAGTTGTAGGAGGATTTGTGACAGAATTCATGGTTGATAGCTCAGACAACTACAGTGAAGCAGAATGACGCTTCTACAAAGGACCGCGAGTGGACGAATCTTTAGAAATCAGGAAAGAACAGGTCCTGAATATAGTCCATTGATTGGACCTCCTTCAAGTGATGACAAGGGAACAACACAAGCTTCACCATAGAGCGTTGTTCAGTTGATAAGGCAGGGTTTTCCGTGGATAACTCATCCGCCCACACCACCCCCACCTTCACCTCCACAACATACACCTTCACCCACACCGCCACCACCTCCGTCGTTGGTCAACATGTCGAATATGATGAAGTTTCCAGTTTTCAAGGGCTTAGGAAGTGAGGATCTGGATCAGTTTTGGTTTGTTGTGAAGGTTGTATGGACAACACAACAAATTACGGATGATAATATAAAGAAGGCACAGTTGGTTACTGCTCTATAAGATCGCACGTTAACATGGTACATTAAGTACTGTACCAATAACCCATTGGCATCATTAGCAGACACTCAAACCGCTCTGAACAAAGAATTTGGTAAGCCTAAGTCTGAATCGTGATCAGTAATTGGATTCAAGGAAATCACGATGAGGCCTAGCGAAACACCTTGGGAATTAGATCAAAGATTGAAGTGCCAGATCCACGAAGCTAATATGAATCTCACAGATAGTCAGCACCATGAATGGTTTGTAGCCTCTCTCCTGCCCCACCTAAGGGTTTCTTTATCACAACAAAAGATAGGAACTCAGGCGAAAGACCTGCAAATTGTGATGATATTGCATGAAACGCCTATTCAAGATGCTTCTTTGGGGGTTCAATAGATCCACGCAAAGTTGCAGAACCTTTTCTTGGAGTTGCAGAGCTTGAAAAAGGAAAAAGCAGCTCGGTCGGAGGTGCACGAAGAAGTTTGGTGCCTCAAATGTAAAAGCCAGGGGCATGATAAATATCATTGCCCTGTCTTCGTGAATTATATTACAGGGGGAGGGCCAATGCCTCTAAGGTAGGAAGCTCTAGTAGGACCAAGTACAAGGCCCATGCTATGGTGCATTATCTCTCAAGTAGCCGGAAAACATGTAACGGACAATTGCCACTTGCTACAAAAATTCTTGTAGATACCAGAACAATTATTTTGCGATCTCTGTAAATCAGTGGGTCATGATGAGTTCCATTGCCACAGTTATGAATTAATGATGGATAGAATGCCCACGTATCGAATGCAAGCAGAAACTCGGCCTTCGGATCAGGGCACTAGGGGAGTGCGCAGAGGATATTAGGGCCATGAATGAGGCCAAGGAGGAGGAGGACCTTGGCGAGGTCGAGGGCAAGTTATTTGCTATAATTGAAAAATGCCAGGACACTATGCATGGGAGTGTACAAACCAAACACGCTCATCATGTCGATACAGCACTCATTTTAACCATGCAATAGAATAATTCCCTATATTGATAGCTAAAATGCAAGAGAAGAAGGCGCAGCCTCAACAGCCTAACCAAAATTTACAAATGATGAGGGTCAAGCCCCGCGAAGAGGATCCTAATGTGAATATTGTGTTGCGAAGCAGAATGATGACTGGTGATGATAAAGGGAAATGGCCTTAAGAAATTGAGTGGGTTCGCAAGGCTCCAGAAAAGGAAGTTGGTTTTGATCTAGAGTGTGCAAAGGAAACATTCATGGAAGTGAGGAAAATATTTGCTGAAGCCTCTACCTCATGAAGTCAAGATAAGTTGTCTGCAGAGGTTGACCCCTCTATACTTACCACCTTTTTGGAGACTTGTATGAAGTTTTTGCGTCATAGCAAGGCCGTGAAAGGGCTACAAGAACTGATAAACAAGTGTTCTGGTAAGGACACTAGTCTTGAAGGACACCACACAGTCAGAAAGATAGGCAAACACAAGATGAGAATAGGGCATGAGATGAGGCTCACCGCGCAAATAGGAGACGATGAGATGGACCAAATTACTTTAGATCTGGGGTAAGATGCGGACGTATTTCCTAAATAGACATTGGAAAGGATGGGGAGACCTGCGCTGCAATGGTGTCCGATTCAATTGAGGATGGAAAACTAGCAAAAGATTATCCCTATGGGGCAATTGCATGGGGTAACTGTAGATATAGAAGCTGCAAGTGCGCTGGCTAATTTTGAAGTGATAGAGATTGTTGATGACAGCAATCCGTACCCCATGCTATTGGGAATTGATTGGGCTATTGACATGAATGGGGTAATCTATTTGAAGAAGCGGACAATGTCATTTGAAAGGAAATCGCTTAGTGTTTTAGTCCCATTAGACCCTGCAGAAGGACCATGCTATAATGAACCGGTCCACGACTATGAGGAAAGCAACAATGATTTGGACTAGATTTATAAGATGACAACATGAGACCAAGACTACATTAATCTAACAACTAATGGACGAATTTCATGGGACTACGAAAGCTCCTGTACTTCAGATTCACACGAAGAGTTGGAACATTGGAAAAATAGGTTGCATGAAGTATCCACATTACGCTACAACATGATGACCAAATCGCTGCGCTATGTGTCATCGGAGGTAACAAATTTTCCTTGTTATGATGGTTTAACTAACGTGAATAAATTTTTGGATGCATTTGAAAGGGAGGTACCTAAGAAGCATCGCTTCCAAGCCTTGTATTTGGCGTTGCGCGCTACACATTCACGGTGGTGGGGTACGCATAAGGACAGTTTTGAAGAATGGCGTGAGTACCAAAGAATGATGAGATTGCGGTTTGGTCGCCCAAAAGTTTGGATAACTGAGAAATATGATGGGAGAAATGATTCGTGCGATCATTTAGCAAAGTGGACTAAGGTTTATGGAATGAAGCCGTAGCCAGAGTGGGTGCATATATTATGTCACACTTTAGACATCATTCCTATGAATTGGTACCTGGAAACGGAGCTCCGTCATAGCACCGCGGAGTGAGATATCTTAAGGGAAGGATTTTTTATGACCTTCAGCTTTAAGGATGGGTTTGAAAGCATCGATGAAGTGTTGCAAGAGGTCAAGGCAGCAATCTTCATAATACCACAGGATCCTTTAGAATTGATTCAACCAGATTGGAGCACCCAGTTGCGCCATGTGTTGGAGTGCTATAATGTGATTGCCGAAGGAGAGGATGAGGATCCAAGAAATATTAACATCCTAGAAGAAGAAGGCCACCACAAAGTTGAGGGACCATAGATAGAAAATCCATACATCACTGCGCCACTGAAAACTAGGCAAGTAAGCATTGGCATAGAAGCGGTTCTGAACTTTGAGAAGATTGGGGATTATTGGGATGATGCCACAGTAGATAAAGTCATTGAGTTGCTCCACGAATATCAGGATTTGTTCCCTACAAAGTTTTCAGACCTAAAAGGTATCATAGGATACTTGGGTGTGATGAATATTACCTTGAATCTGGACACAAATCTAGTTAAGCAGAGGCCATATCGCCTTAATCCCAAGTATAAAGAAAAGTTCCACTTGGAGTTGGACAAGATGATTGAAGCAGGTATTATTGAACCCATGGAGGAGTCTGATTGGGTGAGTCAAATGGTAGTTCAGGAAAAGAAGCAAAAGGACGAAATAAGGATTTGTGTAGATCTCAGAAAGATTAACGATGCCTGCATTCATGATCCTTTTCTGACACCGTTCACAGATGAAGTATTGGATAATGTTGGAGGGAAGGAGGCCTACTCATTCACTGATGGGTTCTCTAGGTACCATCATATTAAGATTGCACCAGAAGAGAGGAGTAAGACCACATTCGCAACAAAATGGGGGTGCTTTTAGTATACAGTGATGCCATTTGGAGTTAAGAATGCGTCGGCGATCTTCTCGCACGTAGTCATCACGACATTCAAAGAATTTATTCATAAGTTCTTGGAGGTATATTTTGATGATTGGACAGTATTTGGGCTAGTAAAGCACCATGTAGCCAATTTGCGCTTCATGTTGGATACATGCCAAAGGAATCAGATCACGTTGAACCTTAAGAAATGCTTGTTCTGTGTCCCTTTCATAATTTTGTTGGGTCATGTGGTGTGCAAGCAAGGACTAATGGTGGACCCTTCTAAGATTGCAGTCATAGTTAATTTGGAGGAGCCAAGAAGTGTCAAACAGCTGTGCGCAATGCTAGGTCATACTGGATACTATCGAAAGTTCATCAAGAGTTATGCTCAGATTACCGCGCCTATGGAAAATCTGCTAAATAAGGATGCTACATTCTATTGGAATGAATAATGTTAGTTTAGTCTAGATGTATTGAAGGAGAAAATGGTTACCACACTGATCTTGGTCTTCCTGGACTGGAATAAAGAATTCCATGTGCATGTTGATGCCTCGTGTATTGCGTTGCGAGTAGTACTGACACAAGCTGGCGAAGGAGAATTGGATCATCCTATAGCATTTGTGAGCAGAAATTTGTCAAAGGCCGAAAAAAATTATTCGATGACATAGCGCGAAGGATTGGCTATGGTGTATGTGCTCCAAAATTTCAGGCACTATCTGTTGGGCAGACATTTCAAGATGTACATAGACCACCTTCGCCTTGAAGTACCTAGTCAATAAGCCTGTATTGGGGGGCAAATATGTAGATGGTTGTTGTTATTCCAAGAATATGATTTTGAGGTAATCGTGAAACCAGGAAGGTTGAATGTAGGACCTGACCATCTGTCGTGCATTGAGATAGGAGAAGAGCCTACTAATTTGGAGGAAAGATTGTCTGGTGCGTAGCTCTTCACAATGCACGTAGTGGATAACTACCTCGCAGATATTATCCATTTTTTGACCACAGGAACGGCTCCAGAGGGATACACCAGTCAACAAAAGAAAGAATTTGTGGTGCACACGGCAGATTTCTTAGTGATTACCGACCAATTGTATAAGATGGGGTCGGATGAGATACTTTGACGATATGTGCCTGATTTTGAACGAAATAGTATCCTCACTAAAGCTCATGGAGGAGCTTCGAGAGGACATTATCCAAGAAAAGCAACAAATAGAAGGTTTTGTGTGTTGGGTTGTGGTGGCCGACGCTGCATAAGGATTCTAAAGCATATTGTAGGGCATCTGATGCATGTCAGAGGATGGGCAGGCCATCGCAAAGAGACAAGCTGCCACTGAATCCGTAGGTGTCATTTGCAACCAGTTGAGAAATGGGCAATTTATTTTATAGGACCGATTCAACCCCCTAGTAAGAAAACGGGTGTGTGCTACATCATCATCGCGACAGAATATTTGACTATATGGGTAGAGGCACAGCTTGTGAAGGACTATACAGGGGAAACAACAGCAAAATTTTTGTTTGAATATGTGTTGACCAGGTTTGGTTTCCCAAAGGTATTGATGAGTGATTACGGTACACATTTTTTCAATGAAACGATCAACGCACTGGCAAAAGAGTTCTAGGTTTACCACCAAAAGAGTATGCCATATCATCCTCAGGCCAATGGAATGGTTGAGGATTTTAATAAGATATTGGAGAATGTGTTGACAAAGGTTTGAAATGTGCAATGGAATGATTGGGATGTGCGCATACTGGAAGTATTGTGCACATACAGGACTACTTGCAAAAAGCTCACAGGTCAGACACCTTTCAGGTTGGTCTATGGCGTAGAAGTTGTGATTCCCATGGAGTATATCGTGCCTAGTCTATGCATAGCAGCTTTCATAGGAATGGTAGACCACAGAGCCTTAGAAGAATAGCTCGCATAGCTAATGGAGCTTGAAGAAGATAGGTTTTTGGCTGGATTCCATCAACAGGTTCAAAAGGAATGTGAAAAAGCTTGGCATGATCGGCACATCAAAATGCACACCTTCAAGGTAAATGACCTGGTTTTATTATATGATAGCAAGTTCGTTAAGTTTCCAAGAAAATTTCAGATGCACTAGTTGGGGCCATATGTCATCAAAGAAATTACAGATGGTGGCACAGTTCAGCTTACAAAATTGAATGGAGAACCATTTTTGGGAAGGGTAAATGGAAGCCAATTTAAGCCATACACATGGGATCTAGCCCAATGACTACATGATGGTAGGACAGTCTTAGCACTCGAAGAAGCTGCAAGGGAGCGCGAGAGTATAAAATACACTGCTCGATTTGTAGAACTACACGATAGAGGGTCTGCGCGGAAAAGGGTAATGTTACAGTATCAGAAGATGCACGAAGGGAGTTGCACTATGAGGGGAGATATGGCGTAGCACAGCCAGAAAATGACCGTTACAGCCATTGTTAATGATTTGACAGTGAGGAGATGATTAAGAGGAGCAGGGGGGTGGATTTAAGGCATTTAAGGCTGAAATATTTGGATATCTACCGCCAAACCAACATTTATGGACGGATTTTGGGGGGAGCGGTCGAATTTGAATTTGAATTCGCCTATAAATTACGCGTGTCCATCCAGCAGAGAACACTTCGCATCCTTAGAATTTTTTAGCTATGTTATCCATTTTTGATGAATCATCAGGTTTTCGTAGATTTGATCGCTAGCTATGTGTTTGATAAGTTACCCGAGGATACCCAATGGTCTATTCTAAGCACGATGTCTGAACTAGGTGAAATTGCAAGCACTGGAGGAACGGTCGCCTCTGAGGGAGCTGCTCCAGAGGTTGTGAGCATGGAGGCTTTGGCTGCTGTGCCTACGATGCTGAGGTCACCTAGGCCGAAACCTACATCGGTTCGGGAAGTCTCCAAACCTAAGAAAGACAAATAGAAGAGGTTGATGCAGGTGCATGAGTCACCAAGGAAGCATTCTACTACCCAGGCTCAGAAGAAAGAAAAACACCTGGTGAAGGATAACGGGAAAGTTGTGGATTTGGAGGCTGAAAAGGGCGTGGAGGATATAGGCTCTGAGGGCATGGAGCCCATCTCCAAACTATCAGATTACATCCCTCCACAAAAGGGAAAGGTGAAGGTCACTAAGGACCCAGATACAGGGAAATTCCTCCTAAATACGCCCCTGCTACCAAAAGGCATCACATTTGAAGGACCGCGTCTGGCGTAGGTGCCCCATTTAAATCTGGAAGATTGGATTTGGCAGACCATGAGAGGTTCCCGCACCTTTTGATAGAGAATTATATGAAGAGGGTATATTACAAGGAATCTAGTGTCACCGCGTTGGAGCCAGTCAAGTGGATTCGTGGAGTGAATCAGTCAAGGTTGTTGAACCTATTGTGGGTGCCCCACTACCACCGCTCCAACATAAACCTCATTTGTATCAAGTATTTTCTAAGCCTGGTGCATGACGGATGTTTGTGGCTGAGTGCGCCGATCCCGATTACAGATATGCTGATCCATCGGATCACGCTATTACCGGACTCAGGCTTGAATCCGACCAAGGAATTTGGCAGAAAGACGAATGAGAACGACCTAGAAGAGAATATGAAGCAAAAGTTCAAGCTAGTTAAAAATTCACGCGGGTACTCCATCACAACTATCACCGACCCTGTGTGAAAATTGCTACACAAATCTTAGCTGGAAAGGTCATGATAAAATGCCGCACAGACGAGGTTCTGGCGCTCGCAATTTCATTGGCTGCATAGTGCTGATGAGCACCAGTATTGCAGCAATAATGTTGCAACTCCTAGGGCTTCCTACTTTACTTTTATCAACTCGGTAGTTCGTAACAAACTTGGAAGCGACGGTGTTGTATGCACAAGTACTAGCTCTTACTGCAGGCTGTCACTTGGTCAGCTGGCACAAGATCACTAGGAGCTCAAGCCAACTTCTATGAGTTTCTAGAAGAAGCTTTTAACTGTGATGAAAGAAAGCTAACTCTACAAAGACTATTCTACTTGCAGAAAGAGAAGGAAGACTGGAATGTAACGCAAACCCTAGCAAACCCTAATTTTTCCAACTAACCCTACTTTTGCAGAAAAAGAGATGAAAACTGATGAAATGAGTGCCATTGACTACTAAAAAGGTAAATCACATCTATTTAAGCTATTCCCAGAAGAAAATGAGAAAAGAACATCTTTTTGTGTTTTTATGTGTTTTATGTGAAATTGTTATGCATGAGATTTTGTCTGTTTGTGACTGTGGCAGAGGTTTGGTGGCGAAGGAAGGCGGATTTGGTTCTTATAGAGATGTAAGAAGGTGTGGAGGGGTCCTAAGAATCCTCTGGTAACCTTATAAAGACTTCTCTTGCAATCAAACTTCGAAAAATCACTCACAAGAAATTCTATAGGAGGCTGCAGAGGATCTACAAGAGGATCCATAGGAGGATCTGCAGGAGGATGTCGAGAGCTATTTTTAGAGGTTTTAAGAGTGGAAAAATGGTGGGAAAGGGGTAGATGAATACCAGAGGGATGAGTTGAGGTGTCTAGGGATTAACAAGGAGAATCAGGAAAGAAAATTATGGTTGGATTTGTTCAAATGATGAGAGGAAAGCTTATGGAAAAAGTGCAGAAATTAGGGCAGATTCGTGAAGGACTGTGAATGACTTGTGAAACCTGTGAGAAATGAGATGATGCTAGCTATTTTATTGATGTATTATGAGCTGAGGTGTTTTGTAAGAGATCTGCACATCTAACTACCAAAACTGAGCAAGAAAAGGACTAACTGCACCAAGAAAACAGAACCATATCTCTTGTTAACCTAATTTCTGACCTAGAAACATGAAGTGCTGAAGAGTACCCTACAAATAGAAAATCTTGCAAAGAGAATTATTATAGAAATAGGAAATAATCTTGGCAAAATGAATCTGAAGCAACACTTTAACTTTTCAAATCAAATCATCATACTAGAAATTGCATGGAAGAGCAAAATTGTGTTTTTGGTGGCAGCAATGGTGCCATGACCTCAAATCATGATCCCAGGAAGGAAGAAAAGAGATCAGGGCCTATTGGTTGCCTTTTTGAATCTTAGCCTATCACTGTGTGAACCTACTTCAACAACTGAAACAAAAGCAGCTATACAAACCATCAAAAGCAACCTATGCTAAACAAGGTAAAATGAATCTATGTAACAGAAATTAACTCATGAACTGAAGCAAAAACATATAAGTACAAAGCAAGAGGTGCTGGGCAGCTTGGGTTGGGCCCTAACCCAAGAGCTTCAGCCCTCTGAAAGAAATCAGTGTTGGCTCAGAAAATATGTCATCTCCATTATCAAAATAAAAGTCACATTACATGAACTGTTCACAAAAATAAGCTCGAAAATGAGTTGAACAAGAGCTGCACAAAAGTGCGAAAATTTTACTAATAACTAGCTAACCTACTGAGGCTCTAAGCCCCCCTATTTATACAAATGGAATCCTTTAACAGCCCTCCTAAAATCAAGGATCTCAGCTTCCCAAAACTACAGATAAACAACAGTCCTTCTTTACTTGCTCGACTGCCCCTTGGATGCACTAATGTGGTTACTTGTGCTCCGAGTTTCTGATGGAGAATTCGAGGTAAGGGTTCATAAATGAAGGGGACAGCCCCCTAAAAATCCTCTTCCCTATTTTCCTCAAATATTGGCTACCAAATGATCATAAATCCTTTGATTTTGTCCAAAATTGACCAAAAAAATTTGCATAAAGCACACATTAGACTTCATGGCATAATGACTAACCCAATTCACTCTATTAGCATAAATATAATAAAAAACATGCAATAAACTAATGAGAATGGTGGATTAAACTGAATTAGGAGGCCAAATGAGCCCATATAATTACCCATTTCTGGGGCTCATCATCACCCCCTACTGAATGGGTTGCTTATCCTCCGAGCAACTAGTCTATCCCTTCATCCTTGATGGCTCTGATGGATTCCCTGACATCCCATGCTTTTGATGTGATATCTTTCTCTTTATCATGGAATCCTGCCTTTCTATCCACCTCTTCCCACTGTTTCTGTTTGTCTTCCACTTTTACACCTTCCAGTAGTCCTAGCAGCAGTGGAGGATTTAATTTGAGGCCAATCCAATTGGCCTTTAAACTTCGTATAGAGTTCTTATACAGTGGCACTCTCCTCAAGGCTTCTCTCATCCTATTTGGGAGTGATACTCCCTAATCTGTAGGCTGTGTGGCAATGTGTTCCACCTTCTCATGCAGGCATGAATGCAGTCATCTCCAAACAATATTTCCATGTCCTCAAAATGTGCAATAGCCTGGGCCTGCTCATTGATATACTTGGGGGCACTTTGAGGATTATCTGCAAGGTGTTGGTGGGTTCTGATGAGAGCCATGGGGTCTGCTAACTCTGCTCTAATCATCAGAGGTTCATTCTGCTCTTTTGCCATCATTTTTTGGATTTCTGCTACCCTTTTCTCTTCATGGCTCATCCAATATGCCATGGTCATCAGCTGCAAGTCTCCTAACACAGCATTAGGGTCCCATAGGTTCATATCAATAAGGGCCATGTTGTGTAAATAAAACTCTACCAGCTTCGCTTTGTCGTCAGCTGAACTATGGTCACATATATCCATGAATTGGCCATAATCCTGAAAAGGTATGGTGCCTCTCTGGGCTAGAGTCTTGATTTGGAAATGGAGCCACTGATCCTTGAGGTATACTGCATATGATTTGGCTAGCTGCCTGCAGTATAGTGCCTCCATAGCCTAGCTGGCCATGCAAGCTAATTGGGCTTCCCTTTCCTATAGCTGCCTTCTTAAGATCAATACCTCATTTTCTGCTTGGGGTTCCCTTTCCTGTTGTTGTCTTATTAATATCTCACTTTCTACCTGGGGTTCCTTTTCCTGCTGCTATCTTCTTAAGAATAATAGCTCATTTTCTACCTAGGGTTCCCTCTCTTGCAGCTATTTCTTTAACCTTTCATTTTCTTCTTCCAATTGCGATCTCCTAATGCCTTCTATATGCCTTACAGTGCTTAATTCTTTGCCCATCTCTCTCAACTTGTTTTCCATGTGCCCAATGTCTTCCACCCTTTTTGATTTTGTGATCTGCATCCATCTATGGCTTCTGACCCTTTCTTTTTCTAGGTCAAAGAAGAGCGGGACTGCAAATTTCTGAGGGATAATTTCCTCCTTCAAGAAGGTTGTAATAAGAGCCCAAATTAAGCTGTGGGTCAGTCTCTTTTGCATTATCTTTCTCCTTGGTCTGATCTTCTGCCTCTTTCTCAAGTTTCTCAATCTCCTGTAGCTTTGTCCAGGTCTCCTGTAGGGTAGTCTGTGCCTCCTGTAGGACAGTTTTGGAGTCCTATAGTTTTATCCTTTCCCTCCAAGTGGAGGTCTTAGGACTTCCTCTCTCATAGGTGATGGGGGTTCTAGATGAAGATTCCTCCTTTTTGGTAGTAGGGGAATCTTCAATGATGATGGGCTCCTTTGAAGATGGCTGAGGCTTCCCCATATTTATTCTGGTGCTTTTTTGAGCCTTGAAATACATGGATGGTTGTCTTTTTCTCTTTGGTTTGGGCTTGGCTGGAGTACTAAGTGTAGCAAGAACAACTACTGCCTCCCTTGCTAGTGTCTCAGGAGACACTTCTTCCTGTTGTGCTTCTTTTCCTTCATCTGCTGTCTTTTCTATTCCTGCTAGTTTTGCTTCTTCTGTCTCTGATTTGGTTTGCTCCTCTTCTTTCTTAGCTTCTGATTTTTCTGTGGTAACCTTTTTCTGAACTGTCCTAGGTTTCTTCTTTTTCTCTGTTGTGGTTTTACCCTTTTCTACTTTTGATGCTTTCTTCTTTTCTGCTTTAGGCTCATCTCTGGTGGTGTCATGTTTCTCCTTTTCTGTCTGGTTTTCTTCTTTCTTTGGTTGGGTTTCCTCTTCTTCCATTTGAGTGTCCTTCTCTTCTTCATGGATTTCCTTCCCAGTTTCTCCTCTTTGTTCTTCTTCCTCACTTTCAAGTGGACTGAGGTCATATGTGAGAGGTTTTATATCATCCTCTTTAGTCATGTTTCAAAAAATATCCAAAGCTATGGGAATTGTGAAAGTGTGGAGGGCATCTTCCACCAGGAATTTAATTAGCCCATGGTGAGCCAATTGGTCTGGAACTCTTGCCTTCAATTTGATGCTAGATTCTATTAAGGATTGGAGGAGAAAATAGGGAACACTGAGTTTTTGAGGTGCAGGGAGATCCATGCCATACCTCAATTCATGCAAAAATTTGAAATGATACCCATAAACTATGTTGTATCTTCCTTCACAAGAGATTTATTTGATAATCTGATAGATGACCTCATCCCAGGGGTAAGGTATACTAGTTCTCCTGATGCCATTCTTGTCTTCCACAGGGTGCTCATTAAGATGGAAAAAGGTTTTCTTGGCAACCTGACCCAGTGGTTTTTCTTCCTTGCTCCAGGGTATTCCAAGTGGGAGATCGGTGACCCTATTGATGAATTCCGGTGTGAGTTCTATGGTTAGACCCCTGAAACTGACAATGGCATGGGTTTTTGAGTGAGGTTTTAGAGAAAATGAAAATTCCTCTGTGACTTCATCATCATACCCATGAAACTTTTCAAAGAAAGGAATCCAATTTGCTCTAGTAAAGAGGGCTACCACTTCTAGATGTTCATGCAGCTTAGTTGAATTCAGAGGCTCCTTCCTCATAAAACCCCCTGTCATGATGTTTCAGATTCTACTGGAATATTTCAGTTGAAGAGGGAGGCAGCAAGTTTCAATCCCGAAAATAGAGGAACAGCTGAGGTTTTCTTTCAAGAAACAGAGAGAGAGTTTTCGTGTTCTTTCTTTTAAACAAAAACAAATTGCAACTTTCCTTCCTTCCAAACTCGGTTCTCTAGACTTACATTACTTCTTTGTTTGTTTGAGGGAAACAATACCTTAAAAAAAAAGAGAACATACAGGACTGTGTCTTTCTTCTTACAAAATGTGCAGACTACCCAACTAAAATTCACTCTTTTCAGGCTTACTTTTCTAAAGTTGCATCATCTTTTTTCATTGGAGAATACCATGGAGGAGAAAGAGACAATATTTCGGGCAAAGAGAAAATGGAGAAATTACATATATAATTTCTTAAAAACACAGGCAAACTCTGTTCTCACTTTCCTTCCTTTTTCAACTCAATACCTCGCTTGGAATCACACCACCCTTTGTAGAGACAGAAATGTAGAGAGGGTCTACACAAAGCCTACCTCTTCGAGCTTGAATTTGCCATAAAATCCTGAATTTTTCTCTGCGATGCTGCTCACTGGCCCTCCTGTAGAAAGGCTCCTGTAGGACTATGTTTCCGCTCCTGTAGAGTCCGATAATGCTCCTGTAGAGCCCGATAATGCTCCTGTAGAGCCCGATAAGCGGGTAGGTCCTGAAAATGATAGAATTCGACTGTTTCGAGGCTCTGGAGGTGGTAGGTAGGTTGCTACAGTCGAGAGCATGTCAACACAAATGAGAACAAAGGTGGTGAAGGCAGTCGACTGCAACGTACTTAAGCTTACGGGAGAGTTCTATGGTGATGAGGTGAGGTGGAAGGAAGGGTACGTTACCCTCATTCAGGCTGTTGGTCCCCACTGCAGTGTCATCATGGAACTTTTATGCTGCCTACTACAATCATTTCCATCATTCCCATTGGATTCCGCCACTACCTGTTCTGAGATTTTTTCGAGTTGACTGAACACACGTGCTGAGTGCACCTGCGGAGCGCTGTTTGATCTGGATGAGGGTGGCCAGTTAGCTGGCCACCGATCTAGTTCAATCTCGACCATCTCATTTGTCCATGCAGTTTTTAAACTATACCCATGCAACAGAGGAACGGGTTTAGTCACTTACCTGTTAGTCAAGAATTGCGTGCTACCGTGCTGTTGCATGCTTAGACTTTGGCGTTCTATCCATGGATTTTTGCTGCTGGCACCCGTGGCTTCTGGATTGGTGGCTCAGCTACCTTGTACAGGTGATCTTCAATCAGGATCCTGCTCCTTGCACGTTCTACACATCTGTGGCTACACTGACCCTGCCTCTGGAGCTTGATTTTTAAGGGGATCAGCTGCTACAGGAATCCTACAGGAATTCCTGTAGCTGCTTCTCCCTCTAAAACTTTTGGTTGAGGCTTGAGCAGGGACTTGAGAGGAATCTGAGGAAGATTCTGACAGTCATGGGAAAGCAGTTGGTATGCAATAGGTAAGAGTTAAGGATGCTGCTTGTTTTATTTTTTATTTTTCTAAAAAAACAAAAGAAACAGGATTTCTGTGTTTTATGTGTAGGGAAGAAAGAAGCGAGTGGAAATGTAGTGGTGCAGGTATGGAATGGAGGGTTATGAGGATGAATGGTGGTAGGGGGGTCCACAGGTCTTCTGGACAAGTTTCTAGCCCTTTGATCCTTTTCTTGACTTGATTTCGAGCTCTCTGTGATTTCTACAGGAGCTTCCTGTAGAACACACAGTGCCTCCTGTAGGATGCACAGATTTCAGAAAAAGCAATACCAGGGGATGGAAGAAGACAAAAATGATGGAAGAGGGTCTAGAAGAGATGTAATCGGCTTGTGTGATGTCCCCTTTTCCTTCTTTGGTCCTCCTGCAACCTGCAATGCACTCAAGAAGAAGTTAATTTTTCTTTTTCTATTTCTTTTTCTTTTTTTAAGAGACAGTTAGGGTGCCTCCAGGAGGTTTTCACCCTACTTGCCTACATTGGGTGCCTCCAAGGGAAGGTTTTCACCCCTTGCTCCACTACCAACACTTTTTTACTCAGATTTTCAATGAATTCTTGCTTGGAGAGGGGCTTCTTGTAGACTTTCAACCTATGCTCATTAACGAGCATGGGGATGGCTTCTTCATCGATGGTCCTGATCAGAACTAAACCATTGTCATTACACTTTTCTACTGTGTACGGTCCCAGCCATCTTGTCCTAAGTTTTCCCTTGAAATCTTTATACCTTGAGTCATACAGCAGTGCCCAATCTCCTTCTTGGAATTGCTTCTCTTTGAGGTGCTTCTCATGCCATTTCTTCCTTTGAAACTGGACTACCTCTGTGTGGAGAAGGGCCTGCAATCTTTATTCATCCAATCCATTTAGCTAGAGTAACCTTTCCTTTGTGCATGGCTGAGATCTAGGTCCAGCTGAGCTGCCATCCTTAATGTATTGTATTCAAATTCTATTGACAACAAAGCCTTCTTCCCATAGACCAGCTCATAGGGTGTGAACCCTGTGGTGGTCTTCCATGTGGTGTTATAGGCCCAGGTGGCCTCAACCAGTCGATCTGCCCAATATTTTCTGCTGCTGCTCACTACTTTGGTCAAAATTCCTTCTAGGGCTCTGTTGGTGACTTCCACCTATCCATTGGCTTGTGGATGGTAGGGGGTGGAAGTCCTGTGCTTGATTCTGTGATGTGTGAGCAGGTCTTCAATCAGATTGGAGGTGAACTGACTTCCTTGATCTGTGACTAATTCTCTTGGATATCCGAACTTATAGAAGATGTTCTCCCTCAAAAACTCAGCTACTTTCTCTTTGGTTGCTGCCTTAATTTCCCTTGTCTCTGCCCATTTTGTCAGATAATCGGTGCACACAATGATGTATTGTTTCTGGTTTGAAGGAGGGTTGATAGGACCCACAAAGTCCATGCCCCACTTCTCAAATGGCTTAAGAGTCACTTGAGGCTGCAAGGGAATCTCATCCTTTGGAGTAGGTTTCCCCATCCATTGACACTGATCACATTGGCTGATATACCTCCTCACATCTTGATGAAGAGTGGGCCAATAGTAACCTGCTTGCAGAATTTTGAAGGTAGTCCTCTTTGCTGCAAAATGTCCTCCACAAGGCCCATCATGACAGGTCAGGAGGATGTCAAAGACTTCCTCCTCCCTGACACATCTTCTCAGAATCTGATCTGGGCCAAGTTTGAAGAGATTGCCCCCAATCCAAGTGAAAGGGGTGCTTTTCCTCACGATCTTGCTCTTCTCTTTGGAGGATAGGTGTGGTGGGAACTATGCTAAAACCAAGTAATTCACTATATCAGCAAACCATGGGGAGAGTACTGAGATAGCAAACAGGTGTTCATCCGACATCTGATCATCCACCATTCCTTCTTCACTTGCAGGTAGATTTAGTCTAGACAAAAAGTCAGCAACAACATTTTCCTTACTAGGTTTATCAATAATGGTTAAATCAAACTGTTGTAATAAGAGAAACCATCTAATGATATGAGCATTCACATCTGGTTTATTCATCAAATACCTAATTGCAGCATGATCAGTGTGTACAAAGGTTTGATAGCCTGTAATATAATGTTTGAATTTATTTAAGGAATGGACAACAACTAGGAGTTCTTTCTCGGTCACCGTGTAGTTTAATTCTGCCTTTGACAAATTCTTACTTATAAAGTATATGGCATAAGGTAACTTTTCATCAATTTTCCCTAAGGCTACTCCTATCGCTTTGTTCGAGGCATCTATATGAATGTGGAAAGGTAGGGCCCAGTTTGGACCTCTCAATATTTGGGCAGTCACAAGTTTACTTTTCAAGGTATCTAGGGCTTCTTAACAGTTGTCAGTCCATATGAACTCGACATCTTTGCCCAAAAGACCAAATAATGGAGAGGCTAGCTTACTAAAATCTTTAATGAATCTTCTATAATATCCCGCTAAGGCTAGGAAGCATTGGACATCTCTCACCTTTTGAGAAGGTGGGACCCTTTGGATGATGGCAATTTTGTTGGGGTCCACCTGTAATCCTTGCAGAGAGATTGCATGACCTAGTACGGTCCCTTCAGTCATCAAGAATTCACACTTTTCAGGACTGAGGGACAGGTTCATTTCAATACACTTGTCCAAAACTTTTCCCAGGTTAGACAAAGCTTCCTGGAAGTTAGAACCATAAGGAGTAAAATCATCCATATAGATTTCCACTGCATCATGAACCAACTCAGAGAATATACTCAATACTGCTCTCTGGAAAGTGGCGGGAGCATTACACAATCCAAAAGGAAGGACCCGATATGCAAAGGTACCCCAAGGACAAGTGAAAGTGGTCTTATCCTGGTCTTCTGGGCTGATTAGGATCTTATTGTACCCGCTAAACCCATCTAGGAAGGAGAAAAACCTTTTCCCCACCAAGCCATCTAACACTTGATCTATGAAAGGCAAAGGAAAATGGTCTTTTTTGGTGGCCTTGTTTAGTTCCTGATAATCGACACAGATTCTCCACTTACCATTTTTCTTTGGCACCAACACCAAAGGAGAGACCCATTCACTGTCGGAGATGGGGTAGATGAATCCTGCATCCAATAGCTTTTTCAATTCTTCCTTGACAATGTCTTTAAGGGCTGGATTCATCCTCCTTTGGGGTTGTCTGACTGGTTTGCAATTTTCCTTAATGTAAATGTGATGAGTACAAACTAAAGGGTGCACTCCCTTCATCTCCTTATAGCTCCAAGCGAAAGCATCCAAGTGGTTTCTCAATAAGCTACACAATTCCTTCTCTTGAGAGGTGGATAGGGATGAGTTGATTTTCAAGGTTCTTTCTGGGCCGAAATCCATATTCTTAACTCGGAGAGAGGTTGGGTCGGCCACACAAAAATCAACTAAAGGACTGTCTTGGGTTTCTTTCATTAGCTCTTCTAATGGAAACATACTGGGGGGTGGATTCTGAATCAAGTTTTCAATGATATCATCCTCAATTTGTGGTTCCCCCCCCATGGTAGCTTCTACTGCACACAGTGGTGCAGAATAGACTCCATCCTCATCTTCCTCCTCCAACCAGAGAGGTAGATCATGTTCTAACAAAGGCTGGGCAGGAGGATATAGGACTAGCTGCTTGGACATATGCCCATTCTTAATTGTCATGTTCCCAGCTCGACAACTGATGTAGGCATCTACAGTGGCCAACCACGGTCTTCTCAGGATGAGAGAATACCCAGTGAGCTTTGCCTTCGGCTGGAGAACCAAGAAATCAACAGGGTACTCCCAAGAATTAATGGAGACCATTACATCTTCCACAATCCCTTCAGGGGTCACGGTGGAGCAGTCTGCTAATTGCAGTATTGTTGTGGTCTTTCTTAGGGAGCCCTGGAGGTTGAGCTTGAGCATAGTGTCCTTGTTCATCACATTAATGGCAGCCCCCAAATCAATTAGGGTATGGGGAATCATGGTGCCATTGATGTGGACATTGACTACCGGGCTTCCAGGGTCTAGATACTTCAGAGAGATTACCTACCCCAACATCAGGTCAGACAGTTGTCCTATGACATTGATGGTTGGGGCATCTCTCTTGTGCCTGCCTGAATGCGTGAAGCACTTCTCCTTGATCATTTTGTTGTATATAGGCACATCCTTTATGGCTTGGAGAAGTGGTATCTTTACACATAATTGTTTCAATTCTCCCAGAAGTTCAGTTTCTTCTAGGGTAGGCTGGGTTGTTCTGGATAATCTCTCAGGAAAGGGTGGAATGGCTTTTGGTTCACTTTCCTCTTTATCTTCCTCATCCTCCTTAGGGGGAGGCTGGTTATCTGGGAGAACCTTCCTAGATCGCAGGTTAATCTCCTGAATCTCCACAGCATAAGTTGGGCATGCCAGTTCCACCCTATATACTTACTAAGCCTATCTATTATTTGGGTTCAGGTTCGGTTGAGCAAGCATTTGGGGTTGCCTTGGTGGAGCAGGAGGCAATGGTTGCGGTTGAGCAGGTAGTGGAGGCAAAAGATAGGGAGGAGTGTTGTACTAGGGCCTCTACCCCTGATGAGGTGTATTCCACTGAAGTTGTGGCTGAGCATAGAAGTGGAATGAATGAGTAGCTAGTTGAGCATGATATTGAGGTGGATATGACCAAGGAGGGGTGTGGACTAGGAAGGATGAGCAGAGGGACCCCAAGAAGGCATGGAAGTGGCTTGATTGGGGTTGTAATATGCCTGGGATGTCCCTTGCATTCCCTGCTGGTAAGGTCTGGGTCCATGTGGCCTCCTTTGGTTCATGAAATAGAGTGGTTCAGTGGCTCCTTCAGCCCCCTGGTATACAGCTTTAAGTCCAGGCAAGGAAGGGCACTTATTTGTAGGATGATCTTCTTCACAGACTGAACACACTTCTATAGAGTTCAATGGACACTCGTTCCTAGGATGCCTTCTGGTGCACCTAGGACAAAAAATGGCCAAGGCCCTTTCTGCTTCCTCTTGTTTCCTTTTGATATGCAAGGTATCCATTTGCATGGCAAGAGTCTGCATCATCTCGCTCTTGAAATCTTCCAGCAGATTTCCAAATTCTCCTTTAAGGGATGAACTGGATGAGGAGGTACTGGCTATGGGTTGACTCCCCCTACCTCTCTTTCTGGCTGCCCTAGAATGGTTTCTAAAAACAGTCTTTATGTCTTCATAAGGTAGTTGGTAGATGTCCCCCCCAGCCAGCAAATGGAGGGTGTCTAGAAGGTCTTCCGGGACTCCTCTGAGTAGGACCAACTTTAGATATTCGGGGTCAAGTGTGCACCTGGCCCTTTTATAACTGAGCTGAAGCCTCTTTCCATAATCTTCCAAGGATTCATCACTTCCCATGGTCATTCAGAAGATTTCTTCCTTGGTATCTTTTGACCTACAGTAGTCCCGATATTTTTTATTAAAGGCTTGCTGCATCTAAGCCCAAGTTGTGATGCTATTGCCAGGTAACCCCATGAACCAGCGCAATGCTGCATCCTTGAGGGTAGAAGGAAATAGTTTCAACTTCTGCTCATCTTCTGCATAGTCATAGGTTCGACAGATAACAACAAATTAAAACAAAAAGGTATTAGGATCTTCAATAGTCAACCCATGGAAGTGAGGTAGGGCTAAAGGGCTTATGTTCTTCATTTTAGTGTCCCCATTGGTCTGTCGGATGGGAAAGGTACCCTCTACTCTTTCTCCATTCCCCCTAACGATTCTATTTTCAACCATTGTCTCCGGAGGGATGGTTGATGAGCCCCAAATTTGGTAACATTTTGGGCTCATTTGGCCTAACTACCCTTGCTCAACCCTTCATTTTTCATAACTTATGCATCATTTTTTAGTATATTTATGTCATTTGTACGAATAAGGGCAGTCACTATTCCTAGGTGGCTAACACGTGCTTATTTCAGGTTTTTTGACATTTAATGGAGCAAAACCACGCAGATGAGGGCTAGGAGACAGCCAAGATGGGGTTGAGGATTCGTAGGAGGGTTGTCCACAGCATTAAATGGCCTTCCTCGGGATTTTCACCCCCAACTCCGAGCTCTGACAGCCACCACAACCGGATCTAGAAGGCAGCCAAACGGGGTTTGAGGAAGCAACAGTTCACTCTTAGTTTGGTCAGCCAAGCCCCACTGATTTAGGAGGCCAGCTTGGGGCCTCGAGATGTATAAATGATAGGGCTTTAGCCTTCGAAAAGGACTTTTGAAACCTTGTTGCACATTCTAAACTACGAGCTGCTAGCTCTGTTTTGCTCTTTTGTAGCCATCATTGGCATGTTATTTGACTTATGATTATTATCTTTTAATGGAAAGCAGGCAGATTTGAGTTCAGTTCTGAGTTCTTAAAGGAGCCATAACTCTCGGGGTTGGGCCCAACCTGAGAGCCTAAGGCCTCCTTCCTTTGTATTGTTATCTTTCTTTCAGCATTATGGTTTTTATCTACATGCATTTGAAACACAGTTGTTGAATCAGATTTCTTGGTATGGTTAAGTAGGTCATTGGTAGAAGATAGAGTTTCTTTAGCTGTTTAGAATAAATTGGAGAGATTAGAGTTGATAAAGTTTCCAGAAAAGGGTTGCTTGCACACTCATTTTCACCTCTTTCTAGGGGCTAGAATTGCAGACATTGCTGCCCACCAAAACCATTGGTTTACACGTTCATGCAATCTTTGATGCAATATTTTTGTTTGTAGAAGTGTCCATGCATTCAGATCTCTTGGAATGTTTCTTTGTTTCAATGCCATGCATGCTTCTCCTTAGAAATAACGTTGTTGTTCATTGATTTTATTAAACAGTTAGAATAGGTTAATAATATTTCGGTTATGTGCAGGACGTGGATGATTTGTTTCGTTTACACTATGCAGTGCCACTCCCCTCACTCTCTCATCCTTCTAAGCCTTGCTCAGGCCAACTACTCATCTCCCAACTAGACCTCTTGTCTTTCAGCCACTCTACTACCCACGTTATTCTACCTTCTCGGCCTTCCATTCCCTCTACCCTCCTTTAGACAAACCAGCTTTGCACAGCCCCCCTCTTCATCTCATCTCTCTGTCCCTAAGTCATCACAAACCCCTCTCCTACCTCCCTATCCACCCATGTAGCCTCTTCCACTCATCCATCACCCAAAAATATGATTGTAGAACATCCTGTAGGAATTACTGAACTTCCTGTAGAAATTCTGAACATCCTGTAGAACCCCTGCAGACTTCCTGTAGAAGCTCATAAACGCGGTTGCTTGGCATCCAAACTTTGTGGAACTCTCTGGAAGGATGTTAGGGACTCCTTAGACCCTCTCTGAGCCTTCCTGACCTCTTCCAAGCATTTCCCCCCTTGATCTATCCCTGCACAGTAAAGACCCAGTTAGAAGCACATGCATAATAACTCCAACAACTTGAACAAAAATATAAAAATATGTTCTCTTCAGATCAAAGTAGTCTAAACACCTACATTTCACCTTCGTAGAAGTAACGGCATCGCTTTCAGTAGTTGGCATCCCCATCTCTGCATCGGTAAGACTAGCTGGTAGAATTAGGGTTTGCTAGGGTTTGTGTTTCTTGTTGGCTTTCAGTTCTTTTTGCAAATAGATTAGCTTCCTTTGAGTTAGCTTTCGTCCATCAGTTAAAAAGCTTCTTCTGAGAACTCATAGAAGTTGGCTTGAGCCCCTAGTGTACTTGTGCCAGCTGACCAAATGACAGCTACGACAAGAGCTAGTACTTGTGCATACAGCACCGTCGCTTCCAAGTTTGTTACGAACTACCGGATTGATAAAATTAGAGAAGGAAGCTCCAGGAGTTGTATCATTATTGCTACAATACTGGAGCCCACCATCTTTTTGGCACCGTTGCCAGGGAAGCGTCAGAGTATTAGTAATTGTTGCTTTTCTTCTACTTTCCTACTCTCGCCTTCTGCTAAGTAGTATTTCATTTCCATTCTGCAATTTCCTTTCTGCAAAAGTAGCATAGACATTTCCTGCTTTCATAGATTAACATTTCAATTCCGCAAGTTCATTTCTACAAGTGTAGATTAGCATTTCAATTCTGCAAGCGTAGCTTAGCATTTCATTTCTGCAATTTCATTTGAGCAAAATAGATTAGTTCTTTCATGCTTTCATTTCAATTCCGCATTTCCATTTCAGCAAGATAGTTAGTTGCAGTTCAATCTATTTTAGTTTTGTAGGTACCAGAAAAGAAAAAGCAATCAGAAGTCTTTTCATGCCTCGTAGAAACCGAGATAAAAGAGGCAAATTCTTACCCAACACCCCCACCACATCACTAAGTCACCCTTCTCTCTTCTTTGGTGACAGTGATCCAGAAGAACCTATAGGTGAACCTCCTGAGATATACGAAGATCCTATAGCAGAAGAAGAGTTAGAGACCACTCCATCTGAAGCTATGGCTGACAATAGGGGAGAAGATGAGAGAATTGAAGGTGCCTTCCCCATCCGAGAGACCAATGGAGACATGAAAATGAAGAACATCAGTCCCTCCGCTTTACCTCACTTCCATGGACTAACTACTGAAGATCCTGATACCTTCCTATTTGAGTTTGCCGTCCTATGCCGAACCTATGACTATAATGAAGATGAGCAAAAACTGAAACTCTTCCCCTCAACCCTTAAGGATGCAGCATTACGCTGGTTCATGGGCTTACCTGGGAACAGTATCAACACTTGGGCTCAGATGCAGCAAGCTTTCAATACCAAGTACCGGGACTACTGTAGGTCCAAGGAAACCAAGGGAGAAATCTTTCGGATGACCATGGGGAATGATGAGTCCTTAGAGGATTACGAGGAAAGGTTCCAGCTTAGCTATAAACGGGCCAGGTGCACACTTGACCCTGAATCTCTTAAGTTGGTCCTGCTCCGAGGAGTCCCGGAAGACCTTTTAGATACCCTTCACATGCTAGCTGGGGGAGATATTTACCAACTGCCTTATGAGGACATAAAGACTGTGTTTAGAAACCACTCTAGAGCAGCCCAGAAAAGAGGTAGAGGAAACATCCTCTCCGCTGGTATTCCTTTCTCCAAACATGAGTTTGCAAATCAATTAGAGGATCTCAAGAGTGAGGTGAGACAGACCATCGCCATGCAACTTGATACATTCTGAATCCAGCAGAAGAAAGAGGAAGCTGAGAGGGCTTTGGCTATTTTCTGCCCTAGGTGTACAAGGAACACCCTAAGAACGAGTGCCCATTACATTCGGTTGAGGTATGCTTTGTCTGTGAGGAGGACCACCCCACAAACCAATGTCCAACCTTACCTGGGCTTAAAGCCATGTATCAAGGGACAGAAGAGCCCACTAAACCTCTCTATTTCCTCAACCAAAGAAGGCCACATGGACCTAGACCTTACCAACAGGGGATGCAAGGGACACCCCAAACCTATTACAGCCCCAACCAATCTGCTCCTATGCCTTCCTGGGGACCCCCTGTTCATCCTTCTTGGTCTATACCTCCTCCATGGTCTTACCCACCTCAGTACCATACTTAGCCCACTACTCCTTCATTTCACTCACATGCCCAGCCACAGCCTCAGTGGAATGCACCTCAACCGGGGTGGAGGCCCCAGTACAATACTCCTCCCGCCATTTTGCCTCCACCACCGGCTCAACCACAACCATTACCTCCTGCCCCTCCAAGGCAACCCCAAATGCCTGCTCAACCGAACCCGAACCCCAACAACAGACAGGCCCAGCAGGTATATACTGGGGAAACATCATGCCCTACCTATGCTGTGGAGATCCAGGAGATCAATCTGCGATCGGGGAAGACTCTTCCGGATCGCCAACCTCCTCCCCCAGAGGACGAGGAAGATAAACAGGAAAGTGAACCAAAGGCCATTCCACCATTTCCTGAGAGACTAACAGCCACCACACAACCCAACCCAGAGGAGGATGAGCTTTTGGGAGAGCTCAAACAGTTGTGTGTGAAAATACCACTTCTCCAAGCCATCAAAGATGTACCGATATACAACAAACTGGTTAAGGAAAAGTGTTTCAGACATCCAGGCAGGCGAAAAAGAGATGCTTCAACCATCAATGTCATAGGACAACTATCTGATCTTATGTTGGGACAAGTCATCTGCCCAAAGTATCTGGATCCTGGGAGTCCTGTAGTGGATGTACACATCAATGGCACCATCATACCTCACACATTGATCGATCTGGGGGCTGCCATTAATGTGATGACCAGAGATACCATGCTCAAACTCAACCTTCAGGGTTCCCTAAGAAAGACCTCGACAGTCCTACAACTAGCAGATCGCTCCACTGTGACTCCCGAAGGGATCGTAGAGGATGTCTTGGTCTCAGTTGACTCTTGGGAGTACCCTGCTGACTTCTTGGTTCTGCAACCAAAGGCAAAGCTTACTGGATACCCTCTCATTTTGGGAAGGCCTTGGTTAGCCACTGCAGATGCTTACATAAGCTGCCGTGCAGGAAACATGACCATCAAAAATGGTCCTATGTCCAAGCAGCTAGTCCTGTACCCTCCTGCCTAACCCTTATTAGAGCATGACTTACCACTTTGGTTGGAGGAAGAAGAGGATGAGGTGTACTCAGCACCTTTGTGCACCCTAGACACCACTAGGGGAGGCCTCCCAACCGAAGATGATTTGATTGAGACCTTGATCCAGACTCCACCTCCCAGTGCATTGTCCTTAGAAGAATTGGTGGAGGATGCCCAAGCCAGCACCTTGGTGGACCTTTGTGTGACCGACCCTGTCACTCCCAGAGTCAAAAATGTGGAGTTCGGTCCTGAGAGAACGTTAAAGATCAGCTCCTCCCTATCTCCTTCCCAGGAAAAGGAGCTGTGTAGTCTGTTGGCCAGTCATCTAGATGCTTTTGCTTGGAGTTATAAGGAGATGAAAGGAGTTCATCCTTCGGTCTGTACCCATCACATCTACATCAAAGAAGGCTGTAAACTAGTTAGGCAACCCCAAAGGAGAATGAATCCAGCCCTTAAGGACATCGTCAAGGAGGAATTACAAAAACTGTTAGATGCCGGATTCATTTACCCCATCTCGGATAGCGAATGGGTGTCCCCTTTGGTGTTGGTTCCCAAGAAAAACGGGAAGTGGAGAATCTGTGTGGATTACCGAGAACTGAACAAAGCTACCAAGAAAGACCATTTTCCTCTACCTTTCATAGATCAAGTGTTGGATGGACTGGCAGGAAAGAAGTTTTTCTCTTTCCTAGATGGGTTTAGCGGGTATAACCAGATCCAAATCAGCCCGGAAGACCAAGATAAGACCACCTTCACTTGTCCTTGGGGTACCTTTGCTTACCAAGTTCTTCCCTTTGGACTATGCAATGCTCCTGCCACCTTCCAGAGAGCTGTCTTGAGCATCTTTTTTGAGTTGGTCCATGATTCGGTGGAAATCTATATGGATGACTTCACTCCCTATGGGTCCAACTTCCAGGAAGCATTGTCCAATCTGGGAAAAGTCCTAACCAAGTGCATTGAGATGAACCTGTCCCTTAGTCCTGAAAAGTGTGAATTCTTGATGACTGAAGGGACCGTGCTAGGCCATACCATTTCTTGCCAAGGCTTACAGGTGGATCCTAACAAAATTGCTCTCATCAAGAAGGTTCCACCTCCTCAGAAGGTAAGAGATGTTCGGAGTTTCTTAGGATTAGCAGGGTATTATAGGAGATTCGTTAAAGACTTCAACAAGGTAGCCTCGCCATTGTTTAGCCTCTTGGCAAAAGATGTTGAGTTTAAATGGACTGACGATTGTCAGAAGGCTCTGAATGAATTAAAGGACAAGTTGGTGTCTGCCCCAATCTTGAGAGGTCCAAACTGGGCCCTACCTTTCCACATCCACACTCACGCCTCAAACAAAGCCATAGGGGCAGCCTTAGGACAAGTTGAACAAAAACTTCCATATGCCATCTACTTTGTCAGCAAAAACTTATCCAAGGCAGAACTGAATTACACTGTAACTGAGAAAGAATTCTTGGCCGTGGTCCATGCACTGAACAAGTTCCGACACTATATCACTGGCTATCAAACATTTGTACATACTGATCATGCTGCAATTAGATATTTAATGAATAAACCAGATGTGAATGCTCGTATTATTAGATGGTTACTTTTGTTGCAGCAGTTTGATTTGACTATCGTTGACAAACTAGGTAAAGAGAATGTTGTTGCTGACTTTTTGTCTAGATTGGATTTACCTGCAGGGGAGGATGGAACGGTGGATGACCAGATGCCCGATGAACATATGTTTGCTATCTCAATACTCTCTCCATGGTTTGCTGATATAGCAAACTACCTTGTCTCAGCACAATTCCCTCCGCACTTATCCTCAAGAGAAAAGAGCAGAATCGTCAGAAAGAGTGCCTCATTCACTTGGATCGGGGGAAACCTGTTCAAGCTTGGCCCTGATCAGATCTTAAGGCGTTGTGTAAGGGAGGAGGAAGTCTTTGATATCCTCCTCACCTGTCATGATGGGCCTTGTGGAGGACATTTTGCAGCAAAGAGGACTGCCTTCAAAATCCTGTAGGTAGGTTACTATTGGCCCACGCTTCATCAAGATGTCAGAAGGTATATCAGCCAATGTGACCGATGCCAAAGGATGGGGAAACCGACTCCAAGGGATGAAATGCCTCTCCAACCTCAAGTGACTCTTGAGCCATTTGAGAAGTGGGGTATGGATTTTTTGGGTTCAATCAATCCTCCTTCGAGGCAAAGGTCTTACATCATTGTGTGCACAGACTACCTGACAAAGTGGGTAGAAACCAAGGCAATCAAAGCAGCGACAGAAGAAAAGGTGGCCGAGTTCTTAAGAGAAAACATCTTCTACAAATTTGGCTACCCAAGAGAGCTAGTCACCGATCAAGGAAGCCAGTTCACCTCCAACTTAATTGAAGACCTGCTAGCTCATCACAAAATCAAGCATAGGACTTCCACCCCCTATCATCCTCAGGAAAATGGGCAAGTGGAAGTCACCAATAGAGCATTGGAAGGGGTCTTGACTAAGGTGGTGAGCAGCAGTAGAAAAGATTGGGCAGATCGCCTGGTTGAGGCCACATGGGCTTACAACACCACTTGGAAGACCACAACCGGCTTCACACCTTATGAGCTGGTCTATGGGAAGAGAGCTCTGCTGTCAATTGAATTCGAATACAACACCTTGAGGATGGCAGCTCAGCTGGACCTAGATCTTAGCCATGCCCAACAAGAAAGGTTATTGCAGCTGAATGGATTGGACGAGCACCGAATGCAGGCCCTTCTTCACTCAGAAGTGGTTCAACTTCAGAGGAAGGTGTGGCATGACCAACACCTCAATGACAAACAATTTCAGCCAGGAGATTGGGCGTTGTTGTATGATTCCAGGCATAAAGATTTCAAGGGGAAGCTGAGAACCAGATGGCTGGGACCATATGCAGTGGAAAAATGTCATGACAATGGATCTGTTCTTATTCGGACCATTGATGAGGAGGCCATCCCTATGCTTGTCAATGGGCATCGATTGAAGATCTACAGGAAACCTCTCTCAAGACAAGAATTCATCAAAACTGTGGAAAAATCAGTGCTGGTCATAGATCAGGGTTCTGCCTCTGTTTTGGGCACACCCTGAAGATCTTAAAAATAAATAAATAAATAAAAATAAAGATCCTTGGGTGAAAACCTTTCTGAGGCTCCCAAGGCAAATGGTAGGGGTGAAAACCTCATTGAGGCGTCCCTACTATCTTTCTGAAAATGTTTGAGAAAAGACCCTTGAGTGAAAACCTCTTTGAGGCGCTCCAGGCAGATGGTAAGGGTGAAAACCTCATGGAGGCACCCCTGCTGTCTTTCAACAAAAAAAAAAAAAAAAAAGAGAAAAAAAAAAAAACAGGGACAGCAAGTTCACAATGTGGCAATGCATGCAGGTTGCAGGTATTCTATGAAGGAAAAGAGGTCCCTCAACTCAAAGACAAGGGTCCTTATTATGCTACCAGGTGACCTCACCAGCACCCCCTCCGAAAACACTCATCTTCTCCAAGGTCTGGGCACGATTTGATCACAGTTTAGTCTTCTACAGGAAGCTACAGACTTTCTACAGGAAGCTACAGACTTTCTACAGGAAGTTCTGTATTTCTACAGGAAACTTCCTGTAGAAGTTTTGGACGGCCCAGAACTAATTGTGTGGGGAGATCTAATGACCGAGGTCCGGCATGGAGGCATGCAAGCTACTATTTTCTCCATCACACACTGCTGTCGCCTCCTTCTACCACCCCAGTTGCCATGCAATGAAAATACCTGCACAGTCAAAACAGAACATTGAATTATCAGAGGAAGCGCTTCTCAAATGGAAAAAAGATGCAGAGATACCATGCAATACTTATCAAAGCCATCCGAGGGCCCTGCGACCATGGCTGTGATGCCACCATCTCCACTGTCTCAGCATGCACCCGAGGAGGAAAAACTGCTACAGGACATCCTACAGGAATCCCGTAGCAGTTCATCCAGCTAGAGTGTACACCATTAAATCGCCTGCAACATGCAATAATAGAGCGGGCACATGCAGCCGAGTCACAAGCTTCGTCATCAGCAGCCTGCGAAGAGGAACCACCGTGCCTGTGCATGAAGCAGCAACAAGCAAACCTAATCACCGTCGTCCTGAAACCTGGAAAATCATGTCGCGGCCGCACAGGTAAGTGCCTCGCCCTTTCTTTCGTCAAATTACATGAATACTACTCTAGAATGTTTGCAAGTATGAAATGAACGGGTTGAGCAGTCGAATGGCCATTCAACTGGCCATGACGACCAGTCAGATGGTCTAGTCGGATTTGTAAAGTGGTGGTCGTGGCAAGAAAAACGGGTAGTGGACACGTGAGAAGCGTCCAGTCGGGGAGAAGCGCGATTTAACAGAAATGGCGGCGGCAGATCTGCGGGGAATGATGCGGCAGTCGGGGAGATTTGCAGTGAATGAGTAGGTGACGTCGTCCAACGGTCCGGCAAGGATAGCTCACCCCCGTGCCACGAGTTTGGCCGGGATTCATTTTTATATCGCCACTCCACTCATTTATCACCAGCCGTTTTGAAGTCGAGTGAGCGTCCGAATTTCTCTGAAGCTCGTTACTCCAAGTCTTCGGCTTGTTCGAACGTCTGGTAGCGGCACAGAAGACGCAGAACCACTGTCGTGCTCTCCAGAACCCGTGCGCTACTCCTACAGGAAAGCTACGCTACAGGAAGCTCACTGCCACGAGGAAAATTGGTCCCTTCACGTCAAAGGTGGCGAATTGGAAAAGGTAAGCCTGAACCTATTCCTCCCATGCAATTGGTTAAAAGGGTGGCTAAGTCGACGTCTTCAAAAAGTCTGAGCATAAAATTGCAAGCGTCGTCTTCCTTTTGCATGAATTGTCGTCGAAGTATATGTGGGGATTTCTACAGGATGTGATTTATAATTGAGCCCCTGTCAAGGCTCATCTGTAGATAATCTTCACGAATTGCGTGCGTGACAGAGGCGTAATTCTACGCTCTGTCCCAAAGAAATCTGAAAGGCCATCTTTTGGTACGCACCCGCCACCTCCGGTTAACATAGCAGGTTTTCACCATGCCGGGTGGATTCATCAGAAAGGAACCGACCGACTCAAAGAAACTAAGGGAGAACCCTGAGGTGGTAGAATTGTTCACTCGGGCGCGATGGATGTCGTTCTGCGACAAACTTCAAGGCTATGATGATGAGGTGGCAGAGGAGTTCCTGCGCGCGTTGAAACCAAAATCAAAAATGCTGGCCATTGTTAATTTCAGGGGTTTGAATCTCAGGATCACCCCACAATTCATCAGCAGAGTCACTGACCTCCCAATGGGGGTACCGTGGGACAAGGAGGAGAGGAAATTAGGCCAAAAGGCTAAAAAGGAGTTCTTCCCACCAGAGGAGCAATTCTCAGAGGATAAGAATGGGGTTCGCAGAACTAGCTTACAACCACTTTGGAGTGAGGTCAGCCTCCAAATTATGAAATACATCACATGCAAAGGACGGTTCAGCATTGTATATGGGTACCATTTTCGGCTACTCATAGAATTAAGGCATCAGATGGACCTACCTGCAGAAAACAAACTAAGTATTCCCTACTTTCTACTGCAGTCTATGACAGAATGTGCCACCAAGTTAAAAGAAGGCACGCCAGACCAGGTAGCCCACCATGGGCTCATTAAGCTCCTCGTGGAGGATGCACTCCACACATACAAAGTCCCTCTCTCGTGGGAAGCCTTCTGAAATCTGACTAAGGATGGCGATATAAAAATATTGACCGAAGAGCTTGGTTCCTCCAGTAGCAAGGAGAAGGAGTCAGTACCCACAGAGAAGAAGGGAAAAGGCCAAGAACCCACGGCCAAAGCACCGAAGAAAGAACAAAAAGGGAAACAAGAGAAAAACGTTGCCGAAGAAAAGGATGACAAATCCACATTGACACCCAGGGAGAAAAGGTTACAAAGTAGGGTGGACAAGACTAAGCAGGTCCACGTCAGTAAAGGCACCTCGACAGCAGCCCCAACCAAGTCAAAAAGCAAAACCCCCGCAGTCAAACAAGCTAAAACGGTGCCACCTGTTTCTACAGGAAAACCAAAAACGGCTTCTACAGGAAGCCAGAAATCAGCTGATACAGGGCCTTCTACAGGAAACCCTGAGAAAGGAAAACTAAAGGAAAAGAAAACCGAAATTCTTGCAAGGGAGGCAGCAGCCGTGCTGGCCACCCTTAGTACACCTCCTAAGCCGAAGGAAAAGCGAAAGAGGGAGATCCCTCTGTATTTTAAAGCCCGGAGAAGTGTGAGAATCAAAACAGGTAGGCCACAGCCCCCATCCAGCAGCCCAATTACTATAGAGGATGCTCCTACCTCGCCAAGGGAGAGGTCCCCCTCAAAGATATCAGTCACTTATGAGAGGGGGAGCCCGAAGACAACTAATTGGAAGGAAAGAATGGACAGGTTGGCTTCAAAAGACCGGCTACAGGATGCTGAGGCTGCTCTACAGGAAACCTTGGCCCGACTTAAGGAGACAGAGAGGATGGAGGGAGAGGCACCCTCATCACCACCGAGGGAAGACGAAGTAGAGCCGCCAAGAGAAGAAGAGAAAGAGCATATTCCGGAGCCTAGTCCTCAGCCAAGTCTGAGCTCATATTATAACTTCTTAGAAGCTGGAAAAATTATACCACAGAAATTCACTGTGCCACTTTTCTTTGCATTGGAGGAAGAAAGGGTGAGAACCCACACGTGGATGAAAATAGCCAAATCAAAAGGTGTGGCAGATATAGGCCCCTTGGAGGAACAACTCAAGGAGGCACGAAAAGAATTAGCTATGGCTAAACACGTGACAAACTGCCAGCGGGTGTTCCTACAGGAAGAAAACGAGAAACTTAGACTGCAGCTACATGAGCTGAAGAAGGAAAAGGGCACATCCTCAGGGGACACTACAGCAGAACATCAAGGCAGAGAAGGACTGCAAGTCGGTCTTGGGGAGCCAACCTCGCATCTACAGGAAGGGGAGCTGCAAGCACAGATCGAGATACAAGCTCTCAAACAGCAGTTGCAGCAAAAAGAGGCACAACTGGCTTGCATGGCTAGTTGGGCCATGGATGCTCTACAATGCAGACAGCCGGCCAAATCCTATGGCCTGTACCTACGAGACCAGTGGCTGCAATTTCAGATAAATGCATTGGCACAGAGGGGTATCTCCCAGCTCCAAGACCCCCAGCAGTTCACAGCATTATGTACTAGCAGTTCATCAGAGGATAAGGCCAAACTCTCGGAGTTCTATCTCCATAATTTGGCCCTTCCTAACGTGACTACATGGGATCCCAACACAGTTGTAGGGGATATGCAATTGATGGCATTTGCCTCATGGTTGAACCATGAAGAAAAGAGGGCAGCAGAAGTCAAGGAGGTCATGGACCGAGAATTACATGAGCCACTGCTGATCAGAGCAGAGCCAGGGGATCCCACTGCGTTGATATCGGCCCACCAACACTTAGCCACCAACCCTCAAACTTTATTGAAATACATGGATCAGCAGGCACAGGCCATAGCACATTTCGAGGATATGGAGTGACTGTTAGGGGACAACTGTGTTCATGCTTGCACCTGCCGATGGAACACATTGTCCCACAGCCTTAAAATCAGAGAATATCATACTCCAACTCGAATGAGGGAAGCTCTAGCACGGGTGCCCCTCTACAAAAAGTCCATACAGAACCTTCAATCCAGCTGGATTGGCCTCAATCTAAGCCCACCTCTGCTGTTAGGATTGATGGAAGGCAGCACAGAAAAAGAAGAGAAAAAGCAGTGGCAAGAGGTGGAAAGGAAGGCTGGGTTCCATGCCAGTGAGGAGGAGACCACTTCAGAGGCCTGGGATGTGAGGGTGGCAGTGAAAGCAATGAAGGACGAGGAGCTGGACTAGTTGCTCAAGGATGAGCAATCATTTTAGCTAGGGGGTGATGATGAGCCCCAAATTTGGTAACATTTTGGGCTCATTTGGCCTAACTACCCTTGCTCAACCCTTCATTTTTCATAAATTATGCATCATTTTTTAGTATATTTATGTCATTTGTACGAATAAGGGCAGTCACTATTCCTAGGTGGCTAACACGTGCTTATTTCAGGTTTTTTGACATTTAATGGAGCAAAACCACGCAGATGAGGGCTAGGAGATAGCCAAGATGGGGTTGAGGATTCGTAGGAGGGTTGTCCACATCATTAAATGGCCTTCCTCGGGATTTTCACCCCCAACTCCGAGCTCTGACAGCCACCACAACCGGATCTAGAAGGCAGCCAAACGGGGTTTGAGGAAGCAGCAGTTCACTCTTAGTTTGGTCAGCCAAGCCCCACTGATTTAGGAGGCCAGCTTGGGGCCTCGAGATGTATAAATGATAGGGCTTTAGCCTTTGAAAAGGACTTTTGAAACCTTGTTGCACATTCTGAACTACGAGCTGCTAGCTCTGTTTTGCTCTTTTGTAGCCATCATTGGCATGTTATTTGACTTATGATTATTATCTTTTAATGGAAAACAGGCAGATTTGAGTTCAGTTCTGAGTTCTTAAAGGAGCCATAGCTCTCGGGGTTGGGCCCAACCTGAGAGCCTAAGGCCTCCTTCCTTTGTATTGTTATCTTTCTTTCAGCACTATGGTTTTTATCTACATGCATTTGAAACACAGTTGTTGAATCAGATTTCTTGGTATGGTTAAGTAGGTCATTGGTAGAAGATAGAGTTGCTTTAGCTGTTTAGAATAAATTGGAGAGATTAGAGTTGATAAAGGTTCCAGAAAAGGGTTGCTTGCACACTCATTTTCACCTCTTTCTAGGGGCTGGAATTGCAGACAGTGCTGCCCACCAAAACCATTGGTTTACACGTTCATGCAATCTTTGATGCAATATTTTTGTTTGTAGAAGTTTCCATGCGTTCAGATCTCTTGGAATGTTTCTTTGTTTCAGTACCATGCATGATTCTCCTTAGAAATAACGTTGCTGTTCATTGATTTTATTAAACAGTTAGAATAGGTTAATAATATTTCGGTTATGTGCAGGACGTGGATGATTTGTTTCGTTTACACTGTGCAGTGCCACTCCCCTCACTCTCTCATCCTTCTAAGCCTTGCTCAGGCCAACTACTCATCTCCCAACTAGACCTCTTGTCTTTCAGCCACTCTACTACCCACGTTATTCTACCTTCTCGGCCTTCCATTCCCTCTACCCTCCTTTAGACAAACCAGCTTTGCACACCCCCCTCTTCATCTCATCTCTCTGTCCCTAAGTCATCACAAACCCCTCTCCTACCTCCCTATCCACCCATGCAACCTCTTCCACTCATCCATCACCCAAAAATCCGATTGTAGAACATCCTGTAGGAATTACTGAAATTCCTGTAGAAATTCTGAACATCCTGTAGAACCCCTGCAGACTTCCTGTAGAAGCTCATAAACGTGGTTGCTTGCATTCCAAACTTTGTGGAACTCTCTGGAAGGATGTTAGGGACTCCTTAGACCCTCTCTGAGCCTTCTTGACCTCTTCCAAGCATTTCCCCCATTGATCTATCCCTGCACAGTAAAGACCCAGTTAGAAGCACATGCATAATAACTCCAACAACTTGAACAAAAATATAAAAATATGTTCTCTTCAGATCAAAGTAGTCTAAACACCTGCATTTCACCTTCGTAGAAGTAATGGCATCGCTTTCAGTAGTTTGCATCCCCATCTCTGCATCGGTAAGACTAGCTGGTAGAATTAGGGTTTGCTAGGGTTTGCGTTTCTTGTTGGCTTTCAGTTCTTTTTGCAAATAGATTAGCTTCCTTTGAGTTAGCTTTTGTCCATCAGTTAAAAAGCTTCTTCTGAGAACTCATAGAAGTTGGCTTGAGCCCCTAGCGGACTTGTGCCAGCTGACCAAGTGACAGCTGCGACAAGAGCTAGTACTTGTGCATACAGCACCGTCACTTCCAAGTTTGTTACGAACTACCGGGTTGATAAAATTAGAGAAGGAAGCTCCAGGAGTTGTAGCATTATTGCTACAATACTGGAGCCCACCAATGGTTTCTTCCTCTTCTTCTGTTATAGGATCTTCGTATATCTCTAGTTGTTCACCTATAGGTTCTTCTGGATCACTGCCACCGAAGAAGAGAGAAGGGTGGCTTTGTGATGTGGTGGGGGTGTTGGGTAGGAATTTCCCTGAATTATCTCTATTCCTATGAGGCATGAAAGGGAATCTCTTTTTGGGTGGTTTTTGCCTTTTTTCTGCTTGTACCTGTAAAACTGAAATTGATTGAACAAACAAATTGTAACTACTGAAATGAACTTGCTGAAATGAAATGGTGGAATTGAAATGAAAGCAAGGAAATGACTAATCTACTTTTGCTGAAATGGAAATTGCGGAATTGAAATGAAAACAAGGAAATGACTAATCTACTTGTGATGGAATGGAAATTTCATAATTGAAATGAAAGCAAGGAAATGAATAATCTACTTTTGCTGAAATGGAAATTGCAGAATTGAAATGAAAGCAAGGAACTGAAAGGAACAACTACTCTACTTCTGCTGAAATAAACTACTTAGCAAAATGTTGCAGTAGAAAATAGAAGAAAGCAGTAATCACAAAATACTCTGACGCTTCCTCGGAAACGGCGCCAAAAAGTGGTGAGCACCAGTATTGCAGCAATAATGTTGCAACTCCTGGGGCTTCCTACTTTACTTTTATCAACCCGGTAGTTTGTAACAAACTTGGAAGCGATGGTGTTGTATGCACAAGTACTAGCTCTTACTGCAGGCTATCACTTGGTCAGCTGGTGCAAGATCACTAGGAGCTCAAGCCAACTTCTATGAGTTTCCAGAAGAAGCTTTTAACTGTGATGAAAGGAAGCTAAATCTACAAAGACTGTTCTACTTGCAAAAAGAGAAGGAAGACTAGAATGTAACGCAAACCCTAGCAAACCCTAATTTTTCCAACTAACCCTACTTTTGCAAAAAAGGAGATGAAAACTGATGAAATGAGTGCCATTGACTACTAAAAAGGTAAATCACATCTATTTAAGCTATTCCCAAAAGAAAATGAGAAAAGAACATATGTTTGTGTTTTTGTGTTTTATGTGAAATTGTTATGCATGAGATTTTGTCTGTTTGTGACTGTGGTAGAGGTTTGGTGGTGAAGGAAGGCAGATTTGGTTCTTACAAAGGTGTAAGAAGATGTGGAGGGGTCCTAAGAAGCCTTTGGTAACCTTCTGAAGACTTCCCTTGCAATTAGGACTCGAAAAATCACTCATAGGAAATTCTACAGGAGGCTGCAGGGGATCTACAGGAGGATGCTGAGAGCTATTTTTAGAGGTTTTAAGAGTGTAAAAATGGTGGGAAAGGGGTAGCTGAAGACTAGATGGATTTGAGGTGTCTGGGGCTTAACAGGGAGGATCAGGAAAGAAAATGATGGTTTGATTTGTTCAAATGACGAGAGGAAAGCTTATGGAAAAAGTGCAGAAATTAGGGCAGATTCATGAAGGACTGTGAATGACTTGTGAAACCTGTGAGAAATGAGATGATGCTGGCTATTTTATTGATGTATTGTGATCTGAGGTGTGTTGTAAGAGATCTGCACATATAACTACTGAAACTAAGAAAGAAAAGGACTAGCTGCACCAAGAAAACAGAACCATATCTCTTGTTAACCTAATTTCTGACCTAGAAACATGAAGTGCTAAACAGTACCCTACGAATAGAAAATCTTGCAAAGATATTTATTATAGAAACAGGAAATAATCTTGGCAAAATGAATCTGAAGCAACACTTTAACTTTTCAAATCAAATCATCACACTAGAAATTGCATGGAAGAGAAAAACTGTGTTTTTGGTGGCAGCAATGGTGCCATGACCTCAAATCATGATCCCAGGAAGGGAGAAAAGAGATCAGGGCCTATTGGTTGCCGTTTTTAATCTTAGCCTATCACTGTGTGAACCTACTTCAGCAACTAAAACAAAATCAGCTATACAAACCATCAAAAGCAACCTATGCTAAACATGGTAAAATGAATCTATGTAACAGAAATCAACTCATGAACTGAAGAAAAAACATATAAGTACAAGGCAAGAGGTGCTGGGCAGCTTGGGTTGGGCCCTAACCCAAGAGCTTCAGCCCTCTGGAAGAAATTAGTGCTGGCTCAAAAAATATGTCATCTCCATTATCAAAATAAAAGTCACATTACATGAATTGTTCACAAAAATAAGCTCGAAAATGAGTTGAAGAAGAGCTTCACAAAAGTGAAATTTTTTTACTAATAACTGGCTAACCTACTGAGGCTCTAAGCCCCCCTATTTATACAAATGTGTCAGGCTAGGCAATAACTCCAATAGGCAGTAAAACTGATTCATTCAATTTCATTAGGTAGGCTATTGTTATATACAAAAGGGTGTGACTGCTCAGTTCATCTTCTGATGACCGTTCACATTCCTAATTTAACTATTTACATAAATTCACCCAACCGTGAGGATTAGGTGTCAACATTCCGTCCCCTTAATCTGAAGGGATGTTGGTGAGTCCAAGCATCGTTCTGAATCTTTCAAGCTTTTCTCTTCCAAGCGCTTTGGTGAAGATTTCTGCAATTTGCTCATTTGTGGAACAATGACGGAGATGGATTGTTTTGGCCTCAACATGATGTCGGATCAGATGATATTTAGTATTGATGTGCTTTGTTCGATCATGGAACTTTGGGTTCTTGGCCAACTTTATTGTAGAGGTGTTGTCAATCATGAGTGGAGTTGAGTGTACTTGTTTTACCTGCAAATCTTCAAGAATTTTCCTGAGCCACACAATTTCTTTTGTTGCTTCAGTTGCTGCCACGTATTCTGCTTCTGTTTTGGAATCTACTGGAACTGATTGTTTGCGTGATCTCCAGGAGACAGCTCCTGATCCAAGACTCATAGCATATCCTGAAGTAGATACCCCAGTTTCTTTGTCTCCATCGAAGTCTGAATTAGAGTATACGATCAAACTGAAGTCATCCACCTGTGTGTACTTGATTCCAAAGTCTTGAGTTCCCTTCAAGTACTTTAGAACTCTTTTTGCAGTAGACCAATGTCCCTCACAAGGCTTTTGCATAAACCTGGAGAGGATTCCAACAGTAAATGAAATGTCTGGTCTGGTAGTAGTAAGGTAGTTGAGACTTCCTACAAGTTGTCTATACCTTGTTGCATCCTCAAATACCTTTCCTTCAATAGATGTGAGCTTTAAGTTTTGTTCCATTGGAGTAGTAAGAGGATTGCACTCTGTCATGCCAAATCTGTTTAACAAATCTCCAATGTATTTCTTTTAAGAAAGAAATATGGATTTTGGATGTTGGGTTACTTCAATGCCAAGATAGTAATGAACATAGCCCAAATCAGTCATTTCAAAACTTTTCCCCAATTCCTTCTTTATGGATGCAATGTAGCTTTCATTGTTCCCTGTCATTAAAATATCATCTACATATACCACAAGATATACAACTATTTTTCCAACTTTCTTGACAAATAAAGTTGCATCATCAAGATCAAAATGATTGAAGTTGAGTTTCAGAAGATGCTCAGTTAGTTTTTCATACCAGGCTCACGGTGCTTGTTTGAGGCCATACAAGGACTTCACAAGTTTGCATACTTTATGTTCATGTCCTTTCACATCAAATCCTTCAAGCTGGGACATAAAAACATTCTCTTTGAGATCTCCATTCAAGAAAGCAGTTTTTACATCCATTTGATGGACTTTCCAACCGTTCTGGGTTGCTAGTGCAAAGAGTGTCCGGATGGTGGCCCATTTTGCTGTGGGGGCAAAAGTCTCCTCATAATCGACCCCTTCTTTCTATGCAAAACCTTTTGCCACAAGCCTAGATTTGTGCTTGTCAAGTGAGCCATCAACTTTGTACTTGTTCTTGTAGACCCACTTGCAGCCAATTGGTTTGGTTCCAAATGGAGGATCAACCAGCTTCCAAGTGCCGTTATTTATGAGGGCATCATACTCCTTTTGCATCACTTCTTTCCATTCATCATGAGAAGCAGCTTCTTTAAAGGAAGTTGGTTCAAAATCTGTAGACAAGTTCAATTCACAATCATAAGAAACATCCATATCAACAAGTGAATTAGAGTCATCTACATCACCTCCATTTTGTCGGTTTGAATTTTTGGTTCCTATTTTTCCAATTTCATCAGGATGAACACTTTCAGGTGTCTTTGTCAGCCACTTTGGGGGACCTTTCTAAGATGGTCCAGGCTGCTCTGTTGATTGAGTTGGGACTGAATCAAGATTGAGTCTCCCAATTCTATCAATTACATCACTTAAAGCATCATCCATTGTTGGAGTTTCATTCGGGGGAGAGTGTTCTTCAGAAGAAGATTCCACATGTTGATCTAGAATAGGAATCCCCCTTTAAGATGTGGAATCTAATTATCAAATTCTTGAAATGATTTTGTTTTAGCGAATCTATCCAAGCGATCAAGTTGCCGCTCAACAACATTGTCAGTTTTGGATGATTCAAGAAAAATTACATCTCTCGATACAACAAACTTTTTATTTACTTCATCATAGAGGCGGTATGCTTTGGAGGTGTTTGAATACCCCAGGAAGATACACTTACGACTTCTAGCACCAAGTTTGTTTCGATGTACCTTTGGTATTAAAGCATAACAGGTGGAACCAAATACCCTGAGATGTTTTACCGAAGGAACATGTCCATACCATAATTCATAAGGAGTCTTGTTTCTTATAGCATTAGATGGACATCTATTCTTTATATATGCAGCACATAGAACAGCATCAACCCAAAACATTATCTTTACATTTTTGAAGAAAAGCATGGATCGTACCATATTCAAGATTGTTCTATTCATTCTTTTAGCTACACCATTCTGTTGGGGATTATAAGGCACAGTTGTTTGATGTTTGATCCCATGTTGGCGAAGATAGTTTTCAAATTCATTTGATGTATATTCTTTTCCATTATCAGTGCGAATAGACCCAATATGAGATTGTGCATCATTTTCAATCCATTTATGAAAATTATTGAATGTTTGAAAAGCATCAGATTTGTTCTTCAATAAATAAACCCAACACATTCTGGTGTAGTCATCAATAAATGTCATGATATGTTTATTTCCATTTGCAGAAGGAACAGGCATTGGACCACATAAATCTGAATGAATGAGTTCAAGCTTCCTATTTGCTCTTGAATGTGAATCATGAAAGGACTGTTTGCTATGCTTTCCTAGAATGCAAGCATCACATTGGTTAAGTTTCCTAGGAATTGTAGGCAAACCAGCAACACCATTTTTCTTCAATAAGCGGAGACTGTCATAGTTTAAATGTCCAAATCTAGCATGCCATAATAAACTTGATGGAAGTGTACCTTCTTCATGATGAGAAATATATGAGAAATGTTGTGCATGAGTAGAGGCTCCTTGTAGTTTGAGAAGCCTTTCTTCTTCTATTCCCCTCATGACAAGTGAGTGGTCAGATGCTTTTCTTACCTCAAGCTTGCCATCAAACATATGAATGGAGTGACCTTGCTGGCAGATGTGGACCAAGGACAACAAGTTTCTCTTGGGCTGTGGGAGATATAGAACATGATCCAGAAGAAATTCTGGAAGACCAGGCAGTTTAAGCCTAATTGTGCCAAGCCCTGATGGCTTGATTTTTGATTGATCTGCAAAGTATACTGCTCCATCAACATTGTCAGTGAAATCTTCAAAAAAATCTTTTCTATGAGTCATGTGACAGGTTGCTCCTGAATCAAGCAACCAATCATTTTTCCATGAAGCAAGTGAAGCATTAAACAAATCTTCATTTACTCCAATGTTACATTGTGCCTCAATATAGTGAGCGGATTCAGGTGCTTTACCTTTGTCTGTATCATCAGTTTTACCTTTCTGTTGGTTTCTTTTCTGCTCAATTTTGTCCCATGGTAGCTTGCATGTAGAGGCATCATGTGATCCATTTCTTTTGCAGCGAATACAGTGTAAATCTGCCTTTTCTCCTTGAGAATGTCTGCCCCCCCTGCCTCTGAAATATCTTCCTCTTCCTCTTCGTCCACCTCTTCCTCTTGTAGAATCTTGAGCAGGATGCTTTTCTTTATGAGCAAGGCACACAGTCTCTTCAGAAGACTCAGGGGTTGTCTTCTTTCCAAAAGCTTTTTCTCTTTCAGCAAACTTTTTCACAAGAGAGTCAAAGGTTATATCTTTGAGATTTCCATTTGCTTGCAAAGACTCAAGATAGTTGGAGTAAGTAGGATAAAGTGCTTTGAGAAAAGCAATAAGAGGGATATCCAACTCAACCTTAGTGGATTTCATATCATGCATTATAGACTTTACTTCAGATGCAAGAGCAAGAGGATCATTATTTTGCAGTTCAAGAGTGAAGAGTTTAATCATGAGTTGGATGACTTCAAGTGCAGAATGTGAGTCATAGAGTTCTTTCAACTTTTGAAAAGCTTCAAAGGCAGTTGAATATGATGAAATATAGCGACTCACCTCTTCATTTACAGATGCTGCGATTAATGCATAGGCTTTGTTGTTCTTGTTTTCCCAAATGATGAGCTCTTTATCTGAGGTAGGCTGTACTGGGTCATTGTCTCCTTCTCCGACACACACTTCTTTCCACAACTCATTGAAGATGAGGGTGTGTTTTATCATCCGGGACCATTCAGGATATTTCTCCTTGCCAGTGAGAACTATTCCTACCATGGATATGATTGAATGCATTCTGTAAAAAATTTCGCTGATAGAAAAGAATACTTCTGCCAATATACAGTAACAATGTACTCAAAAATTTCTGTGGGAAACAATTTTGGTTGTTTAATTCATATCACATTCAGTAATCAATCATTCTCCATGAGCTCTACAAAGTTGGAGCAGCAATGGCATCAACCGCGAGCTCTACAAAGTTGGAGCAGCAACGGCATCACAATTTCAAAGCTCACATATGCCAATCAATATATACCGCATTCAACATATACCACATTCAACTGTTACCAATGGGACAGCGTTAAAATGTTGATACCATTCAATATATACCGCATTCAATGCATTCAAATGGAAACGCAGAAACCCTTCCGCATTCAACTGATACCATATACCGCATTCAAATGTCGATACCAGGTTGTACAGAGCAAGGAAGCATATTTTCATGTGCTCTTGCATTCGGTCTAACAGAGACAGATCCCATCTTTTAAATGCTTCGTTGAACAGTTTGATGTTTTCTAAAGACGCATGCGTGTCATATAGGTCGTCTAAAATGACTAGACAGACGGTAGTTTTGGTAAAAAATGGCTCTACACGTAGCGAGCAAGTAATACAGTCCTTGCAGATCGAGAGAGTGAAACGGAATAAGAAAAAAATGGCGGGTAAGAGTTCGATGCAGTACAAGAACCTGGGGCGAATTTCAGATATATGGAAACGAACAGAAGCTCGAGACCGATTCCCACGCCATTGAATGGTATGGTATGAATACTACAGCGAAAGTTGGTCGAGAGAGTTGTTAATTTGGCAAAGTAACGGGCAAGATTGGCATGGAAAGGGCGCGTCAGAGTAATGAGCAAGACAAGCAAACAAACAGTGAAAACAACGTGGAAAGGGCAGAGCTGGCAGAGGATTTATTCAGTCATGACAGCGCTATTCAAAAATTTAACGTACAACGCTTTTCAGGACAGAGGGGAATAAGGCAGAGGCAGAGACAGAGGCCAGGACAGAGGAGTTACAGGAGCATAATAGCTAAAACAAGGAGTTGGCTCTGATACCATGTCAGGCCAGGCAGTAACTCCAATTGGCAGTAAAACTGATTCATTCAATTTCATTAGGTAGGCTATTGTTATATACAAAAGGGTGTGACTGCTCAGTTCATATTCTGATGACTGTTCACATTCCTAATTTAACTATTTACATAAATTCACCCAACCGTGAGGATTAGGTGTCAACAAAATGGAATCCTTTAACAGCCCTCCTAAAATCAAGGAGCTCAGCTTCCCAAAACTGCAGATAAACAACAGTCCTTCTTTACTTGCTCGGCTACCCCTTGGATGCACTATTGTGGTTACATGTGCTCAGAGTTTCTGATGGAGAATTCGAGGTAAGGGTTCATAAATGAAGGGGACACCCCCCTACAAATTCTCTTCCCTATTTTCCTCAAATATTGGCTTCTAAATGCTCATAAATCCTTTGACTTTGTCCAAAATTGACCAAAAAAATCTGCATAAAGCACACATTAGACTTCATGGCATAATGACTAACCCAATTCACTCTATTAACATAAATATAATCAAAAACATGCATTAAACTAATGAGAATGGTGGACTAAGCTGAGTTAGGAGGCCAAATGAGCCCATATAATTACCCATTTCTAGGGCTCATCAAGTGTGCGGAGTGCGTGCAGTTCAATTGGTCGTTTTACCTCTGTAGCAAGTTCCTTTCGAATAGTCAGAAGGCTCAAGATGAGAGAAAAACCTTCCACTATGCGTGGTTGTTGCTCTCCATCGTGTTAGTGGCTTGGGACGTGCTAGAGGATAGCTAGTTTCCTCCCCTAGAGAAAGGATTGTCGGAGGCTACACAGATTACCTCTCTTTGGGCCACAAAGGATGTCGCATGGGTCATGGAGACCAAAGTTTTCTAGGTGTTTATGGAGGTGAGCATTCGCATGGCCATCAACTAGAAGCCACAGTTGTCCCAAACGGTGTTTGAGCAGCTATTCGAGTACGCAGAGTTTAAGGAAAACTTCCACCACATATATATCAAGGCACGGAAGGATCGCAACAAAAATGGTTTGATCTGCCTTACCTTGCTACAGATGATGTTATTTAGGAGGTTATCAAGTGATGGTTGAAAAATTGGCATTCTCCATCCGATATGGCTGCAGGCAGTAGCAAAGGCGCATGGAGTTCTGCAAAGAAGAAAAAGAAGGAAGCAGCGAAGTAGGTGGTCCAGAAGTTGGCTGAGAAGCAAAGGAAAGACACCAAGGAGAAGGCTTGGCTAGAAAAGGAGCACGCTGCGAAGCAGCAGGCCGAACATGAAGAGAATGACTCTAAGCGAAGTGGTAAGTCCCCTTCGCCCTAGATAGAGGAAGACAAGCAGTAAGAGCAGGTCGGTGACGGTCAGGAGGAACAGAGCACACCCTTCCAAATAAAAGGGTACAACGATTGGTAGAAGGAGGGGCCCCGAAAGAAGTCGAAAGTGACAAATCCATCACTAGATCTGATCACACTAACAGAAGGCGATCTCGATGAGATCAAAGATAAGGTGCACGACACCACAACGGAACTGCTGCAACAATTCGAACAACAGTAACAACAGTCGCCAAGTACTATCCAAAAGGATATGTGCGAGTTGCAGATTCAGACCAACTAGATCTAGGTGGGCACAGGGCAGGTAAGTGCCACACAAACAAGCTTGACACCAGGAACAAGTCAGGCAGCAGATATGGTCAGATTAGTGGATCTTCGAGCAGTCGCACTACTAGAAGGCTCATTGAGCGTGGAAGCGGCTGATGACAAGGTCATCATGAGTTCTCTGAAGAACATCGGCCTCAACCTCACAGTGCTACCCAACGAATATCTTCACATGCTGCAGTCAGGTGTGACAATGGAGCTAAGGGCACAGAAGTAGCGTGCCCTCAGTTTAATCAGTGAATATTGCATGAACAATGAGAAGATGTTCACCGAAAAGATGGAGGCTGTGAAATCAAAAGAAACAATCCAGACACAGAGCTCCTAGATAGCGGCCGCGGTGGCATAAGCATGCAAGATAGTGCCAGAGTTACACATACCTAAGGAAGCACCATTGGAGGCCAAGATCAGAAAACTTGTTGCGGGCATGCGTGATGCCAAGGCAGAGGTGGCCAGAGTTCAGTTTGAGCTGAACATGAAAATCATTGAACTAGAGCTAAAGTCACAGCCTTCAACCCCGCCATAGGTTAGGGAACAATGCGAAGCCGCTATTAAGGATGGATTTGCCACAGTGGATGTCGCAGTTGTGGACTGCACCATGTTGTTTGAGCAAGCCATGGAATTAGTGATGACCCTGCAGGAAGATCCCACCTTGCAGGTATTAAATACAGAGGTCTGCGAGCTCCAGTAACAATACGATGAAGTAAGGGTGACGGCGTGCAACGTTGCTACAACACAGCACCTCGCCAAGCTACAAGAGGCTAAGCAGCTCCTTACACAGGTGGAAGTGGCACAGAAGAAAGAGGCAGTCCTAAATGCCAGGTTGGGGCCTTGGTTGGATGAAGCCTACGTAGTCTCGGCCAACATATAGGAAAATTTGGTGAACTTGCAGAGTACGTAGTAGAAGATTAAGCAGGATAGCGCAGGACCAGCAACAGAGCAGTTGGTAGAAAAAGTCAAGCAGGCAGTCACACAGAGCGTGGCTGAAGTGGAGGTTGCATAAGTGGAGCTGGGGTATCTTCACAACAAGATCTTCATGCCAGCGGAGTGACTCGAGGGCGAGTCACGATCTTTGTGTTGGGGCCCTGTTGGGATGGGGTCCCCTGGGTCAATTTTGGGGCAAAATACCAAGTCTTATGTAAAAAGATGGAAAGTCTCCGCAAATTGTGATCGTGGAGCGCGTAGTTAAGTAAAGAGTCAAAAAGGGTTTTTAGCCTCTTGTATGTAAGTTAAGTCAACTTTTTGAAGATCTTATAAATAGGTGTGTCTTAGAGAGTCTAAGGCATATTAATAGAACAATAGAAGTTGTCTATCAGTATGACAGAAGGAGTCTAAGTTAGTGCAGAAGGTAGAAGAAAGGCTCTGCAGCTGAGTGCACAGAGGCCTAGAGTAGATTCCGCAGCTGAGTGCATAGACCCCTGTAGTTGAGTGCGCAGGGAAGTCTTAAGTCTGTAAACTTAACTGAATATCAATAAAAGAAGATTATTCTAGAAATTCTTGTGTTTTATCTCTTTACTTTTGTTACAAATGAGTTCACTTTATGTTGTGATAAATGATGGTTGTGTGAAATAATGATGTATTGATGAGTGAATTTACTGGATCTATATTGTTATCTAAATGCAATCGATTTTAAGTACTTACACGAAGATTATATCGTTGTATGTTAAAAATATTGAACACTTAAGTAGATATCAGTAAATACTAGGTTAAGAGTAATCTATGATGTGTGTAAGTAGCCAATTCACCTATTCAGGGTCCACGAAAGCTAGTCATAGACCTTCGCGGAGGTCTAGAGGTTGATTAAATGAAGTTACATTGATAAGACATAAGGGTTTATTGATCTGCGCGAAGGCAGATCTAGGGCACAAAACAACATCGCACTGATATTTGGGTGCGGGAACTTGGTTCCAGCATCCCCCCATACTGCTTCGGGTGAGACTTCAATCCACGCTCCACAGATTGATGCCGAAAGTGCCAGTAGTGTAGGGATTTTTTTGGTGCAACTGACTCTGAACCTGGTTTAGGACCCACTAAGCCAACAAATACTTAAATAAATCATTATTTGTTTATTATTCCTTATCCATATTCCTTGAGATGATAAATAAATCATTTATTTATTTAGTATTTCTAAATAAAAGTTTAAATACTTTTTCCCTCTAATCAAATATATTAAAATATTCCAAATGGTTAATTCTAGAATTTGGTTAATAATATTTTATTATTTCCCATTATTCGAGAATAACCTAATATTTTGTTATAAATAGAAGGGTTTTACATTCATTCTTCACTTTCGATCATTTTCATTGTTGCACTCACTAGTGTAACTCTGATTATTATCGCTGTTACACGCCATTTTTCATTTCCATTTGAGTTCTCATTGAGCTCAAAAAACAAATTTGTTGGGTTTTACACATTATAGAGGAGAGAGACGCTACAAAAGCTGAAGACATTGAGGATAGCCAAGAACCCATCCCAAAGAGGGCGATTGGTAACATTATTTGTTCCCTTCACAGGTGTTGTTTAATAAAATATATTATCTAATATATATCTAGTTTCCATTGGATTATTGGGGTTACTTGCACTTATTTCATTCTATTGTTTAACTATTTTTGTTGCATAGATCAGGGCTTTAGTAGGTTTTGTTTCTATCATTTGCTGCAGATCTACATTGTTTAACGAAAATGACAAAACAAAAATGAAAACTGTGGAATATCCGAGTGAAAATACTAAAAGACCAGTTTTACTGTTAGGGCTGTTTTTCATCGCAACCTTAAGTGATTCCTTTTTGTACACCTTCGAGAAGAATACTTATTAACATTTTGCTTTCATGTGATCATATCATTAGTTTTTAAGCAGAATTCATAAGTTCTATGCTTTGTTTTGATGAGATCTTCATGTGTGTGTTCCATTTCTTCTGATGAATGAATTCATAGTCATATGCTCATTTTGATCCTTCATTTTCAACCCTATACTACAATGAAAACCCAAATATGTCACTAAACATACCTACCTTGCCTCATTTTTATCCCTGTAATTGATCATTCAAAACCCTAACCTATTTTCCTAGATCTATGACCTTGATCCAGTAAACCCCATTTGAAAACCCTAATGAGCTGAATACCTAGCCTAAAACCCTGATTTTCTCTAGTCACTTCCATGGCTGCGAGCTTGATATAGAGATCCCTCTCTAATTTGGTAGGGCTAGATACCAAGTCAAAAGTTGGTCTGAGGTTACCTCCTTGGCTTCCTTTCTTAGCCTTGGGAAGCTAAGGAGTGCTAACAAACCCATCCATCCTCCATACTCTATGTATCATAGTATCGGATCCCAAAATCACGTAACTATTATAAAAATAAATGTCACACAATCATAGTATTTTGATGCCTTCGGCCCCTTTTCTCTTAGTCCCCTTCTTGTTTTTACTCCATGGGACCACTGCTTGTGACCACTAGTATAGCGATTAAGTGCTACAATAACGGAGCCTTCATCCCTCGTAAATCTATTTAAAATAAATATTACAAAATTGTAACATTTCAATGATATTAGCCCCTTTATACTTAACAAGGTGTCGTTACCGGAGGCTAAGCGCTGAGTGCCCGCTTTCTTTCATTCTCCTCCAACTCAACAAATCTAATCGGTAGCTCAACAAAGAAGGGAGTATTCTAGTTGTAGTTTGAGCCCTGGGGCCCCCTAACCGAGGGTGCCTTTCCTTCCCTCGTGCTAAGGCCTTTTAAATCCTGTCGGGGGCATATCCCTTATTGTGTTTGCTCTCTGCTTTTGGTTTTTTTGGGCTTACACAACCAAGAGCCACCAACAAATTTGAGCTCCTCCCATCGTAACTTTTCTAAAATGCAATTACAAAGAGGTTCTGGAAGCTCTAACCTCTAATACGCTCCATAGCACCTAGGTGTTAAATATCCTCTTCGCTCTAGGTTCTTTGGATCTCTCACAACCATGTGTCAGTCAACATTGGAACCCCTCTCATCGAAACTTTAACATAAAATAATTTGACAAGAGGTAAAAAAACTCCAACCTTCGAAAAACTGACCTCTAAATTACTTTCTGTGTGACGCCTTGGTAGTACTAAGCACTAAGTCTTGTTGCATGCCATTGTCCCCTTGAGTCCCTATGACAAAGCCTTATCCAACATCGGAGCTCCTTTCATCGAAAGTTCTCCCAATTGGAATTAAAACAAAGTTATGATGCATATTTCCTTTGATATTATCTATAGCACTCAAGTGCTCAGCCCACCCTATGCCCTTGGTTCTTTTGGGTCGCTACAACCAAGTGCCACTTAATCATCAGGAGCCCCATACATCAGAAATTTTTTGAATTCCAAATACATAGGAATTTCAAAATATCTTCCCTCTGAAATGCCAATCTCCGAGATGACATCACGCTAAGGTCATCATCTCCACATGGTGCCTCCTAAGTGATGAAATGTGTCACACAGATTTTCCTCACTAGGCCACCTAAAAATGCTAAAACTAGCTACCATGTGTCACGTACCACCACGTCATGTTGACGTCATCTACCTTGTTAACTCCTCAGGGTAAATCACCAGCTGCCATGTGTCCTCCAGAGGAGAGAGAAAGGGTCCTTGGGTCCTTTGGTTTTGCAACAATTTTCTTTGTAATTCCCATTCTCCGCAACTTTGGCGCTTTTCAAGGAATTACATTTGTTGAGTTACGAAACTTCGAGGTTCCAACATGCCAAGTTTCTGATATACCTTCCTTCCGACTGCCTGCTCCAATATTCCATTTCGGGTCCACTTTTAAATAGACCGTCGAGGTCTCTTATGTTCCGACCTATGATATCTCGAAGTCCCGATATTCCTTTCCTGTTAGTCCTTTCGATATTGGGTCCCAAAGTGTTGATCCTTCTCCAAAATTGGCATCCTGATGGTTGGCCTTTCCCTTTTGATTTTGGCCTCCGAATTTTGGCTCTCCTTTTTAGGTTCGGCCTCTGAGTTTTGACTCTCCTTTTGTTAGTTAACCAATATTTCACCATTCCTAGGGATGAAAGATAGGACCACTTGACACAAATTCAAGATGGTATGACAGGTGACAACAAGGCTATTGAGTATGTTTGAATGTAGATTTGAATGATAGTAACATATAATACAGAGGTCTAAAATTACAGATATTGTATATGCATTCCTTATGAACTAAGATCAGTATCAGATAATGGATCAAATGAATTGAAATGAAAAGTTTAAATTGGGAATGAAATATTGATTCACCCTCCCCCCTTTTAGTATTTCTAACACATAGATAGATTCCCTTCACAACATCATGCATTATATAGGTTAGCTCACAATATTAAATGAAAGGAACATGGAGGTCTATGTTTGAGGCTCGCTATGTATATCTACTAGTTTATTCTTTTTCTTTTTAGCCATGACAGAGATTATAGGTTTCCGTGGTAAAGGAAAAAACAAGGTTTGTAAGATTAACGAGGGGCATCATTCTAAATGACACTATAGCTAATGAACTCACAATATTGACTAGGATTCCTCCATATCAATCCACAAAGATATTTATATTTTCTATGGAGGCTAAATCTAGGGATTCAAGGAGAGAAATGCATGTGACCATTGTTGGCTTTGTTATATTCCTTGCATGACTATCTAGGGGGGTCACGTGGGGGCAGATCCCCCCTTACTTGGTTTCACCTCTTGCATAGGGGTTTCGGGTAGCACCCAAAACAAAACAAAAAATGGATAATTTTTTGCCTTTGTTTTTGGCAATTTTTAGCGCACGACTTTCTCTAAAAGTGGTTACTGTGCATAGTGGTTTTTCCCATGGTTTTTAAGTTCTAGTTTAGGAACTATAATTTCATTCTAGTCAATTTAAATGGATTGGAGGTTCATGGATGCCACAGGATAGACAATATTTTGTAATATTGTACAGAATAATATATTGAAAAAAATATTGCTATTTTTCCTAGTTTAGGTTTCCAGAATAAAGTTTCCATGTCAATGTGTGTGTTTTCCCTTGAATTTTTTCTATTTTATTAAGAATTAATTTGCATGTACAAGGTTAAGACCTACATTTGGTATCAAATTAGTTTGTGCTTCAAGGGGGCACCTTTGTGGATGAGGGGTTTTTCACTTGAGCCTATGGTACACCTTGTTACAATGCGACATATACAAAATCAATTCTTGGTGAAAGGAAATGGAAAGTAGTTCAATGATAGAGATTAATAAATTCAATGGGGAGATTTTTGAGATGTGGAAGCTCAAAATGGGTGATGTGTTGGTGGACAAAGATCAATGGATTGCTATGGATCCAGGTTCTACACCAACGAGGATATCAATAGAAGATTGGACCAATTTGGATCGAAAGTCAGAGAAAAATACGATTGTGTCTCTTAGATTCAGTATTACTAAATGTTTCAAGGGAAGCTACAAAAAAGGCCTTGAATAAAAGTTTAGGGGTTTTATATTAGTTTAAGTCCCTAATGAAATAATTGTCCCGATAAAAAAATATGTATAACATGAGGATGAAAGATGGAGATTTAGTGATAGAGAATTTGAATGCCTTCAACATTTTGGTAAGTTAGCTATTATCTATTGATATTAAGATTTAAAATGAATATATTTTCATTAGTTTATTGTGTTCTCTACTAGACTCATGGGATAGTTTAGTTGATGACATAAGTAGTTATTCAACTACTTTAAGTTTTGAGGATGTAGTCTCGTCCTTATTATCATAGGAGATGAGATAGAAAAATATGGAAAGTTAGAACATATATTCCTTATCTGTAAACCATGTCTGTAAGAGGAAACTTCTAAAAAAAAATAGAAATAAGTCCTCAAGTGAGAGATATGATTGAAGATGACAAGATTCTATTAGAAATGGTGGACACTTTGAAGAATGTTGCAAATTAATTAAAAAAATATATGAGCTTTGAGATATTCTCTTAGTGTAGACAAATAATGGGAATTATTTTCCTATGTTAACATGGAAAAATCATACACACATTTGTACAATCCATATGACACCCAAAGTCATCCAATAGAATGTACAGGTGAATACTTTCCAGTTGAAAACATCATGAAATACAAAATAAAAAAAATCTCCAAAGGTTTCAATTATAAATTATACCCACACAGCACATCCAAAGGTAGAAATTAGCGACCGCGTGGCTATTTCTTCGATAGTCGCGCGGTCAAACAAAAGTTCGATTTAGCTGTCGAAGACCACTTCACACACTTGGAAGATGGGATTCCCTGACATGTGTTAGAAAATTATATATTACAGAGCAATGGAACACATCAAAAAATTGCGGAAACACAAATATAGAAACACGTAAAACAGGAGAGACACAGATATACGTGGTTCACCAAATTTGGGTTATGTCCATGGAGAAACAGCCAATCATTCCTTTTATATTATCCAGCAAAATGAAGAGATACAACCTACAAAAAATCTGTTGTAATTTGCTCTTCACTCTCACACAACCTCCTCTCTCTCTCTCATAATAATCATACGCAACTGCCATACAATTCCCTCATATAAACTGAGGGTTGCCTTCTAGGGAAAAAAACACTAAATTAACATAAATTCTACCATCATATCATTTTCCTAATGAACAAACCATATTGACTACAAAAATACAATATTTTACAAGGCAGTTTTTCATCTATTTTTAGCTTTAGGGGCGCTACCCCGGAAGCCCGACCAAGGGGGGCTCTTTGAAAGTAGTCATCGCCCCCCCTTGGACCCCCCTAGAGGCTACCATATGGGTGGTGTTACCGCCCCATTTAGGAACTAGGGTCAAACATAGCTAAGACCTCTAAATTAAGAAGATAATCAAGCTCCACACCTAACAATCTCCCACTTGGATATTGGTTATAGCAACTCCATCATTGCTTCATTTGATGGAAAATGCTTCCACTTTGAACCTGGTTGTTTCTCATCTTCATCATCATATTTGAAGACCAATTGAAACTTAGAAAGATCTCAATTTCTCCCTGGTTACAACTTTTGTTAACATGTCTGCAGGATTCTGGCTAGTGTGTATCTTTTCCAGCTTCAACTGTCCATCTTCCAACACTGGCCGTATGAAATGGTACTTGAGTTGTATATGTTTAGTCTTGGAATGAAATTTTGAGTTCTTTGCAAGATGAATGGCACTCTGTCTATCACTATATAACCTTCCCATCTCCTTTTTCTTGCCCAACTCATCCATAAACCTTTGTAACCAAAACATTTATTTAATAGCCTCTATAGCAGCAACATATTCTGCTTCTGTTGTTGAAAGTAAAACAATTTTTTGCAATTTTGAAACCCAACTGATAGTTGTTCCACCTACAGTAAACACGTACCATGTGGTTCTCCTCCTGTTATCTCTATCACTTACCATATCTGCATCAACATATCCCTGTAGAGAAATGTTTGAACTACCAAAGCATAATTCTTGATTTGTGGTACCTCTCAAATATTTAAGAATCCAATTCACTACTATCCAATTCTATTTTCCTAGATTGTTCATATACCTGCTTACAAATCCCACTGCATGTGTAATATTAGGCCTTGTGCAAACCATTGTATGCATTAAGCTTTCAACTGTTCATGGGTCTTGGAACACATCTCCTTAGTTTTAAATGGCTAGCCAAAGGTGTACTAACTGGTTTTTCATTTTGGATATTAAATCTTTCCTACAACTTTTCTATGTACTCACTCTAAGAATATGTCAATTGTGATTTTTCCTGTCTCTAGTTATTATCATACCAAGGATTTGTTTTACAGCACCTAAATCCTTCATTACAAATGAATTTTCTAATTTTCCTTTGAGCACATTTATTTCTTGCATGTTAGACCTTGCAACAAGCATCTCATCTACATATAATAGTAATATAATATAGTTGTCATCATTTTGTTTCTTAAGATAACACAGTAATCAGAATGGCATCTAGTATAATCTTTTTCAAACATAAACTTCTCAAATTTTAGATACCATTTCCTTGGAGCTTATTTTAGGCCATGCAAGCTCTTCTTCAACCTGCACACTAATTTCTCCTTCCCTTTGACCTCATACCCTTGTGGTTGCTAGATATATATTTATTCCTCCAAATCCCCATGGAGAAAGGTTGTCTCTACATCTAATTGCTCAAGATCCAAATATTCTGCTGCCACTAGACTTAAAATAGTTCTAATTGAAGTCATTTTAACAACAGGAGGAAAAAAATCATCTAATTATATACCTTTATTTTGTGCAAACCCCTTCACCACAAGTTTAGCCTTATACCTCTGTTTTCATCCATCTTCGACCTTCAACCAGTAAACCCATTTATTCTGCAATTTTGTTTTACCTACAGGAAACTTGACTAAGTCCCAAGTCTGGTTATGCATCAAGGAGTCCATCTCTTCTTCCATGTCCTTCTCCCACTTCTTCCTAGTTTCTATCTACATTGCTTCTTCATATATTTCTGGTTCACCATAATCAGTCAACAATACTTAATGTAATGAAGGAGAGTGACATTCAAGGGTTCTATTTATCCTTGAAGATCTTCTAACACCACTTGCAGGTGTTTGAGTGCCTTTTTTTGTTGTGCTTGATGTTGTTGTTGTGGTTGTTGACCATTATGATTTTCAGACACCTTTACTTTTTCTGTGATCTCATAAAGCACTGCATATTCTTTGTTTTCTTTTTCTTATTTCTTTTCCTGCATCTGATCCTTATACAAGACTAATGAGCCTCATCATTGGGTAATTATATGGGCCTTAATTCACCTCCTAGCTTAGTCAAACCAACTATTCTCATAACTTATTGATTGCTTTTGATTATATTTTGTTTATGAGGTGAGTTAGAGTTGGATATTTTACTTTGTGGTCTAATGTGTATTTAATGCAGGATTAAAGGAGAAAATCAAGGAATTTTGGCAAAGACCAAGGTCAAAAATCGAATGGGACAATGGAGAGGGATTATAGGAGGTAAATCCTTCTCATTTACTACCCCTCCATTCAAATATTCCTCCATCGGCTCGAAGTGCAAATAGCCAAATCATGAGGACTAGAAGGCAGCCGAGCAAGTGAGAGACAAAGCACCAGTTTATCTCGAGTTTGGGAGCCGAGCCTCCCTAATTTTAAGGAAGTCATTGGAGACTTCATATGTATAAGTAGAGAGGCCTAGGACCTCAGTAGGATTCATATTTTCATTGTAAAACTCTACTCTATTTTTGAGCTGCAAGACTTGTGACAGTTCTTTTGATGTAATCTGTTGTTTTGGTAATAAGAATGAGTTTTGTTTTGAGCCAGCACTAAGTTAACTCAAAGGGTTGAATCTCTTGGTTAGGGCCCAACCCTAGTAGCCAAGGCTCCTCTTTATTTTACATGTATGCTTAGTGTAGATTCATAACTTAATTGTTAATTTTCTTATTAGATGCATTTCCATTACAAGTAGTGTAGATTAGATTAGTTGTGTGATAGTTTGCTTCCATTTGTGCCTTCTTTCAAGTAACAGGTTATCAAGGAGAAAAATTATCACCAAAAGGTTGTCAGCAAGTGTCTTGGCCTCACTTCCTCCCTTTGGGACCATGACTTGAGGAAGGGACCCTTCAGCAGCCCCAAAAACACAGATTTCTAGTTCTTTTATGAGCTTTGGAGTTTGTTGTCTTTAATTCAGTATTTGGTTAATGTTTCAAGGTAGATTTCATTGTCATCATTTTCCATATCCATTTATGAAATAATATCTCACTCATGCTTTCATTCCCTTCAACAACTTTTTTCATGGATAATATAGGCAGTTGATTCATGCTTTTCTAGTTTATGAAAATGTATCTTGTTGCATGGTTTTTTTTGAAGATACACATTTTTTATGAAGAGCCGGTGCTTCAGGAGGATTCCAAGACTTCATAGCCAGCAGCCCCCTTCCACTTCATCCACCTTAGCCATCCCTTTTCTTCACAATCACCCTCACTAGTTTTTCATCATTTTTCATTGAAATTCTCCTAAACACATTGAGTGAATCTAGCCATCTCCTATATTGGATATTGACTCCTTAGTTCTCCTAGACCTTCTAACACTCCATTCCACCCATCACACACCCTTCCTAAACTTCCCAACACCTCCAACACATCACAATTAGCTCTCGGTTATATCCTGTAGGTTTCCTATAATTCCTACAGGATCATCTTGTAGGTTTCTAGTACATCCTGTAGGTTTTCTTGAAACGGCCTATTTTGAGGCTGAATTGATGGGAAACCTCTAGGAAGTCACAAAAAGCCTCCTAGGACCCCTCCACACCATCCAACCACTTCATAAACCTTCTAGCCATCCTCAAACACCTTCAATCCACCTGTCACATCCACAAGAACAATTAGTTTGCATACTTGATTTTGCCTAAAAAGACCAAAAAAGTGAAAACAGATTTAGTTTAGTTTCTTTACTTGCACATTAGTATTGTTTGATGCTTTTTACTTTTGTAGCTTAGATAGTAGAATTTGTTTATTGTTGATTTAACATCTCTGCTTAGCATAGCTTCTTAAATGGTTAATTAGGGTATGGTGTGGTTTAGCATTACATGTTGGCTTTCTCCATTACTACAGTAGAGTAAATCTTTTAGAGTATATTTTCCTTTCTTCCATCAAAGAATCAAGCTTCTTCTGAATCTATAGAAGTCTGGCTTGGAACCCCAGTGGTCTCTCGCCAGCTGAATAGTGACAATAGGCAGAACCATCACTTTTACTTGGGCACACAGCACTATCACCTCCAAGTTTGTACAAACCCCGGGTTGATAAGTAAAGCTGGTAGCCCAGGAGTTGCATCATCCTTGCTGCAATATTGGCACTCATCACGTTTTTTGGCATCGTCACCGGGGAGGTGTCTGAGTAGAGTGTGATTACTACTTTCTTTTCTTCTAATTCTTGTCTTCAATATTCTCCCATTAGTTTATTTCTGCAAAAGTAATCTAGTTGTTTCCTTTCTTTCATTTTGCATTATCTGCTTTCCTTTCCATTCTGCAAGTATGATTTCAATTCAGCAAATTTCTTTTTCATTTTGTCAGTGATTTTCATTCAATCAACAATTTCAATTCTTTAAGTACTTTCCAAGTTTTAAAAAAGAATACAAAACCAACCCAAAATTTTTTCCTTTCATGCCTCATAGGAATAGGGACAACTTAGGGAAATTGTTGCCAAATACCCCCACTGCATCCAACAGCCAACCTTCTCTTTTCTTTGGTGGTTGTGAACTAAAGGAACCCTTAGGTGAGAAACCTAACATATTTGAAGAACCTACAGGGGAAGAAGAAGAAGAGGAACACATTCCTACTGAACCAATGGCTGAAAACCAAAATGACAGAGGGAATAGAGAGAGAGTTGAGGGTGCCTTCCCCATCAGGGAAACCAATGGGGACACTAAGATGAAAAATATAAGCCCCTCTGCCCTACCTCATTTCCGTGGCTTGACCACAGAGGACCCCGACACTTTCATGTTTGATTTTTTTGTTATATGCCAAACCTCTGACTATACAGATGATGAACAAAAGTTAAAACTATTTCCATCTACCCTCAAGGATGCAGTATTACGTTGGTTCATGGGTTTACCTAGAGATAGCATCACAACTTGGGCTCAGATGCAGAACTCCTTTAACAACAAATATCGGGACTACTTTCTGTTAAAGGATACTAAAGAAGAAATTTTCAGGATGACCATAGGCCATGATGAATCCTTACAAGACTACGAAGAAAGATTCTAGCTTAGTTACAAAAGGGCCAGGTGCACACTTGACCCTGAGTCACTAAAGTTGGTCCTGCTTAGGGGAGTAAGAGAAGATCTTTTGGATACCTTACATTTGTTAGCAGGAGGAGATATCTACCAATTACCCTATGAGGATATCAAGACTGTCTTTAGAAACCATTCTAGGGTAGCCAGGAAAAAGGGTAGGGGTAGTCAACCTATGGCCAGTACATCATCTTCCAACTCATCCATCAAGGGTGAAATTGGAAACATGCTAGAAGATTTCAAAAGTGAGATGCTACAAACCCTTGCCTTGCAAATGGACACCATGAACATTAAAAGGAAGCAGGAGGAAGCAGAGAGAGCCTTGGCCATCTTTTATCCTAGATGCACCAAGAGGAATCCTAGAAATGAATGTCCATTGAAATCTATTGAAATTTGCTCGGTCTGTGAGGAAAACCACTCCACAGATAAGTGCCCTTATTTACCTGGACTCAAAGTTGTATATCAAGGAGCTGAAGGGGTCACTGAGCAGCTTTGCTACATTAACCAAAGGAGACCTCCTATGCCTAGACCATACCTGCAGGGCATGCAAGGGTCATCCCATGCCTATTACAACCCCAACCAAACCACATATATACCTTCTTGGGGACCCCCTAATCATCCTTCCTAGTCTATACCCCCTCCTTGGTCCTATGCATCTTAGTATCACTCCCAGCCAGCCAGCCAGACATTTCAACCTTATGCTCCGCCACAACCTCAGTGGAATACACCACTCCAAGGGTGGAGGCCCCAATACAATGCTCTAGCTCTATTGCCTCCACCACTTGCCCAACCTTAGCTCCTACACTCTGCTCCACCCAAGCAACCCCAAATGTCTACCCAGCCAAATCCGAACCCAAACAACAAGCAAGTTTAGCAAGTATACAGTGGAGAGACATCATATCCATCTTATGTTATGGAAATCCAGGAGATTAACCTAAGATTTGGGAGAGTTCTCCCAGATAACCAGCTTCCCCCTCTACCTAGGGCGGTTGAGGAAGAAAGAGAGAAAAGAAACCTTAAAGTAAATCCACCCTTTCCTGAGAGATTAGCCCAACCACTCTAGCCTACCCCAAAAGAGATTGAACTTCTGGGAGAATTGAAAAATCTATGTGTAAAGATCCCCCTTCTCCAAGAAATAAAAGATGTTCCCATTTACAATAAGTTGATTAAGGAGAAGTGCTTCAAGCATCCAGGGAGGCGAAAAATGGATGCCCCTACCATTAATGTCATTAGGCAGCTATCCAAATTAATGCTGGGGCATGTAATATGTCCAAAATATTTGGACCCTGGAATCCCTATAGTAGATGTGCACATCAATGGAACCATTGTCCCGCACACTCGGATCGATCTTGGGATTGCCATTAATTTGATGACCAAGGACACCATGCTCAAGCTCAACCTTCAAGGTTCATTGAGGAAGACCACAATAGTTCTGCAACTTGTAGATCATTCCACAATAACCCTTGAGGGAATTATGGAGGATGTCATGGTCTCCATTGACTCCTGGTAGTACCCTGCAGATTTCCTGGTTCTCCAGCCTAAGGCTAAGCTTACTAGTGGACCCAAACAAAATAGATATCATCCAAAGGGTCCCACCTCCTCAAAATAAGAGAGATGTCAAAAGTTTCCTAGGGCTAGCTAGATACTACTGAAGGTTCATAAAGGACTTTAGCAAGTTGGCCTCTCCTTTATTTGGTTTGTTGGCAAAAGATTTTGAGTTTATATGGTCAAAAAGTTGTCAAGAGGCCTTAGACATCCTAAAGGATAAGTTAACCACTGCACCAATTCTCTGAGGCCCAAACTGGGTCCTCCCCTTTCATATTCATGTTGATGCCTCACACAAAGCCATAGGAGTAGCCCTAGGTTAGATAGATGAAAAAATGCCTTATGCTATATATTTTATCAGTAAAAACTTATCAAAGGCTGAACTAAATTATATAGTGACCGAAAAGGAACTCCTGGTTGTTGTGCATTCATTAAACAAATGCAGGCATTACATTACAGGCTATCAAACATTTTTGCATACTGACCATACAGTAATCAAGTATTTAATGAACAAACCAGATGTGAATGCTCGAATTATAAGATGGTTACTTTTATTACAGCAGTTTGATCTAACCATTGTTGATAAGCCTAGTAAGGAAAATGTTGTTGCAGACTTTTTATCTAGGGTAAATTTGCCTGCAGGTGAAGAAGGAATGGTGGATGACCAGTTACCAGACGAGAACTTATTTTCTATTTCAGTTCTCTCTCCATGGTTTGTTGATATAGCAAACTATTTGGTATCAGCACAGTTCCCACCAAACTTGTCCTCCAAAGAAAAGAGCAAGATAGTCAGGAAAAGCGCCCCCTTCACTTGGATTGGGGGCAATCTTTTCAAACTTGGCCCAGATCAAATCTTGAGAAGGTGTGTCAGGGAAGAGGAAGTCTTTGACATCCTTCTAACCTGTCATGATGGGCCTTGTGGAGGTCACTTTACAACAAAGAGGACAACATTCAAAGTGTTACAAGTAGGCTATTATTGGCCCACTCTTCATCAAGATGTGAAAAAATACACTAGTCAATGTGATCGGTGCCAGAGGATGGGAAGGCCTACTCCAAGAGATGAAATTCCTCTGCAGCCTCAAGTGACTTTCGAGCCATTTGAAAAGTGGGGCATGGACTTCATTGGGCCTATTGACCCTCCTTCAAAGCAAAAATAGTACATTATTGTGTGCATTGATTATTTGACTAAGTGGGTTAAAACCAAGGCAATTAAGGCAGCAACAGAAGAGAAGGTGGCTGAGTTCCTAAGGGAGAATGTATTCTACAAATTTGGGTACCCTAGAGAGTTGGTCACAGACCAAGGCAACCAGTTTACCTCCAACATGATTGAAGACTTTCTCAGCCATCACAAGATCAAGCATAGGACCTCCACTCCCTATCATCCACAAGCTAATGGGCAAGTGGAGGTGACCAACAGAGCACTGGAGGGCATCTTAACCAAGGTGGTGAGCAGCAGCAAGAAGGATTGGGCAGAAAGACTAGTTGAGGCCACCTGGGCCTATAATACCACATGGAAGACCACCACTGGATTCACACCCTATGAGCTGGTCTATGGGAAAAAGGCCTTGTTGTCCATTGAATTTGAATATAACACATTAAGGATGGCAGCCCAACTAGATCTGGATCTCAATAGCTGCAGGAAAGAGAGAACCAATTGGCATGTATGCCCAACCTCTCCTTGGAGGCAATCCAATGTAGGATGCTAGCTAAATCCTATGCTCTCTACCTCAAATAACAATGGCTACAGTTTCAGATTAAGACACTAGCATAGAGGGAAACCATGCCATTTCAGGATTACACGAAGTTTATTGATCTTTGTGATCAAATTACACTAGAGGATAAGGCCAAAATGGCTGAGTTTTATTTGCACAACATGGCCCTCACAGACATGAATGTATGGGACCCTAATGCCAAGCTAGGATATCTACAATTAATGGCTTTGGCATCATGGATGAACCATGAGGAGTCAAGAGCTACAGAGATGAAAAGGATATTGGCAAGAGAGCAAACTAAACCTCTTTTGATCATATATGAACAATCAAATCCCATGGTCCTCATAAGTACTTGTAATTTGATTGCAAATGATCCTCAACTAGCACCTAGATATCTTGCTGCCCAAGAGCAAGAAATTTCACATTTTGAGGACGTGTTTAGGCTGCTAGGAGATGATAGTATACATGCTGAGATGGAACACCCTACCATGCAGCTTAAAGATAAGAGAATATCACTCCCCTCAAAGGTTGAGAGAGGCACTCAACAGGACACCTATGTATAAGAAATCTATGCAAAGGTTGAAGGTCAATTAGATAGGCCTAAAACTCAGTCCACCACTACTCTTAGGGATGCTAGAAGGGAGAAAAGAAGAAGAAGAAAAGAGGCAGTGGGAAGAGGTAGAAAAGAAAGCAGGCTTCTATGAACAAGAAGAGGAGACCACAGCAGAGGCATGGGATGTTAGAGAGGCTACTAGAGCCATGAAGGATATGGATATTGACTAAGTTGCTCAGAGGATGAGCAACACTTTCAGTAGGGGGTGATGATGAGCCTCATCATTGGGTAATTATATGGGCCTTAATTCACCTCCTAGCTTAGTCAAACCAACTATTCTCATAACTTATTGCATGCTTTTGATTATATTTTGTTTATGAGGTGAGTTAGAGTTGGATATTTTTCTTTGTGGTCTAATGTGCATTTAATGCAGGATTAAAGGAGAAAATCAAGGAATTTTGGCAAATAAGAAGGTCAAAAATCAAATGGGACATGCGAGAGGTATTATAGGAGGTAAATCCTCCTCATTTACTACCCCTCCATTCGAATATTCCTCCATCAACTCGGAGTGCAAACAGCCAAATCATGAGGACTAGAAGGCAGCTGAGCAAGTGAGAGACAAAGCACCAGTTTATCTCGAGTTTGGGAACCGGGCCTCCATGATTTTAAGGAAGTTGTTTGATACTTTAGATGTATAAGTAGAGATGCCTAGGACCCCAGTAGGATTTAGATTTTCATTGTAAAACTCTACTCTATTTTCGAGCTGCAAGACTTGTGACAGTTCTTTTGATGTAATCTGTTGTTTTGGTAATAATGAATTTTGTTTTGAGCCAACACTGAGTTAACTCAGAGGGCTGAAGCTCTTGGGTTAGGGCCCAACCCTAGTAGCCAAGTCTCCTCTTTATTTTACATGTATTCTTAGTGTAGATTCATATCTTAATTGTTAATTTGCTTATTAGATGCATTTCCATTACAAGTAGTGTAGATTAGATTGGTTGTGTGATAGTTTTCTTCCATTTGTGCCTTCTTTCAAGTAGAAGGTTAGCAAGGAGAAAAAGGATCACCACAAGGTTGTCAGCAGGTGTCTCGGCCTCACTTCCTCCCTCTGGGACCATGACTTGAGGAAGGGACCCTTCAGCAACCCCAAAAACACAGATTTCTAGTTCTTTTATGAGCTTTGGAGTTTGTTGTCTTTAATTCAGTATTTGGTTAATGTTGCAAGGTAGATTTCATTGTCATCTTTTTCCATCTCCATTTCTGTAATAATATCTCACTCATGCTTTCATTCCCTTCAGTAACTTTCTTCATGCATAATATAGGCAGTTGATTCATGCTTTTCTAGTTTATGAAAATGTATCTTGTTGCATAGTTTTTTTGGAAGACACACATGTTTTATGCAGAGCAGGTGCTTCAGGAGGAGACCAAGACTTCATAGCCAGCAGCCCCCTTCCACTTCATCCACCTTAGCCATCCCTTGTCTTCACCATCACCCTCACTAGTTTTTCATCATTTTTCATTGAAATTCTCCTAAACACATTGAGCGAATCTATCCATCTCCTATCTTGGATATTAACTCCTCAGTGCTCCTAGACCTTCTAACACTCCATTCCACCCATCACACACCCTTCCTAGGCTTCCCAACACCTCCAACACCTCACAATTAGCTCTCGGCTGTATCCTGTAGATTTCTTGTAATTCCTACTGGATCATCTTATGGGTTTCTAGTACATCCTGTAGGTTTTCTTGAAACGGCCTGTTTTGAGGTTGAAATGATGGGAAACCTCTAGGAAGTCACAAAAATCCTCCTAGGACCCCTCCACACCATCCAACCACTTCATAAACCTTCTATCCATCCTCAAACACCTTCAATCCACTTGTCACATCCACAAGAACAATTAGTTTGCATACTTGATTTTGCCTAAAAAGACCAAAAAAGTGAAAACAGATTTAGTTTAGTTTCTTTACTTGCACATTAATATTGTTTGATGGTTTTTACTTTTGCAGCTTAGATAGTAGAATTTTTTTATTGTTGATTTAGCATCTCTTCTTAGCATAGCTTCTTAAATGGTTAATTAGGGTATGGTGTGGTTTAGCATTACATGTTGGCTTTCTCCATTACTGCATTAGAGTAACTCTTTTAGAGTAGATTTGCCTTTCTTCCATCAAAGAATCAAGCTTCTTCTGACTCTATAGAGGTCTGTCTTGGAACCCCAGTGGTCTCTCACCAGCTGAATAGTGACAACAGGCAAAACCATTAGTTTTACTTGTGCATACAGCATTGTCACCTCCAAGTTTGTACGAACCCCTGGTTGATAAGTAAAGTTGGTAGCCCAGGACTTGCAACATCCTTGCTACAATACTAGAACTTATCAAATACCTTTTCATTGAATATGACATCTCTACTCCTAATGGTTTTGTGGTATAAGTGATAAGAAAAATCATTGACACCATATCCAATAAAGGTACATTTCTTTTATTTTTCCTCAATCTTTGTTCTTTTTCTTTATTAATGTGGACAAAGGCTTCATAACCAAAATTCTTTAAAATTAAGTAGTTTTCCTTTTTACCTGTCCATGCCTCCTCTGGAATACCACCATCCAAATAACTTGAAGGTCCTTTTTTTATTAGATAAACAATAGTATCTACAACATCTACCCAAAATTGTAATGGAAATCCTGCATGCAATCTCATGCACCTTACATGCTCCATGATTGTCCCGTTCATCCTTTTTGACACACCATTTTCCTATGGAATTCTTGGAATTGTCTTTTCTCTACGAATTCGATGATCTGAAAAGTAGTTATAAAACTTGTATTATTCACCTCCATTATTTGATCCAACACACTTCAACTTATTTCCTATCTCATTCTCAACTAAAGCTTTCCATTTCTTGAAAGTATCAAATACATCAGATTTATTCTGAATACAATAAATCCAGGTTTTTCTAGTTGCATCATAAATAAAAGTAACAAAATAGCGAGAGACACCAAGAGATGATACTTGAGCCGGTACCCATACATCTGTATGCACAAGATCTATTTTTTCTCTCTTCTTTTCCTTCCAAACTCTGATAAATCTGACTCTCTTCTATTTTCCGTAAACATAATTCTCACGGAAATTCAAATCAACATGCTCGTGGAGGTTAAAGCATTAAAAAAATTAGAAATACCATTGCATAAATACGATGTACCAACCTTTTCTCCTTTTTCTATTACCAAGGCTCTTTTAGTGACCTTCCAGGTTTTGTTTGTCAATGTAGTTACATAGCCTTCACCACCTAACTTCCCTATTGAAATTAGATTTTTCTTTAGGTTTTTCAATAGCCATTGGTTTCCATTTTATTGCTTTATAAAAACCTTACCCATTCCAATGATTTTATAGGGTTTATCATCACCCAAACAAACATGTCCAAAATCTCCTTGAACATAGTCATGAAAATGTTTCCTATCAAGGGTAGCATGGAATGAAGCCCCTAAATCAACTACCTAGACATCAATAATATTTTCTAATGAAAGAATCAAAGCATCTTCCAACACATCACCTGTCATATTTGCTTCCAGATTGTTCTCTTACTATCCATCTCCTTCTTTTCCTTTTTTAGATTTGCAGTCTTTCTTTAGGTGTCCTTTCTTCCCACATTTCCAGCACACTATCTCTGAACTAAATATGAATCTGCCTCTTCTTGACTTACTATGATTTCTTGGGCTCCTTACTCTTTCCATTTTTCTTCCCCTAGTCTCTTCAGTCAAAGTATTACCTGATGTCTACCGTAGCTTTTCCGTCACATTTCCTTGCTAAGGATGGCACCAACAACATCATCAAACTTTAAAGTACTAGATCCAAAGACAGAGTTACTAGTAGCCATAACTAATCCATTCCAACTTTCTATTAATGAACACAAAAATAACAAAGCCCTAACTTCATAATCAAAATTTACCCCTACATAACTTAATTGACTAGTAACCGTGTTAAAGTCATTTAAATGATCAACAACAAATCTGCCTTATGACATCTTCATATTAAGTAGATGCTTCATAATAAATACATTATTTAAGCCTAAGGGTTTTTCATATAGTTTTTCCAATGCCATCATTAAACCTTTTTTTTCATTTCCTTTGAAATGTTGAATGCCACTTACGCTGCCAAACAAAGTTGTATTGTTCCTAGTGCCTTTCTGCTGAGAATCTCCTATTCTATGTCTATCATACTCATTGGCTTCTTTGATTTTCCAATCAATGGTAGGTACAGATCTTTCCAATATAGATAATCTCCCATCTACATCTTCCATAGCTGGTAGTTTTGGCAGTAATATTTCTCAACCCTAAACCTACCATCTTCCGCCATTTCTCCCACTTGAACCAGGAACCATTCTCTCCTGCAAGTTTATCAGCCAAATAGACCTTCGGCTCTGATACCAGTTGTTAGAAAATTATATATTACAGAACAGTGAAGCACATAAAATATTTTGAAAACGCATAAAACAAGAGAGACACATATATACGTTATTCACCCATTTTGGGTTACGTCTACGAAGAAAAATCCAGTCCTTCCTTTTTGATCTGAAAATGGGGCACTTAGGGTTATTTTCTATCTTACAAGAACCTCTCCCACTTCCAAAGCTTATATATTCCCAAGTCACAAATGATTAACCAATGCGGAAGTAAATATGCTTGAAAAATAGGTGTATGCTTGTGCTTATTTTTAAATTGTTTATGTGTTGTAAATGGATTTTCTTAAACTGATATAAGAAATATAATAGTGAAACAATGCAGCCAACAACAACCACACATAACAGCAATTTAACATGGAGTTCACCCAAAACTCTTGGGCTACATCTCCTTGAGCTCTAGTGAACTCAACTAGGCTCTCTGGGATTATGGTCTGAGTTCTTTTACAAGCTCCACGCTCAACACCACTGGTTTACACAGAACTCAGTGGGCTTAGAACACCATCTTCTCCCTAGCTCTGAAGCTCTCGGCTTTCTGGATCTAGCTCTTGCTCTCGCTCTCACTCTCACTCTGGTTCTTGGCTCTGGCTCTGGCTCTGGCTCTTGGCTCTGGCTCATGGCTCTAGCTCTTGGCTCTAGCTCTGGCTCTGGCTCATGGCTCTGGCTCGTGGCTCTGGCTCTTGGCTCTGGCTCGTGGCTCGGGCTTCTTTGGCTCGGGCTTTGGCTTTCTGCAACCTTCAACTCTATGTCTTTTCACTTGAACTCCAAGTGACCCCAAAGGCTCCCTCAACTGCTCTACACAGTAGCTTTTCAGCTCTCTCTGCTTCTGCCTTTACTCTCCTCCTTCTTCTTGTGCTCTCAATCGTGCTCAGGGAAAATTTTAAGAACCACCCTAAATTTATATGTATAATAAATGGGCTAATCCCCATGATACATAGGAAAAATGGGAGGCGATTTTATCAATAATATAATATGTATGTATAATTTTTTTGGCAAATCTCTCACCAGATTATATTATCTTGTACAGTGATGGAGAATCTTTCACTGAATTATAAAATCTTGTAAGATCTTGGCAAATTTTTTACTGAATAATAAAACATTGTGAAGTCTTGACGAATGTTTTGTTAAAGTATGAAACCATATATGATAATAAGAAAACATATTCATTAAACTGTAATATACTAACATACATGTTTGGAAAAAAGAAACATAATTTCCTCTTCCTACAAACAATGTTCCAAGTTTCAGTGCCCATGTTTGTCAAGGTTCTTACAATACACTCTTTCATATCCTTCTATTAGTTTTGATAATATTCCACAACAAAGTTCTTGTAGGTGTTGATATTGACAACGAGTTCTGTCAAGGTAGGAGAGATTAATCTTTTCTCTACAACTTTTGTCAAGCTACCACTTTTCTCAAGCTATCAAATTTCTTTCTTATTCCATAGACTCCAACTCCGAGATAGATGAAAAAAAAAAAAAAAAACACATCAAGTTTGTTTACCCCAACACGCCAACAAGTAGCAAGCCCCAACTATATTATATAAGAAAGTATTAGGTATCCCAAAGGCTTGAAGGGGATCTAATTGAAAGAAGTGATCATTGTGATAATCCTTCCAATCAATATATGAATATATAAATGTAGATTTATTATTATTCTAACTGGAAATCTTCAATTAAATAATAATATTTAATTACGTCTCTCCCAATCTAAATTGCTTATTAGCATAATTCACTACCCTCATAGGTCTCGCATTTTTTAACAGCGTTGTAACATGTAGATTAATTTCCTTTTTGGTGAACAATCTCCACCTTTTAGGAAAACATGGTGCAACCAGCTTATTTTTCAAACAACTAATCCAACATCAGTACCTAAACTTTTTCATGAAGATATCATATTGAGAATGTTTGAAAAATGGTGAGAAATCTTCTGCGAGGGTGATGCGGAAAGAGTGATAAGGTTTAATTGTTTTGAATTTTTTTTGTTAAATCAGAAAAAGTTAAAAACCAATATTAATGGAGATATTGGTATTTTTTACTAAATTTTGTGAATTGACTAAATGTAGCTTTAACCATTCACCTTAAGATGTTTTTACAATATAATTTCCTTAGTCTATTTAATATCTTCATTATCATAAAAACCAGCCTATATCCATCTTAACTCCACATCTACCACTCTTAGGGGGATGAAATCTATTTATCCCTCTGAGCACCTAGTAGACCTAGAATTAAGATGGATCTAAGATGATAGAATTTCCCCTTTAAATAGTCTATGCTCACATGAATACCATGGTATTACCATGGGTCAATATCATGGGTTATCATAAACCTGAAGCTTAAAAATTACTATTAGTAATTTATAAAAATTAATAAAAGTGATAATTGATTTTTATTTTATTTTTTATTTTAACCAAGTTAAAATGTTTTAACATACATTAAATTACAACATCCATTTGTACTCTTGATCCACCAAGCCCCGAGAGGATCAAATATTTTTCACTTTATGCTAGTTTGCATATCACGATATTTGATCTCTCTGGGGGCTTAGTAGATCTAGAGTAAAGATGGATCTATGCTGGTTTAATTCCCCCATTTAAATAGGCTACATTCCACATGAATACCATGGGTCAATACCATGTGCCATTTTTATTTTTATTAATACTAATATTAGGGTTAATAATGTTTTTTTGCATGGTATGGTATTTGGCCCATAGTATTTTTCCCATAGGTTTCACCTAAATATAACGCATTTTTTTAGTGTTTGTAAATATAAGGTGACTTATGGAGTAAATATAAAAAAAATGTTTTATTTGTTTACCATACCTCTAGTTTATTTATATTTTTATTAATTTATCATACCTCTTTTACAAATATGGTATTTGGCCCATAGGATTCACTTAAATAAAACCTCTTTTTTGAGCCTTCATAAATAGAAAGAGGGTTATGGACTAAATATAAAAAGAAGTTTTATTTATTTACCATACGTCTAGTTTATTTATATTTTTATTTATTTACCATACCTTTTGAGTAAGTATAAAAAAAGGTTTTATTTATTTACCATACCTCCATTTTATTTATATTTTTATTTGTTTACACCCTTACATGTATATAAGGTGACTTATGGAGTAAATATAAAAAATGTTTTATTTATTTACCATACCTCTCATTTATTTATATTTTTATTAATTTACCATGCTTCTTTTATAAATATGGTATTTGGCCCATAGGATTCACTTAAAGAAAACCTATTCTTGAAAATTAGGGCGAATGGAAGGCTGTAACTCCTAATTTCAAGGGCTAAATTTACCTTTTTTACCCTCTCCCTTAAAATAAGGTGGGCTATTTGAGGCGATTTGTAAAAATGTACTATGATACAAAATATTCACTGACTAAAAATTTAAAACCCTTTAATTTCGCCCAAGGGTGAACATTCGCCCCTAAAATTTTCCATGTTGTCTGGCTCTTTTGAGGCATCTTCCCAGCTTTTTGGCTTCCCTAGCTATTTCTCTGCAATTCATTGTCCCTCTGCAGCTCTGTCTCTTCAAAGTGCATCATTACATGTAAAACGCCTGCTGCATCATGGCATGATGATCAGGAGCGATTACAGAAGGAATCGAGGCCATTTCATAGGCGAAAATCTGAAAACTGAGAAAATTCCATTACACAGAGATTTCTGGCAAAATACACTATCGAGCACATTTATCGGACGTGAAACTCCCTTCAATTGCCCCTAAATCTCTAACGAGTCTACCATTAGGCGTTAAATCGCATCACAGAAGTGTTCTGGGTAAAATCCCAAATACATGGGAAATCATTAAAAACCTGACAAAATCCTTTTATTGGATTTGAAAACTTATCACATCCACCCTATGATCGTATTGAGTCCGCCTTTGGTTGCAGTCGCAATCTCCACCGTCGATCTGGGTGATCTCTGATCTGATGCTCATCATGTAATTTTGGGCAGCTTAGGAGTATGGAGGTTACCCGCCCGAAAAGGTGGTTTTCCTCTCTCCTCTGCCAGCCACGTGTCGACTAGTGTGTGGGATCGGGCAGAGCCAGCCCAAAACCATTTACCGCTTGAGGCCCGCCTGAAATCCGCCTTTATGGAACTCAAATCTATGCAATCGGGCTTAGAATTCCCCTTCAGGTCCGTTTTATTGCTTCGGGCGTCGTTTCTTTGTATTTCAGGTTTTACACCGAAAAACATTAATACACAAAAAATTCAAAGTTCCAGATTTCAAAATTTATAGACTGTGCTTATGAAATGCGTCAAGTCCGGAAATCGTTGATCGCCGATTCAATCCTGGCCATCCATTCCTCTCATGATCCGACGGCTGAGATTGCATGTCGTGATCGCTTATCACATGTCGCGTTGCACACGGCCTAGGGGTTCTGTGCATCGTCGATCCAATCATCGGCGATCGGCGTATCGCATGATCGCAATCACTGATTCCAGGGTCCCGATATCGCATACGAGCCTATCTCCGACTTGATTGATCGAATCGGCGGATCAAAGTTTCTTCTGCCTCCGCTTAAGTCCTTCCCTTTGCCTTTTTTCAATGTGTTTTCCATTTATAAGGGTTTTTGCCTCTTTTTCCAAAGAACAAAGGGCATCTTCTTTCTGTGATAACTTCTGCATCCTAAGTCCATTTTAGCCCATTCAACTTGCAGTAGATTCAGAAGGAAAAGATCTCTGCAATGGGGCTATTTCCAGGAACTTCCTTGGACTTTCATTTTCCTCTGTGAGAATCACTTAGACTTAGGAGTCTATCCAAAATCCATTTTGGATCACTTTTATATTATCCAACAAAATGAAAAGATACAAGCTACAGTAGATCTAATGTAATTCCCTCTTCGCTCTCACACAAACTCCTCTCTCTTTCTTAGAATAATCATACACAACCACAATACAATTCCCTCATATAAACCGAGGGTTGTCTTCTAGGGAAAAAAAAACCCTAAATTAACATAACTTCTACCGTCGTATCATTCGCCTAATGAACGGGCCATATTGACTACGAAATTACAATATTTTACAAGTCAATTTTTCATTTATTTTTAGCTTTAGGGGCGCTACCCCCACACCCCTACCAGGGGGGGGATGTTTAAAATTAGTCACCAGCCCCCCTGATAGTTATCAAATGGGTGGCTTTGCCACCCCATTTAGGAACTGGGGTCAAACATGACTGAGACATCTTAATCAAGAAGATAATCAGGCTCCATATCCAACAACATGTACCAATAAAGGACAGTTGATTTTGAGTCGACCTGGAGATATGTAGCCCCCAAGGGATCCTCTCTTCTTACTCATAATTCATTTTCTCATTAATGAACCAAGATAGGGAAGAGGAATTCAAAATTCTATATAAACAGGCCATTGGAGAACCAAAAACAAGGATAAGTAAAGCATTGTTATGCTGGAAAAATTGTTCCTCAACAATCGAACATTCTAGTGGGAAGAATATTTCACCATTGAGAGAGTCTTCATACTTCTTTGAGAGAGAGAAGAAGCTTGCAAGGAGATTGAGGAAAGGCACCTCCTTGTTGAGGATTTTTTTTGCACCATTTCTCAAACAATTCTCTCCAATTGCTTTATCATTCATCTATTGTATCTCTTCCACATTCACAAATCAATAAAGGGAACTGTTACACAAAAATATCGTCACCATGACTATTTGCAGTCAGTATGGGTCTATCATCACTTGTAATTTCCTCCTAAGCAAGTCTCAGACCTCAACTCTTCAAGTCAAGCTTTGAAAATGAGAGAAAGACATTGAAAATCAACAAAGCTTTGGTTCCGCACTTTCTCTCACAGTTGCCTGCAGTCCCGCACCCCTTGTTCACATTACCTGCGGACCTGCCCGCTCTGTCCCTAAAGGAGTGGGTGCAGACCCCTGTGAAAGTCAAAAAGGCACAAGTTTATTCTAAATAACTCACTTTGGGTTAATTCTAGATGATTCTAGAAGGAATTTTGACGTGGATTGTTCGCTCTTAGGTGGTTCATGCATCCCAAAAGAGAAGGAGCTAATCCCTTGATGAGAGGAGTTATCCCTTTGAAGGAGGGCTTTATCCCTTTGAAGGAGGACCTAGTAACTTCCCTCCATTGCACTATAAATTAAAGCATTGGGCTAGTTGCTAGGGAGGTTAGAAGTTGAACATTTTTTAGGGTAAATGCTGGTGGAATTGAGACTTCCTAGTTAAGCTTGAGAGGAGAGATTACATACCTTTTGGCTTCATTGGGAAGAGAGTGAAACTTGTCAAAGTAGAGGAGACTTCTTGTTGGACCCTGGGAAGAGCTTGTACAGCATCAAGGCACAAGTTGTAAAGTTCTTCTTTGATTTGAATTAATACAATCAGATTCATTTTTCTCATCAAATTGTCTTATGTCATTTGTTTCATGAATTCCTTGATCATCATGATAAGTATGCTTTATGATATTGGCTTTTCAGGTGCTATTTAATTTGTTTGCTTGTTTTTGTTTGCAGATTCGCTACAAGGGAGATCATTTGGATCAAAGGAGCAAGGCTTCCACAAACTTGCATTGGACCCAAGGTAGGCCTAAAACACTTGTTTGCCTTTGTTTATAAGTTGCATATTTAGAGAAAGATAGTTTTTGATTGGCTTTCTTGTCACTAGATATTGTTAGATTCTAGGAAGGTCTATCTTGTCCGCAAGATCGACTCATTCCGTGTGACAAAATGGCAACTCCGCCGGGGACTTGATTTCTTTATTTGCTTTACTTTGACCTGAGAAACTGTGTTTTTGTTTCTGTTTTTGGCTTGTTGTGTGTGGAATTGGGTAGATTTAGTAGATCTAGGATTATTTTTTGTTTTTCATAACTTTGGGAGAGGACCGCACCCTCAGCTTGCAACACAGTGCGGACCTATCCGCACTTTTGCTTTTCGCACAGAGCGGTACTGCACCTGTGTGAACTGTGGGCCTGCGGACCCTGCTAAAATTTTGAAAAACTTAAGATTTTCTCTTTTAGTCAGTTTAGGTTGTGTTTAGATGTTGTTATCCCTTTCCCAGACCTGCATATGACTTGTTGAGAACTTTTCTTAGGTTAATTCCATTGGTGTTAGGGTTTTAGGTGAAATTCCTAGAAGTTTTGGTTGTCGGGCTTGGTTTTCATTTTGGTCTTGTAGTAGCTCAGAGCTTAGAAGCTGTAGAAGCCTCAGATCACCTTGGTTTTTACTGGCCTTCTTATGAGTCTGACCATTTGCAAAATCTACCTTTGTTGAGGAACCCACCTTGTGTTTTCTCTTTGCGAAACTTCGAAAAGGCTTGTGTTAAAAGTTTGGATTTCATTTTTAGAAAAGAAAACAAAAATTGGTTGTTTTTTGACTGATTTGTGATTCTGGACAAATTAGTCCTTAGTTTGTTTATAGCTAAGTAAAACATCCTTGAAAAAGACATCTTGTAAGCTTTGACTTCAAATAGTTTTTTATAGTTTATAGATCTCAAGATTAGTTATTTCCATAGTTTTGAGTGTTTTATAAAAAATAAAAATAAAAAAATCTCTTTTGGAAAAAGTTTGTTTTTGTAGTATTTGAGTGTTTGAAAGAAAAGGGAAATTTTTGTGAAAATAACTAGTTGTCTCGTTTTGAGTGCATTGGAAAAGACAAAAAGCTCTTCTTTTGATTTGTTTGTTAAGAAATATTTGTGTTTACAAGCATTTGCATTCTCAAACTCTTTCCTAGCTAGAAGTTCATTGAAGGGAAAAGATTTCTTAATCATCTTAAGTGCATTTTTTAGTGATTTCGAGTCGAGTCTTCACACCACGAGTTTCATCTTCGCACCTCTTGACTTAAACAAAAACCAATAAAAGTAACACTTAAAGTAAAATCTATCTAGTAATCTTTTTATTTCTAGGGCTCTATTACACCAACATAGCTTAGGCTAGTGTCTTGGAGTAGGGAGTAATTAACTCTCCAAGACAGTAAAACAAACAAGTAGTTGTATCTTGCGGTAGGAGAAAAATCCAATTGTTGCATCTATGCTCTGGGAAAGCTCCTCTTAAATGAGAAGCACGAGATCGTGTCCGAACCAGTGTGGGAATCAATCCTTCCTCATTGGGAACGACGCCAGATATTCACGTATTAAAAACGGTAAACCTCGGATCAACCATTGTCGAGGAGCCTGGGGTCACTTGTTGGTAAACCTTGGATTATGTCAAGGAGCCTTCAAGGGGATTGAGCTTGTTACTCTGCCCTTGCATGCATATCGGATCATAGACTGTTCCCCCAGGTATATTTGTTTCCGTTGGTAACCACAGTGACCATATTCTATAGGATTCTTCCTAAGGTGACAGCGGTGGGAAGATCCCACTGTACCTGGAGCAGACGTCGGCTAGACTCACTTGGATTTTCTGGGGGTTCTCTTCACTCGAGACGGTTTAGTGGAGGAACTTGTGCCAGTCTATTCAATAAGCAGGTTGCTGGGGTAACTGTTCCAACCGCCATTTCTGTATTGAACTCTGCGACGTTGAACCTCATCACCAACTAGTGTTTTCAGTACGGAAAGTTACTGTTTGTGTGTGGTTTGATCTCCTAGATTCTTTAGGCGTGTGATTCAAATTTGTTTGGTTCTTTAGAGGCTTTAGGTGGTTTTCATTGAGATTTTACTTTGTTTGCGTGTGAAGTAGTTAAAATTTTTTAATCGTGGCTGAATTACTGAGGAAGTCCCGTAGACTTTGGGGCCAACCTCCTGAGTTTTCACCGAGCCAGCCTGAAGGGTTAAGAGCCCTCGTAACTCCTAGAGACAGTAGAGTTGGGTCACCTGAAGAAGGAGAGTCTTCTTTGGTGGTACATCTTGATTTTCAAGCTTTAGTAGTAGATTATAATCCACAATCTGTGTCTGTTTCCGAAATTACTGGTAGCTTTTCATCTACTAGTGATATAGGTGAGGAACCTGAAATATCTGAACCTGAAAGTGAATTTGATGCTACTCCGACATCGGGATTTATCTCTCCAACTTCTAGTGGTCCTGGTTCACCCAGGGTAGAAAGAATAATTACCCAAAATCTTCCTTCTAGACTCATAGCTATTGAAGAACTTGCTACTCCAGAAGAAGTAGGCATCCCTATCCCTGAAAATCAACCTGTTATCGAACTTAGGGAGCATGAATCAATCTTTTACAGTCCACCTAGGAGTAGTGCTTGGTATCTTTCATTGACCAATTTTTTGGAAAACCCAGGACTAAGTTTTTCACCACCTCGTATTCCTTATCACCCAACACCTAGAGGTTATTATCCTCCATTAAATATGTCAAGACAGTCGTCCATGTTTTCTCAATCTCTAGAATCCTTTTTGTACGGCGGTCCTTCTGTTCCCTCTGGGTATCAGTCACTTACTGGTACTTTTTCGGGAGCATCTCCTCAACCCATTGAACAAGGGTTATTAACTGGAAATAATGGTACTAAGCCGTTGAGTGTAGAAGATATTCTCATGATGTCAGGTACTATTCCTAATCCTCAACCTCAAGGTGGTCAGTTACCGCCTGGGGGGCAGCCTCAAAATCCTCAATTATCGCCTGGGGGGCAACCTCAAGGTACCCAATTTGCGCCTGGGGGCAACCTCAAGGACAGTACATACCTATGGGACAGTACATTCCTCAAGGTCAACCCCAGACTCAATATGTACCTCAGGGTCAACCCCAGTATCAATATGTACCTCAAGGTCAACCCCAGTATCAGTACATGCCTCAGGGTTATCAACCCCAAGGTCAGTACTCAAACCAAGGTTTCCAACCACCTTCCGGTCAATCATATGTTCAAGGAACTGGAAATGTACCTCTAAATTATCAACCCTACCCTCAACCTGGTTATGGTCTTCAATATTCTCAACCTATTATGGGTCCGTACCCCGGAATGAACTTAGTGTGGGATCCATCTCAAACTCAACATGTCTTGCAACCAAATGTACATTTGTCATCTCAAACTGGACAACCCTTAGTTTCTGGTTCACCCCAGCAACCTGTCCAGTCAACTATTCAAACTTCTGTACCTTCTGTAGTTTCTTAGCATGGGCCTAGTACGCCTCGTACTCCGCCTCAAACGGTTGCTGCAACATCTATTCAATATACCCCACCTACTTCTGGAGTATCGACAGCTCTGGTTTCTACTGTTCCTGTATCAACTCCTCAGACATCTTTACCTCAGTCTGGATCCACAATTCAAACTTCAGTTCAGATGCCTGTAGGACAACCTGGTTCCAGTACGGTTGTCACAAGTCAACCTCAATTTACTTATCAACCGTACCAAGGACAGTACCAATTCGATCCAGCTGTGCAGCAGCCAGTCTATTAATATCAACTGTACCCTGGGTATACATATCAACAACCTCAACAACCCCAGTACGGTCCGGTTAATCCTGGTTTTCTGGGAGGACATAATATCCCAAATGAAATTCCAATACCTAGTTATCCTGGATATCCTCCTCTTGGGGCTGGTCTCATGACCCAGAGTTTTAGGGACCCTAATCGTCAGTTACTGTTTATCACAACTTTGGACTTGCCTGACTTGTTGCGCCTAACGAACGATCCCATTAACTATCTTCCGTTTTGGCCGCCAATGCCAAATAAGTTGCCTAGTGATATTCCTAAGTTTGAAGGCAAATCAGGAGAGGACCCGTCGAACCATGTGATGACTTATCACCTCTGGTGTGCGTCTAATTCCATTTCAGATGATTCAATCCGTTTAAGGCTTTTCCAGCGCACTCTAATTGGTCTTGCGGCCAAGTGGTACATTGAGTTACCGCGAGCCACTTTTTATAACTTTAGTCAGTTAGCTACTTCGTTTTTAACTCATTTTCAGTTGCCTGTCAGATATGACAATGGCACGGAATTATTAACGTCATTAAAGCAGTCAACGTCCACTTACATTTCAGATCACATTCATGAATGGAGACGTCGACGGTGTTTAGTGAAGGTTTTTATTTCGGATCAGATCTTAGTTGAATGGTTTGTAAAATCTTTATTGCCAAAGATTACCGAGGATGTAGCTAAGGCCGGAGTCATTATTGAGGAGCAAGTAATTTCTCAAGCACAGTACCTTGACTTAGTTTATACTCAGTCAGGTACGTTACACGAGAAAATCCCCGATCTTCCTAAGCAAAATCAAATCGCTGCAGCTCCTTCAGGGTCTCATGCCGCTGATGGTATGATTGGTACGGTTAATACCAAAAGTAAGAAGAAGTCTTCCAAGAATTCTTCTCCTATCATAACCTTGCCAGATTCCCCGACAAGAGATTCTTCCGCGGAAATTTCCGCCGATATTCATGTTGTAGAGTCATCTACAACCAAATCAAAATCTGGTGGTAAGAAGAAAGGGAAGAAGAAAAATAAAACAAATAAAAATTCAAAAGAGAAACCAGAAAAAGTGGAATCAAATGATGAGAAACGCAAACCTCGTTATCCTTGTCTCATTTGTGATGAAGAGCATTTTACAAGAGACTGAACTCATCGTGCAGAGGTTGCAAAAATTGTCAAAGGTTCCCAAACGCCTGCTGTTTTGAAGGATCCTTTTCCAAGTCAAGACAGTAAGATGATAGGTTCTTCCTCAAATGCCAATGAAGAACCCATACTGATGATGTCCCATGTTAGGATTGCGACTTGATCGCATGATTATGGTAGTAAAAGTCATGTTGATGGTAAAGAAGCAGAATCTTCTCATTCTAACCCATCAACCTCAGCTCCCGGTTCCGATCCACTACAGATCAAGAAACCTAACCCAGACTTAGTAATCAAACCGCCCGCCAAGGGTATACTTCGAAAGTCAGCTTTCAATCCACATGCGAGAGCGGCTCAGAACTATAACATTGTTGAAGATTTAGTTGTTTCACCTTCAGCAATGTCGGCTTTGGAAGTGCTGCAATCATGTCCAGCACAGCGTAAATTACTATTGTCGGCTATAGGAGCTGTTGACGTTCAGGACTTGAACCTTATAATTTTCGATCTAGAAAATAGTACACTGTGCTTACCTCATCAAATGGCTTTCCAGATCCCGGTGTTAGTCAAAAACAGACCTATTTACAGGACTGTGATTGATGATGGAGCCTCAACGTGTATTATGTCGATACAGTGTTGGAGATCGCTTGGTTATCCTTCGCTAAATCAATCCCTGACGATTCTAAAGGCCTTTGATGGCCGTGGGTTTCATCCTTTTGGCATTCTACAGGATTTATCTATAGGGGTAGAAGGCAAAACTGTCAATCTAGATGTGGAGGTGGTTGATGCCCCTCTAGATTACAACCTTCTCTTGGGTTGTAGTTGGTCTTACGCTATGACAGTTGTCGCTTCATCGGTCTTTCAGCTTATAAAGTTCCCTCATAATGGAAAGATCGTAACTATAGACCAGCTGACTTATTTTTCATCCGACCCAGCCTCTTTTGAAATTATTCAGCATGTCGGTAAAACGACTATCCCATATAAGGATGTTGGAGTAGGACTAGTTAAAGATGTCGGTTTACTGAGAACTTTTCCTTTTCCTCCTATCAACGCATCGTCTTCTACTACAGCCATTCATATGATTTCGTCAGACACCATTGTTTATGATGATCCTTGGATCGTACCTTCTGAATCTGAGATAGACTCATTTGGTGTTGTTATGCCTTTGAGTCCATATGAAATTGCGTATCAGGCCGTGCAGTCGTTTACCGACCCATCTTCAACCAAAATTGACTTAATGAATGTGGTCCATGAGGAATCACTTTTTACATCAAACTCGGATTCAACAATGTTTTCCGAACTTGTTCACACTGATGAGCAAATTTTTGAAATCCTATGTGTCGATGATTTACCATGGGAAGATCTCCATCATAGATCTTCGTTTTTACCCGAGAGTGATCGTTTTGAAAATGATTTTTCATCAATTTTTACGACTGAATATGTCAAGGAACCTAAGAATCCAATGAAAAATCCTGATTTAGAGTTAAATTTGGGAAACATTTCTCGAACTATTCCTATTGACATTTCAGTTAAGCCTGGAATTGTTGAAAACATTCATATAGGTGCCTCGTGTACAGAAGATGAAATTCAAACATATAAGGCCCTATTTCAAGAATTCTATGACATGTTTGCTTGGTCATATGAAGAAATGCCAGGAATTGACCCCGCAATCGTTGTTCATGAAATCAAAACTTACCCGGATGCTAAACCCGTCCGGCAACGTTTGCATCAGATCCACCCGCAAAAAGCTGCTGCTATTAAAGCAGAAGTTGAAAAATTACTCAAAGCAGGTTTCATTTATCTGATTCCGTTAACAGATTGGGTATCGAATATTGTTCCTTTTAACAAAACGCAAGGGACAATAAGAATATGTATCGATTATAGGGATATTAATCGAGCCTGTCCAAAGGACAATTACCCAACTCCCTATATCGATCAAATCATTAATGATTGTGCCGGCAGCGAAATATTCTCCTTCATGGATGGTTTTTCCGGATACAATCAAATCAGTATTCTACCTGTCGATCAACCAAAAACGGCTTTCATTTGTCCATGGGGGAAATTTTCTTACTGCAAATTACCTTTGGGCTCAAGAACGCCGGGGCAACTTTTCAAAGGGCCATGTCTTACGCGTTTCATGACATCAATCACATTGTGCAACCCTATCTCGATGATTTGCCTGCTCATTCAATACATCGGGCTAATCATCTCATCCATTTACGAGCAATCTTTATGAGGTGTAGGCATTATCGGATTAGGTTGAATCCACACAAGTGTGTTTTATGTATAGAAATGGGTCGGTTGCTGGGGTTTGTTGTTTCGAAAGCCGGCATTCGCGTCAATCCCTCGAAGGTTGAAGCTATTGTCAAATTGCCTCTTCCTTCGAGTCTTCGCCAACTCCAAAGTTTGCAAGGGAAAGCAAACTTTTTACGTCGATTCATTCCTAATTATGCTGAGATCACAAAGGGTTTTACCCGGTTGTTGAAATAGAATACTCAATTCTTTTGGGATGAGATAGCTCAGAAATCTTTTGATGCACTAAAACACGCGTTGACCCATGCATCATTATTGCATCCTCCCAACTACAACCAGGACTACTTCTTGTATCTCGCTGCCTCCCATTCCACCATTGGAATGGTGTTAGTTCAGGAAGATGAATTCGGTACTGAACATGTGATATATTACCTTAGTCGAACTTTAAATCCAACTGAGCTAAAATACTCACATGTGGAGAAATTGGCATTGGCAGCTGTTCAAGCTGTCCAACGTTTTCGTCATTACATTTTACTATGTAAAACTACAGTAATTTCTAATTGCAACCCTATGATCTATATTTTGACTAAGCAATTTCTAGGGGGCAAGTACTCCAAATGGATTGTCATCCTATAGGAGTTCGACTTGGAATTTGAAAAGTCTAAGTCAAAGAAATCTTTAGTTTTTGCGGAGTTAATGTGTGACTTCCCGCGTGCTGACATGGAAACTGTGGTGGAGGAGCCCATTGCGGACGAATCCTTGTTTCTAATCAGCACTTTAGATCCATGGTATGGGGATATCATCATTTATCTCCAGACCCAATCCTTTTGGTCAGAAATTTCAAGGTCGGAACGTCGAAAAATACAATTCCAGTCCCAAAAATTCAGAATTATTGGAGATACTCTTTATTGCCGTGGGGCGGACTCTGTTTCTCGACGTTGTTTAACGCACGAGGAAGCTAAAAGGGTTCTAAATGACTGTCACTTTGGAGCGTGTGGCAGTCATATGTCTAGGTATGCCACAGCCCAAAAGATATTGCGTGCTGGCTACTTCTGGCCGTCTTTGTTTAAAGACTGTATTAACGCGGTCCGAAAATGCGCGCTCCACCTACTCCTCTCCACCCTATAATTGCCGTCAGGCCGTTTGCAAAATGGGGTATCGATTTTATTACATGTAACCCTCACTCGGTCGGGGGGCATGCGTATATCATCCTTGCAGTAGATTATTTTACCAAGTGGGCCGAGGCGATGCCTACATTTGAGGCAGACGGCAAAACAGCTGCGATTTTCGTGTTCAATCATATAATTGCTAGGTTTGGTGTTCCACAAGCAATTATCACTGATCATGGGCATCATTTTCGAAACGTTATGATGACTGAACTTACAGGCCAGCTTGGCTTGCGTCACGATAGTTCAACTCCTTATTATCCACAAGCTAATGGTCTGGTTGAAGCCATCAACAAAGTTCTAGTCATCATGATCCAACGAATCATTGGGATTCATCGGTCGAATTGGCATAACATGCTATTTTCAGCGCTTTGGGCATATCGAACCTCAGTAAAAACGTCAACAGGGTTCACTCCTTTCCAACTAGTTTATGGTCTGGAAGCTGTGTTACCCATTGAATGCGAAATCCCGTCATTGCAAATGGCCATCGAGTTACTTCCAGCCACTTCCGAAGAGGAAAAATGTTTGTTATACTTAGCTCAACTAGATGAGAATCGACGTGATGCTGCATTGGCGATCGAAACTCATGCAAAACGTATTAAAGCTCAGTATGATCGAAATGTGACCCCTCGAAATTTTTTGGAAGGAGACCTAGTCTTATTGTACGATCAAGCTAATGATAAATTAGGCGCTGGAAAATTCGTTCCTATGTGGCATGGTCCCTATGTTGTCAAGCGAAAGCTAGCAAAAGGGGCCTATGAATTGGTAGACTTTGATGGGGACTCTTTAGGTAAACCCAGAAATGGTCTTTACTTGAAGAGGTATTATGCTTAAAATATGGGTGTGGAGATTTTTAGTTAGGTTAGTTTTCTTTCTAGCTGGTGTGTTTTAGTTTAAAAAGTGTGCTTAGCTTAGAGAGTGTTTTTCGTCATTATTCCTGCTTATCTTGGTTTTACTCTTGATATTGCAGATGTCGATGCCTCTCCAAACATACATTGGTTTTGCTGATGGTGCTTGTCGTAATACACGGAACATTTCTTCCGCAGCTTGGGTTATCTATTCGCCCTCTGACGAGTTGGTATCTATGCATGGGGTAAGCCTCGGTCAAACAACGAACAACATTGCCAAGTATAGTGCAGTGATTGAGTTATTATCTGAATCTATTTCATTTGGGATTCGGAGTTTGATAGTGAGGTTAGATTCTGAACTCATTGTATTACAGCTTAATAGAGTATATGCCATTAGAAATCTAGTGTTATTGAGATTATTTTTGAGAGTGCGTCTCTTGGAACGTGAATTTGATTATATTGAATATCAGCATATTCCAAGATCTTTAAATACATTAGCAGATGCAATTGCTTCTCGAATGTTAAGTAGACATTTGCAATAATCATACAAATAAATTTAAAAACATTCCATAACATGTTTTACAAGATAAGCCGGTAATAGTGATATAGTATAATATAGGAGTGTGTCAAAATATACATTGTCCTCGATCATAGGTTGAAAAACACCTTATGATCGGCAAAAATGATATACAAAAAGCAAAAATGTCATATGTGTCTACAATAGGCGATCATCCTATCACTGGTGATGATCTCGATAAGAAACCACTGTACGGGCCACCTTACAAAGGAACCTCCTAAAAGGTCTTAGGACCCCAATCACATAGCGCTATAGTCGATGAGGAATGTCATCTATGCCGGTCTCCGGAATGTCTCTTTTCAAACGCTCTAGATGGCTCTCCAATTCGGCCAAGGTCTCTGCTGATTCGTCCTATGGGGCTGGTGCCGTTGCAGCTGGTTGTTTCCTCTCGTAAGGTCGGAGAGCGGCTGGTCGTTGTGGACCCACATCTGCATTTAAAACTTTTACTATCAGTTTTGGGACGAGATAAAAACAAAAAAAATTAAATTAGGAAAATGTTGAAAATGATTTTACCTGAGTCATCCCATTGCTCTCCTGGTGGAAGAGCCATGTCTGGGTCACCGTGAAAATCTACCCCAGCGTAAGGAAAGTCCTGAATAGCGAAAACCTGGTTTTCCAACCAATGGAAATACTCAGGTTTGAATCGAACGACCTCTATCCCCTCATCAGGATGACGGGCCATAACTGCAACCCATCACATCAGTTTGGGCTCTCAAGGAAGTCCAGCTCCAACAGTGAGGTGCTGCGGGACCAACATTGGGACCCTCTCCAAACCAAAGCTCACAACTAAAGCACCATATCCAAAGGTCTTTAGTTTTCCGTTCTTGGCTCTGGTCAGATGGCCTTTTACATTAGCCAACACAACATCACACCAGTTGAAGATGGTGCCTCGAAAGCAGTCAACTGCCATCTGCATCTGGAATCCAGTGGCTATATGTAGTGCGGCGCTCCCACAGAGCCTGGTAACAGTAAACGTGATCACCATGAGTTCAGGATGGGATATGGTTTTGATGTCTATCCCTTTGTCTCTAGTTTGGTTGTTACAGAACTCTAGCCGGAGGCTATCGACAGACTGGCCACCTGGCCTAGTCCCGAATAGAGTCAAGTCTTCACCTCTCTTAGGCAAACTAGTCAAAAAGTATATGTCTGCCAGCTCCATTTCGAGCTGGTGACCACCAATGAAGAAACACTGGTCCTGTATGCTCCACCTGTCTACCAGCCACTGCAAGAAGTCCACCTGGGCCCTCATGCCAGGTATGGCCCAGAATTTGTACAAGCCGCATGCCTTCAATGCATCGATCGAAGGTTGGTGATTTAACGCGGCAAGATATATGTCCTCATGCTCTCGTTCTTGCCAATCAAGCATGATGTATACTCTACATCCAACAAAAAGGCGAATTAGAATATAAAAAATTGAATTGTTTGGGTGAATTTTGAGAAATTTAGGGTTAAAAACCCTTGCTGCGGGGACCGCACCCTCTCTGTTAGAGACAGTGCGTGGGTCCGCACCTTGCCTTCATGGCAGGTGCAGACCCCTGACTTTTTCCCCATTGAGAAAAAGTCGAGGTTTGCAGGTTACCTGTGTTGTGCCTGCGGGCCCCCGCGCGCGGGTTTCTAGCCTAAAAATCCTCTAAAAAATGAAATGAAACCCTAAAAAACAAATTGAAACAGATGAAATTGAAGAGTAGGATGATGTGGATTACCTGGAGGAGACGACGCTCGATTCCGACGGACGGATTTTCCGCAATCTTCACGGGAAGTTTCTGACCAAAAGCTCTATTTTCTCACCCAAATCTCAAACGGTAAAAATGAATTGACGAAAGCCCTTTTTATAAGTTTTTTGAATAAATGAATTGTAAATTTGTTTATGTTTCACTTTAGAAAGGTAACTTTTGTAGCATTTTTATCCATTTTAAACAAGTATGAGTAATGTTTGAGTTTTTGTTCAGGATAACAGATTTTTCAGGCGAAATCGGTCATTTTCGACGAAAAACATTAGAGTCACCTTTAAGCTCTTTTCTGACTCCTAAAACATGAAAAGATCGCCGAGTTTTTCTTTTTAAACTCGTTAAAACGGAACTAAAAAGACGGTCCACTTATAGCTCTTTTCCTGACTGTAAAAACATGAAAAGATTGCCGGATTTTTGTCGTTTCAAATTCGATATTGGTTATAAAACGACGTGTCATTGATCGCTTTTTTACTTTTTCGGATCAGAGGCACTAATTATGAAAAGTACTCCTTGGTCGTAATGATCAAGCGGTTCTCTCAAGTATTATTTTATACTTTTTCGGGCTTGGGAGACACAAATTTATGAAAAAGGTCAACCCTGGAGTCTTCTTAAGTTTTTTCAGACTCTCTAAAATTGAAAAACACCGAGTTTCTCCTATACTAGACTCGTTAAAATTTAACAGTAAAGGACCTGTTCAATTACAAACAGGAATGGACCACTCCTTCTTAGGGTTCGAATTTAAACTAAGTTGGACTCATCCGAAGGATGAGCTTATAATCAAGAAAATGTTATCCTCCTCAAGCTTGTCAAAAATAAAGAGGTACTTGCCAGAAATGGTGGGGGAAAAGAGAGAAAAATGAGCCTGTTTGTCATACTTTGTAACCACTCTTGAACACGACACTTTTTATTCACCTGGGTTGAGAAATCCTTTGCCTAATAGTTGATCAAACCACATTGAAATTCTTCAGCCGGTTTCTGGGTATTAACTTTGGGTCAATTGTCACCAAACCATCTGCTGTGTCGTTATGTGTTCAAGAGGTCAGTGCCAATAAGCCATTCATCTGCAAAATATCTGTCATCCATCTTGACCATCCCTGAGTCAGTCCTTGCAACTAAATTTCTTCAAACTTGATCCATGATTTCGTGTTGTAGGCTTGACTACGACAGATCGCTTTCTATCGAATTCAACTCATTATCTAGAAATATGATCTAGAAATCATCAGTACCTTGGGATCTGCATGCCTCAATGGCAGGTTTCTCGCCTTCGACGATAGGTTGCATCATTGACCTTCGATCAAAGGATTCCATGACATGTTCGACATCAACACATCTATTCACATCTCATGGATTGTACTGAGTACTTTGAGATCCATTGACATTACTGGTGGTTTCTCTCACACTTGTTAACAGTTTACATCATTGACTGGTAATCAAGTGGTTTCTACCATGTTCGACTTCAACACATTCATTCGCATGGTTAGAATCGTACTATTTCGGGAAGTAGAAATGAATACCCTGGATCTAGTTTCCACAATCCAGGCTGCGAGGAATTTTGTATTCATTATACTGTGGACTATTCATAAACAGATGGCTGTGTCCATACTGTGTCTACATGTGTCTATACTTATGATGTATTACAAAATCATTCCTATATCAGAGCAGTAGTTAGTTTTCTAGTCAGTTTTGATCTGAGTATGGGAATGCCTACCTCAGCGATGATATGATCTCATATATATATATTTTGCATTGAATGTTTTTACAGGTTCCAACTAGGCTCTCCACAAGATGATCCTTAAAATGATAAAGTACTTCACTCTTCCTAAATGATAAATGAAATCCTCATCTACTACAGACTTCGCACTTTAGGGGGCAATCTATTACACAAAAATATTGTCACCATGACTATTTGCAGTCAGTATGGGTCTATCATCACTTGTACTCTCCTCCTAAGCAAGTCTCAAACCTCAGCCCTTCAAGTCAAGCTTTGAAAATGAGAGAAAGACATTGAAAATCAACAAAGCTCTGGTTCCGCACTTTCTCTCACTGTTGCCTGCGGTCCCGCACCCCCTGTTCACATTAGCTGCGGACCTGCCCGCTCTGTCCCTAAAGCAGTGGGTGCAAACCCCTGTGAAAGTCAAAAAGGCGCAAGTTTATTCTAAAAAACTCACTTTGGGTTAATTCTAGATGATTCTAGAAGGAATTTTGACGTGGATTGTTCGCTCTTAGGTGGTTCATGCATCCCAAAAGAGAAGGAGCTAATCCCTTGATGAGAGGAGCTATCCCTTTGAAGGAGGGCTTTATCCCTTTGAAGGAGGACCTAGTAACTTCCCTCCATTGCACTATAAATTAAAGCATTGGGCTGGTTGCTAGGGAGGTTAGAAGCTGAACATTTTTTAGGGTAAATGCTGGTGGAATTGAGACTTCCTAGTTAAGCTTGAGAGGAGAGATTACATACCTTTTGGCTTCATTGGGAAGAGAGTGAAACTTGTCAAAGTAGAGGAGACTTCTTGTTGGACCCTGGGAGGAGCTTGTACAGCATCAAGCACAGGTTGTAAAGTTCTTCTTTGATTTGAATTAATACAATCAGATTCATTTTTCTCATCAAATTGTCTTATGTCATTTGTTTCATGAATTCCTTGATCATCATGATAAGTATGCTTTATGATATTTGCTTTTCAGGTGCTATTTAATTTGTTTGCTTGTTTGTGTTTGCAGATTCGCTACAAGGGAGCTCATTTGGATCAAAGGAGCGAGGCTTCCACAAACTTGCATTGGACCCAAGGTAGGCCTAAAACACTTGTTTGCCTTTGTTTATAAGTTGCATATTTAGAGAAAGATAGTTTTTGATTGGCTTGCTTGTCACTAGATATCATTATATTCTAGGAAGGTCTATCTTGTTCGCAAGATCGACTCATTCTATGTGACAGGAACCCTTTTACATTACTTTATTGATGTGTTTGCTTCATCAAGCATTTTTATGTGTTTATTTCTTAGTTTTAGTTTATGTTTATGTATTGATTATTCTCACTATTTACAGTGCCTTGTTTACCCAAGTTTGTCAACTAACAACAACCAATTCTCTGTGTTTTATTTGTAGGGAACAACCAACTACAAAGAAGGTGTCCTTGGTACTCCATAGCAACAAACACACTACCACATATTTGGCTACTCCACTAGTTTCCTTTCTTCACTCTAACGATTATTTTTGTAGGACCTTTGTTGGCATTGATATGTGTTCTAGATGTGTTGGTTGGTTGGCATTGATGTCAACCTAATATCATGGATTGCAGGTGAGTTGGTTATGCATTTGTATGTGTAGTTGTAGGTTCCTTGTGTATGGATGATATGTAGATGGTTCTTAGCATGTCTACTATCTTTGACTAGATTGGAGATGTGATGATCTTCTTGTTCATGTTGTTGCACTAAGGTGTTAGTTGTTGCTACATGAGTTAGATTTGAGGAGCCTTGCTGATTATGTATCCATGTCTCAGATTAGGTCTCTCATGTTGACGATGTTATACATAGGGCTTGGAGAGGATCTACAGGTGTTGTAGGATGCTTGAGTAGGTTTTACAAGTGTTGGAGGTTTGTCATGGTGTCCCTCACACCCTCCTAAAACTGTGTTCCAAATGATGGCCAAAACAAGTTGGAAACTTGGGTTTTAGAGGGTATACGCTACTTTCATGAAGGAAATGAGTGTATACACTTACATATATGCAGGTCTTGTGAAGAAAACTCATGTATACATCCTAGAAGTGTTTTTCTACACATTCCTTGCACATCTCAGGTTAATTTATAGTTTTTCCGGCTTGTCTTATTCATAACTTTTCATGTAAAAGTCAAAAAAGGTAAGGGAACTTTTAGAAGTTGGTTAAACTTGAAAATATCTATTATCTAGTGGAGAAGAGTGGCTTGATCAAGTCAAGGATCTAGAACTGATCAAATTCAGATGTGTGAAAAGAGTTGTTGAGTGCTCCATAACCTATGGCATTTACTGAGTTAATCATCACAAAAGAATGATAAATAGAGGAAGGATTTGAGTCTATGTGGTTGGTTATCTTGAGAGTGTGTGAGTATACCATTGTGAGGGAATTTAGAGTGAGTAGAGGTTGCAGCATTTTCTCACACAGTTTTTGCAAAGTTATATCAGAGAATTGTGTGCAGAAATCGAAGATAGAGTTGAGAAGAAGATTCAAAATTTGTGTTGTTTGTGGCAAATAATTGGCATCTTGTGGGGTATTAGAGAGAAGATATTATTGTGAGTAGAAGAGAATAATTAATCCCCTATGGGTCATAGTTTTTTATTTAGGTTTCGTGTGCAGAATAATGGTGTTGTCGGATTGCTCATGTTGAGCAATTTGAGAACCCAGTATGAAATATTCTGAAATGTGGTTCGCATGGAGGAAGTGAAGGCTTGGAGGCTTTAGAGTAGATAGTGATTTGGCAGATTCAGTAGAAGGAATATATTTCTCCATCCAATAGAGGTTGGATAGTCCAATGGAAGTTGGGTGAGGATCATTAGTCATGGGAGCTTCCAGTGGATGGTATTTCATAGATCTATGAGAAACATATTTCCTGTCTGATAGGTTCCAACATACTCTGAAGGAAGCCGAGTATTTCGGCTTATGGTGTAATATAATCCATGTAAATTTTTTCAACATATTAATAGAATAATTGAGTAGCGCAACAACAGCAGGGTGGTTTTCTCCCAAAATGGTTTCCACCAAAAATACTTGTGTTCTTATGTGTGCATGCTTGTGTTGATATTTCTCATGGTTATTATGCTTTGAGTTTATTGTTGCTTTCATATTCAGTTAATCTAATGTTGTGAATGTGCATGGCTATTTGATATTGTGGTAAAAAGATTTAAAATTGATATAAAGGCCATCACTATTGATTCACCCACCCAATAGTGATCTAGTTTCCAACAATTGGTATCAGAGTCGGTGCTCTTTAGTGAAGCTTAACCACTTAGAGAGTAGATTGTGGATCATGGCCAGAAGAAATAAGAGGATGTCTCAAAAGACAAAGGATTTGAAGAAGGAAAATATTCATTCCATTGCAAATGAAGCAGCAAATTATGAAATCTCAACCAGATAAGTTGTGTCATGAGGTAATATGGTGAAAGCATTTTTGAATTACAATTTTGATGATTCTATTGAGTTTGATAGTGATGAAGAGAATGATATTTCTCTCATGTAAAGATCAAAAAGTACTTTTGCATATTTCCAATGAGAAATAAAATGGGCTGAGAAGAAATCAATGGATTGAAAATTCATCTTGAGGAGGCCAAGAAGATTGAGGAAGAAATGAGAAAGAAGTATAGAGATAAAGAGGATGAATGTGAGAGATTGGAAGCAGAAGTGGGTTCACTAAGGAATGATTTAGAGGAGAAAACCACTTCCACATCTAATCAAGTCATATTTTATCATGCACAAAGGAGAAACTAGTTTTGTCACAACCACATGTATAACTGATAATACCAGTTGCAAAATCACTAAGAAGGATAGCCATCAACACAACTAGGAATCAAAGAAGGAGCTCAAGCAATATAAGTCCAAGGTTATGCCAAATAAAAAATTGAGATCTTTTTCATATGTGAGATGCTTCAACTGCGAGAATCTAGGACATATTGTAGCAAATTGTAGATCCATGCAACAAGAGAAGTAGTGGTGTAGAAGGTCCTATCAAGAAAAAAAGAAAGCAAGACAACCCACTTCTTGGAGTTCAACCAAAATTAGGTATAATGGTCATTTTTATGGTTATTTCTACTCATGTAATGATTTTGGCTACAAGGCTATTGAATGTATTTTTCATGCAATGAGGAGTAAAAGTAAGATCAAGGGATTCAAATATTTTCCTCCATTTCTTGGTCATATCAGATGCTACATATGTGATAATCTTGGTCATATGGCCAAGGATTGCAAGACTCCAAGACACTTAAGGCCACCTAATCAAAGAATGAAGAATATGCAAAGTAGGCCAAACAAGATGATAGTTGGACATTTGCATGCAAGAGAGCAACCACTCAAAGTTTGGAGGAATAAGGAGTAGCAAGGAACGGAAAGAAGAAATTGAGGCTTGCATGGCCTCAAGGGGAGCTATGGTGCATCTTGTTTTTGCATGTAAAATCATTGATGGTGTTTCCATAGCTAGTGAAGTATATGTGAATATATATGTTTGTTGAGAAGTTTTTTTTGATGAAGCTATGATTTCATGATGTTGGATTTTATTTTTGCTACTAATGATTGTATCTTCTAAGGTTGTTGTGATCAGGATTTGTGATGTGAGAATGAGCACAAATCTCTCTAGAAGGAAGATTGACAAAACATGATGGCACATGTTCAAGGGGAGCACTTTATATGCTTCCAATATTTTGATGGTTTTGATGGCATTATGTTTCCTTGGAGGAGTTTGGATATGCATTCCATGCTATGTTCTTATTTGACATGAGGTTGTTGCAGGAGCTTTCATTTTGGTTGTGCATGGATAATATGCTACCTATACTAGTTGACATGTAGATGGCTAGTATTATGCATTTTGGTTTGATGAATCATGCATGTGTTGGTGCCATGGAGTTTAGTATGATGGTTGTGTATGGTTATAGTTGCTTACATAACTCATGTGTTAGAGACTTGCAGCTTATATGGAGGGAATCTAGAAGTTTTTCATGATGGATGTTTTTCATGTTATTGTTGTTGCTACATTTGGTGAAGTTAATGATTTTCTATAATGGTAGATGATGTTTATATTTCTAAGTATGGTTGGTGATGTGATGTTGTTATTGTCATTACATCATTATATGATTATTGCTACTACCATTTTTCCTTATCTTGTAGAGGTTCATGCTGCATATGATGGTTATTGTTGTTGCCATGTATAGCCATAGAGGGTTGATATATTGAGCTAATTGGTATGCTATATTTCTGATTCAAGATGTTGTTGATGCATACTATTGTTGGGCCACTGTGTTTATTACCACTGTTAAGATCATGATTTATGGCTAGTGATTTGGAGATACTGGCACATGTCTTCATATGATATGTATTGTTATTATCTTGTTGTCATATAAGGCACATATTTTTGATCATTTATGTCATGTCATGCCATTTGGCCATTGTAGTGAGTGTATATTTTGTTGGGTTGTGTTATACTCTTTCCACGACTAGCCCATGTAGTTAACCGGGGGGTTAGAAGGGGGGCAGAGCCCCCCCTTCGTTGCACCGATTATGTAGCGGGGGGAGTCACAGGGTGTTTGAGGGGTGCAGGTAACCCCACTCTGTGGGGTCCGGGGCAGCGCCCCAAAAAATTTTGGTTTTGGACCCTATGTTAGGTTGGGCGGACCTACCTATGGTTTTGTGCATGTTTTTCGCACATGGTTTTGGACGCAATGGTTTTCAGTCCATGGTTTTAGACGTGATGGTTTTCGGTCCATGTTATCGGATGCTTCAGCATGTATAAATATGTATTGTAACATTGAAAGGAACATAATGAAAAATCAAGCTGGTAGTCCCAGTTTTTGGATTTATGGGAAAATCTCTGTGTATATATGTTCTATGTGTTATGCTCTTGCATTGTTTATTTTCTGTGTTTTAGAATTCGTATGCAAGTAATTTCTGTACGGGGTTAAAATCTACATATTTCAGCCATGCATTATGATGCTTCATCACTTGGTGTCATTTATCAGTGGTATACCTCATTGATAAGGCCTTGTATTATGCTCTTGAAATCATGGATTCTTATTTGGTATTGGTCATAGAGTCATGAGCCATGATTGTCATATGTTGCATAGTGAGTCATGAGAGTTGGTTCAACCATATTTGGGCTTATGTTGTCATTGTACAATCATGTATTATCATTTTGGAATCCATATATAAGGCCTGTGAAGCCCTGTACTTTGTTGCATATCATTTGGTCATAGTCATTGGTCCATGTGGCGTAGCCTCTTGCATATGGAAAGGAGGCATTGGCAGATATATATATATTAGTTTACATTTGTTGGGCCGCTAGTTTGTCATTATTATTATCACTCTTTAACACCTATTTCATCCATTTCTACCATTCTTTATCATGTCATTTATCATGGTTTATCATATAATTCCATTTTATAATTATTTATGCTCTTATGGATAAATATTATTTCTTCTCCTTTATTTTTAATAAATTGATGATTATTATGCATGATTTTACCAATGATGGTTTATTAATAAATTTTTTGTAACATCACTCATCATTTTAGCCTCTAAGATATTTTCCAGATTGCAGATTTGGTCTCCAGCTCATCATTAAATATTCCAACTCAGAAATTCGTTGGAATAAGAAGTGACAGTTTTGCATTGGACGTTTCGGGAAAATGGAGAAGAATCTGGAAAATCTAAAACATGGGTTTTGTTCAGAACGGACCAAATTAGCTTTTTGATGAGAAGTTTTCCCAAATTCGTTATGTGTTAAGAGAAACAGAAGGTTCTCTGAAGACATTTTTCTCAGATTCGTTGTTGTGGCCGATTTCCAAATTATGTCAGTTGCAATACCAAATTCGACCTACTCCTATTGAATGCTGATGGAAATATATTTCAGATATGATCTTGCTGATCAATTTGTTTTGAACAATCCACTTTTCTTATGGGAATCATTTTGTAATCATATCTGTTGTAACTTCTCTCTACTCTTTGTGTATTTAAATGAAAACAGATATCAAAGAAGGGGATTCAGGATGGATCATTAGAGATAGGATGGGATAGGATAGGAGGAGAGGGGATAATGGAGAGATTTTGATATATACACGTAATCACTGTTGAACAGGCAGACTATGTTATATTATCTTCATTCAATGAAAGATTCTGTTGATTTCCCTTGACGCATGCAAATCGAATCGAATGAGACATGTTGATTAAGCCTGAGTGGTTTTTAATTCTCCGGTTACTATAAGTTCTTTCCTCCCAAAAGTGGCAAGGCCCTGCCACAACTAGGAGATCTAGCTAGATTAGCACCAGCGCTATAGATTTCCATTACTGGTTGCATTTCAATTCTGTTAATTCTGTAGGTTGTGAGTGTTAATTTCATTGCAGAGCATGTGTTAATTTCATTATAGAGTGTTTAATTTCTAGCATAAGCGTGAGTTATTTTTACACAGGAAAGTGTGGATTAGAGCATTGATTTCATTTTCTTTTGTTTACATCATTGCAGAATAGGGCATACATGAGAGTGTGGTTATTATAGAATCAGCTGAAAGAGATTGGTTAATGCTATTGAACTCTCGGTTGACATCATTCCCAATTGAATTGCTTAATTGAGATTGAGTGTGATTTAGATAGAATCGGCTAGAAGAGATTGGTTATTGCTACTATGCTCTTGGTTGATTCTATTTTCAACTGAATTGCTTGCTTTAGATTTGATTATGGTTTTGCTTGAGATTAAGTCCTAATGCTTAGATGTATTATTTCCTTTAAAAGTTACAGCTTGAGATTTATGATTGCATCCAGTTACTCTTGTATCAAGTTTTATAGTTCAACTTAAAAAGAATTACTCTCTGGATTTATAGCTTACACATATTGTGTACACTCTTGAAACAAAAAGACTCACCCAGGTTGATAATTAATCTGAGTCAATTAAGAGTTTTAAAAGACACCTTTTAGCACCCAACAACGTTCAGCCATGGAGATGTTTTCATTCAGTGGAGTATGGTTGGTACCATGTCTACTTCAAAGAGATGTTGCTTCTAGATAGTCATTGTTGTTGTGGAAGAGTACATTATGGAGATGATGTATTTGATGTTGTTTTTTCAAAGTTGGTTGGATATATGTTGGTATTTCTATATGTTTGTGATTGATTAGTATCTGCTTCTACTATTATGACATGGATTATGTTGCTACTGCTTCAAGAGAGAGAGCATATGTTTTAGCTATTGTTGTTGTTGCTTATTATCATGCCACCATGGGAGTTACATACTTTACTACTGTTGATTCGAGATATATGTTGTTGCACACTTGTGTTTTTGATTGGATATAGCTTGTGTCCAAGGGAAGTTTATTTCACATCATTTTCCATTATTGGAGGAGTATTGTTGTTGTTCTCATATTTCAGTGCTGCATATGATATTGAGTGAAGTATATGTTTTTGTTGATGGATCCCATTGTATGGAGAGGAGCATATAGCATTTTTCCTTGACATATTTATCCCTTTTCTATTGATGTCAAATTGCAAGAATGTGAGGATGTTGATCATTTTTTAGAGGACAGTTTCATATGATTGTTTTAGCTGAGGTTACCATCAATGCTAAAGGGGGGTATTGTTGGAATTGATGTGTGTTACAGATGTGTTGGTTGGTTGTAATTGATGTCAAACTGGTAGCATGGGTTGCAGGTGAGTTGGCTATGCATGTGTATGTGTGTTTTTAGGTGGTTTGTGTATGGATTATGTGTATATGGTTCTTTGAATTTATACTAGCGTAGACTAGCTTGGAGATGTGATGATATCCTTGTTCATGTTGCTGCATTTAGGTGTTGGTTGTTGCTGCAGGAGTTAGAGTTGATGAGCCTTGCTAATTAGGTCTCCATGTCTTGAATTAGGTCTCTAATGTTAATGATGTTATACATAGGGCTTGGAGAGGATCTACAAGTTTTGGAGGATTCTTGAGTAGGTTGTACAGGTGCGAGAAGTTTTTCATGGTGTCCCTCACACCCACCTGAAACTGTGTTCTAAATGATGTCCAAAATAAGTTGGAAACTTTGTTTTTAGAGGGTACACGCTACTTTCATGAAGTAAACAAGTGTATACACTTCCATATACAAATTTATTGTAAAGAAAAACCATGTATACATCCTATAAGTGTTTTTCTTTGTATTCCTCATGCATCGCAGGTTAATTTATAAGTTTTCTAGCTTGTCTTTTTCGGAACTTTTCATGTAAGGGTCGGAAAAGGTAAGGGAGCCTATAGAAGTTGGTTAAACTTGAAAATATCTATTATCTATTGAAGAAGAGTGGCTTGATGAAGTCAAGGATCTAGATCCGATCAAATTTAGATGTGTGAAAAGAATTTTTGAGTGCTCCATAACATGTAGCATTTACTGAGTTAATCATCATAGAAAAATGATAAATAGAGGAAGGATTTGAGTCTATTTGGTTGGTTTTATTGAGAGTGTGTGAGTATGCCATTTTGAGGGCATTAAGTTTGAGTAGATATTTCATTAGTTGCTCACATAGTTTTGCAGAGTTATATCAGATAATTGTGTGTAGAAATAAAAGAGAGAGTTGAGAAGAAGATTCAAAATTTGTGTGTTGTTTGTGGCAAATAATTGGCAAATTGTGGTGTGTTAGAGAGAATATATTGTTTTGAGTAGAAAAAAAGAAGTAATCCCCTTAGGGTCAGAGTTTTTCATTTAGATTTTCTGTGCAGAATGATGGTGTTGTTGGGTTTCTCATGTTGAGCATATTAGGAACCCAGTATGAAATATTCTGAAACATGGTTCGCATGGAGGAAGTGAAGGCATGGAGGCTTCATAGTAGATAGTGATTTGGTGGATTTAGTAGAAGGAACATATTTATCCATCCAATAGAGGTTGGATAGTCCAATGGAATTTGGGTGAGGATCGTTGGTCATGGGGCTTCTAGTGGATGGTAAACCATAGATCTGTGAGAGAAATATATTTCCTCTCTGATAGGTTCCAGCATACTGTGAAGGAAGCCGAGTCTTCTGGATTATGGTTTGAATATAATCCATGTAAATTTGTTTAGCAAATTAATAGAAGAATTGAGCAGTGTAGCAGCAGCAGGGTGGTTTTATCCCGAAAGGGTTTCCACCAGAAATACTTTTGTTTTTATGTGTGCATGCTTTTGTAGATGATTCTCATGGTTATTATGCTTTGAGTTTATTGTTTCTTTCATATTCAGTTAAGAAAATGTTGTGAATGTGCATGGCTATTTGATATTATGGTAAAAAGTTTTAAAAATGATATAAAGGACATCACTACTAATTCAGCCCCCCCCCCGCCCCTGCAGTAGTTTCCAACAACCTTCCCTCTACCTTATCACATCAATGTGCATTTATCACCTCTTTGGAATTTTTGCAGGACCTTCTAGACCTATTTTCAGCTGAGAAGCTTGACTGTTCAATTGTTTTCGCTAGTCGCGCATATTTTGTCCCAAAAAGACATACGCGTGCATCTTTTCACAGGAAAACCCACACGTTTTACAGAGAGCACAAAAAACCATTGTAATTTTTCTTTCCTAGGTGATTGGCAGCCTTTAGTGAATTTCCTTCACCTCTGCAATTTTTTTCTAGTTAGTTCAGATTTCCTAGTTTCTTTACTAATCACTATTAGTAGAGTAATTACATAATCTTTGCTTTTTAATTGCATTTCTCACATAGCTTAATTAAGGGGAAAAGTAAGTGGCCACATTCCACATATCTTTTTCAATTTATTTTTCTATTTTTCACAAGTCACATAGCTTAATTAGTAAAGGAGTAAGTGGCCCATTATCCACATATCTTGTTACTAACCAAAGAATTTTTATTTCATTAGTTTTTGGGACTATGACCAAGTGTTACTACAGAAAGTAAGTAATATTTGCTTCCCTTACATCTTTTAGATGAACCTGGGCTTGCATATGAAAGATTTCTTAAAGCACTTGAGTTTTCCATCTCCCTTTAGGCACACATAGTGTAATAGGAAAAGAGTAAGTGGCCCATTATCCACATATTATTTATTTTTCATGCAAGGAACAATCAAAACTTAGTGTAATTAGAGGGTATTGTAAAGGATCACTGAATATCCACATCTTATCACACTTTGTATGTTCACTTTACAAAGCTTCTATAAGCTTTGTACAAAAGGGCATCCAGTTTCAGGAGCTTTTTGCACTTATTTTATTTTTTCTTATAGTCTCACACCATAAGTGAAGTAAGGCTCCTAAAAGAAACCATAACTTGAACCAACTAAATTTCCCCACAGGGACCATAAAAGAATTTATAGTTCAGGTTAGGACCATTGGAGGTAGGCATCCCATAAGCTTCCATGGTCATGTTACATCTTTGAAACATAGAATTTGACTTTTAGGGTGCTTCAAATCCTTTATCATCCCATGGAAAAGACTACTCGAGCACATCAAAGACATGATCCAGAGGGGGTTCATCTTAGGTCTAGTGTTTGCGGTATTATATGGGTCTACCCGACCTGTATAATGCTCAGTATTGGTACTTGACTTCCAAGAATATAAAGATTCCACTGCTCACATGGGACAAAGGTATCTTAGTGGCCAATATTAGGGCATCCTTTCCCTGTAGGTGGAGCTACAGTAAGAACTAAAGCCTCATCGTTACCTTGGTTGATTCTTTGGCTATTGCAAAGCATCGCCTGTTCTCTCAGGACAATGCCCTAGTACCCATCAAAATATATCTCTGCATGGCCAAGTTACTTTGAGAGTGAAAAGGATGAATAGGTCTCCATAGGATCTTTTATCATATGAAAAGACAAATGAAAACCATTTTTTGATTGATTGATCACATCCCATAAATTAAAGGGAAAGTAACTACTTTTTTCGCTTTGTTTTATGTATGTGATTTACTTTCTTTGATAGTTATCTCCTTCCCTCATCACAAAAAATGGCACACACTATACTTGATACCATAGGGGACCCAAAGGTGCCTTATCTCTCTAAGTATTTCCAAAACTGTTATTACCAAAAAAATCGATTATCTAGCCTAATTTACTAGATGGATCGAAGTACACCATGTAAAGCCAATTTTACCATAGTAAAATTGCCTTCACTGTGAGAAATTACTTAATAAACCACCTCTATTAAGTAATTTATAGTTAAACCCATGAAGAATAATTAAATAAATCGCTATTTATTTTATTTTCTTCTAGGAATAATTAATTAAACCATTTTCAATAATTATTCCTTGTCATATTTGACCCAATCATGAAAAAGAGACAGATAAATCATTAATTATCCTATTTTTCTCTAAGAATAATTAATTAATCACTAACTAATTATTATTCTTTGTCAAATTTGACTAAATCCCTTAGGAATAATTAAATAAATCCTTATTTGTTTATTATTCCTTAACTAATTCCTTGAGATGATAAATAAATCATTTATTTATTTATTATTGCTCATTATTCGAGGATAACTCAATATTTTGTTATAAATAGAAGGGTTTTCCATTCATTATTCACTTTTGATTATTTTCGTTGTTGCACCCATTGGTGTAACTCTGATTATTTTCATTGTCGCACACCATATTTTTGTTGGGTTTACACATTATAGAGGAGAGAGACTCTATACAAACTGAAGACATTTGAGGATAGCCAAGAACCCATCCCATGGAGGGGGACTAGTAACATTTATTTGTTCCCTTCACAGATGTTATAATAAAACTATTCTTTGTATATCTAGTTTCCATTGGATGATTGGAGCTATTACTATTTCTTTTTGTTTCTTAACTATGATTGTGGCATAGATCAGAATTTTGGCAGGTTTTGTTTCTATCAATTGTTGTAGATCTACAATCTTTAGCATCCATTTATATTGTTGATATTGTTTATCATCCACAATCTTAAGTGGGTTCTTTTTATACATCTTTGAGAAGAAAACACTACAACAAAATTGGCGACTCCACTGGGTTTTGTACTTTAGATCTATAAACCTGGTGACCTTCGGTTTTTAGCTTAGGGTTTTTTTCTTTTTTCAATTCTATTAATGTTTCCTAGTTTTTTAGCCCTAGATCTGTTAAATTTCTGACTTCCACAACCTTTCTGGTTGTTTACATAGGTTACAAGAACCATTCGCGACAAAGGCAACAGTTTTGGCCCAAAAAGTGCGATCTAGAGGCTAGAGCGCACTTATTAGTCCAAAAAGTGTGATCCCACCTAAAAAACAAGTCAGTACCTACGATTTCTGGTTTTACAATTTTTCTCAGATCTGTTTCTAAATTTTGCAGAGAGCTATCTATTTGGTTTTCTAACCTTTGTCTCATCCTGATTAGGCCTTGATCTAGTCTTATTTACTCCTTGAAGTCGAATTTATCCCCCCCTAGGGCTTCTAGTACGCTTCCACCTTTATAGGAGGAGTTTAGCTGAGTGAGTAGTCCGATTTTATGCAGCACTTCCAACCATATTTTCCAGATTTGTACCCTTCTGTTTTAGATCTATAAAGATAGGTTGTCACCATCCATAGTTTCATATTAAAACTTGTTTATTCATTGGCCTTAGGGTCCCATTGGTTGCCTTAGGTGTTTCACCCATCTCCTTATCTTTTTGCAGCGATCTTCCTCTCTGGTTTTTTGTTATTGCTACACCACTTTCCAGTAGCCTAGTGTCATTTGATCCCAGTCACACTGACATTTAGATCTCTTGATTGTTTTAGTGTATTTTCTGTAGATTTAGTCACCAACCAACACAGTGTTTACAAACCCAGTTTGGGTGGAGTTTAGTTAATTGTTTTGTTGTTCATTTTTTGTTGTTAATTTTAGTTTATTTTCAGAAAAAAAAAATCTTTTTTACAAACACGATCTAGGCTCAATCAATAAATACACTCGCACACACAAGAACACCTTAAGCGAAGGGTGTTTGGTTTACAGCGCCAATCCAAGACTTAACATAATAAATTTATCTCCCCTCATTGAGACAAAGGCATATTGTTGATCTCCCTTCACCATTTTCATGTCACATGTGTCTTACCACCATTGTGCCACCAAGGCATTTGTCATGAAGACTATTAGACCTTCACCCCCAATTTCGGCTTGGGCATATTACTGTTGGCATTATGTTTCTGGTATGGCTCTATGATACAGGTGTTGTACTTGATGGCAACTCACTCAAGTGGCAAAACTCTGTTCAAGCTCTCAAAATGATGGCAATTAAGAGGTTCGCAGGAGAATGGTTCAAAAGGTGCTGACCCGCAGGTTTTCCATCCAAGAAGTGCAGTCATACCCGCAGGTTATCCGTTCAGAAGGTGCGGTCCCCCAGTTCACTCACTTCAAGGCAGAGAAGTGTGCTCACGTGGGGTTTCTTATGTTTGGCCCGTGGTATTTAGCCCGTCGTTCTTGATCCTATGGTTTTGGCCCGTGGTATAGGATCTAAAGTATTGAACCCAGGTTTGGATCCCTTGTATCGGTTTTTGATGGTTTTGTCACATGGTGTGAATAAGGGCTTGACTATAAATAGGGAAGGAGATCACTTGGCTAAGGTATCTTTGCAAGGGAAATATCTTAAGATCTGAAATATTGGGTTATCAATGTTAAAAGCTTGATCTAAATCAAAGTAAATTTGAAGGTGAATCTATCAAGTCGTGATCTCACGGGCGCATGATCAGATCTGTGCATCTGACTGTCAGTGGCACATTGGAGGGCTGCTAATTCGGTTCAAATCAAAGGTCCGCAGGCGATTCACAGTTCAGATGTGGAGGTTCACAGTCCAGTGAAAGGTGTAGGTGCGGAGGTACGCGGCACGACAGAAGCCGCAGGTGCGTAGGTACGCAGCTCTACAGAAGGCAAAGTGCGAAGGTACATTAGAGGTACGCGGCGCGACAGAAGCGCAGTTGCGGAGGCACGCGGTGCGACAGAAGGCACAGGTGCGGAGGCACAGTAGGGGTACGCGGCGCGACAGAAGGCACAGGTGCGGAGGCACAGTAGGGGTACGCGGCGCGACAGAAGACACAGGTGCGGAGGCACAGTAGAGGTACGCAGCGAGACGGAAGGCGAAGTGCGGAGATACGCAGTGTAGCAGAAGGTGCTCTGCGTGGATACGCTGGAAAACATAAGGTGGGGTGCGGAGCCACGCAGCCCAGATAAGGAAAAACTACGGATCTGTCCTAAAACATTTGTTGGTTATCTTTTATCTATTGCTGCAGAGTTCTAGGTTTAGATTTCTGGTTTTACCTTTCTGTTTACAGCATTCTGAGAAGTTGGGTGACTCTTTGGTTGATTGTATAAGGAGTTTGGGTGATTTGCATGTACTTGATGATTATTTGATCTTCTTGGATCCAGTTTGAAAATTTATGAAAAGTGGTCCTTGAAAGAAAAGAAGTAGGGGGTTGTAGCTCCCTTCCAGGAGAGACTGGAAAACAAGAGAGATTTGTAGCTCTCTGTAGGTTGCAGCCTGCGTACTGGTAAAGGACTGCACCAGTACAAAATCATTGTAAAAGGAGTTTCTAATTGAAAGAAGATAGAGACATATTGCAGCAGGTGGTTTTCACCCACATTGGGTTTCCACCTTATATCTGGTGTTCTTTGGTGTGACTATCTGTTTTTCTTGTTCATGCTCATTATTTTATGGTACTGACATACAATATCTGAAGAATAATTCAAAGTATAAATTTGATAATACTGATTCACCCCCCCCTCTCAGTATTATTTCCAACAATTGGTATCAGAGCAGGTCCTTCTGAAGGAGCTTGATCGCTTGAAGGAAGATCTATCATCATGAGCAACTACAAGAGGGAAGCATCAATCAGGCCCCCAACTTTTGATGGGACAAACTTCGTGTATTGGAAGGTAAGAGTTACGACCTATCTTCAATCTTTGGGTACAGAAGTCTGGGACATCATAGAAACAGGGTATACTTTTCCATCAGCTACTCCTACAGATCCAGTTGAGAAGAAGAAATATGAAACAAATGCAAAGGCAATCAATACTCTTCTAGGATGTCTATCTCAATCAGAATTTGTGAAAGTTATGTAGTATAAATCCACAAAAGAAATATGGGACAAGATTGTTCTGAGCTATGAAGGAGATGATCAGGTAAAACGTGCAAAACTTCAAACCCTCAGGATTCAATATGAAAATCTCAAGATGTATAATGATGAAAGTGTGGCTAACTATTTTCTTCATGTGGATGAGATTGTTAATTGTATGAAAAATTTGGGTGAAGAAATAAAAGAGGCTGTTGTGGTTGAAAAAGTTCTAAGATCTTTGTCACCTAGGTTTGAATCTAAAGTTTCTGCTATAGAAGAAAAGGAGAATCTACAACATCTTAAAATGTCACAACTGCATGGAATTCTAACTGCTTATGAAATGAGGAAAGGAGGTCCATCTGACAGGAGAGAAGCTGCCTTCAAGGCTTCAGGCAAAGGAGAGTACTATGAATCAGGACATGGGTCAGAAGAAGAAGAAGAATCAAATTTTGTCAGAAATCTTCAACGGGGTGCTGGACGGTTCAGAGGTAAGTTACCCTTCAAATGCTTTGCTTGTGGAAGAGTAGGCCACTATGCTACCAAATTTCCTCATAAGGATAAGATCGACAAGGGAAAGGAACCTATTAGATGGAACAAGAAACAGAATGCAAATAAGAAAAGCTACTACACTCATGAAGACAGTGATGGTCTATCAAATAGTGATGAAGATGAACGAGGTAATGACTATAGACTTTTAATGGCCTTTGAAGACGATTATTACATGGATGCTATAGATGTGGATAGCTTTTATGAAGAGATTTCTAGACTCAAGACATGTATAGAAGAAAAGAATGTGATCATAGATACTCTACAATTTCAAATTGATGAAAAAGAAAAATTTCTTGAAAAGTTAGAATGTGAAATTGTTGGCCTTAGAAAAGAAATTGAGAAAACAAAGGCTATTAATCTTAAGTTTGTCAAAGGATCTGAAACTCTGGATGAGATCATCAATGTACAGCGTTCTCTGCTAAACAAGACAGGTCTGGGGTATAATGGAGAAACATCTCAAGCATCCACCTCAAAGAGTTATCTTGATGCAGCAAGAAGGAATGAGAAAAAGCACAATGGAGATCACCAGGTAAAGCAGGGACAAATTACATCAAGAACAAACAAAGACTACCAGGTAAACCAGGGGCAATCTTTCTTAAGGGTGAACAAAAGCTACAACCAGCCACAGGTAAAATCTTCTCAATTTGCTTCAAGATTGGATGACAATATAAATTACAATCATTTGGCCGGTAGATTTGATAATCGCAAAAGTTTCTTCAATGGCCAATGTTTCGCTTGCCATAACTTTCGTCACAAAGCAGCTCAATGTGTTGAATATAAAACAATCATGACTGGAGAAGCTCAAAAACAAAGAAGTATGACTGGGATTACAAAAAGGACCTATAACAACTTTTCGGCTCTTGAAAATGAAATTGAATGTTCTATTTGTAATAACTTCGGTCATGAAGATTCTGAATGCAGGAGCAGGTTTCAGCAGACAAAGGAACAAGCCTCAAGCACCAGAACACGGAGAATAAAGGAACCACAATCAAAAAGATGTGGGATAGCCTTTTATGCAAAGGGACAGGAAAATCTATGGTACATTGACAGTGGATGTTCGAAGCATATGATAGGTGATAAAGAAAAACTTGAATCATATTCTGCTTTAGAAAAGGGAAAGAAAGTTTCTTTTGGAAATGATACTCCTGCAGCTATAAAAGGAAAAGGCACAGCTCAGTTGAAAGAAAAGGTCAAAGCTGGAAATGTTTTGTATGTTGATGGCTTGAAGCATAACCTTCTGAGTATCAGTCAGATGTGCGATCAAGGAACCGAGGTAATATTTCGATCAAATGGATGTAGTGTTCGTGATCTGGATACAGGGAAAACAGTGATCAAAGGTAGAAGAACTCCAAATAATCTATACATATTTGAAGAAGGACAACAACAATGCTATTTGAGCAAGGATGATGAACATTGGTTATGGCACCGGAGGTTGGGGCATCTAAGCTTTTCACAAATAAGGAAGGCATGCAAATATCAGGCAGTTCGTGGTCTTCCAGATATCAAAATTCCAGACAACACCATATGCAAATCATGTCAATTTGGTAAGCAAACAAGAACCAACTTCCCGGAGAAGGAAGGATCAGCCAACAGGCCGCTTGAACTAGTCCATACAGATGTATGTGGTCCTTTCAGGACAAGGTCACCTCAAGGAGAAGAATACTTGATATTATTCATTAACGATTTCTCCAGGTTTGTTTGGTTAGGACTTTTGAAGCACAAAGATGAAGCATTCGAAAAATTCAAATCCTTCAAAGCCTTGGTTGAAAATGAATCAGGTTACAAAATTAAGTGCCTCAGGTCCGACAGAGGTGGGGAGTTTACCTCAAATGAATTTTTCGATTTCTATGAAGAACATGGGATAAGAAGGGAATTCTCTACAGCTAGAACTCCTCAGCAAAATGGAGTGGTGGAAAGGATGAACAGAACAGTCCAACAAATGGCTCGTGCTATGCTTGATGAGTCTGGAACTCCCGCAACTTTCTGGGGTGAAGCTACATATGCTGCGGTTGTTATTCTCAACAAAACAAATGTCCGAGTGAACAGCACTCAAACTCCTCATGAACTCTGGTATGCTGAGACTCCTTCAGTAAAGCATTTCAAAAATTTTGGGAGCAAATGCTATATTAAGAATACTGATGAGCAACTGGGCAAACTTGAACCTAGAGCAGATGAAGGCATTCTTCTTGGTTATTCTCCACACAGCAAAGCATATAAGTGCTACAATAAAAGACTTGGAAGAATTGTTGACAGCATTGATGTAGTGGTTGATGAAAAAGGATACATTCCTAGGCAAGTAAATCATGAAAATATCGAAGAAAATGAAGACTACCCTCAAAGACAGAATGATGAAGAAGAAGAACCTCAAGGAGCACCAGAGGAACAGATAAGGATAGAAGAGAAGACTCCATCCAGGTATGTTCAGAAGAATCATCCAGAATCTCAGATTTTGGGGCAGAAAGAAGCAGGTGTACAAACAAGAAGAACAATTGCAGAAGCTTCAATCTATTTGGCATTACTCTCCTCCACTGAACCACAAAATGTAAGAGAGGCATGCAAAGATGAATGTTGGATCAAAGCAATGGATGAAGAACTTGAGCAGATCAAAAAGAATAACACTTGGGAGTTGGTTCCTAGACCAAAGGATAAGAATGTTATAGGGACAAAATGGATCTTCAAGAATAAGTTGAATGAAAATGGGGAAGTAATTAGAAACAAGGCCAGACTTGTTTGTAAAGGGTATGCCCAGCAAGAAGGAATAGATTTTGAAGAAACTTTTGCTCCCGTTGCAAGACTTGAGGCCATCCAAATGTTCCTTGCTCTCTCAAGCTTTCAAAAGTTCAAAGTATTTCAAATGGACGTGAAATCAGCCTTTCTGAATGGAGACTTAGAAGAAGAAGTATACATTGAGTAGCCAGATGGTTTCATTCTTGGAAATGATCCAAATCTTGTATGCAAACTTAAAAAGGCTCTCTATGGTCTTAAACAAGCTCCAAGGGCTTGGTACTATCGTTTGGAAAAATATCTTCATCAACAAGGTTTTTCAAAAGGATCAGCAGATAGCAATCTTTATATAAAAATTGAACATGACAAATTGCTAATGCTTGTTGTGTATGTAGATGATATTATCTTTGGCAGCAATGAAGAAGCTATGAGTCAAAGCTTTGCCTTGGTGATGCAGAGAGAATTCGAAATGTCTTTGCTTGGAGAACTGACATATTTTCTTGGATTGCAAATCCAATAAAATGAAGGAGGGATCTTCTTGTCTCAAACCAAGTATCTCAAGCAGATTTTGAAGAAATATGGTATAGAAGATGCAAAACCAGTATGTACACCCATGGTCACAGGATGTAACCTCAGTGCAAATGATGAATCAGCAGCAATGCATCAACCAACCCACAGATCTATGATTGGAAGTCTACTTTATTTGACAGGTACCCGACCAGACATCATGCATGCAGTGGGAATAGTTAGAAGATTTCAGGAAAATCCAAAGGAAACTCATCTTCAGGCAGTGAAGAGAATTTTCATATATCTTCAAGGGACTCAAAACTATGGCTTATGGTATCCTAGAGATACAGATCTCACACTTCATGCTTATACAGATGCAGATTGGGCCGGAAGCATGGATGACAGGAAGAGCACAAGTGGTGGTGCATTCTTTATGGGTTCCAGATTAGTATTTTGGTTCAGCAAGAAACAATTTAAAAGTTCAATTGCTTTGTCTACAGCTGAAGCGGAATATGTGGCTGCTGCATCTTGTTGCACTCAATTCCTTTGGATGATGCAGACCTTGCAGGATTTTCAAATCACTTGTACACCACCTATCTCCATCTTATGTGATAATACAAGTGCAATCAGCATTTCAAAGAACCCAGTCATGCATTCAAAGACCAAGCACATACCAATCAAGTATCACTTTCTCCGGGAACAAGTGCTTGAATAAAAGGTCAAGTTGGAGTATGTTCCTTCTAAAGAACAAGTTGCTGATATACTCACCAAACCATTGCCCAGGGAGACCTTTGAATACCTCAGGAAAAAGCTGGGGGTTGTTGATGCATCATCTTGTTGTTGACTCTCTTCTGATTGTTGGTTGTACGCAAGGTTCATCTGGGGTATATGCGTACATCTTCTGAGTTGCGGATTGGTCGAAGATCGAATGACATAGGTTCAGGGGGAGCATATAATGCATTGTTGGCATTATGGAGGAAGTACAGAAGGAATATTGCTGCAATATGTCTCTATCTCTTTCATGGTCATTTATGGTGTTTGGTGGATTATGGTTCTTCTTTGCAGATCTGGTTTATAGTCAGGGGGAGCATGTTCTTAGGGGGAGCATAACCCTTTGCCCTTGATGTCAAAGGGGGAGAATGACGTTGAGGATCTTGAGGTTGCCATCAAGTCCAAAGGGGGAGATTGTTGGCATTATGTTTCTGGTATGGCTCTATGATACAGGTGTTGTACTTGATGGCAACTCACTCAAGTGGCAAAACTCTGTTCAGGCTCTCAAAATGATGGAAATTAAGAGGTTCGCAGGAGAATGGTTCAAAAGGTGCGGACCCGCAGGTTCTCCGTCCAGGAAGTGCGGTCATACCCGCAGGTTATCCGTTCAGAAGGTGCGGTCCCCCAGTTCACTCACTTCAAGGTAGAGAAGCACGCTCACGTGGGGTTTCTTATGTTTGGCCCGTGGTATTTAGCCCGTTGCTCTTGATCCTATGGTTTTGGCCTGTGGTATAGGATCTAAAGTATTGAACCCCGGTTTGGATCCCTTGTATCGGTTTTTGATGGTTTTGTCCCATGGTGTGAATAAGGGCTTGACTATAAATAGGGAAGGAGATCACTTGGCTAAGGTATCTTTGCAAGGGAAATATCTTAAGATCTGAAATATTGGGTTATCAATGTTAAAAGCTTGATCTAAATCAAAGTAAATTTGAAGGTGAATCTATCAAGTCGTGATCTCACGGGCGCATGATCAGATCTGTGCATCTGACTGTCAGTGGCACATTGGAGGGCTGCTAATTCGGTTCAAATCAAAGGTCCACAGGCGATTCACAGTTCAGATGCGGAGGTTTGCAGTCCAGTGAAAGGTGCAGGTGCGGAGGTACGCGGCACGACAGAAGCCGCAGGTGCGGAGGTACGCGGCTCTACAGAAGGCAAAGTGCGAAGGTACATTAGAGGTACGCGGCGCGACAGAAGGCGCAGTTGTGGAGGCACGTGGCGTGACAGAAGGCACAGGTGCGGAGGCACAGTAGGGGTACGCGGCGCGACAGAAGGCACAGGTGCAGAGGCACAGTAGGGGTACGCGGCGTGACAGCAGACACAGGTGCGGAGGCACAGTAGAGGTACGCAATGAGACGGAAGGCGAAGTGCGGAGATACGCAGTGTAGCAGAAGGTTCTCTGCGTGGATACGCTGGAAAACATAAGGCGGGGTGCGGAGCCACGCAGCCCAGATAAGGAAAAACTGCGGATCTGTCCTAAAACATTTGTTGGTTATCTTTTATCTATTGTTGCAGAGTTCTGGGTTTAGATTTCTGGTTTTACCTTTCTGTTTACAGCATTCTGAGAAGTTGGGTGACTCTTTGGTTGATTGTATAAGGAGTTTGGGTGATTTGCATGTACTTGATGATTATTTGATCTTCTTGGATCCAGTTTGAAAATTTATGAAAAGTGGTCCTTGAAAGAAAAGAAGTAGGGGGTTGTAGCTCCCTTTCAGGAGAGACTGGAAAACAAGAGAGAGTTGTAGCTCTCTGTAGGTTGCAGCCTGCATACTGGTAAAGGACTGCACCAGTACAAAATCATTGTAAAAGGAGTTTCTAATTGAAAGAAGATAGAGACATATTGCAGCAGGTGGTTTTCACCCACATTGGGTTTCCACCTTATATCTGGTGTTCTTTGGTGTGACTATCTGTTTTTCTTGTTCATGCTCATTATTTTATGGTACGGACATACAATATCTGAAGAATAATTCAAAGTATAAATTTGATAATACTGATTCACCCCCCCCCCCTCAGTATTATTTCCAACAATTACCCCTCCTTGTCGTGTTCAAGTTCATAGCCCTCTGAGTCCCCATACCGACTCTTCTCCTGGTTCATCTGATTCCTCATCTGATTCTAAGCCTCCTTCACCGCATATCGTCACCATCTCTGGACCCACATCTGGTGTAGAAACCCAACCTAGTGTTGGCTTCGGTTCTATCCATGTGGTCACATCAAGCGGAACAGCCTCAGGAATCATTCCGGTAGCCCCCATGCTCCCCTTTATGGCTAGGTTAAGTCTACTGGATTTTATCCAGTTGATAAATGACCCCATACACCACAATGTTGGTTGGCCTTCTATGCCAACTAAGCTTCCCTCAAACATCCCAAATTTTGAGGGTAATGATCCTTCCACATGTGGTGTTCGTCCAACTCCATTACCAATGACTCCATTTGTCTTTGTCTATTCCAACACATGCTCACTGGAGATGATGCAAAATGGTGTGTAGACCAACCTGCCACATCTCATTCTGTTTTCGCAACGCGTGTTAAAGCGTTCCTCTCATATTTCCAATTACCTCTTCAGTACGACACTGGTATAGAGCTATTGCCCTCATTTTGTCAGTCCTCCACCACTTGCCTTTCTGACCATGTTTAAGAGTGGCGTCAAAGGAGGAGCATATGTCATGCCACACCCTTCGAAGACCATGTTTATCTAGATTGGTTTCTTAGGATCCTTTTATCACCCATTGGAAAAGATGTCGCGTCCCATTTTCCTCAGACCGAGGAAGAAGCTCTCCAAACCACTCTAAGATATAACCTGATTTATGCACAATCTGGTTATGTCTATACCATCATTCCATACCTCCCTCGTCCTGTAAGTGCCAATGCACCGAGGGCATCTCACGTTGTCGACAATATCATTGGAATCCTTTCACACCCTTCACCATATACTCAACAAAGTTATGGCTATCCGTAGGGGGCACCAGTTCCTCCAACACTTATGCCCCTCTTGCTAGCAACATGTTTTTAGGGCCCCAACCTATCTACCAAACCGTTGCTCCTCCTTATGCATAGCCTAGCACTCCAGCCCCTCAAGAATTAGTGTCGCAACCTCCCATGTATCCTCATCCCCAACAACCACCGCCCCCTCAGGGTTAGGTGTTTATGCAGCAGAGTGCGACCAATCCCCAAAATTCGAAGAAAAAGAATAAGGGGAAGGGTAACAAGGGTAACCAGGGTAATCAAAGTAATCAACCTAGTGAACCCCAAGGGAACCAGCCTAATGCTAACAACCAGTAACAGGGAAACCATCCCAAGCAGAACAAGGTTATTTGCATGAACAAGCCTTGTGCATGTTGTGGTGTACATGACCATTATACACATGAGTTTCCTCTCATATCCCAAATGTGCCAAATGTGAGAAGCTCAAGCAGCTTCTAGAGGTCAACAATCGCCTCAAAATCCTGTGCCATCTCAACCGACAGTGCTCACAAATCCTTTCCCTCGGCAAGGATTTGTTGTTGCTCAACCTCATCCAAGTCAAGTAGCCCATCCCCCCCAACCCTCTATTCCTGGTGACTACCAAATCTTTATGATGAACTCTGATGAGGTTAATCCCTCTAATATCAACCTGCAAACTCGATCACGTTAATATGACAAGCCATCGATTTCACCCGCCACCAAGTCAAAAACCAAAGCATCTGTTGAGCCTCTTACGACACTAAACGGTCAGTTACAGATCCCTCAACCTAAATTTGAGGCCATTCCCAAGATCCTAAAAGGACCATTACGCCAAATGCAGCTTCTAACCGAGCTGCCCATACATACAATGTAGTAGACAACTTGGCACAATCACCTACTTCCATGTCGATGCTAGAAGTCCTCCAGTCGTGCCCATATCAAAAGAAAGCTCTACTAACTACCTTGGGTGCAGTAGATCCTTCTGACGATCGTTTGATTTTCTTCCTAGTTGATACATCAAAACATCCCCCATTGCCTTCATCCGTTGTTTTTCAGATACTAGTTAGAGTTCGTAATGCCATCATCTCCCGATGCATTATTGATGAAGGCGTATCCACCTATGTGATGTCTGCTGCCATTTGGAAACAACTCAAGTCGCCTGAGTTGTCCCCCTCCACCATCACTTTGTGTGCTTGTCACAGACACTCCTCTCAGCCTCTCAGTCATCGCGTCTGCGGTGTTCCACAAGATGTGCTACCCCCATGAAGGGAAGATCGTTACAATAGATCAATTGACTTACTACGAGCCGACATCCGTGACCTCCCCTGATTCCATCATCTCATCAGTCTCAGATAAGAAGTCCTCAACTCCCCTCGCCAATGTTTCACACAGAGTCTATAAAGATTCCTCATTGCTGGGTGATTTCCCTAGTCCTCCCCCCCCATCTCAGAGCCTAACTCTATGAGTGTTTGAAAGTTACCAGCATCACGGGCTGCTCTCAAGCAATCTAGTACATCTAATCCACAACCAGCTGCTCAGCACCCTACGGTTACGATCCTAGCCAAGCCCTCTCGATCCACCCCCCTATGACCTCCTCCGTTTGTGGCCCTCTCCTATGTTTCGACCAGGAACTGTTCCTCAAGATCTCAACTATCCAGGAAATATTATGTCGGGACATTACCCTATATGCCAGATACCTTTCTTATTTCTCCCTCCGGGAGTATTTTTTTCCCTGTCATGGCTTCATTGGTCCTTCCTAACATGACTTTCGTGATCCCATTATGGTACATTGATCCCCCTGCAAGCATTCCGCCTGGTCAGCTAATACCTTATCATGCTTTGACCCTGGTTCAACCATCTACTACTGCTACTTTAGTTCCATCACAACCTCAACAGGAACCTGTTCCTTTTGCGAAATCTTCTAGACAGGGGGGCAAGCTAAGAGGGAAAAAACCTAAGGACAAGGCTCCTCTAGCCCCTAAGGCCCCAAATTCGTCACCTCCTTGCACTTTGTGTAAATTCATTGGGCACACCACCAATAATTGTCTCGAGCTTCCTCATCTCAAACCTTTAGTTCATGAAACGTTCCCTGAGTCAAATATCCCTAAAGTCCATGTTAACTAACTGGGTCCACCCAAGAAACTCAGAACGTTGCGCAAAAGCCACCCTTTTGCCCTATGTGATCATCCTGGTCACTATTTCCATTATTTCCCTCGTCTCGATGAATTTCGCAATTGCCTTGAAGCACTTTGCCAATACGAGGCCACTCATAGTGGAACCCCTACTCCTTTACTGATGGATTGTGGTACCCCTAGTCAACCAAAATAGGGGGACTTTGGTCCCACCATCATGATCCCTCTCGCTGATGTCGAGATGATGAACACCACAAGCCATATCCTTTACCTGTCATCATCCTTGAGTTCCTCAGAGGAAAACCTTTCTAAGGTTTCTACGCGCGCTTCTATCAAACCTCTTTTGACTGAATCCCAAGTCTCAACATTTGTAGATCCTCCATCTACTATCTCGTCGTCTACCATTCAAGATGATGCATATGTGAACCTCCTTTCTCAAGTTGATGCACCAGGTAACACTACCAAATCATGTAGTCATTCTTCCTCCCATCCACCCATCTCCCAGTCGAATGAGGACATCATGGAAGCTATGTCTACCCCTAATTACCCTTGCACTTTGGCAAGGGGGCATATTTTGGAGGATTCTAAAGGTCATCTCCTTCCTAATTCTCCCAATTCACTCTACCTCAAGGAATGTCGTTCATTGCATATCCCTTTGATTTCCATGTCTTTATTTCTGACATGAAGTTAGGTAGATTGCATCATCCCATTTGTTCTCTTTTGCACCTTTTAGATGGATCCATCATCCACACCGTATATCGGTCATGCCAACAGTGCGAGTCACTTCTCCAGGAATCTAGCCTTGGTAGCCTGGGAAATTTTTACCCCCTTGCATACGTTAGTCCTTTCAAATGGCATGTGCATTGGATCTGCCACCAATAACTAGGCCAAATATGATGCAGTGATAGGTTTGTTAGTCGATGCCCTTGCTCATCGCATCCTTCATCTTCATGTTCATTTAGATTCCTTGCTACTTGTCATGCAATTGAATGGTGTGTATCATGTGCATAACCAAGTCCTATTTAGAAAATATATACGAGTTAAGTTATTGGTACATGAATTTGAAACCATTACGTTCAGTCATGTTCCTAGAGCCCAAAATACCTATGTAGATACCATTGCAAACAACATTCTAGATTGGCATTTATCACATGTATACCACAGAAGACAACCATAAACAAAACAAATGGTGAACAATCATCGTCATATAAAATGAATAATAATATTATGTATCATATAAGTATTTGGAGCCAATAGCTCTAAATACATATGACATGCCCATAGCATGTTACAAAAATCAAAATCAAAGGGACCCACATGTCCCTACATCTAGTCACTGTCTGGCGGATCTCGTACCAAAGGCTCTGCTCCACTTGCACATAGATCACGTACTGTATGACCAACCATCGCCATGCACCGCACGATACCTCGCCACTTTGAGGGAAGACCGGTGCACTCATTTGTGTATTGATCCTCTAAGTCATGTCATCGATGCTCTGAAACTCCGATCAAGAGCACATCAAACCTACGATGAAGATCACCGAGCAGCGCATTATCCTTTGGACCCTGATGTGATGACGATGTCCCGCGATCTGCAAACCCAGGCGTTGTGGCTCAACCTGCATATCTTGTCGGCTTTACCAGTTCTATGTCTGCATACCATATATTTTACACTCAATACCAAATATATGTGAATAAAATATAAAATGCACCATAGAAATAGAAACTTAACACTTACCATCGTGTCCCCATGCTTGCACGGGTGGAAGGGGCAAGTCAGGATCTCCCTGGTAGTTCATCCCGCTATAAGGGTAATAGTCAATGTAGGGGGGAATCTAATCCCAATGTGCTAAAAACTCAGGTTGGAACACCCATCCGACTCCCCCTCCTCCTCCTCTCCACAGTAGCTGCCCCCAGCGGCTCATCCTGGGCTCCTGTGGACCCCCATCTCGGATATGTACATGAGGATGGATAGTGGGTATCTTCTCAAAGAAGAATGCACACAGTATTGTACCAAAAGCACATTCATGGTTCACCTGCCTCCTACATAGACTTAATTGTCATTTCTATGATGACAACATCATTTTGGCCCACCCATAGTAGGTCCCGGCCAAAACACTCTCAACCAACATCATCTGCCAACCAGTGATGTGGTGGAATGCCTGGCAATCCAAGACCTATAGCATAGCTGCAGAAATATCCTGTGTCTCTAGCCTCTCTAGATCAACAATAGGGATAGTTGTTCCCTTGACATGAACACCCCGTCGTCAATGACGCTCCACAAACTCAATAATGTTCCTCCCACAAGGTAACACTGGATGGATATCCCCCACCACTCCGAGGGGAGGCAGTCCGGTCAAGAAGTAAATAACCTATAATGTGAGCTCAATCTTATGCCCCTGCATGACAAAGACCTCCTGGTATGTATCCCAATAACTCACAACTCTCGATAACAAGGGTTCACCTGCCCTCATGAGCGGGTTCTCTACCATCTTGAGAACCCCATAACGAGCCAATGCCCCTCAAACCGCTTGACCCCCCTCGATCTTGAATCAAAGAGTATCCAAGTCTCATTCATGCCAATTGATTTTTATCTCTACCATGCCTATAAAACACCACATGTTTTGTCAGTTCAGAGAAGAAAACACTAGTCTACAATGATCACCCTACAGCCCCCACCAGGCTAACAGACTAACCCTCTCTTCAGCCCCAAATTGCAGTTTTTTCCCAGAAAGTGCGAGCTGGCAGGTTTCTAGTTTTTTCCTATGAGCCAGATCGCACTTCTGGGCCCAAAAAGTGTGGTGCGACCGTGAGCAAGAGCAGGGGTCTCTCAAGGAGCTACCAGGTGCCAAAAATCAGGAAATAAACCACTAAAATTGAAGAGATGAGTAAGGCCACCTACCTGAAAGTCATAGATCCTGATTTCGGCAGTTGGTTTGTTCGCTATGATCTCCATAAGATTTATGGCCTTTTCCTCCTCTCCAAATTCACCACAGCTCACTTAGAAAATGAATCCAAATTGGAGGGAAAACGTCCTTTCATAGAAAAACCCACAATTTTTCTGTTGCCCATTGCGACCAGACCGTATCTCATTTTGATGAACAATCAGCACCATTGGATAGCTCTCATCGAGCTTATAATGGGTCTTCCTTATTTTTTGATGATTTGACACTTCATTAGGAAGCCATTTTTCCAAGAAGGGTCACTTCGTCGCCTCTCAAAATCGAATTTCTTCATAAAGCGGCACTTGTACTTTGAGGACCACCTCCTCTTAATACTTGTCGTATCATGTGTTGATTTTCTTCATGAGTAACGATAATTTTCTCATGTTTTCATGCTCCCCACCAGGCCTAGTCTGTGTGGCAACTTCATCGAGTCACCCTTGTTCAAAGCATCTGTGATGAGTCACCCTTGCATTCATGGAGTTTGTTTCATGTCCCATTATATCATGTCACAGTATTCCATCCATCTTTGCATATCGTTCATCCTGTGTTTCTCATTTTGGCCTCCAGTCATACTGTCCCCATCCCCTCCAGAGTTGAGTCAGTCGCTGCCAAGTCAACCATGCACTTTATGCTCTGACAAGGGAAGTCATCTATTTGTCCCTCAATCCCACATTTTCCATTATCCCTGGTGTCATTCCATCAGTCACATTACTATTTTCCCTCATGCCTTACTTGAGGATCATCTTTGCCTCACCTATCGCAGGCCCTATTCTGTCGACATCAGCCCATTTATTCCAGAAGAATGGCCTAGAGGGCAATGTATCTTGGTTCCAACTTTCATTCTTGTTTGGTGCCTTGGATCGAGCATAGGGACTCATTATTTCCCTTTGAATTTGTTGTTTCATGTTCATGATTCATACACTTGATGGTCCAATGAAGCAGTAGATTGTACTGGTGATTCTCAAGTGTGTGTGAGATGTTTCAAACCTCATGAGCGATTGGCCCTTCAGGTAGGCCCCCACACGCCCAAATGAATTCCAATTATGCTACAACCTCAAATGCAGTTCCACAGAGTTGATGAGTTCAGTTCCTACCAATCGCATGTTCATAGTATGCACGTCTCCTTCAAATGATCCATTCAGTTTGCAGAGCCCTCCCCTATTCAGCAGGGCTTCTTCAGTTGTTTTACCCTACCTCCCACCTATTTTTTTAGGGAAGGGCCTTTGTATCTCATATACTCAGATATTATTGTATTCAATCCTGGCTCATGTTTTTCCAAGTGCATTATGTATATGGGACACATTGTATTATTTTCTGGCTCTGTTATGCTAGCGTGCCATGTACCATTCAGCATGTACTTTATTGCTCAGCTTTATGTTTCTGGGCGAACCATTATTTTTGTACTAAGTTATCTCAGTGGGTATGGGTATGCCTCCCCGAGCTCATTAAGGTTCGGTACCACGACATAAAACAAGACTTGCATTAATCACTTCCCCTCTGTCCCTATCCTCTTTCACTTCAGCTTTATTGGTCTCTCTCTCTCTCTTTCTCTGACTCCCCTGTGTTTTCTAGTGATTGTGTCTTTACAACATACTTCGGTCATATGTTTTGCTCCTAACACTCATACGTTGGGGGCAATCTATTATCACCAAAAAATTGATCATCTAGCCTAATTTACTAGATGGATCGAAGTACACCATGTAAAGCCAATTTTACCATAGTAAAATTGCTTTCACTGTGAGAAATTACTTAATAAACCACCTTTGTTAAGTAATTTATAGTTAAACCCATGAAGAATAATTAAATAAATCACTATTTATTTGATTTTCTTCTAGGAATAATTAATTAAACCATTTTCAATTATTATTCCTTGTCATATTTGACCCAATCATGAAAAATAAACAGATAAATCATTAATTATCTTATTTTTCTCTAAGAATAATTAATTATTATTCTTTGTCAAATTTGACTAAATCCCTTAGGAATAATTAAATAAATCCTTATTTGTTTATTATTCCTTAACTAATTCCTTGAGATGATAAATAAATCATTTATTTATTTATTATTTCTAAATAAAAATTTAAATACTTTTCCCTCCTAACCATATTTAATAAAATATTCCAAGTGGTTATTCCAAGAATGGAGTTAATAATATTTATTGCTCATTATTCAAGGATAACTCAATTTTTGTTATAAATAGAAGGGTTTTCCATTCATTATTCACTTCTGATTATTCTCTTTGTTGCACTCATTGTTGTAACTCTGATTATTTTCATTGTCGCACACCATATTTTTGTTGGGTTTACACATTATAGAGGAGAGAGACTCTACACAAGCTGAAGACATTTGAGGATAGCCAAGAACCCATCCCATAAAGGGGGACTGATAACATTTATTTGTTCCCTTCACAGGTGTTATAATAAAACTATTCTTTGTATATATGGTTTCCATTGGATGATTGGCGTTATTACTATTTCTTTTTTGTTGTTTAACTATGATTGTGGCATAGATCATAATTTTGGCAGGCTTTGTTTCTATCAGTTGCTATAGATCTACAATGTCTAGCATCCATTTATATTGTTGAGATTGTTTTTCATCCACAATATTAAGTGGGTTCTTTTCGTATATCTTTGTGAAGAAACCACTACAACAAAAACCTCCCCCATTATCAGGAGGTGTGTTAGGTCTCTCGCCATTCAAGCGTAGAAGACACCACACAACCACCGTTATAGGATCATCCTTTCTCAGTGCAACTTTGATTGGGACCCCTCCTCATTAAAGAATTCATTTCACTACCCCTCAAGGGACTCCACACGCTACCCCTTAGGGGAGCCCACACAACACTCCTCTAGGGAGTCCATGCGGTTCCCACCAGGGTAACCATTCTCATTAGGGAACCCCTTTACATATAGTTATTCAAAATAATTTCTCGATGGAAACAACTTCCAAGTCCTATTTCTAGCTTCCTTAAACCTCCTTGATTTAATTCAGTTAGCCAATGACCCTATTGCACATGGCTAGAATTAGCCACCCATGCCAACCAAGTTACCTTTGAATGTGCCAAAATTTGAAGGGAAACAAGGAGAAGATCCGGGAAACCATGTCATGACATTTCACCTTTGGTTTTCAACCAATAGTATCATGGAATAAATTATTCACCTACGATTGTTTCAACGCACCCTCATAGGGGCCGCAGAAAAATTGTACATAGGCAAACCCTCTGGGACACATGGGAACTTCAGTTCTCTAGCCACAAAATTCCTCACAATTTTTTAGCTCCTTGTCTACCAAGACTCAAGACTGGAACTTCAAATCCATTTCAAGCAAACATCTGCTACGCACATATGGGACCACATCCATGAACAGCAGAAACATCGTAGCTTGTGCAAAGCTCATCTAGAAGAAAAACTCCTCAATTTATTTTTGAGATCCCTCACATTAGAAATATCAAAATATGTGGCAAAATTCCTCCCAAAAAAATGAAGATGAGGCTATCAGCAAAGCTCAACAATTAGAGCTCATATAAAGCAAATTTTGATACCTCTACCTATCCTTCCATATGCACCTTGCATGCAAAGTTTTAAACCATAGTTACCAGGTGTGTATAGTGTTGTAGACAGGTTGATCAGGACCATAGCCCAAAATCAACCAAGAAACACCTTCCAATACTTTGGAAATATGTATAGTGGCCAACCATTTGGTACCACGCTTGCAGCACCACGACTACAAAACACAGGATATTATCCCTTTAAACCTACACCTCTGTAGAATCCTGCTATGCAGGTCAACCAATACCCTCCCATGCAGGGTGGCCAATACCCTCCCACACATGGCAACCAATACCCTCCCACACCAAGAAATTTGTACCCCCTTAGGAATACAGAAGTGGTTTCCACTTCCCATAACACATATGCCAACCAAGGACAAGGGAATCAATACTTCCTTTTTCCACCACCTCAATAGAATAACCCACCAGCACAGGTAATGATGAGGTTAACTTTGTACAACCTTCTCTCCCTCAACAACAGAAATTGTTTGAACATTTAAACACAGCTAACCCACCCAACATTGCTAAGAAGAATGGAAAGAATAAGCAAAAGGAAGAGCCTAGATGTTGCGCATGGAATCCCCCCAAGACATGTTTTGGGGCTTAAAGCCCAAGTTTTGACCGAATCTTGTTGTAAAGCTCCACGAATTGTGGATGCGGGGCGCAAAAGTATGATAGAGTCATAGGTTTGTCTACCCTAGTTTTGTAATGTAATGTCGCCGGGATAGACCTACCCATGGTCTGTGGACCATGGAATTGTATAAATAGAGTGAGGCTCTAAGTGTAAAAGAAGACTAACTAATAATAAGGAAGAAGGAGAAGTCTAAGTGGTGGAGTCAAAGTGTAGAGTGTGTATGTGGGTCGTAGAGTAGGAGAAGGTTTTGCAACTGAGTGCATAGAGGCCTAGTAGTCCGTAGCTGAGTGCGTAGACCCCTGCAGCTAAGTGCACAGGGCGAGTCGAGTCTGTAACTGGGGAAAGAATCAATAAAGAGAAGCTTTGCTATAATTTTTTGTATCTGTTCTTGGGTTAATGCATGATTGATATAATTTGCAAATATATTGTTTATTTACTGCGCGCACCTGTATGAAGGTCCTATGTTGTTAAGTATAACTTAAAGCACTCAAGTAGGCAAAGATAATTAACTAATATTGGAATATAAGCAAGGTTTTGGGTAATAACACAGAGCACGATGCACAGCCCCTAGGTAGGGCTGTGCGAAGGCAGTATATCAGGCCACAAGGAACGGGAAAGTGCGTGAAGCAACCTGTGCGCAGGGACAAACCGCGGACCAGGCGAACTCATCAGACATCTCCAGGGTGTAGAAACCTAGTTCTAGCACCCTCCCATACTACTTTGGGTGAGACCTCAGTCTGCACTCCGCGAACTGTTGCCGAAAGGGCTAGTAGTACCAAGATTTATTTGGCTAATTAACTCCGAACCTAGGTCAGGCCCCAACAAGCCAACAAATGGTTCCGTTTCCAGGACCGGGATCTACATAGAGATGTCTGATGTTGTATCACTGGAATCCGACAAAGAAAGGAATTGAAGAGTGGTTGGACAAAAAGATTCACGAGTTCGTGACGCAGGAAAATAGGAATTTGTGATTATCGAAGGAAGAGTGGTTAGATTGCTACTTATATACGGAAATCCACAAAATTTTCTTTGCATCCTTCCTTACTGAGTTGTATGAGTGGATCGTGAAGCTAGCAGATAGCCAAGGAAGGTGTAAACTCGAAAAACCTATTGTGTGGACTCCAGAATTGGTGCGTAGACTAGAAGCATCGGAAGATAAGATCATGCGCATTGTCGATCACTGGCTGGATCAAATCATAGGAGGATTCATCACTGAATTCATGGTAGATACTTCAATCAGCTATAGCGAGGCAGAACGGCGCTTCCTCAAGGGACCGTGAGGTAAGTACGATAAATCTTTGAACACTTGGATTAAAATGCTACTGTGTGAAAGGCGGGTTATGCGAATAAATTGATGTTTAGGGCTACGCGGAGTGGGAAAATCTACAAAAATGAAGGTAGCATAGAACTAGAAACTAGCCCCTTGATATCACCTCCGCGAGGGGGTGAAGAAGATATCGTGAAGGTTTCGCCAAGAAGTGCGATCAACCTGATAAGGTATAGAATTCCACGCATAACACCCCCACCCACACCACCACCAGTTCCACCATCTTCACCCCCAACTTTTCCCATACCACCTCCGCCACCACCGCGAAGCAGTATGGCCAGCGCGATAAAGCTACCAGTGTTCAAGGGAGTAGGGAATGAAGATCCAGACCAGTTTTGGTTTGTGATAAAAGCTGTATAGGAATCACAGGGTGTCACAGATGACAATATAAGGAAGGCAACGTTGGTCAGCACTCTACAGGATTGCGCATTGACTTGGTACATTAAGCATTCCAATGACAATCCGAATGCAGGGATAGCGGATATCCAGACTGCGCTAAACAAAGAATTTAGTAGGCCAAAGTCGGAGGCACAGTCGATCATTGGATTCAAGGAAATCTCAATGCTACTAAGCGAAACCCCATGGGAGTTGGATCAAAGACTGAAGTGCATAATTCGCGAAGCGAACATGACCTTAACAAACGGGCAACACCGCGAATGGTTTGTAGCCTCGTTAACACCGCATCTATGGAACACGTTGTCGCAACAAAGGCTAACCACTTAGGCTGAGGCTTTGGAGGTCGCAATGAGATTGCATGAGACTCTGATACAAGATCCTAACCTGGGAGTCTAGCAGATTCACGCGTAGTTGAAAAACTTGTGCCTTGAGATGCAGAGTTTGAAACAAGACAAGACTGCTCATCCAGAAGTGTGCGACGAGGTATGGTGCGTAAAGTGCAAGGGCTAGGGACATGACAAGGACCACTACCTGGTGTTCACGAATTACCTCACGAGAGGAGGACCAATGCAATTGAGACCGGAGGCACAAGTAGGACCAAGCTTGACGCTTGCATTAAGGTGCGCAATTTATCAGATAGGAGGAAAGCATGCTACAGATAACTGCCATTTATTACAAAAGTATACACAGAATTCACAGCAGTTGTTCTGTAATTTCTTTAGATCAGTAGGCCATGATGAGCGCACCTATAGAAGTTATGATCTGATGATGGATCAGACTCCTACCTACAAAGTTCAGGCCAAAACATGACCCCTTGACCAGAACACAGGGATGGTGCGAATCGGATTTCAGGGGCACAAACGAGGTTGAGGTGAAATGGGACCAGGAAGAGGTCGCAGATAGCTGATATGTTACAATTGCGGAAGGTCGGGGCATTATACCCGCGATTGTACAAATCCAACGAGACCATCATGCTTATATTGCATGCAGTTTGATCATGAGATGGAGAACTGTCCCACACTGATAGCGAGGTTGCGCGATAAAGGAGCACTCCAGCCTCCCTTGACTCAGAACCTGCAAATGATGAGGTCTGAGCCGCGCGAGGAAGACCCCAATGTAAATATCATGCTCTGAAGTGGTATTACGATAGGGGAGGACAAAGGAAAGCAGCCCGAAGAAAGTACCTGGGTTGGCAAGGCTCCAACAAAGGAACTTGAATTTGACTTGGAGCGCGCTAAGGAGACATTCATGGAAGCTAAGAGGAGCTTTGCGGATGCCTCCACTTCAGGAAGTAAAGACAGACTAGAGCCAGAAATGGACCCATCGATGCTCACTATGTTCTTGGAGACATGCATGAAGCTGTTGCGCAACAGCAAGGCTGTAAAGGGGCTGCAAGAACTCATAACTAGATGCGTTAGGACCGCACCAGGAGAATCGCACGTAGTCTGGAAGCTCGGGAAGCACACGACGCGAACAGGAAGGGAGATGAGATTGACCATGCAGATCGGGGAATATGAGATGGATCAAGTGATTCTGGATCTAGGATCAAACACAAACGTCCTGCCAAAGCAGACATGGGAGCGCATGGGCAAGCTTGCGTTGCAATGGTCTCCTATCCAACTGTGAATGGTGAACCAACAAAAGATCCTACCTATGGGGAGATTGTAGGGAATCATAGTAGACATTGAAGGAGTGAGCGCGCTAGTAGATTTCGAAGTGATAGAGATTGTGGATGACAGCAATCCCTATCCCGCGTTATTGGGAATAGATTGGGCCACTGACATGAATGGAGTAATAAATCTAAAGAAGCGCAAGATGATCTTTGAGAAAAAGTCACTACACGTAGTGGTACCTTTAGACCCTGCAGAAGGATCGCGCTACACAGAACCAGTGCGCGACAACGACAGCGATGATGATCTAGGCTGCATCTACAAGATAACTGTGCGGGAGCAAGATTGGGTAAATCCAACTGCAGATGGTCGAATCTCTTGGGAACACGAAATCTCCTGCACCTCATATTCTGATGAGGAGATAGAACGATGGCAGAACCGGTTACACGAGGTAACCACGCTCAACTGTAACATGATGACAACGTCATTGCACTGCGTAGCAACATATGTAAGAGACATTCCTACGTATGACAGGTTGGGAGAGGTGGATGATTTCCTGAACAAATTTGAAAAAGAAGTATTGGAACAACAACGTTTAGGCGCTCTAAAATGGGTATTGCACGCTACACCCACAAGGTGGTGGGGTACGCACCAGAAGAGTTTTGAGGACTGGCACGACTGTCGAAGGATGATGCACCTATGATTTAGGAAGCCTCAGATGTGGTTAAAAGACAAGTATGATGGATGAAATAGCCTGCATGCCCACCTTTCCAGGTGGGTACAAGCATATGGTATGAAACTTGCAGGGATACACACAGTACTTGCGGTAGGAGACATGATCGAGATGCAGGTGCGGGCAAGACAATGGCGTGAACGACCCCTCCGTTTGGGACCAGGAAGTATGGTAAGACCAAGCACGTAGAAGAATAATCACGCAGAAGCTTTTGACAAAGTACGCCAAGCACTGAACATGGTCCACCAAGTGAAGCAGGCTGACTGGGACCTGCGCGTACCAGCGGTTATTTGGGCATATAGGACCGTGTGCAAAACCCTAACTGCACAAGCACCGCCAAGGTTGGAATATGAAGCAACTGAAGTAAGCCCTATAGTACTTGAAGAACTTAGACTGTGCATGATCGCACCAATAGCTACGATGGTTCGCAGAACCCTGAAAGCAGAAATCCAACAGGGAAATTTTAGGCTCCAAGAACTTGAAAAAGAAAGGGTGCGATTAAGGAAGAAAAGCGCTTTGGTAGAAGCGGAAGTCAAGAAGCTAGAAGACGAGATAAGGGACAATTTTCTTGATAAGAATACCACAGTGATAAAACAAGGTGTGAATGATCATGCTGACAAGTTTGGGCACTATCGATGTGAATTAATCAGTCTGATGCCTTGGCTTGGACCGCATATTACTAAGAGAATTAACCAGGGTGATGCGCTGCAGATGATAAGGTGCGTGACGCCGCCAGTAACGGTAAAAGGTAGGTATTTCCCAGGAAGAATGCTGGATGACCAGAGGAAACTGCACACAGGTGATGCAGCCACCTAACTAGTCGAGGGAGGAACAATCTTAGCACTCCAGGCAGTTGAAAGGGAGCGCAGGACTATAAACTATTCTGCCCTGGAGCTGCGCAATGTAGGAATGCGCGGAGAAGCAGAGTCACAAGGTCCATGACCACGCAAGGGGGGCTATGCTACTGCGCAGGTTGACCAAAAAGTGACCGTTGAAGTCACTATTCATGATGGGATGCTCGACTTGAGGCCAAATGGAGCGGGTGGCAGGCATTTAAGACACGATTTATGGGCAAGATTTGGGAAAATATTCTGCTAAGGGAGCATTAATGAACCAAATTTGTGGGGAGCAGTCAAATTCAAATTCAAAAAGTGTTATAGATTACAAAGGGCTGCCCAGCAAACAACACTTGGTCATTTGTGAAATGAGCTATTGAGCAGAGCCCTGATTGTTGAGTGTTGAGCATTGATTGAGCCCCTGAGATCGCGAGTGATAGATTTCTGCACAGATACAATGGCAATAGCTAAGGATGTTATGGAGCTAATAGAAATAACCACCGAGGAGGCCGCGCAGGCCCTTACTATGGGGGATGTTCCAGAAGGCACCGAGATTGTGGCATAAATCCCGAAATCACCGCGCACACCAAGACCCAAGAAGGAAAAACAAGCAATGGTCCCCATATGTGTGTCCTCCTGAAAGCCGCTGTGCACCAAGTTATCAATGGAGGAGAAGGGGAAAGTCATCACCATAGAGACCGATGAAGAAGAAGAAGATCTAGAGGATCTTATCATTGCAGAGGAGGAGGATGAAGGCATGGAAGAGGACACTCAACCTGCGCACCCCGCGAAAAAATTGCCCGCCTATGGCCCCCCTCGAAAAGGGAAGGCTAAAGTGCCCAAGGACCTCGACAAGACCAAGAGCTCGCTCCAGAGCCTTCTCCTCCAAGACAACATTATGTTTGATGGCACACACCTAGGATGCATGCCAAGCCTGAAATTCAAAGATTGGGACCTCACTAACCATGAGAAGTTCCCTCACCTTGAGACCAAGAACCTCATGAAGCCCAAGAAGAAAACCACGGCAGGGGTCACAGAGCTAGAGATGCGGAAGTGGTTGCGCGGAGTGGAAAAGGCTAGGCTACTGAATCTGCTCTGGGTGCCACACTTCCACCATGCACCAATAACCATTTTTGTCATGAGGCAGCTGCTCTTCCTAGTGCATGATGGGTGTTTGTGGCTAGAGGAGCCCATCCCCATCACGGCAGACCTGATTCATCGCATCTCCCAGCTTCCATGTAAAGGAGAGGATCCCGCGGGCATAGCAGAAGGGAAGGGCAGTGACTTGGCCATCGCGGAGGCCATGAAGAAAAAGTACAAGCTGGAAATGAAGAAGAGGGGCTATGCTATCTCCAGCATCAAGGAGAAAGGAGTGCGTGTGGCGACCCAAATCCTAGCAGGAATGGTCATGCACAAGTGTCGTGCAAATGAAGTACCCACGCTGGTGGTAGCACTGGCTGAGCAGTACGCAGAGGGGGTCGAGTTTAACTGGTCTGAGTTCCTCTGCAAAGAGCTTTTATAAAATTGCCACGAAGCTCATGAACAAGGCAAAACGTTCCACTATGCATGGCTTCTATTGTCCATAATGCTCGTGGCAGAGGAATTACCAGAGGATAGTCAATTCCCCATAATTGACAGGGACCTGCCAGAGGCTGTGAAGTATGCTTTGCTCTGGGCCACAAAGGACGCTAAGAGGATCTGCGACAGTAAAATATTTTAGGTGTTCATGGAAATGAACCTCAGAATGGGGATCAACTACAAGTTGCAGTTGTCACCCACTATCTACAATAATCTGCAGAGTTTTACAGAATTCAAAGTAGACATGCATAACATTTATATCAGGGCATGCAAGGACCCTACCAAGCAGTGGGTAAAGCTACCCTTCGTAGCCACCGATGATGTCATTTTTAATGTACTGGAGGCATGGCCAGTAGAGTGGCGCACCCCAGGCATCGTAGAGATCGAGAAGTTAGCGGTGCAAAGAAAGAAAGATGAGGCCAAGCTATGCATCATACAGTTGCCAAAAAAAAAGGAAGGAAGTAGCGGCAATAGAAGTGCGGGCAATGTGGAATGCGGCACAAAAAGTAGCTGAGTAGGAAAAGGCCACAACAGCAGTAGCAGCACAAGAAGCAGCTGCGAAGGCAGGCGAGGGCCAAACAATGCCTTCGCAGGGGCAAGAAGCAGAGGAAGCAGAGATAGAAGAGGGAGGCATGGACCCATGAACTGCGTTAATATAGCTAAAGTGCCAGCACCCAACAAAGCGGGCAGGGTCGCGTAAGAAGGTCAAGGCATCCAAGTTGTCGATTGACCCGATCACCCTAACTGAGGGTGATCTGCATGACATTCGTGAGACGATGCGTGATGTCACCAATGAGACTCTCCAAGATTTCATGCAGGAGAACCAGATTATGTTGGGGGCCCTCAAAGTGCAGTTGCAGGAATTACAGGCGTGCCCTCCTTATGTTGGTACCATTTCAACCAACCTCGCAGTCAGCTCCATGGCAGCAGAGCAGATGTTGCATGTGCGGATGATGAATACCATAGTGCTACTGGAAGGGGCACTAGTCACAACAAATGAGGCCGACAGACCTTCGGTCAGCGCGCTGAAAGGTCTCGGTATCAATATAGTTGCACTCCCACGCGAGACCTTATATGTGTTGTAGGATGGGATAATTGCAGAGCTGCGAGCTAGGGAGAGTTGTGCGCTCCAAGTCCTCAGTGAGCAGAAAATAAATATGGAACAACTAAGCTTGCAGTGCGATGAAGTGGTGTCACAGAATCAACAGCTAGTACAGGTGATAGATGACGCTTGCCAAAGCATCCCAGAGCTGGCCACCCCAGCAGCCAAGCCAGCAAAGGTACAGATCCACAAGTTAGCAACAGGGGTCCGTGAGGCAAGGGAAGAAATGACAAAGGTTCATCTGGAGCTAAACCTTTAGATCACCGAGCTGCAGTTGAAGGTGCAACCGTCCACCCCCCTGGAAGTCAGAGAACAGTGTGCTAGTTCTATCACAGCGGGACTGGAGGAGATTGGCGATGCAGTGCGAGACTACAGCAGTATGTTGGAAATATCCCTTGAGGTCCTCACAAATCTACAGGAGGATCCCAACATCCAGTGCTTAGAGACAGAGGTGCGAGAACTCCAACAGTAGTATGATAGTGTCTGAGGAACTGCGTAGACGGTGGTCCTCACACAGAGGCTTGCACGGATGCAGTAGCTAAAGCGCTGAAGGAGAAGGTGGATGCGGCACAACATAAGGAAGCAGTCCTAAAGGCACGCGTTCAGCCTTGGATCGACAAGGCCTTCACCATCACGGCAGAAATCGAAGGCAAGCTCACATGCATGTAGGGGATCCATGTCCTAATGCAGAGAAGCACTCCCGACACGGAGGTCTCGGAACATCGTATGCAGCAGATCCAACAAGCAGCAGCTTAGTGTGCTACTGACCTTGCAGCAGTTCAAGAACAGTTGGAGGGACTCCACGCAAATATTGCCACGCCAACAGAGTGACTCGAGGGCCAGTCATGATGTTTGTGTTGGGGGCCTGTTGGGCATGGAATACCCCCAAGGCATGTTTTGGGGCTTAAAGCCCAAGTTTTGACCGAATCTTGTTGTAAAGCTTCGCCAATTGCGGACGCGGGGCATGAAAGTATGATAGTGTCACAGGGTTGTCCGCCCTAGTCTTGTAATGTAATGTCGGCGGGATAGACCTACCCATGGTCCGCAGACCATGGGATTATATCAATAGAGCAAGGCCCTAAGTGTAAAAGAAGACTAACTAATAATGAATGAAGAAGAAGAAGTCTAAGTGGTGGAGTCAAAGTGTAGAGTGTGTCTATGGGTTGTAGAGTAGGGGAAGGCTCTGCAGCTAAGTGCGCAAAGGCCTAGTAGTCCGTACCTGAGTGCATCGACCCCTGCAGCTGAGTGCGTAGGGTGAGTCGAGTCTATAACCGAGGAAAGAATCAATAAAGAGAAGCTTTGCTATAATTATGTGTATCTATTCTTGGGTTAATGCATGATTGATATAATTTTCAAATATACTGTTTATTTATTGCACGCACCTATATGAAGGTCCTATGTTGTTAAGTATAACTTAAAGCACTCAAGTAGGCAAAGATAATTAACTAATATTGGAATATAAGCAAGGTTTTGGGTAATAACACAGAGAACAGTGCACAGCCCCTAGGTAGGGCTGCACAAAGGCAATATATCAGGCCGCGACGAACGGGAAAGTGCACGAAGTAACCTGCATGCAGGGACAAACAGTGGACCAAGTGAACTCAGCATACATCTCCAGGGTGTGGAAACCTGGTTCTAGCACCCTCCCATACTACTTCGAGTGAGACCTCAGTCCACGCTGCGTTTATTGTTGCCGAAAGGGCCAGTAGTACCAGGATTTGTTTGGCTTATTAACTCCGAACCTGGGTCAGGCCCCAACAAGCCAACACTAGACAGGGAGCAACAATCAGCAAGAACCTCCATAGGCACCGACTAGGGGCAACCCCAACCATAACCAAAACTAGGGATAAACCAATATCAACCCACAAAGACAACAAAAAAAACTCTAGCCAATACCCTCCCACACATGGCGGCTAATACCCTCCCACACTAAGAAATTTGTACCCCCTTAGGAATGTAGAAGTGGTTTCCACTTCCCATAACACACACGCCAACCAAGGACAAGGGAATCAATACTTCCCTTTTCCAGCACCTCAATAGAATAACCCACCATCACAGGTAATGATGAGTTTAACTTTGTGCAACCTTCTCTCCCTCAACAGCAGAAATTGTTTGAACATTTAAACACAGCTAACCCACCCAATGCTACTAAGAAGAATGGAAATAATAAGCAAAAGGAAGAGCCTAGACAGGGGGAAACAATCAGCAACAACCTCCACGAAAACTAGCTAGGGGCAACCCCAACCACAACCAAAACCAGGGACAAACCAATAATAACCCACAAAGACAAAAAAAAATAACTATGGTCTACAAACCAATCATGCTTGTGCCATTTTCATGGAATACGGTCATTACACCCATCATTTCCCTCAACTCCATGAGTTTAAGAGGATGAAAGATACTAGGGGAAAGGGGGACAAAAAAAACAAACAACAGTAATTCAAAATCCTTTCCCACATCAAGGAGTGGTAAATACTCAGCAGGAACCCTCCCAGCAATAGTATCAAAATCCTCGTGGAGGAAGCTCCCAAAATGCCTCAAGTCACGACATTTACATGGTAGGAGAAGAAATTCTCCTGCAAATGTGGAACCGGGATTATGGAACTCCACCAAAAACCAACCCATCCACCTCGACCACTACAACACCTACAACACCTTTGACAATCCCTTGACATCCTATAGAACCCATGCCAAAAATGGTCAAAGGGCCTTTACAACGAACGAGACATAACTCAAAGGTTTCTCATAGCTACAACATAGTCGATGACTTAGCTCAATCTCCATCATCTATGTCAGCATTAGAAGTCTTGAAAGCATGCCCAACCCAACGGAAATCCTTACTTTCTACATTAGGTGCAATTGACCCTGTTAATTCTCATTTAATGGCTTTTGACATGGATAATTCTAGCCCATGTCTTCCATCAATAGTCGCCTTCCAATTTTCAGTCACAATCTAGAACATCAACATCCATCGCAACATAGTTGATGGAGTGTCCACATGTATTATGTCCAAAATATTTTGGAAAAAACTTGTATCTCCTGAACTCAAACCATCTGACATAACTCTCAGAGCATATGACAGGTGCCCCTCTACTCCCGTAGGCCTATTCCAAGACGTGTTGGTGCAACTCGCCAGTAAAACTATGCTCATTGAAATAGAAGTCATGGATGCACATTTGGATTACAATGTCCTTATTTTCTGAAGTTACATGTATGCAATGACTACATTGGTATCTTTTGTATTCAGGATAATGATGTTCCCTCATGATGGGAAAATTGTTACGATTGACCAACCCACATACTATGAGAAGAAGATATCCCCCACCCTTGATGGTTTCCTATCTTTTCTAGGATCTTCCCATGAGTTTATCACAACCTTCACTGAATTCAAACCTAGACAATTTAAACCATCAAAGCTCCTCGGTACATACTCTGGAGGCCCCCCTTTGTTGGAGGCCATTCTTGCAGCCACAGGAGTTCTGGTGTGCATGATGAGTTCATTAAATGCCCCCCAGAGTCAAGAACCAGTTCTTGAGACCATTAGTGCCGCAACTATTGATTCTATGTTCCTACCATATACTATCACACAAACACCCTTCTTATACACTCCACCTGGTTTTGTCTCACACCAAGTCATGGCAACCCTCACGTTGTTGAATATGTCTCTTGTGATATTGTTCTAATATCTTCCCCCTCAAGACATGTCAACAAACTCAGGTAACACCTCAACAAAAATCATTCCTCTAGCCCCTCCTCAAGAAACCACCCCAAAATGATTAATGTCTGCATCGACACCAGTTGGTGCCAACAAGAGCGATAAGCAAAAAGGCAAGAAGGTGGAAGCCTCAAACTCTTCCTCATTCAGGTTACCTTCACCCTATTATTTTTGTGAAGTAGTTGGGCACCCTACAAACATTTTCCCCAAGTTAAAAGAGTTAAAATCTCTTTTGCATGCCCCAAAAACATTAGCGATGCCACCTCCACCTACTGGAGAGAAGGTCACACCAACCATGCATGCGCTATATGCGTGGAGTATGGGCATTAAACTCATCATTTCCCCGAAATCCCTTAATATCAAGATTCATTGAGTGCACTCGCTCAAGCCAATACTGTGGCTCCATCACTTCTCATCGTGCCAGTAGTGGATGGTGGATCTAAAACCATCTTTTGTGATTTTGAAGAAGAAGCTTCATGTTCATATCCCTTACACCCATAGTCACACAACCTCCCACCATATGAGGAGGCAACCAAAATTACTGACACCTCAACCTACCTCCACATGCGCCTTATGTGATGAACCAGAACATTTGGTTAACCAGTGTCCCGAATTGCGGGAACTTAGGAAATGGTACCCAGCCCCTTAATTTTTCCCTAGCAACAAACCTAGACACAAACACCATAGTTTCCACGTTTGTACATGAAACCATCATACTCGATTTTTCCCAACACTTCCCTGATTCTACAAAACATTGGCTTTTATGCGCCAATACATTGTTGAGAACTTAGCAACTATCCAAATAGATACCCCATCCCAGGATAAAGCCATGTCAGTGAGAGATGATGGATCCAGAACCTTATTTTGTGTGTTCGAGGAAAAAGAACCACATGTGGTTCACCCAGGGACCCATCACCATGTTACCTCATACCCTCGGTCAGGATCTAAAAGAATGGAAAAATAGCCTTAGGAAATATTTCCAACACCTCCCCACACATGCTCCCTATGCAACAGACCCATCCATATAGTCAATCAATGCTGGAAATTGAGAAAAATTAGAGATGTATTTCTCTTGTTAGTTCATGTTCCTAGAACTACACACTCAAATCAAGCTAGATTCTCACGCAATCATTGTCACATTTTCTCCCAAGCACATCATATGTAGAATTGCCAATACCTTCCACGTTTTCTAGCAACAAGAGAAACATTGATACAAACTAATGTTGGGGGCACACATCAGGCCAATACTAAGATCCAGAGGTGGACAGCACCCAACAATGCCCCATCTCATTATACCAACCATGTAACATCATCTCGCGCTATGGTAAATGATGACACCCACACCGTTTATCATGTTAGCACTAGTTCTGCATGCAATATTTGTACAAGTGACTTTCATATTTCTGAGACATGTCCTATGTTATGAACATTTGGACAACTTAGGATTTGGCACCTGTAAGTTCACCATATCCCTAAACACCAACCTCACATGGAGGAAGATTGGATCCTAGGACGTCAATGTTATCGTGGGAACTTACTCCCACTCATCATCAATCCTCCATTACAAAGATTCTACCACCACCTAATGTTTATGACACGCAACATCATATACAATTCATTTCCTCTTCCATAGGAACCTTGATTCGCACTGTCTTCTCATCATTTTTTGGTGTCAAGACTGCTCAATCTGACACAACGGTGGTACCACTACTGACTGTGTAGACCCATCCCATCTACACATTGTCAACTTCATTGGGTTCTACAGAATCAACCACTAAATCATTTTCTTTCTTGTTTACCAGCATAGCTAGGCCCAAACTTCATCCTCATGACCTAACACAACCCACTTCACCATTAAATAATCTTTTTTCACTCAGACGAAGATATTTTAGAGGCCATGACATAACTCGATTGTCCATAGGATGCATGCATCATTGTTCATTCTTTCTATCTTAAAAATAATTTGTGCATATTTATGCACCTAGGCACAATATTTTCGCAATAGAATTAAACAATTTCTTGCCACCAGGACAAGTAGATTGGTTTAAAAATCCCATCCCGGGACCAGATGAATTGAAGGAGGGGAACATTTCAAATATATCACCTACCATTAAGGTATATATTTCAAAGAAAACTGGCATAGTTGAAGAAATCTCATTGGCAGAAGCTTTCTCCCCAGAGGAGGTAACCTCATACAAAGCCCTGTTCCAAGAATATAGGGATATCTTTGCATGGACTTACTCTGAAATGTGACGCATCAGTCCCCTCATCGTGGAGCACCATATTGACACATGGCCTAATGCCCACCCCATTAGGAAAAATAAATGTCAGCTCCATCCTTCTAAAGCATAAGCGATCAAGCAGGAAATTGATAAGCTCCACAAAGTTGGTTTCATTTATCCTATCACTTACACTTCTTTGGTTTCCAACCCTATACCCATCATGAAAAAACAGGGCACCATTCATTTCTGTACTAATTTTCGATATCTAAACAAATTATGTCCCAAGGAAAATTATCTACACCATTCATCGACCAATTTATCAATGCGTCCATCAATCACAAAGCACTATCCTTCATGGATGGGTTCTCTGAGTATAATTAGATTGAAATTTTCCATACGGATCAGTATAAACCATCCTTCACAACCCCATGGGGCACATTCGCATACCAAGTCATGCCCTTTTGTCTTAAAAATGCTAGCACCACATTCTAACAATCCATGAATTATATCTTCCATGATCTGGCTCGTTTCATCCTCACTTATTTCGACGACCTCACTGTAAGATCCAAAAGGCACGCAGATCATTTGGAGTATCCCCGCCTAGTGTTTCAAATATGTCAAAAATTTAACCTACGCTTGAACCCTCTCAAGTGTGTATTTTGCATCAATGCGAGAAGACTACTAGGATTCATTGTTTCCCAGCAAGGTATTATAGTTGACCCTCTCAAGATCTAGGTCGTTCAAGAAATACAACCACCAAAAACTTTAAAGTAGTTGCAAACCTTGTAGGGTAAGGCGGACTTCTTACGCCACTTTGTTCCCAACTACGCCATTTATGCGCATGGATTCTTACGCCTTTTTCGTTAGGATATTCCCTTCCATTGGGATGAGCAGGCACAAAAATCATTTGAAGCCCTAAAATTTGCATTATTTCAAGCTCCATTGATTAGCCCTCCTGACTACAATAAGGACTATACCCTTTAATATTAGAATCTGATGTAGCCATCACTAAGGTATTAGTCTAAGAAGGACCTGAGCATAGAGAAAATGTACTATATTACATCAGCAAGAACCTCTCCAGACATGCCTTGAAGTATGAGCCAGCTGAAAAGATAGCCTTAGCCCTATTACACTCCGAACAGAAGCTTTCGCATTGCATGATCTTACGGACCACCACTGTAATAGAAAATATCAACCCCATGAGATATTTGCTCACTCATCGTATGATGAACCACAAATATGCTTGATGGGTAGTTATTCTGCAAGAATTCGATCTACAATTTACTTCACCTAAAAGAAAGAAGGCCCTTATCCATGTAGAGTTCATCGCAGATATCCTTATAGAGTCTCAAGGGTCCCCCATTAATGATGCCTCTCTTGACGAACATTTATTCTTTGTGTCAACAGATGACCCCTAGTATGGCGACATCCTCCTCTTTCTTCAAACTTAAAAATTCAATCCTTAGCTTACTTGCAACGACCGAAGGGGCATTCACCATCAAGCCCCCCTATTACCACCTTATGGGGGACTTCCTCCATCGTAGAGGCATTAACACCATCCTCCATCGATGTCTTACCCTCGAACAAGATGATAAGGTCACAAATGATTGCCACAATGGAGCTTACGGAGGCCACCTATCAAGGATGGATACTGCTCAGAAAATATTTTGTGCCAGTTATTTCTAGCCCTCTCAGTTCCAAGACTATATTCAAGTAGTCAAGAGATGTGAGTGGTGCCAAAGATATGCTCATAAGGTGTGAGCTTTACCAACTCCTCTACACCTCGTCATTGTCGCTAGACCCTTCTAGAAATGGGGTATAGACTTCATGACCTGCAATACTCCATCTTCAAGTGGCCATAAGTATATTGTGGTCATCGTCGACTACTTCAAAAAATGGATAGAAGCCATGCCCACATATAATAACACCCTAGAAACCACTACTCAGTTTTTCTTCAACCATGTCATAACATGGTTCAATGTTCCCAAGGAGTCGGTCATGAATCATGGAAAACACTTCGAGAATGAGATATTTCAGGAATTATCCCAACATGGTTTCTCTCACGAATTCTTTTATCCATACTACCCTCAATCCAACAACCAAGTAGAAGTTTTCAACAAAACTCTAAAAACAATGTTGCAGCGTATAGTGAACAACCATAAAATTAATTGGAACCACATGGTGTTTTCCGCCTTATGGGCGTACCTCACTCCGGTCAAATTCCACTGGATTCACACCCTTCCAATTAGTCTATGGGGTCAATTTTTTTATCCCCATCGAGTGTGAGATCCCTACCTTACACTCAGCCCTCGAACTTCTCTCTAATACCACACCTTTAGAGCAAAGCTTGGTACAGATAGAATACATCGATGAAAGTTAGTGATAATCTCTCTAGCATAACGAACCACACAAAAAGAGGACTAAATCCTCTTTCGACTACAATGTCGATTCTCTATCATTCACTGAAGGGGAGTTAGTCCTTCGCTGTGATGTTGCTAAAGAAACTTTAGGACCGAGGAAGTTAGAGACATTATGGAAGGGCCCATACATTATTAAACATTGTCTCCTCAAGCGGGCATACATGTTAGCAGAGTCGGATGGGACTTGCCTCAAAGATCTCATCAACATGTTCTACCTCAAAAAAATATATCCATAACACTCAAATTAAACTCTAGAATGTAAATATATGCACCATGAATTTTTTTTATGATGACCATCTCATCATGGATGTACACTAAAATCACTCTCTCATAATGTGTCGCAAACAGATCCTCCGCCAACCTATCATCATGAGTTTGTTGATGGTGCTCCTCGATGGTCGTAAAACATTGCTACAGCAGCCTGGGCCATATACTCTCCTGACCTGACACTCTTTCACCACAATGGGATATGTATCAGTTCAGCCACCAATATTCAAGCTAAATATGATGCCATCATAGACCTATTGGTCGATGCCTCACATCTAGGTATCAGTCACCTGCATGTGTTCCTTGATTCGTAGCTTTTTGTATCATAGTTGAACAAAGTCTTCAAAGTATGTGATCCTTTCCATTTTTAGAAATACCTACATGCACAAAGTTTAGGTCGGGGTTTTGATCATATCACATTTTAACATATACAAAGAGATAAAAATCATATAGCTGACCACATAGCTAGTCAAATCCTAGACTGGCATGTATCACATATATATCTTCATCAAGACACATAAATCATGAACATCATATCCATAAAATAAATGCAAAAGTACATCACATGTATAGAAGCATACACATAAAACACATCATGAGAGGCGCAAAATATCACCATCTCATATATATATATATATATATATATATATATATATATATATATATATATATATATATATATATATATATATATATATATATATATATATATATATATATATATATATATATATATATAGATATATATATATATATATATATATATATATATATATATATATATATATATATATATATATATAGATAGATATATATATCAAAAAATATATATGGACAAAAATAGATCTACTGGCACGAGCCAAAAAATAAGTCATCAAAAGGGGAGCATCCTCATAATGGGTGCTTTCCCTGGTCCATACATCAAATTACATCTAGAGTTGAGGCCCATAACCCCCTACCCCCCCACCAGAGGAACCCCATCCTCATCTGGTGCTGGAGTCAAGATAGGACGAGCAGTCACCACTGTTACTGCCAGAAAATGAAGGACAAGGCATTGTGCTATATCATGAGCCATAACTCTATCCATCATGTCCTCCCTTAGCATTGACCATCCCCGTTTGGGCATCCCCTAGAGTAGGGTGATTGCTCGGTCCCATTCATCCTCGGTCTCCCTCACTCGTACCTTTGCAGCATCCGCCTGAGCCTTTGTAGCCTCTATACACTCTCATAGCCTCTCCATCTTAGAGTGGTTAGAGGATCTCCCCCTCTCTCCCGAGGGCCCATCTATCACAAAGAGTCAGCGCTGAGATGGTCTTTCAGGGTCCTCCTGCACCTTGTCATCTCTTTATCGTCAGGGAATGTCCATTGCACTAGCTATACCCAAACAACAAGTATCGTTGCAACCCACCAATTAGGCCAACGGGCGTCCTTGTGGACCCACATCTGCAAAAAAACATACATGGTATCAATATAGTCATACATATACATCATAAATACATCAAAGTAAGCACAAATTCATAACACACAAAGTGTTAGTTTTTGGTAGCATCGGAAGTGCTCTAACCTTGAAAATTGGTGGAGGGGCTAAGGCACATGAGTTCTAAAGAACCTAGAAAGCGTTTGGTGAAATTCCACTCGGATTGTATTTTATTAAAATAATTAATATTTTTTGGAGTTCCTAAGTCTAAACTTAGGGAAATTAAAATATTAATGGGTATTAATCAAAATATGGGTGACAATGATCTAGAAGATGGATCAAGTCATGTTTTAATCTTAGTCATTGATTAGAGACTTAACCTCAGTCGTTGAAGACTCAGCAGGAAAATTATAAAATGGAGGTTTGGGGTGAATTTGAAAACACACACAGAGGGAGAGAATTGATCTAGAGTTCGATTTATGGGGCTAGGAAGCTGCAAAATTCGAACTAAGTGACCATTCTGCAGCAGAGGGGTAGTGAGAATCCAGAAGAAGGAATTTCCAGAGAATATCGATAGAGAGGCTGAGAGATCTTATAGAGAGGCACTGCAGTAGCCAAGAGAGCTGACGCAGAAAATTTGTCTGTCATGCAAAATCCAGAACTGCCAGAACATCCGAAACTGTCGAGAACTACCGGAACAGTGGGGAGAGTTGACGTAAAGGCAGTGCAGTAGCCAAGAGAGCTAACGGAGAGGAATCACAGTAACCGAGAGAGCTGATGCAAAAAAATTGCTTTCCACGCAGAATCCAAAACTGCAGGAACAACCGAAACTATCAGGAATTGTCAAAACTGCTGGGAACTGTCGGAAATGCTGGGAGATCTAATGCAGAGGTAACGTAGTAGCTAAGAGAGCTGACGCATAAATGTTTCCTGTCACGCAAAATCCAGAACTCCCGTAACAGCCGAAACTGTCGGGAACTTCCGGAATAGCTAGGAGAGATGACATAGAGGGCAGAGAAGGTGACGCAGAGCCAACGCAGAAATAGTTGGGGTTAGCCAGTCTTGTGTCAGATCAGTCAGAATTATGTTGTTGAAGTGAGGTAAAACTCACTCAAATTTTATGTTGTATTCTATATGTAAAGTATTTCTAGATGAGCATCCTACATTTGTATTCGGATATTTATCCTGCATAATAATAAATGCTCAGAACTGTTGCACCGATTTTCCCACATTGGGTTTTTCCAGGGACTATTGAGTCCAAAAATAAGTGTGTCCTATGTATCTTGTTCTTTGATATGTTTTTTGTTTCATGAGATCAAATATTTAATTAGTGTAGGCTGAAAAAGTAATTTGCTTCAGTATTCAGAAGAATAACTTGGTTAATGTATGTTAAAAATCAAGTAGGTGAAGTATATTCAGATTTGTTGCAGTAGGGGTTCCTTCGAGTCTGGGAATTTTCACATGGTATAAGAGGATCGATTTTGAAACAGGAAGAGCAGATCCAATGCTAAGCAGTGAGGCTAAAAGCTGCACTTGGTAGCAATTCGAATCCCCTTGAAGGGACTGCGTAGTCCTTGTCGAGAAGCAGATTCGAGGAAATCTCTCTCTAAGTGAGACGATAGAGAGGTACGATTTCCAGTTCATGAAATTGTAGAGGAAAAGTGAATGACACAGAGCCTCAGTGCAGTGATTGAAGGGTGTAGTTTTTGCCAGGGCAGAAATCCACTAGAAAGGAACGAAGAAACATAGAAGGGGAATTTTCTCCTCACAAAACTTTCCACCGGAAAGTTTGAATTTCTCGCTTGCTGAGTAGTGCTAAGCAGTGACTAGAGGAGTCATTTCGATAGTTGGGTGAAATGGAATCACATGGGGTCAGAGATTAGGATAAGTTGGAAGGTGCTTCCAACTATGTCATATGGAAGACCAGAATCTTAGTTGTTCTAGAATAATATGATCTTAAGGCCTACATCAAAAGTGTTGTAGTTGTTCCTGCTGACAACGATCAAAAAGAAGAAGTACAAGGTCGAGCAGGGGAAGGCAAGGAGGCTCATTCTCGATGAAGTTCAAGATGATGTGGTCTCACACTTGCAGGGAAAGGATACAGCCTGAGAGATGTGGGAAGCCTTGTCTTCTCTATATGAAGGCTCTTTAGAACAACGGAAGATATATTTGGAGAAAAAGTTGCAGTAGACTTTGACGGAGAAAGGAGAAGGGGTGAACCTATATATTTAGTGTCTTCAGGACACTAGAGACTAGCTTTCTGCAATGGGGTATACTCCTTAGCCAACCGTGATGGTGAGGATAGCCCTGAATGGAGTCTCGAATGAATGGAAAGTTTTTTTCCAAATCATATTGCGTAGAGAAAAGATACCTTCATGGGAGGAGATGTGGGCGGCTCTTTAACAGGAGGAGTTAATGAGGGACCTAGTAAAGGTCAACCTCAATGGCATCAGTGGGAGTGGTACAAAGATGAAGGAGGAGGAGGAGAATGAAACTCTAGCATCGAAGGGACAGTAGAAGCCAAAGTGCAAGAAGGACATTTTGAAGGTGAAATGTTTCAGCTGTGGTGAGATGGGCCACTATGCATCCCAGTGTCCTTTGAATAAAAAGGATAAGGATGAGAAACATGATCCTAAAGATGCTTCAGCAAAGACTGATGAGGATGAGTTTTCCATGAGTGCCCATGCATCTCCAAGAGGGAGATGGGGCAATATTGAGCTATACTCGGGAGGACTACATGTGGGCAGGATCCTTGAGGAGTCCACCTCTTGGATCAATTCCTTGCTACGAGAGCCCAAGATTCAGCAATAGCAAGATGGACTTAGTGTCAAATGATGCAGTGGATTGTTTGGAGGAAAGATGTTGTGGCCTAGGACCAGGATTGATCAGCGTAGAGTAAGATTGGCAGTAGTGTAGTTGGTACAGTGCAGGAGTCAGTGGCAATGCAGAAGATTCAGAGGGTCAAACACTAGAGAAGTCAGATTCCAACCTTCATGGTATTATGTTGAATACAGTTAAGTTCAACTAATTTTGGATGGTTTTCAGTTTCTTCTCTCAAAAACTGAGTTGCAGTACGGATGCAGTGTTAGCAGTGGCAGTGCTAGCAACATAGCAAATGCAACATTTGAGAGGGATTTAAAGTACAAATGTAGCAGTGGCAGTGGTAGTGTCTTGGGAAGCAGTATAGTAGTAGCAGTAGCACAGTGGTTGTGGAAGCAGCAATGCGGAAAGGTGCTTCAGAAAAATAGCAGCATGCAAGTGGACAATGTTGTTAGAGCACTTTCCTCGCTAGGAGGGAGTGTTCTTTTTTGGTAGCATCGGATGTGCTCTAGCCTTGAAAATTGTTGGAGAGGCTAAGGAACATGAGCTATAAAGAACCCAAAAACCGTTTGGTAATATTCCACCCGGATTGTATTTTATTAAAATAATTAATATTTTTTGGAGGGAAATTAAAATATTAATGGGTATTAATCAAAATATGGGTGAGACTGATCTAGAAGGCGGATCAAGTCATGTTTTAATCTTAGTCGTTAATTAGAGACTTAATCTAGGCTATTGAAGACTCAACAGGAAAAGTATAAAATAGACGCTTGGGGTTCATTTGAAAACACACACAGAGGGAGAGAATTGATCTAGAGTTCGATTTCTGGGGCTAAGAAGTTGAGAAATTTGAACTAAGTGATCATTCTACAGTAGAGGGGTAGTTAGAATCTAAAAGAAGTAATTTCCGAAGAATACTGATAGAGAGGTGGAGAGAGCTTGCAGAGAGGCAGCGCATTAGTTGGGAGAGATGACGCAAAAAAGTTGTCTGTCACGCAGAATCCAGAACTGCCGGAAGAGCCGAAACTATCGAGAACTGCTGGAACAGCCAGGAGAGCTGATGTAGAGGCTCTACAGTAGCCGGGAGAGCTGAAGCATAGGCAGCGCAGTAGGCGAGAGAGATAACGCATAAAAGTTTCCTATCACATAGAATCCAGAACTGCCAGAAAGCCCGAAACTACGGAAACTGTCAGGAACTATCGGAATAGCCGAGAGAGTTGACGCAGAGGCAGCACAGTAGCTGGGAGATATGACGTATAAAATATGCTTTTCACACAGAATCCAAAACTTTTGGGTAGCACAAGCCCCACAAAACGAGTATGGGGTGTGAAGCCCAGAATTTTGGGTAATATTAGGATAAAAGACTCCGCGGAAAGCATGGAGCGCAAACTATAGGAGGTTGAGTCAAAGGGTAGTCCACCCGAAAATAATGTAAAGAAATAGTAATAGAGTCAGCCCGCAGAGGGATCGCGGGCCAAGGGAAAGTATAAATAGAGTGTGGCTCTATGAGGGAAGAGTAGTTCTGGAGAAAGATGGAATGTAATGGGTTCTTAAAGGAAATAGCCTGAAAGCGTCTGTAAGTCCGAGACAAGGGAGTAGGATAGAAGGTAGAGGCTTTGCAGCTGTGTGTGCAGAGGCCTGGTTAGTCCACAGCTGTGTGCGCAGACCCCTGCAGCTGAGTGCGCAGGGTGGATCTAGATGTATTGTTGAGGATTGGTAATAAAGATAAGTTTCTTCTGAATTATGTTAATTGCGACTTTACTATTTTATGATAAATGAATTGTTATGATTTTTGCATTTGCTATGGTTGAATACATGTGAACTAGGTTAATATTGATGCACGAAGTAACCAAAGTAATAAATGTTTGCTTAAAGACCGCTTTAACTAGATCAAACTAGTAATAAGTGATTCAATCTATAATAAGCGCTAAGGGTGTTCCAATCTGCGCAGATCTGGCACAGCGTGAGGCTGCAGAACAGCGCGTGAGCCCCAAACCATATCCAAGACATCCCCAAGGTGTGGAAACTTGGTTCTAGCACCCTCCCCTGCTACCTCGGGTGAGACCTCAGTCCGTGCTTCGCGGGCTATTGCTGAAAGGGTCGGTAGCTGCGGGATTTGTTTGGCTAAATAAATTTTCCAAACCTGGGTCAGGCCCCAATAAGCCAACAAATGGTTTTGTTGCCGGGATTGGGATCTACCTAAGAGGTGTCTAGTGTGGAAGGTGAGGACGCTAGAGAAAAGAGCGATGAAAGATCAGGACGATAGTAATGGCAAGTGCCATCCAATTACCAGTATTCAAAGGAGCAGGCAATGAAGATCCGGAAAAGTTTTGGTTTGTATTGAATTCAGTATGGAACGCACAACAGATCACGGATGATAATATCAAGAAATCTATCTTAGTCAGCACACTGCAGGACCAAGCGCTAACATGGTATATGAAGTATTCAGGCATCAACCCAACGGCGGGGATAGCGAACATCCACACAAAATTAAAAAAGGAGTTAAGCCAGCCAAAATCAGAATTGCAGTCAGTCATGGGATTCAAAGAGATCATAATGATGCCTGGTGAGACTCTGTGGGATCTAGATCAAAGGTTAAAAAGCACTATTCGCGAGGCCAACATGACCCTGACGGACGCACAGCACCGCGCTTGGTTCATCGCATCACTAACACCATATCTGAAATCGGCTTTCTCACAGCAGAAGATCTCAACCCAAGCAGAAGAGCTAGAGGTAGCAATGCGGCTGCACGAAACCCTGGTACAGGACCCAGGTTTGGGAGTTCACCAAATCCAAGCGTAGGTCCAAAATTTGTGTGAAATACAAAAGTTAAAACAAGACCAAGCGCTGGAAGTTCGGGAAGAAGTTTGGTGCATCAAGTGTAGGGGCTAGGGACATGATAAAGACCCTTGTCCAGTCACAGTGAATCTTGTGGTCACAAGGGGACCAACATTGTTGCGACCAGAGGCATAGGCAGGGCCGAGCGTGATCGCCCCGCTCTGGTGCGCAATCTGTCAAGTAGGAGGGAAACACAACACGAATAATTGCCACTTGTTGCCGAAATATAATCAGACCCCCCAGCAGCTCTTTTGCAACTTTTGTAGATTGGTGGGTCACGAGGAAAGGGATTGCCGGATGTTGGTAGATCAGGCATCTGCCTACCGAATGCAGACTAAGGGGCGAGGTCAAAACCCAAGTGCAACGTTTGCGCGTGGTGGATTCCAAGGATGAGGTCGAGGACGAGGCGGAATGGGACTAGGAAGGGGTCGAGGACAGCTAATTTGTTACAATTGTGGAGGACCAGGACATTACACGTGGGATTGCACAAATCCAACTCGAATATCATGTCCCTATTGTGAGAAATTCGACCATGAACTACTAGATTGCCCTATGCTGCTAGCACAGATTCGTGAAAAAAGGACAGCACCTCCTACGATGACACAAAATGTGCAGATGATAAGGGCCGAACCATGTGATGAAGAATCTAAAGTAAATATGGTACTAAGGGGTAATGCAACCTTAGAAGGGGATTAGTCTGAGCCATATAAAGGTCCCTCGATGTTGACAACTTTTCTAGAAACCTGCATGAAGTTACTTCGCAATAATAGGGCAGTGAAAGGACTGTAGGAGGTAATTAACAGATACGCAGGATGGGGAGAACCTCACATAGTCCGACGAATGGGGAGCCATACGTCACGGACTAGACAAGAAATGTGATTAATAGCGCGGATTGGCGACTATGAGATGGATCAGGTCATTCTGGACCTCGGTTTGGATGCAAACGTCTTGCCTAAGTAGCCGTGGGAGCTTATCGGCAATCCCCCACTCCAATGGTCTCCAATCCAATTAGGGATGGCAATTAGCAAAAGATCTTGCCCATGGGTAGGCTGCAAGGAATCACCGTAGACCTAGATGGTGCGAGCACTAGAACAGACTTTGAAGTTATTGAGATAGTGGACGAAAAAAGCCCGTACCCCGCATTGTTGGGAATAGACTGGGCCATTGACATGAATGGGATTATTAATCTCAAGCAGAGGAAGATGATATTTGAGAAAAATTCACGCCGCGTAGTTGTTCCACTAAATCCAACCGAGGGACCCCACTACACAAAACCTGTGCGCAACGATGAGCAGGACAAAGCATTGGATTGCTTCTACCAAATTGCTGCATAAAGGCCAATAAAGGGTAAGGTAATGGAGGAATGGAGAATTTCGTAGGGTTACGTAGAACCATACACCAATGATTTGGAGGAAGAAGACGAGCAATGGAGGAATAGAATGAACGAGGAAACTACTTTAAACTGCAATATGCTGACAAAATCCGTGTACTGTGTTAAAGCTCAGGACTGCAAGCTGTTGGTGTATGATGGGCTCACAATAGTAAATGAATTCCTGGAAAAGTTTGAGAGCGCAGTACCAGAGTACTAGCGATTTGATGTGCTCAAATGGGCATTGCGTGTGACACCGGCGCGATGGTGGGGTACCCATGAAGGAACCTTCGTAGATTGGCGAAGCTGTAAGCGCATGATGCAGATACAATTTGGGAAGCCAGCACTCCAACTAACGGAGAAATATGATGGATGAGAGAATCCACACATACACCTGAGCAAATGGACCAAAGCCTATGGCAAGGAGTTGCAACCAGAATGGGTGCACCTATTTTATCATACCTTGGAGGTCATCCCAAGGAATTGGTATACTGAAACAGAGCTATGACATGGCATAGGGGAGTGGGATATCTTGCACGAAAGGTTTCTGTCAACATTTCTTTTTGAGGATCAATGGATGGATACAGTGGACGACGCATTAAAGCTAGTAAAGACCGCAATTTTCAAAATGCTGCTAGAACCGGAAGAAGTCGTACAACCAGACTAGTTGCGACAACTGAGTCGGGCCTTGGAATGTTACAATGTAAAAGTAGAAGGTGACGAGGATGATCTGCGCGACATCAATATACCAAAATCTGAAGGAAGTCGAGAAGTGCGCGGCCCCGAAATAGAAGATCCAGACGTCACAGTGCCATTAAAAACAAAGCAAGTGAATATCGGAACAGATGAAGAACCGAAGTATGCTACGCTTGGGGATTACTGGGATGACTCTATAGTGGAAAAGGTCATCGAGCTACTCCAAGAGTATCGGTACCTATTCCCTACCAAGATTATGGAGCTGAAAGGGATTCAAGGCAGATGTCTGAATGTGGGTCCAGACCACTTATTCCGGATTAAGACGGGCAAGGAACCCACAAATATAGAAGAAGGACTCCTGGATGCCTAGTTGTATGCAGTGCACATTGCAGATGGCCACTTTGAAAATATAATCTATTTTTTTACTACCGGAACTGCGCCGCAGGGATATTCTGTGCAACAAAAGAAGGAATTGGTGACACGAGCAGCAGATTTCACTGTGATTTCCGGCCATCTCTACAAGATGGGCCATGATGAGATATTACGCAAATATGTACCAGAGTTTGAACGAGAACAGATCCTTGCCGAAGCACATGGAGGGGTTGCTGGTAGACATTATGTGGGCCACGCCATAGCCCAGAAGGTTCTTCATGCCGAATTATGGTGATCCACCCTACATCAAGATTCAAAAGCATATTGTCGGGCCTGCGATGTATGCCAATGAACGGGCAAGCCGTCACGAAGGGATGAAATGCCACTTCAGCCACAGGTAACGCTACAGCCATTTGAGAAATGGGCAATCAACTTCGTCGGGCCTATTGAACCATGAGGGAAGACGGGCGTGTGCTATATTATCACTGCGACTGAATACTTGACCCGATGGGCAGAAGCACAGCCAGTTAAGGATTGCACAGCCATGACAGCGGCAAAGTTCTTGTTCGAGAATGTGTTGACCAGGTTTGGGTGTCCTAAGATTCTCATGAGTGATCGAGGAATGCATTTTTTGAACGAAACCATCAGCGCGCTCACTGAGGAATTCCAGATATATCACCAACAAAGCACGCCATACCATCCACAAGCAAATGGGACCGTTGAGGCATTCAACAAAATTTTGGAAACCGTGCTAACTAAGATTTGCAATGCGTGAAGGAATGATTGGGACTTGCACATCCCTGTTGTGCTATGGGCATACCGAACTACGTGCAAAAAGTTAACATACCAAACACCATTTCGAGTAGTCTATGGTAAAGAGGCTGTGATGCCTATGGAATACATCGTGCCCAGTCTACGGATTGTAGCAGCTACAGGAATGGTAGATCATGGGGCCTTGGAGGAAAGGCTCGCACAGCTCGATGAACTGGACGAAGAACGATTTCTGGCAGGATTTCATCAGCAGGTACAAAAATAGCGCGAGAAAGCATGGCATGATTGCCATATCAAGGTGCGCACATTCAAGAAGGATGATCTTGTATTGTTATATGATAGTAAGTTTGAGAAATTCCCAGGTAAACTCCACATGCATTGGTTGGGACCATATGTCATTAAAGAAGTAATTGATGGGGGTGCAGTTCAGCTAGCTAAGCTCAACGGAGACCCCTTCCCAGGAAGAGTGAATGGCAGTCACCTGAAGCTCTATACGGGTAGGCCGACCGCCTAACTAACCATTCCAAGGAGAGTTTCACCACTCCAACTAGTTGAAAGAGAGTGAGGGATGATAAAGTAGTCTGGGGGATAGATGCGCGGGTATCAGGGTTCACGTAAATTTGGCCAACAATCAGGGGCATGGTTCCGCGGACAAAGCCACGGGGGTGCGCTGCTCCTAGGAATGATGACCGTTAATATCATTGTTCATGATAAGAGGGCTGCATTATGGAAAAAGGGAGTGGGCGGCAGGTAATTAAGAGCAATAGTACGAGCCAGATATGAAATGATTGGCCACAGATTTCACATTGCAAGGTTACATGAGCTAGAACAAGTGGCAATCCAGGCATTTGAAGTTCGCATGGCTTATAAATCACCATGGGGAATCCGCTGGGCAGCGTACGCTTTGGAAATATAGAGGGAGTTTTTCATCATCTCTACACCAGGCATGTGCTCGAAGGTAGTAATCTGACCGAGGGAGGAGCAGGACTCTCTAAGGAGTCTGGTATTGACAGCTGCGGGTATCCCGCAGGCTGCAGCATCACTAGCAGGGGATGTACTGGAAAAAAGGGAATGCGAAGTAGAATTGGTCTGGATGTCGTCGCCCCGCCTAGGGGCAGGATGGTGCACTACAACAGAACAACAGAAGGATGGACAGATGGCGACCATGGGTGGAGATGCAGTCAATAAGTCACCTCTGATGGTTCTCGATGATTGGGATCCTACAGAAAATAGCCAGGGTCTTGCAAAATTGCAACACAGGTTGCAGTGGACAGTGCGAAGAGAAGATACGATGGTCGGAAAGGGCTACGGTGGTACCAGGAGGTCCCGTATGTGGCTCCCCCGCTCACACTAAAATCCTCAGAGGGGGTGTTCTGTGTTAACTGAGCAGAGCAAAATGAGCATCATCGGTTGCGAGATGTGGTAGAAACACTGAAGCAGGAGACGGATGAAGCATTGCAGGAGACAAAGTAGGAGCAACCGAAGGATGAGCACCACTCAATGGGAGGTGAACCCTGAAGCCAAGGCAGAGCGTCTAGCCACACCAGCAAATGACTTGGGATGAGTCATGATGATTGTGTTGGGGGATTGTTGGGTAGCGCAAGCCTTGCGAAATGAGTATGGTGTGTGAAGCCCGGAATTTTGGGTAATATTAGGATAAAAGACTACACGAAAAGTGCGGAATGCGAACTATAGGAGGTTAAGTCAAAGGGTAGTCCACCCGAAAATAATGTAAAGAAATAGTAATAGAGTCAGCCCGCAAAGGGATCGCGGGCCAAGAGAAAGTATAAATAGAGCGTGGCTCTATGAGGGAAGAGTATTTCTGGGGAAAGATGGAATGTAATGGGTTCTTAAAGGAAATAGCCTGAAAGCGTCTGTAAGTTTGAATCGAAGGAGTAGGATAGAAGGTAGAGGCTCTGCAGCTGTGTGTGCAGAGGCCTGGAAAGTCCGCGGCTGTGTGCGTGGACCCATGCAACTCAGTGCGCAGGGTGGATCTGGATGTATTGTTGAGGATTGGTAATAAAGATAAGTTTCTTCTGAATTCTCTGTTAATTGCGACTTTACTCTTTTATGATAAATGAACTGTTATGATTTCTACATTTGCTACGGTTGAATACATGTGAACTGGGTTAATCTTGATGCGCGAAGTAACCAAAGTAATAAATGTTTGCTTAAAGACCGCTTTAACTAGATCAAACTAGTAATAAGTGATTCAATCTGTAATAAGTGCGATAAGGGTATTCCGATCTGCGCGGATCTAGTGTAGCGTGAGGCTGCAGAACAGTGCGCGAGCCCCAAACCATATCCAAGACATCCCGAGGGTGTGAAAACCTAGTTCCAGCACCCTCCCCTGCTACCTCGGGTGAGACCTCAGTCTGCGCTTCACGGGCTGTTGCCGAAAGGGCTGGTAGTTGTGGGATTTGTTTGGCTAAATAATTCTTCCGAACTTGGGTCAGGCCCCAATAAGCCAACAATAACTGCCAAAACTTTTGGGAACTTCCGGAGCAACCGGGAGAGATGATGTAGAGGGCAGAGAAGGTGACGTAGAGCCAATGTAGAGATAGTTGGGGTTAGCCAATCTTGTGTCGAATCAGCAAGAATTCTGTCGGGTGAAGCGAGGTAAAACTATCTCTGATTTTCCATCGTATTTTATCTATAAAGGATTTCTAGATGAGAATAATATATTTGTATTCAGATATTTCCCCTACATAATAATAAACCCTCAAAACTGTTGCATTGGTTTTCCCGCAATGGGTTTTTCCGGGGACTATTGTGTCCAAAAATAAGTGTATCCTATGTATCTTGTTCTTTGCTCTATTTTCTATTTCATGAGATCAAATATTTAATTAGTGTAGGTTGCAGAAGTAATTTGCTTCAGTATTTAGAAGAATAACTTGGTTAATGTATGTTAAAAATCAAGTAGGTCAAGTAGATTCAGATTTGTTACAATAGGGGTTTCTTCGAGTCTAGGAATTTTCACACAAAGCACATACCTGCCAGAACCCAAGCATCACCAGGGGGTAAGTCCATGTCTGGATCTCCCCTGAAATCCATGCCATAGTATGGGTACTCCATAATCATCTGAGGTTTGGACATAAACCAACCCTCTATCGTGGGGTTCCAGTATCACTCCACCTTACCCCCGCCTGCATGAGGCATCACAGGGGCCCACCGTCGTATCCATGGATCTCTTGGAGCCCTTGGAGGCACTACTAATATAGGACACAACATCATGACCCTCTCATAAAGGATTCTGCAAAGGATGCTAGTGTAAAAAAAACTCTATGACTTCCCCCTATGCACCTGTGTAAGTTGTGTTGTCATCCCTCTGTGCACAACACTAGACCAGTCATAGAAGATTCCCCCCTAAAGACTCTAAAGGACGATGGTATTTGGTCCAAAAACATTGTGAGGAGGTGTTGACCCAGTGAGCCACACAATCATTGCTAGATTGAATCATTCAACTAAATCCAAAATGCTATTAATACGGACGCAACCCTGATCAATATCATTGCACCCATAGTGGTGCCTCACCCATGCCTGCATGTCCACCTGACCATGTAGAAGTGGCATCGATATTACCTCTTCGTATGGCACCAATCCTATAAAAAAATAGATATCCACTACAGCATTGAATGTCAAATACTGACCCCATATCCTAAATGCCTCTAAATCTAGCTCCCATCTCACTATCACAAAATGTAGGAAATCCACTTACGACCTAAGCAATGGGTTCTGAACAAACTTCAACAACCCCCATCTGGCCAGCGTTGCACTCACCTGAGCGTCTCCATCCACTGCTATCCATATTTGATCCCAATTGCATTCCTTCCCAATCATACCCATCCTGCCAAAAAGCATGTAGAAAACCAAAATTAGACTCATCGGCTTAAAATATTGTCTTTCTCTCAACCCGCGTGCCTATATTAATAAAAAGTGTGCAAGCACACGTCTGTCCCTCAAGAAAATGTGTGGCATCGCACTAAATTCAGCCATACATACACATAATCAGTGATTTTGGTAACCCTTTAGTCACGAATATGTCATCCCAATGACCACACGTTTGTTTCTCCCATAGACGCGCAAGTTGCACCATTGTTTCTTGAACAGTCATGTTATTTGTGTGTCTATAAGCCCGAAAGTCGTGGGTTCGTCACGCAGAGGACCCCATGGTTGTTTTTCCCATAGTCGCGGTACGTGTGTAACTATATTCCCTTAACATGCGGGAACCGCGCAATTGTTTCACATTCGCCCACACAGGTTCTATCCTTTTCCTAAAAATAAGTTTGTACAGGCCATCCTATACGACCTCCCTACCCTAGCCTACCAAAATCACAAATCTTAGGTAAATTCATCTTACGTGTATGTCCTTGCGCGCTTATCTAGTGTATAGTTTGATCGCTACAGTAGAAAACAACTCCCCGTCCTAGCTCCGCACTCCAACTTAGCAAGTATAAATGAGGTGGCATATGGCCCACTTTTCCCTATATATTGCTCTCTATCTCATCTTCCAGAGCCTTGTTCAGGAGCTCACAACCTCCATTTTCAAAATCATCAATGACATAAGGATTAGGACGAAATCATCTTCATCATGGTACCATCCTTTCCAATTTGACCTCAAACTCATTTTTGGGCCGATCTCATGTTCAGAGAACCCCTTCAGGTGTTCCTTCCCATGTTCTTCAAATTATCTTGTTTAGAAAATTTCAACTTATATATGTTTTCACTTTGGGTATCGGCTGTTGAAGTTGCAGGTCTTCGCTTCGTGTGTACTTGTTGTGTTCACTATGTAAACATCTATGGTGATCACACAAGGAGTCATATACACCATCGCACAAGCGTCGCCACGGTCGTCCAATGATCAATCAAAAGCGTCACACTTGTCGCTCACACCGTCAGTCAGTCATGTTGAGCATATGTGTCTGGATTGTTTGAGTCGTCTCATCGTCAAGTCATGTAAGTGTGTGTTTGCAATATCGTGTATGGACCTTTTCACTCGTTCACACACTTAGTCATTTTGCTGAAGTTCTGACAACTAGATTCCCCTCTGACATATGGACCTTCACCCCACCATCGACTCAATCGATTGTCACTAGAACACTGCAGAAGCACCAAGAAAGCCATTTCAAGTTGCGCTTCCCGCAAACAGATCAATCAACCTTCATGCTGGTCAACCGGAGAGTTTGACTCGGTGGTCACCTTGGGACTGAATCCCCTCAAAAATTGTGCAGAGGCTGCAAACCTTGCTCGCTCTGCTAATTGAGAAAATTTCACAGACAGGTCGGAGAGACACCAAGTGCCCATCCCTGTCTCCCCCAAAAAATTGTGCAGTTTTTCTAGCCAACCCACTAGTCAGCTGACCAGCTGCTCACCCAGAAAGCTACGCAGTTTTCATGAGAAAGCCCTCTGTTGCCCAACAATCTGCTCACCTCAAAAATTGTGCAGAGGTGATCAGCACGCCAGCCTCCCAGCATTAGCACAGTTTTCCCCACCAACATCTCCCAGCAGCTGACTGCGAGTTCCCTCCAGGAATTGCGTAGTTTTTGCTGCCAAGCTCCAGCATCTGACTATCAGTTCCCTCCAGGAATTGCGCAGTTTTTGCTGCCAATGTCCCATGAGATCACTGCTAGTCCCCTCCAGGAATCGTGCAATTTTTGCTGCCAAGGTCCCAGCAGCCAGCTGCCAGTTCCCTCCAGTAATTGCGCAGTTTTGGCTGCCAGGATCCCGCTGCCCGCTCCCTCCAAAAATTGGGCAGATTTTGTTTGCCCAACCTTCCCATAGCCCAGATTTCTCCTCTCAAAAATTTCATAGTTTTGTCCACCAGATGAACTAGATCAATCGGATAGTCACTATCGATCAGAATTTCCCATCTCTATCACCAATGACTTCTGCGTAATTTTCACCAACAGTGCTCGGAGCCTCCATCCCAACTTGCAACTCGCAACCTTGTCTCCTCTCCTGGTCACCTACATCCGAAACGATCATGCATCATGGTAGACTAGGAGGTTTATGGATTTTTTGTCATCTCTTCATGAGTGACAGTAGATACAGGTACACAAATAAACATGGCACAACGACAGATGAGATGATCAAAGGGAGTACATGCAAAAGGACATGTTCGCCTATGGACGAACAAATGATGCATGCAAAGAGAATTGCTCGCGAATGGATGATCATGCAAAGATGTGTTCACGGAAGAACGTACGGACGAACATGCAAGGATGTGTTCACGCACGAACAGACAGATGAACATGCACTTTTCGCGAACGGACAAACTTGTGAAGCATGCCAACATACAAGCAAGGAGCAATGTGTGAATGCAAAATCAAGTGAACCCAATGACCATCGAAGACTCCGTGCACTTTTCCATGTAGAGGTGAAGCTATGACACACCATGAGGACATCCATCACCCAGCAACATTGCAGCTCGACAAGAACACCAGCAGCAGAACAAATTTACCAACACTCTCATGTCGAGTCTTGTCATGAGTCATGTCATCCACATCTCTACTGTGGGCCATACTGTCAATCAATGTAATGTAATGTGGAAGTCCAAGAGACCCACTTGTCATATGAAGAGTCATGTAAAGTCGAAAGGTCATGGAAGTCAAACAGTCATGAGGGTAGTCGAACAGCCACAAGGGTCAGTTTCACCCTTGGCTATAAATACCCCCTCATTTGTACATGAAAATGACTTTTCACCTTGGCTCCTCCCACATAGCCTTGAGAGTCTGTAATATTTTCTTTGAGGAGTAAGTAGTGGCTCCAATGCCCCGCCCATGGGGTTAGTGATGTATGGTGTAATGATGTGTCTTGGAACTTTCACTTAATTTAGAAGCCTGCTAACAGGCCAGCACATTTTCACACATGTATTGTAACTATTGTAAGACTGATATTGAACACTTGTAATGCATGTTTCTTTAACCTATGTTTAACACTTAAACTCATTCAGTTGTTGTAATACATATATATTAATGAAAATGTGTTGCATGAGATGTTAACATGCTCCTGCCCATGTTGGTTACCTCCCCGGACATCAGACAGGCCTTTCACGTAAACTTGTTATAACAATTGTCGCACTTGCATGGAATCCTCTGTTGTGTGTTTTACGTGTTATATTTCCTTGTGTGTTGTGACTCACGCATCTATGTGGACTGCTCTTCCGGAAGCTATGCACATCCTGTTGTGAAAGAACCATTGACACAAGTAACACTAGCAATCACCAGGCACACAAACCTCACTACTTGAAGACAAAGCAGACCACTCTCATGTGCTAACAAGCAAGAGCTAAGGAAAATCTTTAAGATAATGGCAACTGGGACATCATACCAGATGGGACTCCCATACCAAATGGTGTGAGGTCTAGTTGGGACTTCATATCGGGTTGATCCCCTAAATTTTGGCGGGTCCAGTGCCATCAACATTTATGGTGCTAGAAGGAGGGCTGCCAGTTGTACATGGTTGAATGTCCTCTCACACTCACTCATCAACCATCTAGTCAAGGCAGTAACTCGCACTCCCTCTCACCTACGCATGACTCTGCAGTTGGTTACTTCTCACCTCCCAAGACTAACATGAAATTCCATATCATCACCTTCGCTCTGTTCATCCCATCACCCGCTAGTTCGTGAAAGCAGTCATATTGATCCCAGACATACAACACCTTTCGTACACATCAAGGAAGCCAAGAGCCACTCCCACAAGGGTTGTTGTATCGTCAGTGGAAGAAGAAGTTATTGCCACACTTGAAGGTCTGGCAGAAGCTATTGAAGATAGAGATGAACCTCTGGTCTTCTAAAAATGGGAATGAGACACCCTTGTGATCTTGGGCCGGTACAGGAGGTGGAGGGGAAGGCAGCGGAGGAGGCGGAGGCAGAGACGAACCAACAAACTCAAAGCTGGAACTGTCAGACTTTGAAGAAGAAGAGGAAGATGAAGAAGAAAAGAGATGGCTGACCAGAATCTAGAATGGATGACTCAGGGACCATTGGCTCTCCTTGGTGCTTTGCACAAGATGCCAAAATGAGCGGAGAGAATGAAGATCAAGTTCAACCTTGACAGCACAGTGAAGGTAGAAGACCATATGGACAACTTCTACCTACAGCTACAAACACTTGAGATACGGTATGACGACATATCATGTATAATGTTTCCATGAACCTTGGACGGTCGCGCAGATGCATGGTATCACAGCCTTCCAGCCAACTCCATACATAACTGGCATGTGTTCAAATGCATGTTTCTTGAAAATTTTACTGATGACAAGACCACAGTTACGTTACTCAAATAATTGGGAAGCCTGAAGATGGAGGGGAAATAAAAGGTAAAAGATTTAAATCAGAGTTTTGCATGCATATTGAGCAAGTTTGCAGCAGACACCAAAGCTCATGAATCCATCACTATTGATTACTACACATCTTTAGTGTCAACCAGCATTGCGCGGTTCATCAAGCGAGCTGCGAAACCAACACTATTGGAAAACTAGGAAGATGCTATTGTTGTTGAGAAAGACCTGCACGTGATTAGATTCATCAAGGACGATGAACCAGCGAAGGACCCCAAATATGCAAGCAAGAAGTCTTGGGTAGTGGCGAGCAAAGGTAGAGACAAGGAAACAAATGATATTGAAACCCTCAATCGCCTTGTTAAGAACTTGACAACAGAAGTGTCTAAGCTTAAACAACTAAAAACAGACACATCTGCGAGCAGCCATCTTCCTAGACAGAGACAAGGAAGCATGTCATCAGGCAGCAACCAGTACCCTACAAAAGCTATGCAGAGCTCTGTGTTCCACCTCAATCAGTGTGAAAATTCTGAATTATGTTCATTCCACGAGGAACATCACCCATAGAACTCTTGTTCAGAATGGAAGCGAGTCATAAGCTCTGTATGCAGTCATACATTTGATGTAGAAAACAATATGCAGGAACAGCTAAAAGACAAAGATAATGACAAAGATGTTGCATCTGATGAAGCATCAAGTTCTGGGCATGTGGTGAACATGTATCAGTGCTCGCAAGTAGCATCGAAGGTGAACATCGAGAAACAACCCCAAAAGCAAAATGATCGTTACAATATTAGGAGTAAAGGGGCTCCCCTTACACTTGGGAAAGCACAAGAAAAGATGATATTGTTTTTGAGGAAGGTTGATCCACCAACCGCCCCAAAGAAGAAAACACAGAACAAGTCCGGGAAGACAGCGGCGGAAAAGAGTACGTCCATGAGTAGCAAACTGCAGAACACTCTGTTGGACAACATGAACATCAGTCTTACCTCGAACACCTCAGTGAGTCTACCACCTCTGGACTACAACATTGTAGATGACATGAAGAAAACTCACGCGAACATGAGTTTGTTCGAGCTAGCTAAGATCCAGAGTCAACGAGACATCCTGCTACGAACATTGGGATAGACAGCAACAGAAAGCGCAGCCTCTACCAGCAAGGGAGCAAGCACACCTCCTGGATCTCTTTCCACTATGCTAAACACACTCTGGATGGAAGAAGAAAACTCAGGTTGCCCTCCATTCTTACTCTCATTTGAAGTTTTTAACTGCAATGTTCACAACTGCTTGGTTGATTCTAGAGCGGAAGCCAATGTCGTGCCGCTCTCCATTGCTAAAAATATCAATGCACAATGGAGAAAGACATCCACACAAATCATCCAATTTGATCAAACATCTGTACCATCCATTGGTGAACTTCGAGACATGATCATCCGACTATCTCATGAAAGTCGAGTCCACCAATGCATCAACATTTTTGTTGTGGACATACCGGAAGCATACGGTTTACTACTCAGCAGAGACTAGTCTAGCAATCTAAATGGATATTTCGCTACAGACTAGTCGCACATGTGCCTTCCATACAAGGGAAAAAACAATCAAATCTGGGTGTTATCTGAGAGGTATATGAGGCACAATGTCACTCCTATCAATGGCAAGAATGAACCGTTGGCCTTCACAGAGCTCATGTTTGGAAACTACCTCCTGGAAACAACGTTGGGTGTTATCCTACACATCCAGCTCCAACCCCACCAGACACGTATTTGGGTCTCCTTCCTTGCCCAACTGATGGTAATGAAACATGTATAGTACATTGTACCAATACTAGCAGTAGCAATAGCAACAGTAGTAGCAATAGTACAAGCACGTCAAATGGTCCATGTACAGACAAGTTGTGGACCATGTACTTTGATGGATCAAAGACATAGGACAGCTCAGAAGCCAGGAGTTTCTTGATCAAACCATACAACAGGAAGCATCTGGTTTCAAGTCGCTTGGATTTCAAGTGCACGAACAACGTTGTTGAGTATGAAGCACTTGTGTTGGGCTTGCAGAAATCCATCAGCCTCAACGTGGTCGTGCTCAAAGTGGTAGGTGATTCAAAGATAGTGGTATGGCAGGTACGTAACACCATTCATTGTTTGTCACCGCATCTCAAAAGTTACCAGCAAGAGGTATGGCGACTGATCTCTAACTTCCAAGCATTTAACATCACTATTGTACCACGTACGCATAATGTAGTTGCCAATGCTCTGGAAAATGCAACTTCAAGAATGTCACCGATTAGGGATAGATTTACTATTGAAATTTTGTACAAACCATCTATCCTGGATAACATAACTAACTTACACGTGTTTAATGATGATCAACAGATACTGCATTTCATGGCCAACTCCGATGTATTCAAAGATGCAGTAATAGATGATGACAAGCACGAACACTCTTTGCAAACAAAAGCTGGTAACAGGAAGGGCCACCTCATCACAAAGGGTGTGGCATCTTTGGAAAAGCTTTATGACTTGCAAGAACATTTTCAAGGGCCGAGGAATAGAAAAACCCATAGCTCCACCATGATGCATGAACTAATCAACTTGGGAACAGAACAATATCTGAAGTTTGTCAATCTCGGCACATGTTGCACACAGCAAGAGAGACAAGCCTTTGTCCACCTATTCAAATAGTACCGAGATGTGTTCACGTGGACGTACAATGATCTGAAAACTTATGACACACAAATAATCCAACACATCATTCCGATCAAAGAAGGGGTCAAGCCATATCAACAGAAGTTGAGGAAAGTACACCTATCACTTGAACCCCTCATACAGAAAGAGCTTACCAAGTTGTTGGATGCATGGATCATATACAAAGTTTTTCATTCCACGTGGGTTTTAAACCTTGTTCTTGTACGTAAGAAATCCAAGGAAATATGCTTGTGTGTTGATTTCCGAAACATGAACCGTGCCTCGAACAAAGAAAACTACCCCATGTCGTCTATGGACCACATTCTACTAATAGTATCTGGGGAACAGAAGTTTTCCCTACTCAATAGTTTTTGAGGATACAATCAGGTTCTAGTAGCAGAACCTGACAGACTTAAAACTACCTTTCGTACCAAGTGGGGTATTTTTGCTTACAGACAAATGTCATTTGGGCTTGTAAATGTAGGCGCAGCCTTTCAACGCGCCATGGACATCACTTTTCGTGGACTCGTCGGACAGAGCGTAGTGGTATACCTTGATGATGTGATTTTGTTCTCAAGAATACGTGAGGACCACATATGCCATCTAAAGAAAATTTTTGAGCGATGCCAGAAATATAGGATTTCCTTGAATCCAAAAAAGAGTGTATTTGCAGTGTCTAAGGGGAACCTTCTCAGACACATTGTTTCCAAAAGTAGAATCAAGGTGGATCCGGACTGGGTCCAAACTATTACATAGATCCCTCACCCAGCCAATAAGAAAGCCATGCAGTCCTTCTTGGGCAAGATAAACTTCCTCTGGAAGTTCATCTCGGATTATGCGCAAATAGTCAAGCCCATGCAGGACATGATCAAGAAAGATGCAGTCTACAGTTGGGGCAAGAGGGAAAAGTATGCATTTACCCATATCAATCAAGCTATTGCAGAAGTGCCTACACTTTACATCCTAGACTTCAAGAAGGATTTCTTGCTATACAACTTCGCTTCTGATAATTCGCTCGCTGCAGTAGTCACTCAGAAGGACGAGATGAACGATGAACATCCCATATCCTTCATGAGTGCAAGCATGCAGGGACCAGAACTTAACTACCCCACCATTGAAAAACAATCATATGTAGTTTACAAGGTGGTGAAACACTTCAGACCCTACTTGCTGAAGAACCACTGCATAGTCTATGTCCCTCACCATTATCCGCACACTGCTTGTACAACAAGAACTGGGTGAACGACGTGTGAACTGGATGACAGGCTTGCAAGAGTATGATCTTGAAATCAAGCCAGTTCACACAATCAAAGGACATGGGCTCTGCAGACTTGCAGCTGAAGTAGTACATGCACCAAAGAGTGAAGAAGAGCTCGCCGACTAGGAGAAGGAAGTTGAGATGTATGATATAAGGCGAGCAACACTAGAACCTCTTGGTACAAATATGTGCACCAGTACCTTGAACATGGCACCGTACCCTCTCACTTTTCCATCAGATAGAAGAGGACATTGCACCTCAAAGCTTTAGCATATCAATCGATGCACGGAGTGATTTACAGGAAGCACAACAATGGAGTTTTGCTCAGGTGCCTGGAGGCACATGAATCAGAGAAGGTATTACAAGATCTACATGATGGACCCGTCAGGGGTCACTTTGCGGGGAACACCACTACACACAAATTTATACGAGCCAGTTTCTACTGGCCCACGTTATTCAAGGATGTACACGCTTATGCCCGCAAGTGCCTAGTCTATCAGTGATGCCCTGGAAGAACACGAAGGTCAGCAACCCCACCGCACCCTATTGCAGTGACAAAATCGTTTCAACAATGGGGCTTGGACATCATTGGGGATATTTTCCCACATAATTGATTACTTCACGTGGTGGACAGAAGTAGTTCTGCTCAATCAAGTGAATGACTAGGAGGTCATCAGAATCCTCCAGCAGAACATCATCTCACACTTCAGCTTTCTGATATCACTTTTTTTTATAATACAACGTACTTCTCATCTTTAAATCTTTATGATTTTTCATTAAAAAATGGTATTATGCCGAACCGCTCATCCGACTACTACCCGCAAGGAAATAGTCTAGCAAAATCCACGAATAAAAACCTCATCTGCATAATAAAAAAGATTGTTTTCTCTAGGCAGCGCGACTGGCATATTGCTCTGACGAATGCACTATGGGTTGACTACGTAATGCCCAAACCCTCTCTGAATACCTCACTGTACTTCCTGGTCTATGGTAAAGAAGACATCCTTCCACCCAATATCTACTTGCCTGCACTTTAGTTGTCCCAAGAATCACAAGGCAAGCCTTGTCAGCTAGTTCAGTGTAGGATGGATACACTCCATAAGCTCCATGAAGAAAGGATGAAAGAAAATGACAACCTTCCTCTCAATGGCCATGATCTCAAGCACTACTTCTAGTAGGTCGGGCTGGGCCCCGTGCCATGTACATAGTCTGCCTGTTGCTTGTTGTTTTCATTTTGTTTTCCTTGCTTAATATTGTTGTTTTTGTTTGGTTTGCTTCGCTTACTATTTTTGTTTTTGTTTGTTTGAGTTTCTTAATACCTTGCTATTTTTGTTTTCTAGAAATAAGTGTTGCCATTTACAGAGTTATGGCTTTTGAATGAGTATGTGTCTAAGACATGAAGAGACTTGTGACACTGTAGAACTTGGCTAGTCTTGTGTCCATCTTCTCTGTGCTTGGTTATAACCTTTGGCCAATGAAACCTTGACGGAAAATATGAACCATCTGAAAGGGAAGTTTTGGTCCAACCATGAACCTATGTCCACAGTGGGAAGCCCCATGCCTATACTTAGCCTTCTACTCTATGTGTTCAAGCTCATCCAACTAGTAGAAATGGAGAAGAGGAAAATCTAAATGAGAAAACCTTTGTCAGAGGTATTACATGCTTCTCTGAAGGAACAACCTCTTCTACTCTCAATAATTTGGGATCCATCTTTTGCCCCAAAAATAAATAAGTGCCTATGCATAGTCCTCTTAAAAAAAAAATCAAAGGCGAAAGAAGAGAAAGGCTTCCTGCGTAGAGAGGCGAAGCATGCAACTCCACCAAGGTACTAACCAGGCTTGCTGGCAATGGAGCAATGCATGTGTTCCTGTGTGACTCCATTGGGGTACTGTCCAGGCTTGCTAGTAGTGGAGCAACACCAGAGATGAAAACTTATACTCTGAAAACCTTCAAATCGGGAGCTAAACTACCCTTCCCAATTTCGAAACACTGTGATCAAGCTAAACTTTTGATTATGTTTGACTAAGACCAAGGCCCTGTGCTGACAATGAACCAAAACAAAGAAGTTGCAGTTCTACCAGTGTGTTACCAAGTGTTGTAGCGGCTGCCACACCCTCCAAAATTTTGGCATGCATCCAATTTCGAAGCCTCCCTTGAGAGTTTTACTTGATGCCTACACACACTCAGGTTCACTCCGTGAGCTCGTGTGAGTCTTCACACCCACCTTGCTTGATCATTTCACTAGCAAATTTTTCACATTGATGTTAAATTCATGCTTGTGACCATGTTCTGGTCATACACAAGGTCTTCACTTCATGTGTACTTGTTGTGTTCACTATGTAAACATATGTCGCTCTCACACATGGAGTCATATACACTGTCGCACAAGTGTTGTCGCAGTCATCCAACGATCAATCACAAGCGTCGTACTTGTCGCTCACACTGTCGTTCAGTCATGTTGAGTATATGTGTCTGGATGGTTTGAGTCATCTCGTCATCAAGTCATGTAAGTGTCTGTTTGCAAGATCATGTATGCACCTTTTCACTTGTTCAAACACTTAGTCATTTTGCTGAAGTTCTGACGACCGGATTCCCCTCTAACATCTGGACTGTTGTGGGGCGATAAAAAGGTGTCTTGTGAACTCCTAATTACCTCACATTAATTATCAACCCAGGGACAACTTTTTATTTCAAGAGTGTACTCTGTCTGAGGCAGCTATTTTCTTAAGAGTAATGTTTCGCAGTATAGTGCTTAAAACCCAAAAGTAAATGAATGCTTGAAAAAGAAATCTAATTGAAACAACAAGAAACTGAAAATGTCTTAAACTAACTCATTCATTCAAACAACCATCAATCGAGGATATAGTAGCAATAGCTCATTCCTCTAGAAATTGATGCAAAAGGAATTAGAGTATGGATCATGGTTCTGGGAGCATAATAGCGTCTGCTGTGTCTCACGACAGCCTTGATCCTCCTCTCACACCAACGCAATAAATGCAAGAAAAAGGAAATGGCAGCAAGTAAAAATGAAATAACAAAAGGAAATAGAACAGCAGTAAATGAAACAGCAATTAAAAGAACTAAATCTCGCGAGTTAGAACTGAACTCTCATTCCGCAATCAAATAACAATCGGCAAAAGCAATTCCAATGATCTTTACTTTACGAGAAGATATTTACAAATGAATTATGGAACAGCAGTTATCATATATACAAAACACACTAATAGAACAGCAATCATATATACATTCAACACACTAAGATAGTAATCTGAGATGATAACTATGTTTCCAAATACAACATTACTTCCGGATCATAACTTCAAATAAATCTTATGATGGTAATGTTTAATACAAAAGCTCTGTAACAGAAATACCCGATTCAGATTGATACCATGCAATCAATTCTGGAAAAGACTTAATGATATAACGCAGAATCGCCACAAGGAATTCAGAAAGAAGATTAATGAATTAATGATCACATAGTATTCATGCATCAGATTACTGAACAATAAAGATAGCAAACCACGCATAAAACAAAAGAAGATACTATACAGTAGTAGCAGCGTATTCCGCCATAGGCTGGGCCCTTAGCCGCCAGCGGATGCTGCGGGATCACTTCAGAATAAGAAGAATGAACAGCAATTCCCTATTCATTTATTAATCAGCCAATTGGAATCATTACAACAGCAAAAGCTACAGCATGAAGAATCCACCACCGTTGTCCATCATTTCTCTATCATTCTTCCATCATCACGTCTCCCCCCCATCTCCGATCTTGGGTTTCATTTAAATAAAGAAGATCGGAGCATGGATAATTACAATCATGATTTCTCTTACAAATTTAGGTTGATTCTAACCCATTGATCAACAAGAACAAGGCGGATTTAGGTTTGCAGCTAAGATTTGGAGGGTGGCCGCAACAGCAAATCTCAGAAAATCGTGCTCAAAGAACCCTGCGTTTCTCCCTGTACAAGCCGAATTTGGGCAAACTGTTCTTTAAGAAGATACTTGGGCCCGTTCTGGACAAAACCCATGTTCCGGATTTTCCAAATTCGTCTTCATTTGCTCAGAATCTTAACCGCAAAACTGTCACTCCTTAAACCAGCGAATTTCTGAGTTGGCTGATTTAAAAATCAAATCTTCAATCTAGAAGTTACTTTGGAGGCTAAGAATGGCGAATGATGTTACAACCAACTTATTAGAACTATCATTGATAAATTAATGCATAATAATCAATTTATTAAAAATAAAATAGAATAAATAACATTCATCCATGAGAGCATAAATTATTTATAAAATGGATTTAAATGATAAATTATAATAAATGTCATGATGAAGAATGGTGGAAATGGGTGGAATAAACCTTCTCAAGTGAGAATAATCATGGCATATTAACGACCCCACACACCCCCACACTCAATATGTTGCATGTCCTCATGCAACGAAAACTGAATATATTGCATGTCCTCATGCAACCCAAAGACAAAAACCATGTGTTAACCAAGCAATAAAAAATATGTTCCTCTCAGCTCATGAAATGGATAGAACAAATGAATTCTTCCTTCACTTTTAGTAATCTTGATGAAGGCATAACAATTTTTACATTAACATTCAACTATATGTATGAAGTTGCATCAAAATATGATATAGATAACAGCAAACTTCATTAAGCATTTTCTCAAAACTACAAACCAGATTTTGTTGAAATGTTGCAAGTAAATTTACAATACATGAATGTCTCTATGATCCAAAAATCAAATCGTTTTGATGCACGGATCATGGGATATAAACAAAATGGCTGTAGGTGAGAGTTCATGATTTCCGAAATTTTATGAACCAATATTTCTTGAAATTGTGTGGGTTTGTATTAATGATACGTATGTGTTTTCCAAAAATTACAAGAATTTGGTTCATAGCTTTAAAAATATGTGGAAATCAATTTCTGCACTGTGTAAAAATGAAATTGTATGCCTTAAATAAGGAAGAAAGTAGAAAACATCCATCATGTATAGCAATTCCTCCCCCTCTCTGAAAAATTAGCATGTCCTCATGCGATGCTAGAAAACAAAGAGAGGTGGTTGCTACCAGCTGTAGAATTCTATGCTTGGTGTAAAACAACATGAAATAAGGGAGGTGTTGAGAATGGATAAGAATAGCAATGGATGAGAAAGAATATGAATGACATGGTCAGAAGAAAGAAATTAAGGAACACTCCCCCAGACTCGGAAATGATATGCTGCTGAAAAAGGGGAAGTGGTAAAGATGTGGAATGAAGGATGACAAATAATGCTCAAAATGGATTGGCATTAGATTCTCCTAAATTTATAATAAATTAGAAAAATATGCAATTTTACCTCAAGTTTTACCTCCAAAAATGTGGAATGACATATATGGACTGGCAGTTGTTGAAGCTGATGTAGGCAAAGTTGGTGCTGAAAGCGATGCAAAAAGGTAGAATCTAGGGAAGCACATCATGTCTGAAGAATTGTTCACGTTCACGAGCCTCTACTGTGAAGTGCAATAGTGTGGTCATGCTACGAATAAAATTCTGCCCATACTTGGTGTTCTCCTGTAAACAAAACACTATTTTGCATACAATGTGCTTGAATCCATAGTGTTAGCTTTGAATAGCAACAGATAAAATGCATGCAAAATTGCAATTAGAAAAACTTATGTATACATGCAATACTAATATGTTGTCAAATCAACAAAGTATGGCAAAGTGTAGTAATCATATCGCATGCAACCCCATAATGCATACAGTCCCCCTCCAATTGGAAAAAGGGTTCCATAACCATAAAGCATATGAGAGGGGTGGTGCGGACGGCAAGGCAATGGAATGAAAAATATATCAATAAGTGAAGCAGAGTACACGTATTAATGATAGGACAGTGAAATTATGGTTATATTGAGAGCAAAGTGTGTAAAGAGAGTTATGAATAAGAGATAGGACGCTTTGGATTGATGATAGTTTATACAAAACGAAAAAGGACAACAATATGCTAAAAAGATGCTTTGCTGATAGTAGTCTAGCTGAAAATGATGCGGTTGATCATAAAACAATTGCTCATGCATAAAGGTTCAAAACAGGGAAAAAGTTAAGGAAATAACTTCTCTGATAAAAAGAAAATAAGAAAAGGGTATTATAATAATAATTGACGAAAAGATATAACTTCAATACCATAAGCAGAGCCGCTGCTGCCAGTAGGCGTCCATAGCCTCGGCAGGGTTGCTTTTTAACCCATATGAGCCAGGATCCTCAATTTATAAATGGAGAGTTTTAGTGCTGTTGTACAGAAGAGATCAGTGTGCTGGCGTGGTAACCAGACAACCACACTGCCATTCACTAGGAGGTAGCAAAAGTGATCAGGCCGGCTCGTGATGAGACCTCCTGTTCCAAGGATAATTTGGCTATCCAATGGATCATAACCCTGGTGTGGTGGCCATAATGGGAATGTCACTTTGTTACAGCCTTATGAACATGGTAGGCTGGCTCGTAATGAGACCCCCTATCCTCCATCTGCGAACAAAATTTTGTTGTTATTACACATTTTTATGATAAAAAGAGGGAGACTCAGTACTCCTTAAGAGCAGGGATGGCGGAAGAAGTTGAACATGTCAATATAAAAAATATACCCATAATCTCATTTATTACAGACAGAGAAGATTATAACCAGGAAGGGTGGAACCAGCATGGTATTAAGATGATCAATCAATATCATGTACAGCAGAAAACAATGCAGTAAAGGAATATATAAATAATTGTGTCCCTTTTAAAAAGAATCTATCATCAAGGAGCTGTCCTTTTAAAGATCATAACGTGAATAATATTAACTTTGCTTCAAAAGAATCCATAATTCCTGTCCTCATAAAAGTAGTGTACTTCATGCCATGAAAGAGAATCAGGAGAATGTGGTTGAGCTGAACTATGAATAATCCCACAAGAGAAAGGAAATGGTTGCCCTCAAAAATATTCCCAAAGTGTTGCTCTTTTGAATGAACAGCAAAAACACTCAAAAAGTGGTGTTCCGTGTAGGGAACATCAAAGAAAATGCACACCAAAAAACAAAAATACACACAGAAAACGCGAAAATGCAAATGTCATTCCTTTTGAAAGAGAAGAATCCATGCAAGAAAAAACTCGAACTGCTGTTCCTTTTGAAAAAGGAACAGCAAAAACTCAAACTGTTGTTCCTTTTGAAAAAGGAACAGCAAAAAAACTCAAACTGCTGTTCCTTTTGAAAAAAGGAACAGCAAAAAACTCAAACTGTTGTTCCTTTTGAAAAAGGAACAGCAAAAAAACTCAAACTGCTGTTCCTTTTGAAAAAGGAACAGCAAAAAAACTCAAACTGCTGTTCCTTTTGAAAAAGGAACAGCAAAAACACGCACTGCTGTTCCTTTTGAAAAAGGAACAGCAAAAACTCAAACTGCTGTTCCTTTTGAAAAAGGAACAGCAGAAACACACCAAATGCTGTTCCTTTTGAAAAAGGAACAGCAAAAACACACCCAACGTGAAAGTGCAGAAGTGTTGTTCCATTTCGAAAAGGAACAGCAGCTGTTCCATTTCGAAAAGGAACAGCAAAATGTGAAAGTGCAAAAAGTGTTGTTCCATTTCGAAAAGGAACAGCAAAATGTGAAAGTGCAAAAAGTGCTTTTCCATTTCGAAAAGGAACAGCAAAATGTGAAAGTGCAAAAAGTGTTGTTCCATTTCGAAAAGGAACAGCAAAATGTGAAAGTGCAAAAAGTGTTGTTCCATTTCGAAAAGGAACAGCAAAATGTGAAAGTGCAAAAAGTGCTGTTCCATTTCGAAAAGGAACAGCAAAATGTAAAAGTGCCAAAAAGTGTTGTTCCATTTCGAAAAGGAACAGCAAAATGGAAAAGTGCAAACGTGTTGTTCCATTTTGAAAAGGAACAGCAAAATGAATTGTGAAAAAGGAACAACAAAATGTACTGTGAAAAAGGAACAGCAAAATGAATGGCTGAACCAAAAAGTGCTATTCCTTTAGAAAATAAATAGCAACACGACAATGATGTCCTTTTGAAAAAGGAACAGCAGGAACGACAAAAAATGCACACAAATGTTGTTCCTTCAGAAAAGGAACAGCAAAATATACAACCATAAAATGCAAGCACGCAAAGAATGAATTAGCTGTTCACTGTATTGAAGCTGAGGATGGGTCACAGTTTGAATGAAGCAACACCTGAAACACAAAATATAAGAGAAATTAGAAAAGAAACAACAAAAAGCAGTATGTAAATAAATAAATTGAGTTACAACAGCTATGATGTTATGTCAAAAAAATGATCTATTTGAAAAATGTTTTGGCAGCAGTGACAAAACATGAATCTTGAAATTGAAATCAATTCTTCATTTGTTCTATTATGAATCCGTTGGGTAATGATTTGGATAAAATTCCTTTGTTTTATAAAAATTTCTTTGAAAAATCACTCGTCCATAAGTTGACCTTCTTTATTTTCCCAAGACCTGCAAAAAACGAGTATCTACCTGCAATAAAACATTAAATCATGAAGAAAGAGAGGTGTACAGGCTCCCTTAATCCAAGAATTATGTAAAAAACTAACAAGTAGTTACTCTATATAACAAATCCATAGAGAAAATAACAAAGTAAAGTTTATTTGTTACCTGCGGGAGAGCAGTGGTCAGTCATACTAACCAGCAGTGTTTTAATCACAACTTCTTTGTTTTTCGTCCAAATTGAGTGATTCCAAAGCCAAATGAAAGGTAATTCAATAGTGTATCTCCAATAGAAACAGGTTTTAAAAACTCAATGATATGATATGTCAAATTTGTTTAGAACAACCTGCATAATAGAGTCATCTTCGATTACCCGGCTTAGACCAACAGTTGATATTTCAAGCGTAACTTTTTCGTTTGATGTCGGATTCAAATGATTCAAATTGGAAATGAAAGTAGATTCATTTATTTATCTCCAATAGAAACAGGTTTTGAAGACAAGAAGAATTGATAGGTCAAATATTGTAAGGAACAGCCGGAAAAACATAGTTTTAAGGGTGCTGATTTACGATAGACAGTCAGTATTTTGATCATAACTTCCCCATACGATATCGAAAATGAGTGATTCCAATTGAATTGTAAACTATATTCATAGGGGAATCTACCATAGAAACAGGTTTTAAAAATTCATCCATTTAGGCCTCCAAAAAGTGACTGTCCCAACTCTGTTCCTGAGCTGCCCGCTAGACATCCGGTCAATGTTTTGGCTCTAACTTTTTCGTTTCAAATCCAAATTGAGTGATTCAAATTGGATTGGAAAGTATACATAAAGGGCTATTTAGGATAGAAACAGGTTTTAAAAATATGGTCATTTAGGCCTCCAAAAACTGACTGTCCCGACTGTTTTTCCAGAAAGTTCATCAAGCCCGCAAGCCAAAAAAATGAAATTCAAGCATTTTTTCAAATTGGTGATAAAAATGAAAATGAGTGTTTGTAGAACTTATTATTTCCATTATGATTCATCTACATACACAAATTATAAAAAGAATTATCACCGATGTTGATTTCGATAGCATGTTGCAACAAAAACCCTAGTTTTACAAAAGAACAAAATGCACCTATTTATGTCCTTATTTTGTTTTATTTTATACACTAACCTATTTTGATTTGAAAAATGAATATAGCTACGTATATGAGTACTTCCAGTGAAGCCATTTTCGACATAAGGCTTCATGTATACGCATACCCAAATTTGAAAAATGCATATTAATGGATATTAGGGTATGAGAAGGTGGCTTCCCTTGAAAAAATGATATCAAAAATTGTTGAAGCATAGAGTGATGTTGCAAACAAATGATGGAGTGAAACCAATCTTCAATGTATCCTTTATTTTCTTGATTTCGCATAGCCATCATATCATGAAGTTCTTGAGCTTTTAAAATAGCTTGTTGATGCATAGTAAAAGAAACCTCATTTTCTTCCATAACTTCTACAATTTTTGCATTTGAAACATTCTGAATCTCATTGTAGGTTTTCTCTAATGACACATGTGAGATAGAATGGGTGGGAAGGGTGGGTAAATTTTCCAGCTCAACATTGTAAGCATGTTGTACTGGTTTATTATGGTGGGGGTGTGAAATTAGTTGAGCAGGAGCATTTTGATGATGTGGCTGATTGGGTTGTGTGAATGGGCAAGCAAGGTGTTGTGAAAGAGCTGGTGGAGAATATGGAGAATGTGCTTGTGCTACAAGATGAGGGAGAGTAGTCATGCCATCATAAGATGAACCATGCCCAACTTGTAAACAAGATAGGTGGTTATATTGATATGGCTGCCCTAACACATTAGCATTCCATAATGGATTATGCAAGTATGACGATGGAGAAAAAGTGTTTTGAACCATACTTGTAGGCCATGATTTCTGTGGTTTTGACCTTGTTGCAGCTTCCTTACCTCTTTGACATGCCACTTCCATCATAGATAAGGAAGAGTGAGTATCTATGAGATGCTCCTTTCGGTCATGAGAACAAAACACTTCATCAAATTCTTCATTTTTATGAACCTGCAAAACATCCAATTTTTCTTTTAAAGAGCTAATAAAATCCAATTTAAAATTTTCAAATAAAGCATTGATTTCAGCTCTTATGTCTCCTATTCTTGTAGCATATTTGGAAAAGGAAAAACAAACATCTCTAAAATTCTTACCAGCCTTGGAGATTCCTCTTGAATACCTTATGCACAACTCACAAACATCATCATATGATAACTGAAAAACATCACCTTTTCCTATCAGATTTAGGGTTTCTAAACATTTATCTTTGATTCCTTTAAGAAGGCGTGTTTTTAAGATCTCTTTTTCCAAATGCTTATATTTTGATTTTTGAAGGTTATAATGAAACCGATCTACATAGTCCTCCAAAATTTCATCTTCCCCTTGTATCATATAGAAAATATCTTCATTGGATTTGCAATAGTCTTGGTACTTCTTCAAGAATATGTTCTTCATGTCCTCCCATGATTGGATGCAATTCCCACCTAGGCTCATGAACCATCGGAGAGCTGCTCCTTTTAGAGTAAGAGGAAACACTTTCAATCTTTGATCATTTGTACAATAATCATATCCTCTACAAAGTATTTCAAACTCAAACATAAATGTATGTGGATCTTCATTTGCTAAACCATGAAAATTTGGTAAAGATGGGGGAATTATGTGCATTTGTGTCACTCCTAGATCTTTGATAGGAAATTCAAAAGTAGAAACGTGAGCCATTTCTTACCATAATAGAGGATGTTCTTCATGTGTTTCTTCAAGGCTCCTTCTTCAAATGTTCCTGTCAATTAGTTAGTGAAATGGGTGGTGCTTACATCACCACTTAAGTGAAATCATGTGATTCATTTTTTTATTTTTTTTTTAAATTCTATTTTTCCTAATAATTCACACAAAAATTCAAACATCTATTTCTACTCTAGGTTCTTTAACAGTCCTGCTGGAAAGCGGACGGGGGAGCAGGGCTTTTACATGCTCTGTACGCAGGTTCTTACCTTCCGTTTTTAAGATCCAACTCTTCCCTAGCAGGCACTCATCGGATTCACACTACTCTTTAGAAATGGCTACACTCTCCCCGGCAACGGCGCCAAAATGTGGGGCGATAAAAATGTGTCTTGTGAACTCCTAATTACCTCACATTAATTATCAACCCAGGGACGACTTTTTATTTCAAGAGTGTACTCTGTCTGAGGCAGCTATTTTCTTAAGAGTAATGTTTCGCAGTATAGTGCTTAAAACCCAAAAGTAAATGAATGCTTGAAAAAGAAATCTAATTGAAACAACAAGAAACTGAAAATGTCTTAAACTAACTCATTCATTCAAACAACCATCAATCGAGGATATAGTACCAATAGCTCATTCCTCTAGAAATTGATGCAAAAGGAATTAGAGTATGGATCATGGTTCTGGGAGCATAATAGCGTCTGCTGTGTCTCACGACAGCCTTGATCCTCCTCTCACACCAACGCAATAAATGTAAGAAAAAGGAAATGGCAGCAAGTAAAAATGAAATAACAAAAGGAAATAGAACAGCAGTAAATGAAACAGCAATTAAAAGAACTAAATCTCGCGAGTTAGAACTGAACTCTCATTCCGCAATCAAATAACAATCGGCAAAAGCAATTCCAATGATCTTTACTTTACGAGAAGATATTTACAAATGAATTATGGAATAGCAGTTATCATATATACAAAACACACTAATAGAACAGCAATCATATATACATTCAACACACTAAGATAGTAATCTGAGATGATAACTATGTTTCCAAATACAACATTACTTCCGGATCATAACTTCAAATAAATCTTATGATGGTAATGTTTAATACAAAAGCTCTGTAACAGAAATACCCAATTCAGATTGATACCATGCAATCAATTCTGGAAAAGACTTAATGATATAACGCAGAATCGCCACAAGGAATTCAGAAAGAACATTAATGAATTAATGATCACATAGTATTCATGCATCAGATTACTGAACAATAAAGATAGCAAACCACGCATAAAACAAAAGAAGATACTATACAGTAGTAGCAGCGTATTCCGCCATAGGCTGGGCCCTTAGCCGCCAGCGGATGCTGCGAGATCACTTCAGAATAAGAAGAATGAACAGCAATTCCCGATTCATTTATTAATCAGCCAATTGGAATCATTACAACAGCAAAAGCTACAGCATGAAGAATCCACCACCGTTGTCCATCATTTCTCTATCATTCTTCCATCATCACGTCTCCCCCCCATCTCCGATCTTGGGTTTCATTTAAATAAAGAAGATCAGAGCATGGATAATTACAATCATGATTTCTCTTACAAATTTAGGTTGATTCTAACCCATTGATCAACAAGAACAAGGCGGATTTAGGTTTGCAGCTAAGATTTGGAGGGCGGCCGCAACAGCAAATCTCAGAAAATCGTGCTCAAGGAACCCTGCGTTTCTCCCTGTACAAGCCGAATTTGGGCAAACTGTTTTTAAGAAGATACTTGGGCCCGTTCTGGACAAAACCCATGTTCCGGATTTTCCAAATTCGTCTTCATTTGCTCAGAATCTTAACCGCAAAATTGTCACTCCTTAAACCAGCGAATTTCTGAGTTGGCTGATTTAAAAATCAAATCTTCAATCTGGAAGTTACTTTGGAGGCTAAGAATGGCGAATGATGTTACAACCAACTTATTAGAACTATCATTGATAAATTAATGCATAATAATCAATTTATTAAAAATAAAATAGAATAAATAACATTCATCCATGAGAGCATAAATTATTTATAAAATGGATTTAAATGATAAATTATAATAAATGTCATGATGAAGAATGGTGGAAATGGGTGGAATAAACCTTCTCAAGTGAGAATAATCGTGTCATATTAACGACCCCACAACTGTCACCCAGAAAATTGCAGAAGCACCAAGGAAGCCATTTCAAGATGTGTTGCGTGCAAGCATATCAATCAACCTTCATGCTATTCAAACGGAGAGTTTGACGCGGCAAGACACCCTGGGACTGACTCCCCTCAAAATTGCACAAAGGCTGCATGTTGGGTGTGGAGCCTGGTTATCTTTTGTTTTCAAAGGTATTGCCACATTGGCCCCAGTTCAAAATGGGGCGGCAACGCCGCCCGTAAAATATTCGCTGCAAGGGGGATCCAGGGGGGCGGCTGCGACCTTTGGGGAGCCCCCCCCTGGTGGGGGGTTTCAGGGACAGCACCCCCGAAGCTAAAAATAGATGTAAAATTTCCTTGTAAAAGTATAGTAATTTCTAGTCAATCTGGGCCATTCATTAGGCGGAGATCTAACGGTAGAAGTTATGTTTAATTTAGGGTTTTTTGCCCTAGAAGGAAACCCCTCACTATATATGAGGGAATTGTATTGCGTCTATGTAGATTTGTATTCCGAGTGAGAAAGAGAGAGGAGATTGAGAGCAAAGAGGGTGTTACAATGGATCTGTTGTAGGTTGTATCTCTTCAGTTTGTTGGATAATATAAAAGGAAGGACTGGTTGTTTCTCCATGGACGTAGCCCAAACTGGGTGAACCACGTATATCTGTGTTTCTCTTGTTTTATGCATTTTTTGTGTTTATATTTTTGCAATATTTTATGTGTTCCATTGCTCCGTAATATATAATTTTCTAACATTGCAGACCTTTCCTGCTCTGCTAACTAAGAAAATTGCGCATATAGGCCAGACAGGCACCCAGTGCCCGTCCCTGTCTCCCCTAGAAATTGCACAGTTTTTCCAGCCAACCCACCAGCTGCTCACCTGGAAAACTGCACAGTTTTCATGAGCAAGCCCTCTACTACCCAGTAGTCCACTCAGCTTAGAAACTGTGTAGAGGTGATCAGCAGGCCAGCCTCCCAGCATCAACGTATTTTTCCTCTCTAGCAGCTCCCAGCAGATGACTGCCAATTCCCTCCAGGAATTATGCATTGTTTGCTACCAAGCTCCAGCAGCTGACTGCCGATTACCTCTAGGAATTGCGCATTTTTTGCTGCCAATGTCCCAGTAGCTAACTGCCAGTTCCCTCCAGGAATTATGCAGTTTTTGCTACCAAGGTACCAGCAGCTGACTGTCAGTTCCCTCCAGGAATTATGCAGTTTTTGCTACGAAGGTCCCAGCAACCAGCTGCCAGTTCCCTCTAGGAATGGCGCAGTTTTGGCTACCAGGATCCTGCTGTCTACTCCCTCCAAAAATTGCGCAAATTTCATCTACCCAGCCTTCCCGCAACCCGGACTGCTCCTCTCAAAAATTGTGCAATTTTCTCCTCCAGCTGAGCCACATCCCATGGAAAGTCACTGTCGATCTGACTTGCCCATCTCTATCACCAGTGAGTTCTATGCAGTTTTCACCAACAGTGTCTAGATCCTCCATCCCAGCTCGCAAATCGCAACCTTGTCTCCTCTCCTGGTCACCTTTATCTGAAATTATCATGCATCATGGTAGACCAAGAGGTTTATGGATTTGATGTCATCTCATCATGAGTGACTACATATACAAGTACACAAACAAACATGGCACGATGAAAGATGGGATGAACAAAGGGAGAACATGCAGAAGGACATGTTTGCCAATAGACGAACAAACGATGCATGCAAATAGAAGTGCTTGTGAATGGATGATCATGAAAATATGTGTTTGCAGGCAGATAGAAGAACGAACATGCGAGGATTTGTTTGCACACGGACGGACAGATGAACATGCACTTTTTACGAACAGATGAACCTGTCAAACATGCCAACATACAAGCAAGGAGCAGCATGCGGATGCAACATCAAGTGAACCCAACGACCATCGAAGACTCCGCGCACTTTTCCATGCGGAGGTGAAGCTGTGACACACCATGAGGACATCCATCACCTAGCAACACTATAGCTCGAGATGCACACTAGCAGTAGCACGAATGTACCAACATTGTCATGTGAAGTTTTGTCATGAGTCATGTTGTGCACATCTCTACTATGGGCCATACTTTCAATGAATGTAATGTAACGTGGAAGTCCAAGAGACCCACTTGTCATATGAAGAGTCATGTAAAGTCAAAAGGTCATGGATGTCAAACAGTCATGAAGGTAGTCGAACAGCCACAAGGGTTAGTTTCACCCTTGGCTATAAATACCCCCTCATTTGTACATGAAAAGGAATTTTCACCTCGGCTCCTCCCACATAGCTTTGAGAGTCTGTAATATTTTCTTTGAGGAGTAAGTAGTGGCTCCAACGCCCTTCCCATGGGGTTAGTGATGTATGGTGTAATGATGTGTCTTGGAAATTTCACTTAATTTAGAAGCCTGCTAACAGGCAAGCACGTTTTCGCACATGTATTGTAACTATTATAAGACTGATCTTGAACACTTGTAATGCATGTTTCTTTAACCTATGTTTATTAGTTGAACTCATTCATTTGTTGTAATACATATATATTAATAAAAATGTGTTGTATGAGCTATTAACATTGTACTGCCCGTGTTGGTTACCTCCCTGGACATCAAACAGACCTTCCACGTAAACTTGTTATAAAAACCGTCACACTCGTGCGGACTCCTCCGATGTTGTTGTACATGTTATCTTTCCTTGTGTTTTGTTATTGTCGCATCGGCGTCGACTACTCTTCCGAAAGTTGTGCACATCCTGTTGTGTTGTGTGTTCCTAACAGAGTTGGGGCTTCCTCCCATCCAACTTGGGACTCACTCCCACCCTCTCCCTCTACTGTAACATCCCTGGTGAAAATTCTATGTTAAAATATATAAATACCACGGATGATGGGAGATTTATTCCAAGCTGAATGGTGGGCAAGACATCCTAGTGTGTGTTCATTTGGTTGTTTATGGCTAAGGAAATTGGCAAAGGCAATGGTTATGGCATTAAAGAGGAAAAAAGGTATTTTGGCACATTTATGTATGAAAATAATGGAAATTAGGAAAGGAAGGTGAAATGTCACATTTTTCATGTGAGGAGGAAATTGAAGGAAAATAATGGAAAATGAAGAAAATAGAGGCCTCATTATTAAAAAGGATTATGAGGATCAGAGGGCAAGACTTGGTCAGTTTAGATTTGGATCTCTCTCATTATTCTCTCTCTCTCTCATACTCTTGGACACTTAGAGTTTTCTTGGAGCACTTTAGCATTGAAGCAAGAAAAGCAAAAAAGGCAAGAGGAAGCAAGGATCAAGTAGGAAAAGGCAGGATCAAGCGGCTACAACAAGCTTCATTGCAGGTATCAACTTGCATGTGTATTTTCCTTGCTAGATTTGGCATGCATGGGATTGCATGTGTATTTTCCTTGCTAGATTTGGCATGCATGGGATTGCATGTGTTTATTTTCTACCATGGCATGGGTTTTTCCAAGTGTGACAGTATTTTCAGCCTAGCCTTGCCATTTCCTGATAGCTTTGATGAGATGGGTTCTCTCATGTGTTTTGTGGGGGATGGCCGGATTGGATTCGAAGCTGAGTGGGGTGGATCTCCAAATTGACAAACACATGGTGGTAGTGGTCCCTGAACCAGACTGAGGATGCACGAAGCCACTGGCCTAGTAACCCCTGAACTGGACTGTGGGTTGCGGTAAAGCCAGATTGTGTGCCTCGGTGGGCCTAGGAATCCTTGCCGGTGAATGGCGGGATATACGGTAAAGCCAAGAGGTGGATTTTCTCTCCGTTGGGCCTAGTGATTCCAGGATGGAATGCACGGTAAAGCCTAGAGAGTATGTCTCAGTGTAGGGCCTAGTGATCCCTGGATCAGACTGCGGATGCACAGTAAATCCTGAGAGACTAGGAGGCACTCAAATTCCTCACGATGTAGGCAGAGAACTCCGGTGGCATCCACATTGATTAGTGTTTTTTTTATGTGTTCTATGAGTCCCACATTCATGCTTGGAATATGGCATAGGGGTGATTAGCTGAAGAGAGACTTGGCTCAGCTAATCTATGGTCGGGTGGAACGTGGTAGTCCCATCATCGGTTGGTTCATTGCATTATATGAAAAATTCATTCCTTTGATTTTCATGTGCAAATGTACTGATGTATATATGGATTTTGATGGCTGATATGTTTATTGTATTTCTATTCCTATTATGTTTTTTTTATATGCAAATTTACCCTGGAGGGTGTTACAAGTGGTATCAGAGCATGGTTCAAACACTTGGACTGGATGGGCTCTATCATAGGTGAAATGAAGAACAAAGGTTAAATTTTAGACATTTCTGTCATATCTGTTATAACTTTTATTTTGTGGCATATTAGAAGGTCAAATTTTTTCCATACTAAAGGTTAATCCCACTGATAATGTGGTAAAAATTTCAGATATTGGTTCATAATACTTTAGGAATTATGATCTAAGGAAGATGACCTTCCTGAATGCACCTTTAAACAGGTCACGTTGGCATTTCTGCAATAAATTTTCTTCTGTAGGCTTTCAGAAGCTAAAATTTTGTCCTTATTGATGTGACATACCAATTATTATGTGGTAGAAATTTCAGATGTTTGGTCGCAATATTTTAGGATATATGAGCAGAGGGAGTCGAGCCTTCTGAATGCTCCTAAAATCAGGTCTCAAATAGGTCACGTTGACATTTTTGTTATAACTTTTCTTCTGGGAACTCTCAGGAGCTGAAATTTTTTCCACAATGAGGGTAAATCCCACTGATATTGTGATAAAAATTTCAGACATTTATTCACTATATTTTAGGAGATATGACCAGTGGAAGTCGAGCTTTCTGGATACTCCTAGAATTGTGCACCAAATAGGATTGTGTTGGTATTTTTGTTATAACTTTTCATCTATGAAATCTCAAAAGCTGAAACTTGAACCATAGTGAGGGATAATTTTATTGATCATATGGTTTGGTTTCCATAACTTTTACTACTACATTTTAGGATATATGCATTGAATCATTCGCTATATTAGTTTGCATGCAAAGTGTTTGATGAAATGCTTAAATGGTTCAATGATTAATTGCATACAAACTGTTTGATAAAATGCCCCAATGATTATGTTGTTTATGGTTGGGGATATCATTGATGTGTAATAGTATTACTGTAGTGATATATGCTTACTTTTATCCAAATACTTTGCTATATTAGTTTGCATGTAAAGTGTTTAAAGAAATGCTTACATGCAAATGTAATAGTATAGTAGTTGTTTGAAGAAAATGTTATTTTTAAAATGAAATAGTATTGTAGTATGATAATATGGATGTCACTAATCTATTCTTATTTGCATGCAAATAATTTGAAGAGTTGCATGTAGGAAATTTGAAAGGTTGCATGCAAGGAATTTGAAAAGTTGCATGTAAGGAAATGGAAAAGTGGCATGTTTTTAGTAATTATGTTACAAGTGGAATAAGTGCAATTTTTTGACTTAGCCTCATACAAATGTATGAGAAATAAAAATCAATTTCTTTTCAAGTGTGGTTAAATTTAATAGAGATTTGGAGATCCCATTTTTGTAATTGGACATTAGAGATTGAACCATTATAGTAGCTTCCTCCTTTTACCTTAGTGTGGACCATGGATAGTAAGGGGGTATGCTTATAGGTTGTTAGTATTGGTGAAGGCTGATTTCAAATTAATAGACACGATGTCTTGATTTTTAGAGCATGTGAATGACTATGTATGAATTAGATGTCGCTTACATGTCGATTTCTTGATGCCTACTTACATCCTTGTATGTTAGGTTACATTTTTGAATATTTTGATTACATGTATCAATATTGTCGGTTGATTACAAGAATTGATCGCTTATGTTTGACTACATGCGTTTATGCGTAGGTGTAGTTGATTTCGCATTGCTTATGCGTATTGTTGGTTGCATGTGGTAATGTGTACAATGGAGCAATGGTTGTTGTTATGCATGTATGGTTGTGGATATGGTGACAGCTGCCTTAGAAACAAACAGAGAAAAGCTACTTATGTTTTTCCTTTATGAATTATAGATAGAGAGGAATAGAAAGACCAACCTCTGCCTTGCGCTAATCCTTTGATTCGATCCCTCTCTTCTTTGATAGTCCCCCAGCTACCTGCTCCCTTGCACGCCCAGTTTCACAAAGTACCTGTAAGATCACAGAAGCATAGCACTATACAAAGACATGGATCTATATTCATAAACAATTTAGGATCAGATGTAAATTGACCATACAAATGTAACAAGCATCAATGATACAAAAGCATGGAGGAAAACTCAAATAGCTTTTATTGATAAACAAGAAAAGATCCAGGAGGAGTTACAACCAGTTGTTCTGACCCAGCATCAACCTCCCAGCAAAGAAGCCCCTCTTCACCTCAAACAAAGCTTAGATCACCCAACAATCTGATGTTTGTCTCTAGAAACCAACAGAAATTCCTTACAATATGCAAAATTCCAGCCTCTGGATCTCTGGGATGAGGGATCCATATATAGATATCTGTAAGGGGGATGAGTCAGCTTGTGATTTGATTAGTGTCTTCTCTCTGATAGTTCTTTCTTCCACTTGGAGACTGAAGGCCTCTTACTCATCCTTGGTCGAATTCAGTGAAGCAAGTGTCACAGGAGAAGATTCTGGAAGCTTCCATTGCCTCTCCACCTCGCGGAATGACACTGCCATTTGTCATTTCTCGCCCATCACACCCTACAGAAGGGACTTTTGAAATGCAATGCACCCTCACAGTGTATTTAGGTGAGATGCAACGCACTTAGCCAGTGGAGCAGCTGCAATGATCCTGTTTTGACCAATTATGAGCAGTTTCTCATGGAGAACTTCTGGGAGAAGCTGTAATCTGTTGACCTTGTTCCTTTAGGGGTTAGAAAAACACTTTTAGGGACTTAGGAGCCCTTGATTTATGGACATTTCATGCTTGGGGTTGCAGGGTCCAAAAATGTCTATAACAGTTATGGTTGCGATACTCAGGTATGAGATGACATATTTGTGATGTGGTGTCGTACTAATTTAAACTGATCATACATATGTGATTATTATGCATGAACGACATATGCTTATGAGCCTGTAATATGAACATGTTAGTTAGTTACTATTATGGATATCATGATTTATGTTGACATGTTGTAAAGTTATATCTCGCTAACTAGATTGATTATGCAGAAAAGATAGCCTCCCCTGAGGTACACTAAGGTGTGAATTTGCTTATGTATTATACTTGGTGTTTCATAGTTGATTATGTCGTTTATTTGGTATTTGATTGTTTGGTGCCTATTATGTTGTCTAATTGATTTATATAACATGGTATGTTTGCAAGTGGTTGAATGATTGATGAATTGCTTAATATGAGTATGTGTTCAAATGATCTTGTTTTAAGATGATTTTACTAAAATATATGTTTTTAGATAGTTGATATGTACTTGAGTATAGTAGGTGATAGTTGTAGTATTATGACCGATGACTATGAGTTGACTATGGATTATGACTTGATTGTTAGTCTTGGTAACAATTGATTTCAAATTAATAGATATGATTGTCTTGATATTTGGAACATGTGGTTGACATGTGTGTTCAGTTGCAAGCAGCGTACTTGGCACAATTAGATGAGGTAACTGGTGTATTATTATGCTTAATTATACATTGACAGTTATGTGTTTATATAAGTATGATGCAAGGAGTTGCATGGAAGGAGAGACTGCCATAAAATCTTGAAGAAGACTTAGGTTGAACTTTCCCTGGGAACCATGGGAATTATGTCATGGTGTTTGTTGTATGTCTAGTGTATGGCCATACCACTTTGTTTATAGAGTCATGTTATTATTGGTTTTTATGGTATTCTTCTTGTTTGTTTCTTGTCTTGCCTTTTATTGTTTTGAGTCTTGGGAATTGGTTGGGAAAGAGGAAAGTTGATGGATCTCGAGGAGAGATGTGTGGTACCCAAGAGGTGATGTAAGACTCAGATGGAGCTTGGTGTATGAGTAAGCGCAGCGGAAGGTAAGACTATGACAGTCGGTTGGACTGGTTGGGTCCATTGTGGTAAATGGACAGAAGTAGTGCAGACATGAGAAAGGTAACTAGAAAAGGTAAAGTAAATGGATCAGAGGTGTCATATGCTTTGGCTATGTTGGGAACTATTTCTCTCAATTCCTGTGCATAAATAAGGAATTTCTCTTAACCTAGACCTTATGTTATCTGGTAATTATTTTTTGATCATGATTATGTTGAAGTTTATATATGTATACATGTATGAATGTATGTCGTTGTTTGATAGGATCATGATTGTTTTATGCTAACGTTTATATATGTATGTATGTATCCATGTATCTATGTTACTGTCTGACAAGGTTTTCAGGGATCATTCTTGTGGAGGAATGATTGCTTATGCAGGAGAATGACATGAAGAGGTTCCTAGTCTTACGAGGAATCAATTAGGAAGAGTAGTCACGACAAATATACGAGGTCAGTATCATGTGGATATGAATTGATATTGTATACTTGTATTATGCCTATGTTTATGTTATGACAGGTAATGTTGAAGGATACATCAACCAAGTGAAAGAAGTGTGGTTTGCGACATGCTAGGGACAAGCATGGGTAAGACACTGGAAGCAAGGTTTCTTGGTAAGGACAGTATGGTTTTGGATGTGTGGTACTACTGTTGTGCATATACTGTATATGTTGTACATGTTTCATATATGATGTGTGCACATGTGGTGTTGTGTATATATAGTGTGTGTACATGTTGTTTATGCAGTGTTATGTACAGGATGGTACAGATAGTGTTGTATGAATGTTACATATTCAATACTGGGTTTAAATGGTGCTATGTACATGTTGGATATGCGGTATTGTGTATATATTGTACTGTGTGCATGATGGATATGCGGTGTTGTGTGCATATGGTGCTATGCGCATGTTGGATATGCAATTCTATGTATAAATGATGCTATATATGTGTTGGATGTGCAATGCTATGTACAAGTGGTGTTGCGTGCATGTGGTACATTGGTACTATGTACATATGGTGTGGTGTGCATGATTGTACAAGTGGTGTCGTGTGCGTGTGGTGCTGTGTACATATTGTACAAGTGGTGTTGTGTGCATGTGGTGCTAGGTACATGTTGTGCATGTGGCGTTGTGTACATGTGGTGTCGCGTACATGTCGTGCATGTGGTACTGTGTACATGTGGTATTGTGTACACATTTTATAGTGGTGTAGTGTACATGTGGCGTTGTGTACACGTTGTGCAAGTGGTGCCATGTACATGTGATGTTGTACACACCTTGTGCAGGGGGTGCAGTGTACCGGTGGTACTATTGTATGTCAGGTGTAGGTGCATGTATTTCATGGTGTTGTTTGTTAGGTGTGGTTGTATGTGTGTGATGCACAAAATGCGTATGTGCAACTGGTAGAGGAGAATGAATTGGGTGTTTGGTAGGTGTGGCAACTGATCCAGTGTCTATACAAAAGAACAAAGGAAGAAATAAGGATCGATGAAGGATAGGTATCGGTATTTTAATTCAATTTTATTATTCATGAGATTTATGATTATGGTATATGATGATTATATGTGATATATGATTTTGGTTTATGATGATTACATGTGATTTATGATTTTGATCTATGATGGTTGTGTTTTGAGCTAACCTGATGTGATATTTTTATACATGTTGATTTGGTCAAAGATGCTAGTTTGACTTCTTGTGTACCTTATTGACGAACTACCAATGAGGTATGATTTTAATTTATTTCACTTTATTTTGAATCTAATGGAAGTTCTGTTCTTGGTACAGGAAGAATGAACATGCCCAGTTGGGTGGTTGAAATCGACTACAAGAATTAGCAGCAGCAACGAAAGAAATTAGAACATGCAGCAGTATGTTGGTAAAACACTTCAAGAGTAGGGCCATTGTGGGGCACTGGTGCCCAATAGTGTCCATTGATTTCCATGAGCATGCTATGACCGGTATGGTACTTTTGAGGTAGGTATATGCCTTGGTCTTTGAATCTTCTGATGCAAGGAAACCTTGCCAAGGGATGGACTACCCAGGATGGGGGTGGAACTTGGAAGGTGAGTGATTGCACGGAAGAGGTGACCGGATGCCCGAGGGACTGTGTAGCAGAGAAGGGAAGGTCATGGATGGATTTGTTTTGGTCATTATCATTGCCAGATGGAATCAGATGTACATTGGGAGTGCGCCCCAGAACGATGAACCGGTAACTATTCGCTGAGAGGACAAGTGGCGCAGGATTATAGAGCTGGACATTGGATGCAGATTTGAATTTGCAGTGGATTTTGGACTTCCTGGAAAGGAGGTGGTTCCTAGTATTATTTTGAGGGTGGAGGTGTGAGCCTCTAGATTCCCTTGTTGTGGATGTAGGCATCATATTATTTTATTTTTTGGTTGAGCAAATGTGCATATGTGAATATGTGTATATGTGGTTATTGTAAATACCATAATGAGCTGTGTTATAAAGCTCCATTATGTGGTATGTTGTCATGTTATCATGATGTTTTAATTTTGAGTGGATCTTTCATTGTAAATACTGCAACGAGTTTTGTTATAAAGCTTCATGGGTAGTACGTTTTGTTTTCAAAAGTCTTTTGGTTATAGGTGTCATTGAACACTGAGGATGGTGTTCCCCCAAGGGGGAGGGTTGTGTAACAGCCTTGGTGAAAATTCCATGTTAAAATATATAAATACCACGGATGATGGGACACGTATTCCAAGTTGAATGGTGGGCAAGACATCCTAGTGTGTGTTCATTTGGTTGTTTATGGCCAAGGAAACTAGCAAAGGCAATGGCTAAGGAATTAAAGACGAAAAAAGGTATTTTGGCACATTTATTTATGAAAATAATGGAAATTAGGAGAAAAGGAAGGTGAAAGGTCACATTTTGCATGTGAGGAGGAAATTGAAGGAAAATAATGGAAAATGAAGAAAATAAAGGCCTCATTAATAAAAATGCTTATGAGGATCAGTGGGCAAGACTTGGTCAGTTTAGATTTGGAGCTCTCTCATTATTCTCTCTCTCTCTCATACTCTTGGACACTTAGAGTTTTCTTGGAGCACTTTGGCATTGGAGCAAGAAAAGCAAAGAAGGCAAGAGGAAGCAAGGATCAAGTAGGGAAAGGCAGGATCAAGTGGCTACAACAAGCTTCATTGCAGGTATCAACTTGCATGTGTATTTTCCTTGCTAGATTTGGCATGCATGGGATTGCATGTGTATTTTCCTTGCTAGATTTGGCATGCATGGGATTGCATGCATTTATTTTCTACCATGGCATGGGTTTTTCCAGGTGTGACATTATTTTCAGCCTAGCCTTGCCATTTCCTGATAACTTTGATGAGATGGTTTCTCTCATGCGTTTTGTGGGGGATGGCCAGATTGGATTTGAAGTTGAGTGGGGTGGATCTCCAAATTGACAAACACATGGTGGTAGTGGTCCCTGAACCAGACTAAGGATGCCCAAAGCCACTGGCCTAGTAACCCCTGAACCAGACTATGGGTTGCGATAAAGCCAGATTGTGTGCCTTGGTGGGCCTAGGAATCCTTGTCGGTGAATGGCAGGATATATGGTAAAGCCAAGAGGTGGATTTTCTCTTCGTTGGGCCTAGTGATTCCGGGATGGAATGCATGGTAAATCCTAGATAGTATGTCTCAGTGTAGCACCTAGTGATCCCTAGATCAGACTACAGATGCACAGTAAAGCCTAAGAGACTACGAGGCACTCAAATTCCTCACGATGTAGGTGGAGAACTCTGGTGGCATCCACATAGATTAGTGTTTTTTTGATGTGTTCTATGAGTCCCACATTCATGCTTGGAATATGGCACGGGAGTGATTGGCTGAAGAGAGACTTGGCTCAGCCAATCTATGGTCAGGTGGAACGTGGTAGTCCCATCACCGGTTGGTTCATTGTATTATATGAAAAATTCATTCCTTTGATCTTCATGTGCAAATGTACTGATGTATATATGGATTTTGATGGCTGATATGTTTATTGTATTTCTGTTCCTATCATGTTTTTTTTATATGCAAATTTACCCTTGAGGGTGTTACATCTACAGTACAAGAACCATTGACACAAGTAACACTAGCAATCACCAGGCATGTGAACCTCACTACTCAAAGACAAAACAAACCACTCTCCTGTGCTGACAAGCAAAAGTTGAGGCAAATATTTAAGATAATGGCAACTGAGCCATCATACCAGATGGGACTCCCACACCAAACAGTGTGAGTTCTAGTTGGGAATTCATACTAAGGTGATCCCCTAAATTTTGGTGGGTCCAACGCTGTCAACATCCCCCAAAAGAATTGCTTTGACTGTCACCACTTGCATTACAACTCCAACGCTGGGAAGTTTTTCGTATCCATTCATATTTTCAGCTCTCAATGTCATGCCTTGTTAACCCACCATATTACAATCATATTTATCCTTCATCTTGATTCCCCAAATCAAAATTTTGGGCAGTTGGTGCTTCTTTCCTGCCTACTTCAACACCCATCTTCTAGGATCGAAGAAGTACCTTGGGTGCTCCCCCCCTTACGATACATCCTCAGGTGGCATAATGGGAATCATTATCGCCCATCGATGTCATTGATCTCCCTGACATTCGACACCAACATAAGTTTTTCTTGTCAGGGTTGTATCATACATTGTTACCATCGCAGTTCTCTCATTTAGTTGAAGACCCATGGATCGCTTAGCACCTCATTCAACAATGCTTATATTTTAAAGTATGGGAGATACCTAGAGTTAAAGGCCCATGCATCCATGAGCACCTCACTTAACAATACTTCACTTTTAATGCATGGGTCCACATGTTCAATCTACTTGTCAGAAGCGCCCTTGAGGGAATAAGAATTTATCATCATCATCCATCAACATACTACCCACCGCCACGCTGACTTGATAGGAATATTTCTTGTATGATTGTAATAGTTAGTCACTAGTCATCATAATGAGCATGAGACATGCCCGCCTCGTATAGACACTTTTTTATCAGCATTCCTTCAGAGAATGGTTATCTTTCATCCTCAGTCAATGTTTTTCCCTACTCATCTCCACAACAAGTTATTTTATCTCTCAAAAATTTTACCAAACTCTTAGATGGAACAAAAAAACGTGATGTATTTTGGTTATATGTTTGCTCCTAACCTCATACATCAGGGGGGAACAGTGTTAGGTCCCTATAATACTAACGTATTCCCTCATTTTTATTGTCAGTGTACCCCCTTATTATATTTTTGAGCCCCATGTAGTCCCCATATTATTATTATTGTGCCCCATATTGTTATTGTTGTGTCGTTACATTATTATTTGTATGTCGGCTCTGATTATATTGTGACCCCTTAGACCCCTATATATAGAAAGGAGGTCTTGTCCTTTGTATCATCCAAGAATTGTTCATTTATGTAATGAAAAGTAGGTTTCCCCCTCGAAGAGTCTGATTCTGAATTCGTTGATCTATCTTTTCTTCTTTTTTGTGATCTATTTACATAACAATTGGTATCAGAGCTTTAGATTCTATGGTTTCACTGATCCAAACAGGTCATCATGGCATTTTCGCTATAACTTTTTTTTCTATGAAGTTTCAGAAGCTGAAATAAAAACCCATTTGAGATGAAATCATGTTGACCCTTGGTTCTGAATTTTAGATATCGTCTCGCTATATTTTCATAGATATGATCCAAGGAAGTGAGGATTTTTGCAGGATCCCGAATTACATCCCAAACAAGTGACCTTGGGAAAATCGTCATAACTTTCTTTATGAGTATCAGATTGAAATTTTGTAAAAAGGTACAGAAATAGTAAGGAATATAGTTTATGTTATATCGTGTTTAAGTTCGAAGGTTGAAAAATTCACACGTGGCACTTCGTACAAATTCGCTCTACTGAACCAGTCTATAAGCAGGTCATCTTGGGATATTTGGCCTAATGCTTTATTGAATACTCTAATATTGATCAGACCTATGGGGTTGGAAAGAGGAATCATAGGGCTACCACAGGACAGAATTTGAGACCTTGGGGATCCGAAATTACAGAGATACATCAGATTCAATATCGAGATCCTATGAAGAAAAAAATGGTGTGTAGTCTTTTTAAAAATCTGCATAAGTTTGGTTTGAAAAAATAGTTTGAAGTGATTCAAAGGGAATATTGAAGAATAATTATCATTAATTGATTCCTCGAAGAAAGAAAATGGAAACACCTAGTAAGTAACCTACAAGCTCCACTCTGACACGTGAAGAAGAGGAAGAAATGCAACATGATATATCAAAATTGCAAGACCAAATGCAACAAATTTCACTCTCACAAAAAGTAACAAAAAATGAATTGGAAGCCATGATGAATGTTAAGATAGATGGTATAAAAAGGGACATGGTAGTTTTGAATGATGGTTTAAAATTAGACATGGAAGCAATGATGAATGTCAAGATAGAAGGATTGAAAGAAGGCTTGGCAAAGTTGCTAGAAGAAAGGTGTCCCATTGGTGATAAGGAAATCCATGAAAATCATGATGAAGACAAAATAAATATCAATCAAGGTTTTAGAGACTCCCATGTGGGGTTTAAGAACCACCACATTCCAAAACTAGATAAGAGGAATTTTGATGGCGAGGATCTAGTAACTTGGATTGTACAAATGGAGCAATATTTTGATCTACATGAGGTGCAACCCTCAAAAAAGGTACGCATTGCATCTTTATATTTAGAACCCAATCAGTTTGTAGGGTATAGATGTCTTTGTCCTCGTAAACTAGTTATCACCTGGTCAATTTTTATAGAGGAAATGATAACACATTATGAATATACAAAGAGCAACACCTTCTTTACCCAATTGATAAATCTCAAACAAAAGGGTGCAATGGTGGAGCACATTGAAGACTTCAAAAAATTGAATATTAGGGTAGCTGATATTCCAGAGGAGCGTAAGATTGATGTATTCATAGGGACTTTAAAAGATAACATCCAACATGAGGTTTTCCTTTGGGAACCTGATTCATTGGAGAAGGCATTCAGGGTGGCAAGAAAAGTTGAAAAGCAAAATTATGGCAACAAGGAAGTCTAGCACTTACAACTATAAAGATGGAAGTGTTGCTAGTCCTACTCCTCCACAACCTACAAGTTTGACACCACAAAATTGGAGGAAAAAAGAGAAAAGGTGCTTTGTTACAATTGTGATAAAATACACTAAAGGTAATAAGTGTGTTGAGAAGAAATTAGTCTACATATATTGTGAAGAAGAGGAAGAAAAGGAGCAAGAAACATCAAAGTAGGAGGATATACGACAGGAACCAACCTTAGAGAAAGAAGAAATTAATCCGACCATATATTGTAATGAATTGGCAGCAATTACCACTCCTTAAACTCTTAAGATAGAAGGGCATATCAAGAAGAAAAAGGTCATAGTTTTGAATGATTCAGGTAGTACCCATAATTTTATTCATTGTAAGATAGCCAAGGAATTAAATTTCTTCCTATATCCAGCACCAGAGTGTTAAGTGATGATTGAAAATGGAGGAACCTTAAATTTCTCCGGAAAGTGCCATAATATCAAGCTATCCATGGGAGAATACGTATTGAATAGTTCAATGCTTTCCATTCCAATGGCAAGTGTTGATGTTGTACTAGGAGTCCAATGGTTACAATCTTTTGGTACAATAGCTTTTAATTTTCAAGAACTTTTCTTGAATATTTTTTCGGAAGGAAAGGATGTTGAATTAAGATGTATCATAGGGAAACCATGAAAGATAATTACCTCTAATGGCATGATCAAGCTTCTAAATAAATAACATCGAGGCTTAATTGCACAATTATGTTCACTAGAGGTTCAAACAACGAAATCATCTATTTCTCCAGATCTCCAAAAAGTCTTGGACAATCATTCCAAGGTATTTGAGACTCCCAAAGGCCTCCCACATCTTCGTGATCATGATCATGCTATTCATTTGATTGCAATAAGTGTTCCTCTAAACATCAAGCCTTAGATATCCCTATGCCAAAAAGAGTGAAATTGAACAACATATGGTTGCAGAAATACTAGAGGCTGGTATAATTCAACCTAGTCAAAGTTCTTTCTCTGCTCCAGTAGTATTGGTGCACAAGAAGGATGGATCATGGCACATGTGTTCGGATTATAGGGAGCTCAACAAGCTCACTATTAAAGATAAATTTCCCATTCCCATCATTGATGAATTATTGGATGAATTACATGGAGCATTTTATTTCACCAAGTTGGATCTTCGTTCAGGATATCATCAAATAAGAATGAAGACCGAAGACATTCCAAAAACAACATTTAGAACTCATGAAGGTCATTATGACTTTTTGGTCATGCCTTTGGCCTTACCAATGCACCTTCTACATTTCAAGGTTTGATGAATTCCATTTTCAAACCCTTTCTTAGACAATTTGTGTTAGTATTTTTTGATGATATATTAATCTACAACAATTCTTTGAATGATGTTCAACATGTTGACAGGGTGCTCAAACTATTGGAGGAGAAATAATTATATGAAAAAACATCCAAATGTTTCTTTGGAGTACATAAGGTGGAATATCTGGTTCATATTGTATCTCATGAGGGTGTTAAGTTAGACCCTAACAAAATTAAAGCCATTAAGGAATGGAAAATCCCCACATCCATAAAGTATATACAATGATTTCTCAGTTTGACAGGGTATTATCGCAGGTTTGTTAAGAATTATGGGAGAATATCTGCACCTCTAACAACATTATTGAAGAAAGATGCATTTTCTTGGACTCCAAAAGCAACTAATGCCTTTGAACATCTTAAAGAGGCAATGTGGCAAGAACCAGACTTCACAAAGACATTTATTGTGGAGTGTTATGCCTCAGGAAATGGAATTGGTGTTGCCTTAATTCAAGAAGGAAGACCCATTGCTTTTGAAAGTCGTCCAATTAAAGGAAAGTATTTACACAAAGTTATTTATGAGAAGGAAATGTTGGCAATACTACATGCACTTAAGAAATGGTGACCTTACCTAATAGAAAGACACTTCAAGGTAAAAACAAATCATGATAGTCTTAAATACTTTTTAGAACAAAGATTATCTTCTGAAGAGTAGCAAAAATGGGTCACAAAGATGTTGGGTTATGACTTTGAAATCATCTACAAAAAAGGGAAGAAAAATGTTGTTGCATATGCACTCTCAAGAAAGTATGAGGATGTGGAAGCATTTATTTGTGCCATTTCTATTATCCAACCAGATTGGATAACCAAATCAAGGGATGAATGGAAGAATGACGAAGAAGTGTGGGCACTCATTCAAACGTTACAACAAGATCCCAGTACATCTGATACATTTAGCTAGAAAAATGATTCATTATGGTACAAAGATCAATTATACCTTTGTAAGAATTCCCAACTCAAACAAAATATTCTTCTGGAATTGCACACCTCTCCCTTAGGAGGGCACTCAAGATTTTAAAAACTTACCACATGGTTAATAAGGAATTTTTTTGGGATGGACTTAAATCTGATATTCAAACATTTGTGGCGAAATGTATGGTTTGCCAACAAAATAAAGTTGAGACAATTAGGACTTGGGGTCTGTTACAACATTTATCCATTCCAAGTCAACATTGGGAAGAGGTTTCAATGGATTTTATCACTGGTTTACCGAAGTCCGAAGGAAATAACGCCATCATGGTGGTAGTTGATAGACTTACCAAGTATGCACACTTTTGTGCATTATCACATCCATTTAAAGCAAATACAGTTTCTACTGCATTTATGCAAACGATTCAAAAGCTACATGAAAACCCAAAGATTATTGTAAGTGACAGAGATCCCATTTTCACTGGAAATTTTTGGACATAAATATTTTCTTGTCTAGGTACTCAATTAACTCATAGCTCATATATCATCCTCAATCTGATGGGAAAACTGAGATTGTGAACAAATGTTTGGAAGGATGTCTCAATTTATTTTTATCCAATAAATAGACACAATGGGTCAAGTGGTTACCTCTGGCAGAATTGCGATATAATACTTCCTTCCAAACTATAGAAAAAATAACCCCATTGATGGCACCTTAGGGATATCATCCACCATCTATCACATCATGTTTAAGAGAAAATTCTAAGGTTCAAGCAGTGGAAGATCACATCGAACATCAACAACAAGTTCTCCTACTCTTAAAGGACAACCTCACTTTGGCACAGAATAGAATGAAATAACAGGGAGATCAACATCGCATCAAAAGAAGTTTTGATGTAGGCAACTGAGTATTTTTATGGCTACAACCATACAAACAAATGTCCCTCAAGCAAGCTAAGAAGGGTAATAAATTATCACCAAAGTATTATGGTCTTTACAAGGTCTTGAAAAAAATTGGTACTATGGAATACAAATTGGAGCTTCCTACATCTTCTCAAGTGCACCTAGTTTTCCATGTTTCATGCTTAAAGAAGGTTATAGGTGATAAGCTCCCAGTTCAAACAATATTGCCAGAACTTAATGAGGAAGGAAAAATAATATTGGAACCTGAAGTATTCACGGAAGCAAGAGCTAGATAGCTACGAAATCGATCAATTTCAAAGTATCTCATCAAGTGGAAGAACTTACCCATTGAAGATTCCACATGGAAGGATGAGAATTTTATACAGAAGCGTCCAAAACTACTCAAGCATTGAGGACAACACTTTTTTGAAGGAGAGGGACATGTTAGATCCCTATAATACTAGTGTATTCCCTCATTTTTATTGTCATTGTACCCCCTTATTGTATTGTTGTGCCCCATGTAGTCCCCATATTGTTATTATTGTGCCCCATATTGTTATTGTTGTGTTGTTACATTATTATTTTTATGTCAACTCTGATTATATTGTGACCTCTTAGACCCCTATATATAGAAAGGAGGCCTTTTCATTTGTGTCATCCAAGAACTATTCATCTATGTAATGAAAAGGAGGTTTCCCCCTTGAAGAGGTTGATTCTGAAGTCGTTGATATATATTTTCTTCTATTTAGTGAGTTGGTTGCATAAAAAATTGTTAACATAGAAAAATCACACACATTTCTACAATCCAGATGATACACAAAGTCATCTAGTAAAACATACAGGTGAAGACTTTCGAGTTGAAAACATCATGAAATACAAAAATTTTAAAAATTCCAAAGGTTTCATTTATAAAGTCTACCCGTGAAACTCATCGAGAGGCAAAAATTAGCGACCACGCAGTTGAACAAAAGTTTGAGTCAGCAGTTCAAGAGCACTTCACACACTTGGAAGATGGGATTCCCTGACATGTACCAGTCAAGGACAATTGATTTCAAGTCGACCTGGAGATATGCAGCCCCCAAGGGATCCTCTTGTCCTACTCATAAGTCATTTTCTCATTAATTAACCAAGAGAGGGAAGAGGAATTCAAAATTCTATATAAATAGGACATTGGAGAACCAAAAACAAGGAGAAGTAGAGCATTGTTATGCTAGGAAAATTTCTCCTCAACAATCCAGAATTCTAGTGGGAAGAAGAATTCATCATTGAGAGAGTCTTCACACTTCTTTAAGAGAGAGAATAAGCTTGCAAGGTTGAGGAAAGGGACCTCCTTGTTAAGGATTTTTTAGCACCATCACTCAAAAAATTCTCTCCAAGTTCTTTATCATTCATCTATTGTATCTCTTCTACATTCACCAGTGAATAAAGGGAACCCTTTTCCATTACTTTATTGATGTGTTTGCTTCATCAAGCCTTGTTTATATGTTTATTTCTTAGTTTAGTTTATGTTTATGTATGCATTGTTCTCACTATTTTTGGTGCTTTCTACCCAATTTTTTCCACTAACAACAACCAATTCTTTGTAGGGAAAAAAAACTGCAAAGAAGGTGTCTTTATTACTCCATATAAATAAACACACTACCACACCCTAGATTGTTGATATTGTACTCTTGCGAGCCCCTGTGAGACATGTTGAGTATGTGTTACATTCTTTGCATGACTATACTCATGTGTTGTATGTTGCGTTGGGCACAACAGGGGAGAATCCCCCCAATCCCTACATTGCGGTTTCAGGCTAATTCCCTTGAAATAAAAAAAAATTAGGTAGGCTTTTGTGTTCACTTTTAGTGGTTTTAAGCACATGGTTTTTGCTAAATGTGGTTTTTTGGTGCATGGTGGTTTTTCCCATATTTTCATAGTTTTGGTTAAGGAACTATGGTTTCATTCTAAACTAGGATAAATGGACTAGTGGTTCATGGATTCTGCAGGATATATATTGTATTGCAATACTGGAAAAAAAATATATTGAAAAATCTTGTTAGTTTTCTAGGTTTGGGTTTCTAGGATAAAATATCTGTGTGTTTGGCATTGCATATTTTTTGTTTTATTAAGAATTTATTTGAAATGATTAATTTACATGGTTAAAACCTATAAACATGTCCTAAATAAAAAAATTCCAATGTGTTGGTGAGTGAGTCTGGACCCAAGTTTCAATAGTGAAGCTAGGCAAAGGAACACAAATAATGTGCCTAAATAATAAACCCTATGTCACTTGGTGAGGTTGATTATAGGAAGCTATGTGAGGAAGGTATTAGTGTTAGTTGACATGGGGAAAGAGAAATATAGGGGTTTCACTATGATAAAAAATCAATCCAAACTCATCCTATGGTTGCCATATAATTATTTTAAGGCTTAATAGAACAAGGAAAGAGTGTGACTAGCTAGTTGGGGTGTTAATCTCTTCCACATCCATTGAGGGAATTTGTTGGTGCCAAATTAAGGTTTTCATGTTTCTTTCTGATTTCATGGGGGGCATGAAAATCTAAGTTTCAATGGGAAAAACAAGGTAGTGCAACCTTTGGGGTTGGTAAAGTTTCCTTTATAGATTAATTGATGGAGAAAAGAGGTGAAACTAGTAGATATAACATAAGACAGAGAGAGAGAGAGGAAAGGATAGGCCACTGATTTAGATGGTTGATTAAATTCACAAAAGAAACAAATAAAAAGAAAATAAATAGTTGAGTATGAATTATTTTATCATACCTAAGTTGATCTAGCTGAAACCTAGTGTCAACGAGGATTGAGGAAGTGCTCTCTACAATATGTGCTCTCAATATCATAAGAGGAAGATAACACTATGAAATGTGAAGATAAAGAGAAATATGTTTCCTTTTTAAAGTGCTTCTTAATTCTAAATGTGAAAAATCAAACATTGAATTCATTTCTACAGTTTAAATCCACTAATGACCAAGATACTGATACACTAGATAAATTTAAGACTTAGTACGCTATGGAAAAAGAGGCTAAAAGAGATTGGAAATATTTCTAGGCTAAGCATCACCAAAGCAATGTATTATTGAGATAATGAATAGTTGGGTAATATATTGTTGGCATGTTCATTATTGTAGTAATATACATTAAGATAGATAAGCATGAAGAGAAAGTGCTAAGTCAATTTTGTGAGTCGACGTTTGACTCACCAACACTGGATCATTGTATTCTTGAGATAATGATGAATGAAGAAATATGGCACTTGAAAAGGGATATTTTATAAGTCATTAAGTCAATTTGAATCCCTTTGTAGAGCTATATTGCTTCCCAAGTAATTAGGGGATGATACAATGCTTGAAAAAACAAACCCAAGGGAGAAAAAAATGAATTTGTCATTCGTTGATTGTTGTGTCATTGGGTTAATGAGGACTACAACACTATATCATTGGACTAGTCATCAATAGGGAAATATAGTGTTGGAAAAAAAAGAGTACGCGAGACCAATTTTAAGATTTAAGTCACCTTTTATGAGTGTTATGTCATTGAGATAATGGCAAGTGGGGCATTGTGTTACTAGGGTAACCATCTTCCCAATTTTGTATCATTACACGTGGCATCATCTATCCCTATATCATTGGAGACAACATTTGTTATCACCTAAAAAATGATCACCTATCCATTTCTAACTAGGTGGATCGAAATACACCATGTAAGATTAATTTTACCATAGTAAAATCACTTTCACCGTAGAAAATAATTTAGTAAACCATTTATATCAAATTATTTATGTTTAAAATCAAAAAACCCCATGAGAATAATTGAATAACTGATTATTTATTTAATTTTCTCTAGAAATAATTATTAAATCATTGTTTGATAATTGTTTCTTAACACATTTGACTAAATCACCTAAATCATTTGTTTTTATGAAGGCTAAGCCTCCCAAAAGAAACCTTAGCAAAGTAGAATTTATTGCCCTTAAAGACCTAAGGGATAACCCTGACATTGTCATCCTTAAAGCTGACAAAGGTGGGGCCATTATCATTTTGGATAAGTCAAACTATATCAACAAAATGATTTTCCATCTTTCTAATAGTGGTAGTTACATCAAGCTTAATAAGAATCCCATTAAGTATGTTACTAAAGAAGTAGCAACCGCCATTAAATAAAATATTTCTCTTCATCCTCTCTCTAAAAATCTTATTGAAAGAAATCCCCTCGCCCCAAGAATTTATGGCCTCCTAAAATGTAACACCCTCCTCCCACATCTACCCAAGCAACCGGCCAATCAGGGTAAACATGAAACAAGAGTCGACTATGACATGATTAGACCTCCTAAGTCACGTTAAGGAAGTGGAACCGACAAAAACACACCATACGAACATTCAACATCAGCTACAAGACCCTAAAGAACCAATCTAATATTTTAGACAACTTGCCCTTGGTCCCACTAAACTTTTAGACAACTTAAGCCTCAGTTTCTCTCATGTTATAGGCAAGACAACATTTAGAAACCCAAAGTCACTCTCACGGGCTTGTCTGCTAGTGACCAGAGACTAAATTTATCAGTTTTATGCCAACGACCCTGAGATTTGAGCAACCGTTTCAGGCCCAGAGCCTAGGTCACTTCCCAGAATTTAACCATCTCTTCATAATTAAAATAACATGGAAATGATAGTATTAAATCAAATACTTGTTTAATACCTTGACTGGACCCCTACTAGCCATGATAGGAATTTCGTCAAACATATCACGAATATGTAATCTACAGGTGTAAATAACAGTTCTGAGCATAGGGGTCTCATACTTAGCTGAGAATCATTAAGAACCATTTATGCCTCAATACATCAACTTCCATTCAACTTGTCATCTCTATATGACACAATCTTCCTAGGAATACCATGGAACCTCACTATCTCCCTGATGAAGATCTGAGCTACCTCATTAGCTAAATTCGTAGACTTCACTGGAATGAAGTGTGTTACCTTATTATTAAAGTTGGCAACTAGGGCCAAAATCCATGTGGGTCATCTTATTAATGGTAGCTGATATTTTTCTTGGATCCCTCTCATTGAGAGGTGTAGGATTGATCTAAAGATATCCGATTCTGACAAGTATTCATGGAGATATGAATTTATTAGTGTTATGGGACAATTCGTTAAAGGTCATCCAGCAACCAAATAAATCCACTTGTGCTCAATGTTTTAGTATAAATAGGGGTGGCCTTCAAGTCATTTCACACACTCACTCTTGTGATCTCTCTTCATTTTGTTTTGGGTTTGATGAAGATGAGATCTAGAAGGAGTGCTCTAGGTGATACGCTGCCCTAATAGAAGATGCCCTAGAAGCTGTCATGGACAAGGCTCTACGCTGCCCTGATGGAGAAGTCTCATATGCAGCAAGAAGAAGGCTCACGCAGTCAGGGAGGAAGGTCTCATAACACAGTCCAAGGAGAAGCCTTAACGTTGGTATGGTAGAAGCCTAATGCTGTAATGGAGGACAACCCTCTAAGAAAGGTTCTACGCTGCCCTAAACGTGACCTTCCTACACAGCAAGAATAAGCCTAAATGATGCCCTAATGCTGCCCTAACAAAATGTTATAGGACGCAGTTTAAAGAGGGTTCTTATGTGCCCTGACTGCTGTAAATGCAAGCCCTAGCCGCAATCCTATTGGGAGGACTATAGCCTTAACCTAGCCGCTGATAATGGAAAGACTTGGCCGCAGTTCTAGGAGATCTCTAGCAGTCAAAGAGAGCCATCATATGCTGCCTAAAAGGTTTCTCATCCACTGTCCAAACACTCAATCTAATCCACAATTTCAAAGAGGCATTTATCTGCCCTAGCCACAGTGAAAGGTGAAGCTTATAGCCATCGAAATAAAGGGTCTCTAACAGTTGTAATTTGTGCTACAAACTGTTGTCCAAGTAGGGCCAATGATGCCCTAGTCTCAGCCCTCAAGGAGGTCATCTTGGCCGCAATTGGAGAGGACCCTATCAGCCAAAGGATGAAGTTTAAGAGGTCCATAACTCTGTAAGGAAGGAACCCTTAGACGCTGTAAGGAAAGTCAAATCTAAGTCACATTGTTGTAAATGACAGTGTGACACATTTGAGATCTGTTATGAGCATGACTGTGCAACCATAAGGCAGACTGGTAGACATTTTTCTTCAAGGGTAATAGCTGGGCACTGTATGACAACCTTGCTTGCTACTGGCTAGGCCGCAGGCCATAGCCAACAACATATTGTGTTAAGGGTTGCACAAGGATAAGGACTAAAGGTTGATGTGACTACTTGTGTGATCATCATGTTAGACAGCATGGTTAGATGCAGTAGTTGGATGTAACATGGTATTAGAGATAGCAGTGAGATGCAGCATATTGGATGCAGTGATGATGAGTGCAGATCAGTGATGAGTGCAGCATTGGGTGCAGATTCGTGATGAGAGCAGCTCAGTGATAGGAGAAACATAGTGACAGGAGCAGCAACATGAAGTGCATAGCATGGTCACTAGGTCCAGCACTGTGATGATGAGTGCAGCATGGTGCAGCACAGTGAGGTGCAGCATATGGATGAGATGCAGCACAATGATAGGTGAAGGATTCACCTTGGAGAATCAGTTGAAGCAACATGTATTCAACTGATCTCATGTAGAGATGATCGATTCTCTTATCTAGAAAGTCGAAGTGTTGACTTATGTTGTAAATGTACTATCTCTCTCTCTCTCTCTCTCTCTCTGCTAAACTATTGAAGAACATATAAGAAGAATTGATCAAGGGTTTTCCCACATTGAGGTTTGTCCCTGGCTAGCTCCACATCTTGTGTCCTCTTGTCTTGGCATGTATTCTGCGATTTATGTTTATGTTCTATCTGCAGTTTACTTTATTGTTGATGTGATTGCTAATCTGGAAAAGATATTGAGCTAACTATGAAAATAGAAATAAATTTCTCTAAGCATAGAACATACCTAAAATTAACACTTATTCAACCTGTCAACCACAACCGTAATAGAATCATGTTGTCTAGATGTCCTCGGAAGACCTATAATGAAGTCCATAGAAATGACCTCCCATTTCTACTCTGGAATCGAAATTGGATGCATTAAACCAACTAGATGCTTACACTCTTATTTTACCTATTAACAATCCAAACACCTCGCAACAAACTCTAGCACCTCTTTCTTCAAATTTGTCCAATGGTAGAACTTCTTAACCACTATCAAGGTCTTTTGATATTCTGGGTGACCTTAATACTGCTTGACAAGAAATTCCATCAAGATAAGCTTCTTGAGCTCATTATTGTCTGACACATAGATCCTATCCCTAAATCTGACCAAACAATATTTTGTCTGACACATAGATCCTATCCCTAAATCTGACCAAACAATATTCTGTGAGCTAATAGTCCACATCCTATTCACCTATAACTTGTTGTTGTAACCTATGCATAAGTTGCTAGTACCTATCGCCCTATTGTCCTACCTAAAAAATCCACTCCTGCAAAATTTGTCCCATATGAACTCATAGTTATGTGATTTACCTGCACTCTTTTGCTAAGAGCATCTGCAATCTTGTTCTCTTTATCCTTAATGCACTCAATCTCGAATTCAAACTCACTGATCGTGGCCAACCACATAGATTTTACGGAATTCAGATTATGTTAGTTAAATAAGTATCTCAATCCATTGTGATCACTCATCAAGATGAACCTCCTACCAAGAAGATAGTGTCTCCGCATCTTTAATGCATGGATGATCGTTGCCAACTCAAGATGGTGTGCCACATAGTTTTACTCGTGTTCATTTAATTTCCTTAATTCATAGCATACTACCTGTCCTTCCTACATCATAACCTAACCAAGTCCTCTCTTGCAAGTATATGTACATACTAAAAACTCTTTATATGGATTTGTAATCTTTAATACTGGAGAATTTGTAAGCAACTGCTTCAATTGCTTAAAACTAGCTACACCTTACTCTGACCATTTAAATTTCTTTCCCTTCCTTTGCAAAGATGTAATATGATAGGAAATCTCCGAAAAGTTCCCGATGAACCACCTACAATAACCTGGCAGTCCCATGAATGATCTAACCTCAACCACATCCCTAGGAGTTTCCCACTCCATGATAGCTCTGATCTTTTCCAGATCCACTGCTATTCCTTCCTTGGAAACCACATGCCCCAAATAAAGTACCTTTGTCTGAAAGAAGCTACATTTACTAAGTAAATGTTCTAAGTGTTCTGCATGATCTTCCTCATTCTTAGAATATATCAATATGTCATCAATGAATACAATCACAAACTTGTCGAGATAAGGACGCAACACACTATTCATAAACACATGAAAGTAGTTGGAGAATTAGTGTTATATAGCAAAATGACCTCCTCATCAACTCAGAGGAGAAAGACACATTGGTTAGAAGAAAGACCTAAGTTACAAGCCTATTTGCTAGGGTAACACACCCCATAAATAGACAAAAAGAGTTATAACGCTTCCCAACTCTTAGCCAAAAGTGTTAATCCCTAGGTTAACGCTATGTTTTGCCTAAAGGGAAGCGTTACTAGATATTTATGATATTCTGGAGGTCAAAGTGCAAGTTGACTGACTAACATTCTGCTTTTCACTCAAATATTAGCTTGAAAGGCAGGAAACATCCACCTCGGGCCTAACTAAGGACATTGTTATTCCTAATGGAGTCTCACAGGAAGGGAAAGAGAAATAAAGTGAGGCAACATCCAAGCTTTTGCCTCATTGGAACTCATGAAATAATTGGCAAGGATGAGCCTCTCTCCATCTATAAATTGGAGGCTTGGTCATTGTAACAGAGGTCGAATGGTTGTCGAAAGTTTGCAAGATCTTAAGTATTGTTATGCTTCCAAGAAGTTGAGAGAGAGAGAGAGAGGAGATGAAAGACTAGGAGGCTTGGTCTAGCCAAGATGGTTGCAATCATTATTCTTCTATCTAATAATATAGATATGTTTATGTGTTGTCTACTTGACGGTGTCGATATTGTATTCCTTTACATGTTGGTTTGATTCTGTGATTAATAAGTAGCTTAGATGGATGTTGTATTATATTCTCTTATATATTGATCTTTCGATTATCAAGTTTCATATGATGTGGAGATTACGCTTTGTCTTGTTTATGTGCAGGTTCTAATCTAGGAGCTACTAGAGAGGTCTTCCACTATGCCACACTAAGTTCTCCAACAAGACTACACCAAAGGCTGAGGTAATCTTTCTCCTCTTGCTTTGTCAATCATGGGATAATATGAATATACGTGTGTTTCTTTGTGACAGTTGCATCTAATCTTAAATAGCCTACCCTGGGTCCTAGGAAGACTCGAGAGGGTATTTCATCCACAACCACCCATGCATTAATCCCTATAGCAGAATTAGCGTCTCCACTGGGGACTAATACTTAGTTCCCAGTTTTAATCTTTCAGTTATCAGATCTCTCTTTCTTTCTAGCCCTTCATGTTCTTCTTGGTTCCCATTCTAACCACTCGGGATGCTTCCCAACCTCCTCTATTGTGCATAGACTTTGATCAGACCTTGAATGCCCCTTTTTACAACCTCTGTCTCTGTAACGCACCCTAGTTGTGAAATCCAGTGAGTTATAACACTCCCCAGACTCTTGGACATAGTGTTAGTTCTGTTATTAACGCTCTGCTTCCTCTTCTGTGAAGCGTTAGTTAGCTAATATCTTGACATCGACCCTATTATGTGGATTCTTGGGTTGAGAGGTTACTTTTAATTTGTTTTGGGGATCTGCAATTTTGCATTGTGTTTGGTTGGCTACTTCTATGATCATTTTTCTTTTTAGGAAAATAGCTTAAGTGCATTTGTTTTTCATAAAAAAAGGAAAAAAATGAATTCTATTTTAGCTGGTTTGATTCTGTATATATCGGGTTAGTTAGTAGATAGCTTTGTATGTATGCATTTTGTGCGTGTGTTTACTGCATTTGGATGTATGTTACCGAAAGGATGTATAGATAACCTCTCCTTATAAGAGCTCTTTTTCATTGAATGGAAATATGAAATCATTTTTCTTGCATGGTTTGTGTCATAGTCACACTGAACTCCATATGTCAACACCCCTCCGAAGACTTTAATACAAGTTCACATAAAATAAATGCTTAATAAAAGTAATCAACAAACTCTTTTTTAAGCATACACACAGATTAGTCTAGGATAGGATCTTGGGCTAGGCAGTAGTGAGTAAACTGCCCAAGATCACAAAATTGAGACTAGTGTCATTGAAGAGAGTAAAATCTTGTTGCACTCATTCATTTGGGACCACTCCCCATACAAAGGATTTAAATGCGAGACAACATTGGAATGTGAGAGAAGGTAGCATGCCTTTAACTGCATTTCCATTGGGTATTTTGTGTACTAGTGATCCCCTCGGGATATCGGAGCTGAGTCAAGAACCCATGTATCTTTCCCACACAGTGTACTGTCTATGACCATGTACCGCCTAATGGTATTTGTGATTTGAGGTAACCTTAGTGGCCAGACTTTTTAGGGATGAACACAAGGTGATTAGGGCGGGCTTCCCTGGTACCTAAACAGATGAACCTACTCCATCTTCAGTTTTTGGGAGGGTTCTCATCTTCACAGGAGTACTTGGGCCCTTAATTTCAAGTTCGAGCGAAGCTAAGGAGTAATCATAACTATATATTTTTCCATCTCTCTCTTTTAGCCACTATTACACTGGGTTTCATCTCCAGCAAATGGTGGTTATCAGACATAGTTATATCCCCTGAATGCTTGCTAATTGACTTTTAGAGTATTTATTTTAAGGTGTTGGTTTGTTATCACTGAGACTATAATAAATATCACTTTAAATTTTTTTATAAAATATATATGTCACCATGGCTACATATGACCCTCGTCGTCAATCTAGGTGACAACAAGGTCTTCCTCCACTGACCCTGGAGGATTTGTCGAGCCTTGGTGATCCAGATTCTCCCTCTTCGGGAAATCAGTCTCCAGTGTCTAACATTGAATCGCATAACACTTACCAAGAAACCATAATCCCTGAGGACTTATTTAACGAAGGAATTATACCTCCTTACAATCCTCCCCTCACCAATCCTCTTGGACCAGTGTTGATTCAGGTAGCACCTATACCTATCATGTCTTCGTCAATACCCGCATCCAATATTCCCCCAATGACTAATGGATCATGGTACTTTGTGGATTATTTTTCTCCACCATCACTCCCCCCGCCTATGGTTAGTAAAACATAGTTGACTAGTTACCCTGCTATCCAAACTATGCCTAATTCTAGAAACCTAGTTACACCTATTATGAGTGGAATCCAGTATATCCAAGTTTTTGCCCCATTTGTGTCAGCTCCTAGACCTCTTGATATCACTCCTAGTAGCGTTGTTAGCATAGCTACCTTCAGTAACCCTTTTGGTTGGAAACCTTTCCTAAGTTCAAACCCCCAAGGTCAAATGCCTTGGGGAAATGTTCTCATCATGCATATATCGGTCGAGGACATTACTATTCCCCCTCTGCCTATAGGACAACCTAGTTCATCATTGATCGACTTACTTCCTCAAAGTGGACACTATTCTAGTGCCAATCATATGCCTATGGCCAACTATATGGCTAGTGGGATCCCTCAACCCAGTCCTGCTCCATCCAATTGGGCACCCCCTCCTCAACCTCAATTGAGTCAACGAAGCACTTTTTATCCTAGGAAAAACCAACATTTTTCACCCCAGCCTAATATCCCTTATGGATCACCACCTTATATGCCTGCTCTGCCATTATAGGGAGGTTATTATCACATGAATCCAATGTATCTTATTGGGAACAACTTGATGGGATGACCCCTGGGTCCTTCAAGTCATTTTCATCACCTTGTTTAAACTCTAGGGCACCTAACCCTTTGCCTTTTCTGGCAACACTTGATACCCCTAGTCTATATAAATTGACTAATGACCCCATCAATCATAACTTGCATTGGCCCCCAATCTCGCACAAGATACCTGCCGACATTCTGAAATTCGTTGGGAAAGAAGTGGATGATCCGGCTACACATGTCACCACCTCCCATTTATGGTGTGTATCGAAATCCATGGTTGATGATAGTATCTAGATCAGACTCTTCCCCCTCACCCTTACTATCAATGCTACCAAGTGGCACATTGAGTTACTACACACATCAGTCAATACCTTTGGTGCCTTGGCAATGGAATTTTTAAATCACTTCCAGCTTCCTATCTGCTACGAAACCGGAATGGAACTCCTTGCAACTCTATGCCAAGACACCTCTACCCACATCTTTGATCATATCCATGAATGGAGATGTAGACAGAGTCTTGTCAAATCCCCCATTCCAGATTACTTGTTAGCAGATTAGTTCTGCAAATCACTTCTTCCTCATATTGCCAAGGACGTTGCCTTAGGTGGTGCAGTCATGGAAGACTAATCCATTCGTCGTGCCTAGAATTTAGATTTTATTTACTCTTAGTATGGCATGCTATAAGATGTAATCCCCCAAGCCCCTTGAACTTCCAATGCTCCCGCTACTCAGCAACCCAGTGCACACATTGACTGTCTCATCGGAGCTACCTCTGGGACTGTTGCAAAACAACTTAGTGGGCACGTTGCCCAGTTATCTGTCAATACCAATCCTTTTACCCAATCGGCTGCTCTTCCAACCACTACGATAAACTATGTGTAGTCTACACAAAAGCCCAGTGGTAAGAACAAGAAGAATAATAAAAAGACTTCTCCTTTTGAACAGAATCCTACTATGCAGAACAACTCCAAACATAAACTTGTTGCCAAATTTGACAGTGGGAAAGAAAAACTGTAAAGTTCCCTTGCAAAATTTGTGCATAGGATCACATGACTCACAAATTTCCTCGTCTTCAAGAATACACAAACCTTCTTGCTCAAAAGGACACTGGTCAGATCCTAGAGGTCCTAAACAACCCTTTCCTCACTCAGCAACAACAACATCTTATTTCAAACCCACCACAACCCCCGCAAGGGGGAAACGATGGTCCACATCCTCCTTCCTCTGGTGAAGGATCGTTAACTGTTTACACCTTTGAAATGGTTGATCTCCAAAAGCGAGCCAAAAATTATGGAACTCTAGTAGCTAAAGCTCTGAACAATGCCTCAAGTTCAAATTCACCTTCGTCCAATGATCTTCATATTGAAAGGGTTGTCGCTGACCTTGTGATCTGCCCCCCCAAAGGGTCACTTCATCAAAAAACACACAATACCTCTGCACGTGATTCCCAAAACTACATTATTGTAGAAGATTTGGTGCAAGCACCATCATCTATGTCTTCTCTCAAAGTATTACAAACATGTCCAGCACAATGGAAACCTTTGGTTTTAGCCATTGGTGGAGTTGATCCTCAGGATTCCATGCTAGAAATTATTGACATGGAGAAAATTAAGCCTCACCTTTCCTACCAACTTGAATTTTAAGTGTAGGTTATATTGAAAGGCATAGTTATCCATCGAATGGTTATTGACGAAGGTGCTTTGACCTGCGTCATGTCCAATTCATGTTGGCTCACCCTGTGTTCTCCCACCCCTACTCTGACATCGAATTCCGTTAAAGCATTCCATGGCCACACTTTCATCCTGAAAGGATATCTTGCTAGCTACCCCATCACTCTGAGTGGGAAAATGGTAACAGTGGATATTGAAGTTGTAGATCATCATCTCAACTATAATCTTCTTTTGGGCCACAATTGGACTTATGCCATGACTTCCATTGTTTCTTCAGTCTTCTGACTCATCCTCTTTCCATTGGATGGGAAAATAGTCATAGTGGACCAATTGTCCTTCTATACCCCAGATTACTCCCCGTTGCTTAGTAGCACCATGCCCTTAGTGGGTGGCATACCTGACTCTTATGTCAGTGTTGGTACCGGTCTTTTCAAGGGTTCCTCCCTATTGGGTTTCTTTCCTCTCCCACTGCTCGAGGTTCCAAAAATGGTTTCTATGGTCTCCACCATTCCTCATGACCCAACCGATCCCTAGATCCTCTCAGCCCCTTCATACATTGACTCTTATGGAGAAAAAATGTCGCTTTCACCAGCTGAATTGGCTTATCAAACCATTCAATATGCATATGATTCTTCCGTTGCTTTGGTTACGACCAATGGTACCGCTTCCTCTCCCATCACGACTCCTTCTAACGATCTCCTCAATGAAGTCCTACCTACGGACGAAGCTATTTGAGAGATCATGTCTTTAGAAGAGCAACCTTGGGAAACTTCTCATCACTGTGCTTCAATATCTGATTCAAACATGACATCTATAAAAATCCTTCCTTTTGACCCACTTGAGATTGTTCCCTCGATTTATAAGACTATCCAAACTATGTATTCAAAAGGGAACTTAGGAAATCTTTCAAAGACTATGATCATCAATATCTCGGTCAAAATAAGCATTGTGGAAAACATTCAGATTGGAGTTGACTGCAATCTTGAGAATATTGAAAGCTTCACCTGCCTTTTCAAAGAATTATACGATTTTTTCTCTTGGTCTTACGAGGAAATTCCTAACATATATCCTTCTATTTTCGAGCACGAGATCAAGGTCTATGACAATGCCAGGCCTGTCTGACAATGAATTCAACCAGTCCACCCCCGTAAAACTGCAGGTATCAAGACTGAAGTTGAAAAAATGTTACCTATTGGTTTTATCTATCCCATTCCCTTGACAGAATGGGTTTCCAATTTGGTTCCTGTAGACAAAAAACAAGGTATAATCCACATCTTTGTTGACTACCGCGATTTGAACGTTGCATGTCCAAAATATAATTATTTGATTCCATTCATTGACCAAATAATCGACGATTGTGCTAGTTGTGAGTCCTCCTCCTTCATGGATAGCTTCCTAGGCTATAACCAGATTGCTATAAAACCTGTAGAATAGCACAAAATTTCCTTCATCTGTCCTTAGGGCATATTTGCGTATCAAAATATCCCATTCAGTCTAAAGAATGTGGGTGCAAACTTTCAGAGGGCCATGGACTATGCATTTCACAATATCATACACATTGTTCAAGCTTACTTGGATGATATTCTAGCTCACTCCAAGAAACAAGCCCAACACCTAGCTCATCTTCGAGTAATATTTCTTAGGTGTATGTTCTATAACATCCATCTGAATTCCCATAAGTATGTATTCTTTGTCGATTCTGGACATCTTCTTGGTTTCACTGTTTCCAAACAAGGGATAAGGGTTTATCCTGATAAGGTAAAGGTGATTACTCAATTGCTCGCACCACAATCCATCTTACAACTCCAAAGTTTGCAATGAAGGAAAACTTCTTACGTCACTTCATCGTGAATTATGTTGAATTAACAAAAGGTTTTATGCACTTGCTCAAGAAAGGAGTGCCATACTTGTGGGATAATCAAGCTCAATGATCATTTCATGCCTTGAAACAGTCACTCATATCTTCCCCACTACTCAGTCCTCATGACTATTCGCGCAAATTTATCTTATACTTGGCAGCCTCTCTAACCTCCATTGGCATGGTGTTGGTCCAAAATCATGATGATCACAGTGAGAATGTGGTTTATTATCTCTCAAAAGGCTTTGTTGTGCCCGAACTCCGATTTTCACATGTGGAGAAATTATCCTTGGCAGTTTTTTTTACTGTAAATTGCTTTCAACACTACCTTCTACTGCGATAGAATACTATCATCGCCCTCGCCAAGTAGTTGGAGGAAAATATTCCAAATGGATTGTGATCCTCCAACAATTTGATCTGGTTTTCGCCACTGCCAAGGCTAAAAAATCCCTAGTCTTCACCGAATTATTGTCAGACCTTCCCAAAGTTGACCCAGATGAGGTAGACCACGATCCTATTCCTGACGAATCTGTCTATCTAGTTGACTCTACTACTCCTTGGTACAGAGACATTTTTGTCTACCTCCAAACGTAACGTTTTCACCCAGATCTATCGTCAGATGACCGTCGTCACATCTGCCACCAAGCCAAGCACTACTTAGTGCTAAATGATACTCTATATCGTCGTGGCACTGACTCAGTTCTTCGACATTGTCTCACTCTTTTCGAGGTGGAACACGTTCTAAATGACTGCCACGTCAGGGCATGTGGCAGACATCTTTCTAGCATGGCTACTACCCAGAAAATTTTGCACGCAAGATACTACTGCCCAACATTTTTTAAAGATTGTATTACTGCAACCCAGCAATGTCATCCTTGCCAAATATATACCAAGAAAATGCGTGCACCCCCTGCCCCTCTTCACCCATTTATCTCCGTCGACCCCTTTGCTAAATGGGGCATCGACTTCATCACCTATAACCCCACTTCCTCTGATGGACACAACTTCATTGTTTTCATTGTGGACTACTTCACAAAATGGGCAGAAGCCATTCCCACTTTTTGGGTTGATGGAGAAACCGTTGCTTTATTCCTGTTCAATCAGGTAATCTATCATTTTGTTGTACCCCGCACGATCGTTACAAACCATGGCTCCAACTTTCAAAACCATATGATCTCTAACTCAACATCGTTGCTTAGTTTTCGGTAAGAACATTCTTTCTCCTACTACCCACAGGCTAATGGACAAGTGGAAGTCGTCAATGGTGTCCTCAAAATCATGATCCACTGGTTAGTAGTAAAACATAAAAAATCATTGGCATCGCATGTTATATCCTGCTCTATGGGCATACCGAACATCAATCAAAACTTCTACAGGATTTACACCATTTCAACTTGCCTACGACCTGGAAGCAGTTCTTCCTATCGAGTGCCAGATTCCCTTCCTCAAATTAGTTTTTGAACTCCTTCCCATCACTATTGCTGAATAAGAGCGCTTGTTGTCACTAAATCAGTTGGATGAGACTCATCGGTATGTCACACTGGCTCTTGAAGCCCATAAGCATCGAGTCAAAGCCGAATATGAAAAACATGTGAAGCCTCGATCTTACCAAGAGGGTGACCTCATTTTACTTTACGATCAGAAGCATGATCTCTTGGGGGCAGGAACCCTTCAACCATTATGGGTCGGTCCATATGTCATTACTAAGGTTCTTTCAAAAGGCACCTATGAACTTTAGGACTGTGATGGAATCCCACTCATCGAGCCCCGTAACAGGCTCTATTTGAAAAAGTATTTTTCCTAGTGTTCTACTGGGCATCTTCTTTATAATTTTATGTATATATTTTTTGCTTCTTTTGGTGTGTCTAGATTTTTTGGCTTTTAAATGGTATTTTTCTCATACACGTCTTTCGTTGTACAGATGTCTTCGTCACCCTTCCATACACCATATATTTGGATGGTGTCAGTCGTCACACACGGCACATTGCATTAGCTACTTGGGTACTTTACACACCTTAGTCAGAACTACTTAGTTTTGGGGGAGTTTTTCTTGGTTCTACCACCAACAATATTGTTGAGTACATGTCCGTTATCGTACTCCTTACTAAAGCCTCATCTTGGGACATCTTTAGTCTGTTCGTTAGGTTAGACTCTCAGCTAGTTGTTATGTAATTGACTAATCACTATCACATTCACAATCCAATCTTGTTACATTACCTTTTAAGGGTATGACTTTTAGAATGTCAATTTGAGTTTATCACTTATGAACACATTCCTAGAGAATCTAATGCATTAGTTGATTCATTGGAAAATTATGTATTGGATTGGCATCTGTCCCATTATTTATAGTTACATGCATGAGTGTAAAATTTTCATAGTTAAAAATTTTACAAAAAATCAAAGCAAACACATACACCATTAATCACCAAAAAATATTTGTATATATATATATATATATATATATATATATATATATATATGTCTAATGCATTAGTTGATTCATTGGAGAATTATGTATTGGATTGGCATCTGTCCCATTATTTATAGTTACATGCATGAGTGTAAAATTTTCATGGTTAAAAATTTACAAAAAATCAAAGCAAACACATACACCATTAATCACCAAAAAATATTTGTATATATATATATATATATATATATATATATATATATATATATATATATATATATATATATCGTGTCCAGTCTTTTTACATCAAAAATTCCCAAAACTTGGCTGTTTTAAGTACAAAAATGGATCTGCTGAACCTCACTCTAACACCTGTTGGCCATACCCTACTCCTCTTGAGCCTACTACTCATGGTAACAGAAAAATGATCTAGCTAACCTCCTCAAAGGTACCAGAAACTGCTCTGGCACACCCACTGTGTGTCGCTACATATGGACCGGTATCTCTCTCATGGGAAGAGGCGGCACACCCATGCTCAAACCTTTGAGGTTCCTAGCAACCTCGCGCAAACTCTGTGTGTCATCTCCCTCTTCCGCCACTGTCGCACCCTTTGCTGCTACTCCAGCCCCAGGTAGTTGATCACCTCACCTAGCATGGTGAGGCATACCCGTAGGATGTACTAGTGCCACATCTATGTCAAGAAAACGCTTCATGTCAAAACTTTTTCACCCATAAAACAAAAAAATTGCATAAACTTCAAAAGACAAAAAATAATTTTTTCACTTTGATCAATCCTCTTACCTAGTGGCTCCCACTAAGTGCCGAGTAGAAATATCAATTTCGGATCCTCTGAGTAGTTCATGTCGGCATATAGATAATTCTTAATCATCGGTATCTGGCCACTGAGTCACTCAAATAAGTCATCCTTGAAAAAATCGGTCCCCCTCTAATACGAGGTGCAAGGGATGCCCATCCTTCCTGTCTAGGCTCCCTGGGACCGGCCATACCCAGAATCATATGAGACCTCATCATGGGCACTCTCTCTAAGATAAAGGACACGATTAAAGTGTTGTACCCAAACTCCCTTTGGGCCTGGAGCTTACATGCTATCAACTCTTCTTTCACCTGACGGAGGACTCCCTCACACTAGTTGAATACCTGCGGCTATAAGTAGTCCAATGCCAGTAGAAATAGGGCATTTGTAGCCACATGTTGAATCTTAGACCCTGCTAAGCGTATGATCATCCATAGAATAGACCTCATTGGACTTGTTTTGATCTACTCTATAGGAAACCTATTGCTCACTAGCTACCTGCCATCTTTGAAATATGTTTGGATCAACTCCACAGTGGTCCTACGATCAACTCTCCCTCTTGTCAAGTTTACTCGTGCACCTCTACAGGATAAACCAATGAGGAAATATATATCATCTCTCTCGGTCGAGAGCTCATGGTCCCTAATCCTGAACACACCCTATCGTCCATCCCACTTTTGGATGATCTAGCTAAGGAGATCCTCCTGACTCTTCATCAGGTTAAGTCTAGCATACTTCAACAACCCACAACTTCACAAATATTCTAAGCAATCCAGATCCTTTAGCATTTGTAGTTCCTCAACATCATGAGCCCTTTCTCTCCACAGACTCTTTTTACAAGCTTAATTCCTGTACAGCATAACCCTTGAATCGGTCTTCAGCTAGAAATAAAGAAAGCCATGTGTATCTTGCGCTTTCCCGGCTAACGTGCCCCTCCAGTGCTCACAGGGTGTGCTAACACCCCTCACTTTCACGGGAAGGGTGTTTAATGCGCCCCATAGCCTAAGTGATCGCTTTAGCCATCCAAGCCACCTAAGGCTTGCTCAAAATTGAAAAATTCACCAGCAAAATGACTAAACTAAGTATTTAAATGCAAGATACCTAGAACTCAAGGCACATCAAATGGTCGCCTGGATTGCTCGCAATCGCTCGAAAAAGTTATGCTTATTTTTCTCCCCAAAGCACTCTCACAGAACTCAAACAGTGAAAATGAGGGCATGTCACCCTTCTTATAGTCACTCTGGAGGTATGACTCACTCTAGCTAGTCATTGAAATTGAAGTTTTTCATTCCTATATTATTTAAACATTTGCCATATTGATATGTTGTCAAATTTTACTTATGCTCTGATGATATGTTAGTGTATTTATGCAGAGTTGACCAAGTTTAACTATGGATGAGCACATTCTTTTTTGGGACTCTTTCTCGCTCTTAAACTAAAAAACGCTTGAGTTACCTTTTTCTGGCTCGTACAACTCCTACGAAGAAGATATGAGCACTTTCTTTTTGGGACCTTTTCTCGCTCTTGAACTGAAAAATCCCCAAGTTACCTTCTTCAGGCTCGTAAAAGTCTTACGAAGAAGACCTAGGCAATTCTTTTATCTCTTTTTTATCGATCCTTAAACTGAAAAAAGGCATATCAAGTTTTCTTCATTTGAATCATTAAAATTTTATGAAGATCTATAAAGTTTTCTTCGTCTGACTCGTTAAAATTTCGCAAAGAATATCGAGTTCACTTTATCTCCTCGTACTCATTACAAAATGAGGTAGACGTCGATTGAGAATAGGTTTATCACTTTATCCAAAATTAATGGATTAACTTGCGAAAAAGGAATGGTGTTGGGTATACTATAAAACCTTTGTTGCACCCGGCCATCAACCATGACAAAGGTACCCCCTTGGAGTTTTCTTTACGATCTTCTCAGACTCTCTAAATATGAAAATACCACCGATTTTACCCATCTGCACTCGTTAAACTTAATGTGATGGGGAAAAATTGGATAACACAGTGACTCAATACCTATATTCGAAAGGATCTTTTGGCAGCAGTCTGTCCCTTGAACATGGCACTCCCTCAACAAATCTCTTTTGTCAGCCTCTCACCGAACCTTACCATCCTATGAGTTTAGCCTTCATACTCTGATGTTCTTGCATCCCTATATCCTAACACTCTTTGGTGTTCATGAGTTTAAGTTGCCTGGTAACCTTGATGTCATGCCTTCTATTGTTCAAGGGATTCATTTATCATCTGCTTCCTGTATCGACCATCCATCATATGCCTCAAAATTTCCCTCTGTCTGTTTGATCCATTTCTCAAAATTTATCTCCAAAACAATCATTCTTGTCTCGTTTCATGTCAACTGATGTAGGACACCTCATTTCCTGCCTTTTAACAGATCTCTTCCTATCGACTTCAACACTTTATCTAGGAAGTAGATCCAAAAACATATCAGTACCCTGCAACTCGCAGCCCTTAGTGGTAGGTCACCTTGTGTTTAATTGGGGGTTTCCATCATTGGCTCCCAGTTGAATGATTCTACGAGTGTTTGATAACAACATCCTCCTCGCACTCGCTAGATTGCACTGTGCATCTTGAAGACCATCATCCTTATTGGTGGCCATCCTCACATCTGTTAACAGTTTTCATCACTGATTGGTAATCAAACGATTTCTCACATGTTTGACTTCAACTCCTTTATTCACATGTGCATAAATATGTTGTTCAGATAAGTGGCAACCAAGACCTTTGGTAGAGGCTTACATCACTTAGCCTTATTTCCTCTCCCAAGCTGTGTATATTTTTTTCGGAGACATATTGTCAGATTGATCATATTATGGCATAGCTTCCACATTGTGCCTATCGGTGGACATGATATTCATACCTCTTTTTTGATAAATCACTCTGACATGGCTATTGTGCATTGGAATTCCTGACTCAGGACATGATCTTATATTTTTGACATATGTGGCTTGGTTTAGGTCTCCCGCAGTCATGAAGCGCAAGTCCTCTCTCTCTCTTCTACTACAATATTTATAAAGTATTTCGACCATCATCTTCGCATCTGACCTCACACTTTAGGGGGCATCTGTTATATAGAAAAATGACCTCCTCATCATCTCATAGCAGAAATACACATTGGTTGGAAGAAATACCTACGTTACAAGCCTATTTTCTAGGGTAACGCACCCCAGAAACAGACAGAAAGAGTTATAACGTTTCCCATCTCTCAGCCAAAAGTGTTAATGCCTAGGTTAATGCTCTTTTTTGCCTAAAGGGAATCATTATTAGATATTTATGAGATTCCAGAGATCAAAGCGTGATTTTACAGGCTGACACTCCGCTTTTCACTCAAATGTTAGCTTGAAAAGCAAGAAACATATGCCTCAGGCCTAACTAAGGACATTGTTATTCCTAACAGTCTCACAGGAAGGGAAAGAGAAATAAATCAAGGCAACATCCAATCTTTTGCCTCATTGGAACTCATGAAACAATTGGCAAGGATGACCGTCTCTCCATCTATAAATAGGAGGCTCGGTCATTGTAACAGAGGTCGAATGGTTGTCGAAATTTTGCAAGAGCTTAAGTATTGTTATGCTGCCAAGAAGTTGAGAGAGAGAGAGAGAGAGAGAGAGGAGTTGAAAGACTAGAGGAGACTTAATCTATCCAAGATGGTTGTAATAATTCCTCTTCTATCTAATAATATAGATATTTTTTTGTGTTGTCTACTTGACGATGTCAATATTTTATTCCTTTACATGTTGGTTCAATTTCGTGATTAATAAGTAGCTTAGATGCATGTTGGCTTATATTCTCTTATATATTGATGTTTTGATTATCAAGGTTTATATGTTGTGGAGATTACGTTTTATCTTGTTTATGTGCAGGTTCTGATCTAGGAGTTGGTGGAGAGGTCTTCCATTGTGCCACACTGAGTTCTCCAACAGGACTACACCAAAGTTTGAGGTAACATTTCTCCTTTTTCTTTGTCAATCATGGATTAATATGAATATATGTGTGTTTCTTTGTGACAGTTGCAGCTAATCTTAAACATTTTTCCTTGGGTTCCAGGAAGACTCAAGAGGTTATTTCATCCACAACCACCCATGCATTAATCCCTATAACAATTAGTCAAACCAAAAGGAACCACAACAAACTAATAATGCCCATACCTGGTCTGGAAAGCAGTCTTGTAGATATCCTCTTCTTTGATGTGTACCTAATGGTATCATGATCTCAAAGCGATCTTCAAGAACAATGTCGCTCCCTTCAACTAATCAAACAAATCATCAATTCGCACAAAGGGTACCTATTATTAATCATCACCTTGTTCAACTTCCTCTAATCAATACACATAATAAGAGTTCCATCCCTCTTCTTCACAAACAACACTAGTGCACCCAAGGCGACACACTTGGCCTAATGTATCTCTTGTCAAGCATTTCCATTAACTCCAACTTTATTTTCACTAATTCTAAAGTGCTCATCTTGTATGTTTCCTTTGATGTTGGTGTTTCTCCATGAATTACCTCAATCGAAAATTCCACTTCCTTGTGAGGTGACAACTCTAAAATCTCTACTGGAAATACATCCTAAAATTGTTGCAAAACCAGGTACCTCTCCAAGACCTCGGCATCCCTAATATCCTTATCTTTATCAATGGAAATATGCACTTCAAACAATACACACCCTTTCTTGCGACTTCACTTTTCCTGCATAGTTGTAACCATTCTAACTAAAGTATGCTTCTTCTTACCCTGCAAAATTCTCCTCTCCATCATCATCTAAGCACTCAATAACCTTATCATAGTAATCCACCTTAGTCTTCTGAATGTACAACCAATCCATACCCAACAACATATTGTATGATCCCAACAGAAGTACATTTAGATGTGTTTATGTAGACTTGTCATTCAACTCAAATGCACAAGATATTACCCAATGATGGACTATTTTCTTAGTACCTATAGCCAACTACACTAACTAAGACTCTGCATGCACTTGTTTATTCAAACCGCACTTATCCACCAGGTCAGTACTATTATAACTATAATTAGATCCAAGATAAATCAAAATAGAAATGACTTGATCACAAATCTTACCTTCCATCTCAATAATAGATGCTTGATGATCATCCTACCTATTATCCAACACTGCATAAATCCGAGGAATACTCCTTCCAACATCCCCACTATATATGCCTCCTTAGAACTGTAAATCTGCAGTCTTCCCCCTGATTTTATGAAAAATCTCTCCTGTGATGATCCTTACAACAAATCCAACATTGTAAAGGCTTCCTACCATCACCCTTTTTCTTCTCCTTAGACTGAAATCCTTGTCCTCTATTAGATGCATTGAACTTCTTATGTGGTGTTGCATTCTCCTTCTCATTTGTATCTTGTGGCTTTCCTCTCTTCTTAACCCACTTTCCTTTATTCTTCTCATTACCTTTCCAATCTTGTTTAGACTCAGCCTTGCACTTCGATTGTTCATAACAATGCTTCAAATTTCTCATGGCTTCCTTTAGTGATATAGGTTCATAAAACTCAATCCTATCTTTGAATGAAACTAGAAACCCACTAATGAATCTTTGAATCTTTGCTTTCTCCTCCTTAAGATAAGGCACATATCTCAACAACTCCAAGAATCTGTTAGTGTGCTCCTCACTGGTCACAGATCCCATTTTCAAATCATAAAATTCCTTTGCCCTGTTAGCATAGTATCTCTCAGATAGGTACTTCTTCCTTAAAAGTCTCTCGAACTCACTCCAAGTCAACTCCTCTTCCCAAATGCTTCTGACATTCTTCACATCTTCCCAACATATGTTTTCTTTTCCTTTAAGACTAAAAGTATCTCTCTTGGCTTTCATATTATCTGAGTAATCATGCAACTGGAAAAACTTATTCATCCCAAGAAACCACACTTCTACATCTTGTGACTTCTTCATTTATCCATCAAATGTAGGAGGATTTTCTTTCTTAAACTCCTCTAGAAAGTATTGCTTCTCACTCCTCCTATATGGATGGTGATGGTGATGGCAATGTTGTGTCTCTGAACTAGAACTAGAATAGAACCCATGGTCATTACCCCTCCTGTTAAATGTGTCCAAGAACCTACCATCCATCACTATATCATCCTTGTCAATTATGTATCCCGACTGAGACCTGTTTCCATATGCTCCATTATTTCTTTCCTCATGTCCATGACTAATCCTAAGTGATCCCTGTCTATACAAATATGATAGACTATGAAGGATGACTTCATTAACTTCTTCTTGATTTTCTTGTGCCTTAGCAAGTCTTTCCTATGACTGAATTATCATGTCATTATCTACTGTGCAACTCCTGACTCTGCTTTCAAAATTCTCAATGTATCTACTATGTTAGGGGAGTACTCATCACCATGTTGTTCATCTAATCTATAGGGAGATTCGTGTGAACTATAATCCATTGTTTTACTTGTAATATTTGATCCTATACTTCCTGCAAACATACCATGTCAGCTAAACTAAACATAAACATAATCAACATACCTCGGTGAAGTTCAAGGGAAGTTATCTCATCTGCAAGATCAATCCAAATTATCATGACACATGTATATATACCATGGAATCAATATATCAATCATCTCAACCCTGAGATCATCAACCTCTACATGACGACACTACTTGCAACAATGACAATCACAATGCATGCATAACGAACACATATACAACTGACATGCATGCATGACAAATACATTCCACCCATCCAGTCCAAGTGTTGAACCTGGGAGCTCTGATACCATTTTGTAACCACCCCTCCCATATCTACCTGATTTCACCAGCCTGCCAAGGTAAACATGAGAGAAGGAGCTACTATGAAATGACCTGACCTCCTAGGTTCCATTAAAGAAGTGGGGCTGACTACAGAAGACAAACTGAAAACTCATAACATTCTATAGGGGCTACATGTCACTCAAAGGTTGAGTAATCACCCCAAGTGGCCAAAACCTGAGTTGAACACCCTCTTCTTTGACCTAGGTCCCAAACCGCTCCCACAACGAGCCCTCCATGTAGTTGGAAGCCTCCAACTACATGCACAAGCCTACACCCATGTGGTTGCAACCTAAAATTTCCAGTTAAGAGCATGAGATCTCGAATTCTAAGCCTAAATTCCAAGTCGGCCTCTAGACCACTGCCTAGAACTCAGTAAGACTTTCCAGAATCAATGATGACATTCATTCCGTCAAACATATGGAAAGCATTTAATTTATAGATAGTGAATGCTTATTTAAACATAGGGGTTTGATACTTATCTAGGATTCATCAAGAAGGTCTAATGCCCTCTCATAATAGTTGCAATGACATCTATTAGCTCATGCATTCATTAACGATTCATCAACAAATCAAAACACATCAAGAGCCTATTGTAGGCTCAAAATGTTTGCCTCAACATTGGGAGGGGGGGGACACCCTGTCGGGATGTTAGAGCAGATCCTTTTCAGTTTGAAATGGTGGTTCCAACTAGTTAAACTAGGTCCAGTTACCATCTGTCTATCTCTGCTGGCTTAAAGTATGCATTTTTCTTACCAATAAAGAAGAGCCATCGGATCATCCATCTTGCTGAGATCAGGAAAGAAAGTGATCCTTAAGCTGATCTAGGGCTCGGCCAAGCCACAACTAAAGTTTGCATCTTTGATAAGAGGACTTCTAGAAATGTAATGATTAATCTAAATGCAAACTAATCCTACAATGCAAGAAAAATGAAAGAAATCCTAAGCCTATCTCAGTTAGGAAGATGTAGATCTAAGCCAACCGAGAGAAAAGTAATTAAATGATTGGGATTTCAACATGCATGGTTTTACATGAATATCTAGCTAATGAAATAACTCTACTAGTTGATATTATAATTACCAAAACATGTTATGTTCGCAGATAATTGAACAATGAATAGTTAACTATCAAAAACAAGAAAAAGTTCTCATAATTTCAATAGTAATTAAATCAAATTTTGATGACAAACTTCTAAATAAATAGTTACTTAGAAATCTGATTTAAATATTTGAGCTAAGAGAAATTAATAATAGATCTATGTGACTATGAATTAGATAGCTAATCCAAAAGAAATTTTTCCTCATATCAAACATGAATGCACAACATGAGCAAATTTTACACAAATCCACCATTACATAAATGAAATTTGCAATTAAATAAAAATATTCAAATTACAAACTAATGAAACCTGGTCTCTTTCTCTGTTCCTTGAACTGGCCTCCAACAATCTCTTTCAAAATAACACTCTGCCATCAAAAAAAAAATTGCAATTATACAAGCTTTGCCTATAATACAAAGTCTAGATTTGAAAAAAGACAAATCTTAATGATTCTCAGATCTGAGATTGATCCTCCCTACCTACAGCATGAAACCCCTATTACAATAGTTCTTTAAGAATTACAAATTTGTAGAAAAGAGGAGCCCCCCCCCCTTTCTCCATTCTACAAACCACTATTTATAATTACAAAAATGAATTCTAAATATGAGAGTTGTTGAAGAACAAATTTGTTCCAACAATTTTCATTGGTCAAAATTATTTTTCTTCTCTTACTGGATCAATACCATTGATTCAAATCTTCTCTTCCTCATCTCCTCAACTATTCTCCTGCCAAAACCAATGAAAATTCAATTAAAATAAAAAAATACCAAATCTAGAAAACAAACATCTCCAATTCAAATTCAAATTAAATAAATAAATAAAAGGAAATATGAGCTTTCCATTGATCCTTTTAAAGATCTTATTGGTCAAAGAGAACATAAACGAATGGATCTGCAATCAACAAAGGCTTTGAGTAAATGAAAAATGCAAAAAATTAAACTCAGAAAATTAGTTTTGGTTACAAATTCAGAGCTTAATTTTCTGCTAAATTTTAGACCCATTTAATGACCGAATCTAGTCATGCAAACATTTTATAGATATTCTCCATGATTTTATCTATCTAACAAACCATCCTAGACCTCATTTGGCCAAGTAAAACTCGACTTATGAGCTCCCAAAGTTGAAGAATCAAAATTGTCAAAATTCTGGAAAAAATGTTGCCTGGGCCAAAAATAAAAAATTTTAATTAAAACCTAATCCTAAATTAAATTAACAATTATTACTTAATTAATATTAATTACAATTACAATTACAAAATTAAATTAAATTAATAAAATACAAACTAATTATATACCATTAAAATGAAATTTAATTAAAAATTTAAATAAATTAAAAATTAATTATAATTAAATTTATATTATATTAAAATTACAATTAAAATATATTAAAATTATAATTGAAATATATTAAACATAATTAAATACCATGTTAAAAAAAATTACAGATGGCTTTCATACAAATGGATCAAGTGGCTTTAGATCTCAATGGATCGAAAATTAAATAAGGAGGGGTCTTTTTAGAATGAAGATGAGGTGGAGACTTTTATAAAAATGGAGCGGTGGAGGAGACCTTCGTTAAATAAACTCAATCTGTTGCAAAAATATCAAAGATTGACCGATATCAATATTTTTAAAACGAGTGTTTTGAGATCAAACGAAAAATGTCGATGTCTAATACGTTATATCAGAATTTATTTATCGGAGGTATTTTTATACATCGGGACTTTTATTATATATCAGGATTTTTTCAATATCAAGATTTTTTATTGGGCTTTTTAATAATGAGATTTTTATATTGGAAGTTTTTATATCGGTACTTTTATATTGAAGGTTTTTATTGAGACTTTTGTAAAAGAGTAAGGGAGGAGGTGAGGTGAAGTGGGGCCCACTTGGAGTGGGACTCATCCATTATAAACTACAGCTACTTGGTTATTTAAAAAATCAACAAAATGTACTACAACCATTTTGCAATTTTGAGATTTCATGTCTCGTAACTTTTAGAATTGGGAATTGGAATAAATTAACGAGATCTCGGAAACACATAATTTTAATTGTTCTACAATTTGGCTACAGTGATTTTGTAGGACTGTTAGTGAAAAATGAAATAATTAGTAAAAAAATAAATAGGAATTAATATTTACAATCAATTACTAATTTATTTACAAAAATTAAAATAATATGCATTTTGTACATTTTTTAACCCAGGTGGTAAAAATTATCGCATTTCGGATGAGCACCATTTGCAAACCATGTAATCAAATGAGATGAAATGAGTATCAATGGAAAGCTAGCGAAAATTCGACCTCAATAAAACAATCAAAATATAAATCTGATGAAAACGAAAAATTAACAAAATTGTAGGACACTTAACCAAAAGAAAATATTAAAAAGGTGATTTAGCCATAAATATATGGAAAGGGTCCTCATTATTTGAAATAAATAAGTAAAAAATGAGAGTATTGAGTTTTCACTACAACATTGGAGACACACGGGGAAGAACCAGTTATCTCTGGTTAAAGATAATGAACTTCAATCTACCTAAATTTTAAAAGTGAGGAATTCTATTAAACCGTCAAACAATAAACATTTCCAACGGTCCCACATTAATAAATTAAGAAATATGAGTTTGAAAACATAATTACTCAAAGCAGACTAAGTAAAAGTCATGAATCCAAAATTTGGGAAATTTTAATTTAAAAATCACTTCGTATGAGAAATAGAAGAAGGTACAGATATGAGTTTTTTTATTAAGCATACATTCATTGTTATGAATGGTCTCTGACATCGCTTCACTGCCAGTGAGCTTGAACAGTACCACGGTGAAGTTATCTTTTATGCCATACAAGTATGGCCCTACTGCCAACGAACATCCATAGCCCCAACAGGTTTACTTGTATTTTTCATGCTTCCTCTTTTAATCACCCTTTTGATAAGCGCATTTGCGAGCTTTTAGTTTATGATGTACCTGAGTGAAAGAGGTGGGATGGTAATAGATACTTATGTTAATGGATATAATACTTCCATAATGTTGACTCAAATTCTTTTCCCATGACTATCAATCAGAGGCTTTTATAAAGTGGAGGGGTGGGAGGGATCCATTGAGTTAAACTCAGGTCAGTTCTTTCCTTGAAAAGGTGAACTATATCACTTATAAAGGATGTGTGTTCCTCCATGAAAAAAAATTAAAGCAAGAGGACTTTATGGTTCCATAAATATATACCTTTAATGATAAATGAAATTCATGAAATCGACAGAATAAGAATTCCCCATGTCTGTCAACCACTGTTGGGTGAGGAAAAGGCCTTCCACATAAATCTTAGCGACGCTGCCAAAATCAAACCAAAACCAAAACCAAAAGGAAAAGAATTCCAAATTGAAGTAAAAAAAGAAATCAACAAACTCCAAAAATGTAAAAATGAAGAAAGCAAAAGCTAAAAGAAAAATCTCAAATTTAAAGAACCAACTCCAATAAGATTAACTATAAAATGTCTCAACAAATGAATAAAAAGAATAAAACCATATGTGTGTCCGTCTTATGTTGAGAATCTAGTAAATTATATCTTGTGGAGTTATGAGCAATTAGGATTCTAAAATTAAAGGGTGAATAGTAGTCATGAGAGATAATAAGCTAAATGAGAAGTCTTTACCTGCTGCAAATTTTCTTATTTCAAAGCAAATCCTGCATAAAAGCATCTTAACCATTTTCTGATAAAAGCAATGCTTAAGAAACAGACTAAAGGTTCTGAAACTCCCCAGTTTAGCTAATTTTATGAGGATCATTACTGTTTCTCCCAAAAACTTGAAAGAAAACCAAACAAAGGAGAATGAGTGTCAAATCTGAGGTGTGTAGTAATTCTTGAAGTCCTGCAAAACAAAGTTTAAGATCAGCAAAAACTAAAAACAACATTGAAAACAAAATATAAAGAAGTGGAAAAGGATGACCGTGGGCGTATGAATCTTACCATTGGAGAATTTCATTTAATTTTACCTAAGAGATATTATTTTCTCCAATAAAAATAACCCCTTGTTTTAATTGGAAGTAAAAGCATGAAGAAGATGAACTTTTTGAAATTTCATTGACCCAAAATCATCATTTATTAAATCTAAACTAAAGCAAGCTGGCAAACTAAAAAAAAATGATGTCTCACATTCAAGGAATCAGAAGTAAACCAAATTCATCAGAAATGAGAATGAAGATATGTTTTTGCAGCAATGATTGTTCTCTTTATATTTCAGATTTCATGTCAACTACATGCATTACATAAAATTTCAAGAATCAAGACCAAGAATCAAACAATCTAATGCATATGTGTAGATGGAGAGGTCTTGAAATTTTGCATGTTAAATATAGAGTGATATATCAAAACTAAAATATAAGAGAAATCAAACATGTTTTAACCATGATCCATTATATTTTCCTATTCCAAATTCCTTACCAATTGATGCATTACCATAGTGGTTGCTCAAGAGTGCCTTGAAAAACAAATTAAGATGCACACTAAAAGATGACTGAGATAATGAAATGGGCATCCAATAGTGGGACAAAATAAAAAGAATAAATGAACCACGGGTGATGAAATTTTCATTAGCTAGGAATATTTCCAAGAAAAGTAAAAAGAGGCCCAAGTGCACACACCATGAACAATGTATATCTCCAAAAGTTACAAAGTCATCTTAAGAAATGAAAGCTTGGGGTTTGATAAAATTGTAATATAAATACATCCAATCTCTCAAACGTCATGATAACATGATAAGTCAAGCTATATAGTAATGGTTGAATTGACAAGAGGCCAATAATATTATATAATACGATATCTCACTAGTCTAAGAAATTAAAAGGCTCATAATAGAGAAAAATAGAAATCTTGGAAGAATGAATAACAAAGGATCGAAACTCCAAGATTTATCAATTAGAGGCTTTGAGTCATTTCGGTAGAAAGGAATGTGACTAAAGTGGATGCAAGATGAATGAGTGAAGTGCAATGGCTCAAATCAACTTGAAAAATATGAGATTTAGGACGGGTAGAGATAAAATCATGGATAAGATCAGTTTCTGCAATATTTTTGCAATTCCCTCTGGACAAGAAAGAGTCTAACATTCGATTTTAGCTGCATTAATGATTATTAGCTCATCTCATGTATTTGTGAAGCAAGGAAATAAGAAAGGAAACAACAATATAGAATACCAAGATTTTGATGAAAAACAAATACTTCCATGAACATGTCAATGGTCTTGAAAGGGTTGACTGCTTGCTTTATTGTAAAGCGATGTAAAAAATCATGTCTCAAAGTCAAGTTAATGAAGACCTGCAAAAGAAACAAAACAGAAAGAAGAAATAAACTAATAGAAAAGAGAAATTGACAATAGATGAAGATGAACATGTCAATGCATACCTGGAAGAATTTTGACTGTAAATTTACCTCATGAATCTTCAAGTTCTCCCATGCGTTTCTCAAAATTTGCATATGTTCAAAATCATCTACTTATTCAATCTAAATTAAAATGCTAAGTAATGAGCTTTCAATTTGCATATGCTTCATATTTACATTGAGGGACAAGAGTGTTGAAAGTGAACCTCTAGAAATACTTGTGAATTGAAAATTTGGTATTCTAAAAAATTGTCAAGCCATAGCAATTATTTGAAACTTCACCATATATGATTTTATAACAAAAAAAATTCAAAAATGTGATGAAGTTTTGCAAAAGCAAGACAATCAAATGAATCACAAGTGTGTATGATCTGACGATATAAGAACTTTGATATGTTCTAAGCCACTTTGTCAAAAAATGAAAGGGAATGCCAAGGGAAAAACTTGGGCTCATTACTTGCTTATTGAAAATATGCAATAATAAAATAACTACAAACATGAAAGGAAACTAAATCTAAACTAATCTATCGCTAATCCTAATTAAATAAAAGGAAACATGACTAAGTATGTTAGATCCCTGTAATACTAATGTATTCCCCCATTATTATTTTCATTGTAGCCCTTATTGTTATTGTTGTGTCCATGTTGTCCACATATTTTTATTATTGTGCCCCATAGAAGCCCACTATTGTTATTGTTATGCCCTTACATTATTATTGTTATGTCAGCTCTGATTATATTGTGACCCCTTAGACTCCTATATATAGAAACGAAGTTTTTTCATTTGAATCATCCAAGAATTGTTCATTTGTGTAATGTAAAGGAAGTCTCCCCCTCGAAGAGGCTGATTTTGATGTTGTTGATCTATTTTTCTATCTTATTCTGAGTTGGTTGCATAACATTTGGTATCAAATCTTTGGATTCTAGGGTTTCACTGCTTCAAACAGGTCCTCGTGGAATTTTTGCTATAACGTTTTTTCTACGAATCTTCAAAAGCTAAAAAAAAACCCATTTGAGAAGAAATATTTATGAACGTCATGTCCAAAGTTTAGATCTTTTCTCGCTATAGTTTATGAGATATGATCCAAGGAAGTTAACATTTTTACATGCTCCCGAATTCCATCTCAAACACGTGGTCGTGGTAAAATTGTCGTAACTTTCGCTCTGAGCATCAGATTCGAATTTCGTAAGAATTGAAAAAAATAAGAAGGAATTTATTTCTTTGGGTATCAATTTTAGATCCAAAGGTTGAAACTGTGACACATGGTACTTCGTACAAGTTCGCTATACTGAACCATTCTATAATCAGTTCATTGCGGGATATTGGACATAACGCTTTCTTGGAGAATCCAATCTTGATCAAACTTTTGGGGTTGGAAAGAGGACTCAGACGACTACCACAAGATGAAATTTCAAACCTTGGAGATCTGCCATTACAGAGATACAACAGATTCAATATTGAGATCCTACAAAGAAAGAAAAAAAGTGTCTATTTTTTTAAAATTTGCATAAGTTTGAAAAAATAATTTGAAGTGATTCAAAGGGAATAGTGAAGTATAATACTCATTAATTGATGCCCCGAAGAAAGAAAATGGAAACACCTAGTAAGTAACCCGAAATTTCCACTATGATGCATGAAGAAGAAGAAGAAATGCAACATGATATATCAAAATTACGAGACCAAGTGCAACAATTTTCGCTCTCACAAAAAGTAACCAAAAATGAAATAGAAGCTAAGATGGATGGTTTGAAGAATATCTTAAAATCATACATGGAAGGATTGAAGAATGACGTGAAACCTAATATGGATGACATGAAAGATAATATGGAATATTTTAAGAAAGGTTTAAAAGCAGACATGGAAGGTTTCAAGGAAGGTTTGACAAGGTTTCTACAAGAAATGATTCCTAATGGAGAAAATATATTAGATCAAACTCATGATGAGAACAAAAGAAATGTTAATCATGATTTTAGAGAATGTAACATTGGATCAAAGACCCTCCATGTTCCAAAGATCGATATGAGGAAGTTTGATGGCAAGGATCCTGTAACATGGATACTACAGATGGACCAATATTTCAATCTCCATAAAGTGAAAAACACACAAAAGGTATGCAGTGCAACTTTATATTTGGAACCCAATCAATTTGTATGGTATCTATGCCTTTTCTCTCGTAAAAAAATTGTCACTTGGTAAATTTTTATGGAGGAAATGGTGGCACATTATGAGGATACAAAGATCAACACCTTCTTTAGTCAATTGATACATTTGAAACAAAAGGGTTCAATGGTGGAGCACATTGAGGACTTCCAAAAATTGAATATAAGGGTAATTGATATTCCAGAGGAGCATAAGATTGATGTGTTCATAGGGACCTTAAAGGATAACATTCGACATGAGGTTCACCTTTAGGAACCTGATTCATTGGAAAAGGCATTCAAATTGGCAAGAAAAATTGAAAGCAAAATTATGGCAACAAGGAAGCCTACCACTCACAACTATAAAGATGGAAGTGTTGTTGCCCCTAGCCTTCCACAACCTACAGGGTTGACACCACAAAAATTGGAAGAAAAAATAGAAAAAGGGCTTTGTTATAGTTGTGATATAAAATACACTAAAGGTCATAAGTGTGCTAAGAAGAAACTATTTTACATAGATTGTGAAGAGGAGGAAGAAAAGGAACAAGAAGTTTCAAAAGAAGAGGATATACACCAGGAACAACCCTAGAGAAAGAAGAAATGAATCTAACCATATCTTGTAATGCATTGGCAGGAATTAACACTCCTCAAACTCTCAAGATAGAAGGACATATCAAGAAGAAAAAGGTAATAGTATTGATTGATTCGGGTAGTACCCATAATTTTATTCATTGTAAGATAGCCAAGGAATTGAATTGCTTCCTATATCCAGCACCAGAGTGTCAAGTGATGGTTGCAAATGGAGGAACCATAAATTTCTATAGAAAGTGCCATAATATCAAGTTATCCATGGGAGAATATGTATTGAATAGTCCAATGCTTTCCATTCCAATCGGTGGTGCTAATGTTGTACTAGGAGTCCAATGGCTACAATCTTTGGGTACAATAGATTTTAATTTTCAAGAACTTTTCTGGAAAAAAAATTTAGGAAGGAAAGGAAGTTGAATTAAGGGGTATCACAAGGAAACCGGAAAAGATAATTAGCTCTAACGACATGACAAAGCTTCTAAAGAAAGAACAACGGGGCATAATTGCACAATTACGTTCACTAGACATTCCCGCATCGAAATCATCTATTTCTCCATATCTCCAAAAAGCCTTGGACAATCATTCCAAGGTATTTGAGACTCCCAAAGGCCTCCCACCTATTCGTAATCATGACCATGATATTCATTTGATTCCAAGAAGTATTCCTCCAAACATTAGGCCTTACAGATATCCCTATGCCAAAAAGAGTGAAATTGAACGTATGGTTGCATAAATGTTAGAGGCTGGTATAATTCAACCTAGTCAAAGTTATTTCTCTGCTCCAGTAGTATTGGTGCACAAGAAGGATGGATCATGGCTCATGTGTTCGGATTATAGGGAGCTCAACAAGCTCACTATTAAAGATAAATTTCCCATTGCAGTCACTGATGAATTATTGGATGAATTACATGAAGCAATTTTCTTCCCCAAGTTGGATCTTCGTTCAGGATATCATCAAATCAGAATGAAGACTGAAGACATTCCTAAAACAACATTTAGAACTCATGAGGGTCATTATGAATTCTTGGTCCTTCCTTTTGGCCTTACCAATGCACCTTCTACATTTCAAGATTTGATGAATTCCATTTTCAAACCTTTCCTTAGAAAATTTGTGTTAGTATTTTTTAAAGATACACTAATCTATAGCAAGTCTTGGAAGGATCATGTTCAACATGTTGATAGGGTGCTCAAACTATTGGAGGAGAAACAATTATATGCAAAAACCTCCAAATATTTATTTGGAGTACAAGAGGTAGAATATTTGGGTCATAGTGTATCTCATGAAGGTGTTATGGTAGACCCTAGCAAAATTAAAGCCATTAAGGAATGGAAAATTCCCACATCCAGAAAGAATCTACGAGGATTTCTGAGTTTAACCGGGTATCACAAGTTTGTTAAGAATTATGGGAAAATATCAGCACCTCTAACAACATTACTGAAGAAAGATGCATGTTCTTGGACTCTAGAAGCAAGGAGGGCCTTTGATAATCTTAAAGGGGCAATGTCCCAAGCACCAGTCTTAGCTACGCCAGACTTCACAAAAACCCTTATTGTGGAATGTGATGCCTCAAGAAATGGAATTGGCATTGTTTCAATGTAAGAAGGAAGACCCATTGCTTTTGAAAGTCGTCCAATCAAAGGAAAGTATTTACATAAAGCTATTTATGAGAAGGAAATGCTGGAAATACTACATGCACTTAAGAAATGGTGACCTTACATGATGGGAAGACACTTCAAGGTAAAAATGGATCATGATAGTCTTAAAGACTTTTTAGAACAAAGATTATCTTCAAAAGAGCAGCAAAAATGGGTCACAAAGATGTTGGTATATGACTTTGAAATCATCTACAAAAAAAGGGAAGCAAAATGTTGTTGCAGATGCACTCTCAAGAAAGGATGAGGATATGAAACCATTGCTTTGTGCTATATCTATCATCCAACCAGATTGGATAAATGAAGCAAGGGATGAATGGAAGAATGACGAAGAAGTGTGGGAACTCATTCAAAAGTTGCAGCAATATCCCAGTACATCTCATAAAGTTATCAGGAAATATGATTTGTTATGGCACAAAGATCGCTTATACCTCTGTAAGAATTCCCAACTCAAACAAAAGATTCTTCTAGAATTGCACACCTCTCCATTAGGAGGGCACTTAGGATTTTTAAAAACTTACCATAGGGTTAAGAAGGAATTTTTTTGGGATGGCCTTAAATATGATATTCAAAAGTTTGTGGCAGAATGTTTGGTTTGCCAACAAAATAAATTTGAAAAAATTAAGACCTCGGGTTTGTTACAACCTTTATCCAATATTCCAAGTTAACGTTGGGGGGAGGTTTCAATGGATTTTATCACAGGTCTACCCAAGTCTTAAGGAAAGAGTTTCATCATGGTGGTAATTGATAGACTTACCAAGTATGCACACTTTTGAGCATTGTCTCATCCATTTAAAGTCAATACAATTGCTACTGCATTTATGGAAATAATACAAAAGCTACATGGAAACCCAAAGATCATTGTAAGCAACAAAGATCCCATTTTTACTGGAAATTTTTGGACAGAATTATTTTCTTATTTGGGTACTCAGTTAGCTCATAGCTCATCTTATCATCCTCAATCTAATGGGAAAACTGAGATAGTAAAGAAATGTTTGGAAGGATATCTTTGTTTCTTTGTAACTGATAAACAAACACAATGGGTCAAGTGGTTTCCTCTGGCTGAATGGTGGTATAACACTTCCTTCCATACTACAACAAAAATGACCCCATTTATGTCACTTTATGGATATCGTCCACCATCCATCACATCATCTTTAAGAGAAAATTCTAAGGTTCAAGAAGTGGAAGATCAAATCGAGCATCAACAACAAGTTCTTCAACTCTTAAAGGATAAACTCACTTTGGCGCAGAAAAGAAAGAAACAATAGGTAGATCAACATCACATTGAAAGAAGTTTTGATGTAGGTGACTGGGTATTTCTACGACTACACCATACAAACAAATGTCCCTCAAGCAAGCTAAGAAGGATAATAAATTATCATCAAAGTATTATGGTCTGTACAAGGTGTTGTAAAAGATTGGTACTATGGAATACAAATTGAAGCTTCTTGCATCTTCCTGAGTGCACCCAATTTTCCCTGTTTCATGATTAAAGAAGGTTATAGGTGACAAGCTCCCATTTCAAACAATATTGCTAGAACTTTACGAGGAAGGAAAAATCATATTGGAACTTGAAGCAGTCACAGAAACAAGAACTCGGTAGCTACGAAATCAATCAATTTCAGAGTATCTCATCAAGTGGAAGAACTTACCCGCTGAAGATTCCACATGGGAGGATGATAATTTTATACAGAAGCATCCATAACTACTCAAGCATTGAGGACAACACTTTTTTGAAGGAGAGGGGCATGTTAGGTCCCTATAATACTAGTGTATTCCCCTATTATTATTGTCATTGTAGCCCTTATTGTTATTTTTGTGCCCATGTTGTCCCCATATTGTTATTATTATGCCCCATAGAAGCCCACTATTGTTATTTTTGTGCCCTTACATTATTATTGTTATGTTGGCTCTGATTATATTGTGACCCCTTAGACTCCTATATATAGAAAGGAGGTTTTTTCATTTGAATCATCCAAGAATTGTTCATTTGTGTAATGTAAAGGAGTTTTCCCCCTCAAAGAGGTTGATTTTGATGTCATTGATCTATTTTTCTATCTTTTTGTGAGCTGGTTGCATAACAAAGTATAGTTGTACTTCCAATGTAACCATTCTTTCATTTTAATTCCTGCATGTATGTACAATTCAATCAACAAGAGTAAAATTGCAACTAAATTATTAAAAGAAAAATTCAGCCTTCTATGTACAACTAACAAATTCGGGAAAATAAACTTATTTACAAAATTCTTACCTTGAAATTCTTCCAACCAAATACTTACAGGGTCATTAAAAGTCATGTATTTCAATTAATGATTGGAAGAAGTTTAAAGGAAGAAGAAATATCATGTTAGGCTTGAATGATATGCTTTTAAATATTGAAGCCTGTTGAACACTAGCAAAGTCAGAAATATTCCTGAGCAGTGAAACTTCTAGATGTTTTTTAAATGGATCAATAATATGTGGATGGATATTTAAAAGGTTTCTCGAAGTATTCCATTACTGACCAGAATGTAGCAATACACTCTCAAGAACTTGTATTTGTGAAACACATGATCATCAAATAAAATTTCAAAATAAAAAGTAGTTGATGTTCATGCTTGAAATTCTGAAATTGATTTTCATATATGCGTATTAATGTACTTGACGAGTGTCTAGAGTTTGAATGCTCAAAGTGCCAGTACAATGTGCTCAAAAGTTTAAAAATAAAATCTGAAAGAAAAGTAAATTCAAACTGAGGGAACTGAAAATGAAGAAAATTACAATTTACATTAATGGTACAACATGGCTGGGACTCATTAACAAAAATTTCTTTCCCACAATTATCAATAGAAATTATAAATCTAAACTCCTTGTTTGCATTATTTTGGTGGGAATGTGAAGATTTCAAGCTTATGATCTAAAAAGGGCACTTCATCATCATAGGGATCAAAAATTAGGATGGGTTCTTGAATACCAAAATTAGTATGATGATTGCATGTTTCAAAATTAGAATGAACAGGAATAAATCCTTGATTAAAATTCTCTTTATCTTCAAAAATAGATTCACCTAAGGAATCAGGAATATGAGAGTCAGACAAAACCATTTCTGAAGAGCAAAGAGGTTGAGTATTTTCATTTTTCAAGTCATCATCATAAGTAACTTCATAAATATTCTTTTCCTCTGAATTAAATAAATGAGAACTAGGCAAGTAATTAAATACCAAATTAAGAGAATCTTCAAGACTATTGATTGAGTTATTGATTAAATTTTCTCTACCAATATCAGAAATTAATAATTCATTATTAATTTCAATTCCTTTATTTTCTAAAATTAAATCTGTATTTAAAAGAATTGTTGATTGATTATGAATTAAATTATTATTGTTAAAGATATCAGGGTAGAAAGAAAAATAGGAAGTTGGAGATATATACTTGAAGGTTTCTCTATGCATAGATGATTTTTGATTTCTAAAATAGGAAATTCATATTCTTAATGTATTTGATCGATCTGCAAATTGTTGTTGAGTTGCTCCATAATTTGCAATTTATTATTAGCAGATTGTGAATTAATTTCAGCAGTAGATTGTGTGTTGTTGTCATTCTCTGGTTGATTTAATTGTTGTTGATTTAGTTGTTGTTGATTGCTGCTAGTAGATTGCACATCTTGTTGAATTTCTACTTGATCAACATTATGTAAATTTGGAACATTTCTAGCATAATGATTATCATTTGCAAATTTATTTTGTGAAGAACCAGAGTTGTTATTTTGAACAATTGAATCATTATCAACAAAGGATATAATTTATCGTTCTTCATAGTTATCACATCACGGAGACACTAAATGTCTGAACCATCCAATTAATTGGAATTGAGGAGGTGGATATTTGGACCGATATTGCAGTAAAATTAATTTAAATCTAATATAAAACATATACAAAGTATCACCTCCCATCCTACACAATTTTTCTAACTGATCGCACACCTTTCTGTAATCATATTCCTAAAATGTGTGAAGGAAAATATTTGAAAACTCGTCCCAACAATGTAAGGAGGAAACTGGATGTGATAAGTACCAGTCCTTGGCATTTCCTGTCAAAGTAAGAGTGAAGATCCTGCAAATAACATCTTCATCAATATTGAAATTATTGCAACTTAAAATAAATTGAAGGAGATGACTAAAAGCATATGTTTTACCATTGTATTTTACCTGAGATAGGGTCTTGACTACTTTTATCAGAGTGGAAGTTGGATGAGGTCCAATAAAGAAACTCCAAGGAGGTCTTTTACATGGAGCCATAGTAATAAGATAAAATATTTAAGCACAAAATCATCAGAGACACAATTTTACTATGGCCCTCTTTCTAGAGCCAAAAATGTTGTAGGCTCAAAATGTCTAACTCAACATTGGGGAAAAACACCTAGTCGGGACCTAAGAGCAAATCCTTTTTCATTTGAAATGGTGGTTCCAACTAGTTAAACTAGGTCCAGTTACCATCTCTCTAGCTCTGTTGGCTTAAAGTGCACCTTTATCTTACCAATAGAGAAGAGCCATCAAATCAGCGCTCTTGCTGAGCTTAGACAATAAATCGATCCTTAAGTTGATCTAGGGCTCAGCCAGACCACAACTAAAGTTTCTCTTTTTTATAAAAGGACTTTTATAAATGTAGTGATTAATCCAAATGCAAACTAATCCTAGAATGTGAGAAAAAGAAAAGAAATCCTAAGCCTATCTCGTTTAGGAAGATATAGATCTAACCCAACTGAGAGAAAAGTAATTAAATGATTAGGATTTCAACATGCATGGTTTTAGGTGAATATCTAGCTAATGATATAGTTCTACTAGATGATATTATAATTACCAAAACATGTTATGTTTGCAGATCATTGAACATTGAATAATTGACTATCAAAACCAAGAAAAAGTTCTCATAATTTCAATAGTAATTAAATCGACTTTTGATGAAAAAATTCTAAGTAAATAGTTACTTAGAAATCTAATTTAAATATTTGAGTAAAGAGAAATTAATAATATATCTATGTGACTATGAATTAGATAGCTAATCCAAAAGACAAATTTCCTCATATCAAACATGAATGCACAGATCCACCATTACATAAATGAAATTCGCAATTAAATAAAAGTATTCAAATTACAAACTAATGAAACCCGGTATCTTGCTTTGTTCCTTGAACTGACCTCCAACAATCTCTTTCAAATTAACACTCTGTCATCAAAAGGAAAAGTTGCAATAGTACAAGCTTTGCCTATAATACAAAGTCCAGATTTGAAAAAAGACAAATCCCAATGATTCACAGATCTGAGATTGATCCTACCTACCTACAACATGAAACCCTTATTACAATAGTGCTTTAAGGATTACAAAATTGCAGAAGAGAGGAGCCCCCCTTTTCTCCATTCTACAAACCACTATTTATAATTACAAAAATGAATTCCAAATAGGAGAGTTGTTGAAGAAAAAATATGCTCCAACAATTTTCATTGGTCAAAAATCTTTTTCTTCACTTGTTGGAGCAATACCATTGATTAAAATCTTCTCTTCCTCATCTTCTCAATTGTTCTACTGCCAAAACCAATCAAAATTCAATAAAATGCAAATTAAAATAAAAATAAAAATACCAAATCTGGAAAACAAACATCTCTAATTAAAATTCAAATTAAATAAATAAATAAAAGGAAATCTGAGCTTTCCATTGATCCTTGTAAAGATATTATTGGTCAAAAAGAACATAAACGAATGGATCTGCAATCAATGGAGGATTTGAGCAAATGAAAAATGCAAAAAATTAAACTCAGAAAATTAGTTTTGGTTCCAAATTCAGAGATTAATTTTCTGCTAAATTTTAGACTCATTTAATGACTGAGTCTAGTCATGCAACCACTTTATGGATATTCTCTGTGATTTTATCTATCTAACGAGTCGTCCTTGGCATCATTTGGCTAAGTGAAATTCAACTTATGAGCTCCCAAAGTTGACGAGTCAAAATTGCCAGAATTCTGGAAAAATCGTTTTCTCGGCCAAAAATAGGAATTTTTAATTAAAAATTAATCCTAAATTAAATTAAATTAACAGTTATTACTTAATTAATATTAATTTAATTACAATTACAAAATTAAATTAAATTAATTACAAACTAATTGTATACCATTAAAATAAAATTTAATTAAATTAAAAATTAATTATAGTTATAATTATATTATATTAAAATTATGAGAAATTGATATAGAGGGAGGGCTTCAAGCACCACCTTAATCAGAACAATATGGCATGCCAAATTAAGCCACCGACAAAAATTACATTAGGTCCGGGATTGCAAATGGGGAGCAGAGCAAGTACGACTATGCCCGAGTAGCATGGCCTGAACGAGGATCGTAGAACGGGGTTGCAGGTCGGCATCGATCCTACAGCCACCCCCGACATCATCTTCACCTTGGATCCCATGCCTGGGTTTTCTATTATTCCTTCAGTACCGCAGATCCTATTTTTACCCTTTACTTTTTACCCCATTTGGTTTTTCCTTCTCCGCCGATTGCTGTTAGGGTTTGGAGCTGCGCACAGATAGCTCACGGCTGCCTCCCGTCGTTTTCCTCCCGCCTACTCGACCCGAACGGTTTTCATCTGCTCCTCATTTCTCACCCTTTGGACGGTCCCAACCATTCTCCTTGCTGTCGGTGCCGGTCCCCGATGGTTACCTGGTTCCGAGGTAGTATCCTGTTTAAGCAGCTGGCGTAATGGACCTTGACGAGGTGGACTACTCAGACTCTCCGCTAGCAGAAGGCTCCATCTGTCGCTCCACGTTTACGGCTTCGGGAGGTCTGTACAGTGAAAGTTTATCGGCCAGTTTTGAGGACCTTACTCAGTCGACTGATCCTACTCTCTCTGCCTCCTTTCAGCCTGTTGAACCCTCCTCCTGGGTGCCCTTTACTGTTCCTTCCCCGGCCTCCCTTGGGTTTCTTTCGGAATGTTTCCAGTCCTCTCCTATCGACGCCGGTCCTTCGAATCTGCTGGGTCTACACCCCCCCCACCCCCCCCCCCCCCGCTTCAACCTGAATCACCCCCGAAGCCCCCCCTCCGACTGCTCCTCTCCCCCCCTGGCTCCCCCTGTCTCCTCTCGTAGTTACAGCTCTATCCCCCCCCTTCCAACCCCTTACCCTCCCCCCCCGCTCGCTGCTCCGGTAGGATCTAGGGCTCCTGCAAACCCTAGTCGCATGTCCTCCCGCCCTTCAAAGAAACAACGCTGTTTCAAATCCCGACCTGAGGACATCATTCTGAGGCTTGAAGAAGACATTTAGTGGGGAGACGCTATGGATTTAGCGGATAGAGTACTAGTGGGACGCATCTGGGGCAGGAATTACTCTGCGGAAAAGCTGAAGACATGGGCTATGGAGATTTGGGGCCAACATCTGGCGGAAATCCCTTCTGTCCAGACATTTGTGCGAGGTTGGTTCGCGCTGAGGTTCGCAAGGGCTGACCACACGAGCTGGGTATTGTCATCTTTCTGGCACTTCGAAAAAGCACCGGTACTTCTCAAAAGATGGTCGCCCCTTTTCGACCCGGAGACTGAACAAATTGGGGTTGGGCCAGTATGGGTCAGACTCCCGGGCTTGCCTCTACAGTACTGGTCTGAGGACATCTTCAGGAGAATTGGGAACTCTCTGGGCACCTTCATGGAATCTGACAAATCATATCTCACCACGGGGATGATGGCATACGCCAGGATTCTAGTTCATCTAGATACAAGAGGAGGCTTACAGGAACACATCATTATACAATGGAAATCTTTCTCGAGGAAGCAGAAGCTAGACTATCAAGGAATTCCTTACCGATGCAGAAGGTGCCATCAGGTGGGTCACCTTTACAAAGACTGCCCCCTCCTCAAGAAGATTCAGCAGGAAACCAGAGTGCAGGACCAACCCCCAGAAGCAGAAAACCCAGCTCCTCCGGTCGCGGCAGCACCAAGGGTGGAACAAATCAAGACCTCAGACACAGTGGAGGCGCTGCTCGCACCTGTGCAAAAAAATAAGGGCAAGAACCCGATTAGGCCTCCATCTCCTCCACTGACGTGCTCAAAGGCAGCAAAAGGTGTCGTCTTCTCATCAGGTACGTCTCTCCCCCCTACTGCCTATGCTTCACATCTTTCTTCATCTTGTTTATCACTCTCCTCCCACTTGCCCTCCTCGGTCTTGATTCCCTCCCCCTCCTCCCCGACGGCTCTCGACCTGGTTGCGGACTCCCACCCCCCTCTTCCCTCCTCTAGGCCAGGCCATCTTTATATGACCTGCCCCCTCCCAAAGCCTTCGACCATCTTTACCTCATGCTCCCTCCCTTCCGTCCCTAGCCGCTCCCTTCAGTCACCCTCTCCCTCGGTAAATTCCACACCGAGGTATTCCACCCACTCGACTGCCAAGCAGAAAGAGCCGGATGTCATAGGGCTGGACGCTGCCCCTCCCATCCTCTCGCCCAAGCAGGGTAGAGGCAGACCTTCCAACATCCACAAGGCAAAAGAACAAGCAGGTGACGAAGTGATCCAGGGCAAACAGCACACCATCGAAAGGGTTCTTAGAGCAAAGGACACCCTTCCCCACCCCCCTCCATGAAGATTTTGTCCTTCAATTGCAGAGGGATGGCCAGCCCCGAGAAAAAGCTGGCCCTGAAGCGTCTCTTATTATCTGAGTTGGTTGACATTATCCTTTTACAAGAAACCCTTTGCAAGGCGGAAACGGCCATTCCTATCCTTTGCTCTTGGATGCCTGGATGGACTTTCCACGCTCTTGATGTCTCGGGGTGCTCTGGGGGCATTGCAATTGGATTCAAGAACTGCACCATTAACCTGAAGAACATATGGGGTGGAGGGGGTTTCCTGGGAGTGGACATTTATTCCAAGGATCTGGAGGAAGAGCTGAGAATCATAAATGTCTATGGACCTTGCCACAACAGGGAACTCTTTTGGCGTAAGTTTCTCAGCTCCCCCCTCCTCCTAGCTGGAAATGTAATCCTAGGTGGAGACCTGAATTTCTCTCTGGGCTTCTCAGAATCCTGGGGACACATGGCGCAGATTGACCCGCTTTCTGACTTCTTCGAGCAGCTGCTTGAGAATTACCTCTGGATTGACATCCCCTCGGCCAAGATTCAGCATACCTGGAGAAATAACCGATCTGGAGAACAAAGCCTCGCTAGGAGACTAGACCGCTTTATTATTAAGGAGGCCTTTCACAACAGCCACCCCAGATCAAGGCAATGGGTTGGAAGTGGAGGTATGTCGGATCACAGACCCATTTTTCTAGAGGTTGGAGAAAAGCAACAGAAGCACACGGCCCCTTTTAAATTCAACTCCACTTGGCTCCGGGACCCCTCCTATAGCAAGCTAATAACCGATTTATGGAAAGTACACCCGATCACTGAGGAGGAGGATCCAGCTAAATGCTTTGTAAAAAACCTCTCTGAAATTAAGGTGTTATCCAGAGCATGGGCTCACAAGAAAAGGGAACAGGATGACCTAATTATCTCCCAAGCAGAGCAGGCGATTGCAGACCTTGAATCACAATCGGAGGGAACTTTCAACTCCCCGGAACAGAAAGCTATGTATGAAACCTTAATCAAACAGAGATCTCAAGTCCTTAGAGACAGAGAGGCAAGCTGGAGACTAAGAAGCAGAGCAATCTGGCTCAAGGAGGGGGACGAAAACACAAAGTTCTTCCACCGCTTTGCAAATGGTCGGAAAACAATCAACACTATCTGGGAGATGCAAAATGATCGGGGGCAACAAGTCCACACCTCCAAAGAGCTCGCCTCACTCGCTACCTCACACTTCAGGAACACATATATGGCCCCGCGGGAGGCCAGCCTACTAGAGATCATGCAAGTAGCCGAGCTTTTCCCAGGTTTGTGGATGAAGGGGAAGCAGAGGAACTCACCAAAGAGGTTTCGTTGGGGGAGCTTGAAGCCACCATCCGGGGCTTCCAAAAGGACAAAAGCCCAGGACCTGACGGCTGGTCCATCGAATTCTATCTTGCTTTTTTTGACCTACTGGGCCAGGACCTCCTCAAAGTAATCAATCATTGTAGCCACTTAGGAAAAATCCCCTCGGCCATCAAATCCACCTTCATAGCCCTCATCCCCAAATCCGACAAGCCAGCCTCTTTCAATGACTTCCGGCCCATCTCGCTCTGCAACTGCCTCTACAAAATCATGGCCAAAATCCTAGCTAATAGACTCAAGCCCATCCTTTCGGCACACATATCCCCTGAACAGTTTGCTTTCCTACAACACCGCCAGATCCACGAAGCCATTGGTACTGCACAAGAGCTCCTTCACTCGGTGCAGAGCAAGAACTTGAAAGGTATGATCCTAAAGGTAGACCTCTCCAAAGCCTTCGACAGGGCAAGCCTGCTCTACATTCGAATGCTTCTTACCCATCTGGGCTTCCCTTATATGTTCATCAAATGGATTATGAGCTGCATTTCTGATGTGCCTTACAGTGTCCTCCTTAATGGATCCCCCACTCCTTTCTTCACAGCTGAAAGAGGTCTCAGGCAGGGGTGCCCCCTCTCACCATTACTTTTCCTGCTTATCATGGAAGGGCTAAGCAGATTGATAGGGACAGAACACAGGAGGGGCAGGATTGTTGGCATAAAAATTACGGAAAACTGCTCTCTCACCCATCTCCTGTTTGTAGACGATGTGCTCATTTTCTTAAACGACAGCATGGCTGACACCTCTACCTTGCAGTTTGTTTTCGACCTCTTTCAGAAGGCTACAGGCATGATCATAAATGTTCACAAATCCACCCTCACAGCTATAGGTTGCTCACAACATGAAGTTTTTTTCACTCGACACCGGTTTCCTTTCCCTTCACATCCTATGGAGGAAGGGTTGAAATATCTAGGCTTCCGAGTGAAACCCGGGGGATATAAAATCGTTGATTGGGTATGGCTTATTGCAAAGGTGGAAAAGAGATTGAATGTGTGGTACAACAGGTACCTTACACGGGCTGGAAGACTCACCCTCATAAAAGTAGTGCTAGAAGCAACTCCCGTATACTGGATGTCATTAGCCTGGATTCCCAGAGGAATACTAGCCAGATTACAAAAGATTTGCAGCAGATTCCTATGGAAGGGGAACAAGCAAGGCAACCTTTTCGCTTGGGTAAAATGGGACACTATAACGAGGCCAAAGAGATGGGGTGGATGGGGTATAAAAAGGTTGGACTATTTTGCAAAAGCACTGGTAGCGAAGCTAGGATGGCAGCTCATTACCTCACACAGCCTCTGGACAAGAGTAGTATATGATAAATACATTGCCCCAGAAAACACTATCGGCTGGATATGCAGGGAACACAGGGTAAGCGGAAGGCATTCCAATATATGGAAAGCAGTACTTAATTCCCTCCCACTCATACGAGAAGGCTTAACGTGGAGGATACATCAGGGGAATGTCGTTCGCATAGGAATGGACCCCTGGATCGGGTGTGGCAACACCCATCGACTTCCAGCACAGCTGATCGCTCATCTACAGGACCAGGGTGTTTCTCACATAGCCCACATAGCAGATCAAGAAAACACCACTCTTTTCCAGCAGGCCTGGAAGACAGCACAAGAACTCCACATCCCGGGACATTGGAGGCATGATTGGGAGGACTTCACGGAAGCTCTCACTCAAGCACACATAAGGATAACAGAAGAAGAAGATGAGATAGTATGGGCACATGCAAAAAACAGAACATACACTCCCAAGGAAGGCTATCTTAAGCTCATGCAACAAGTCCAGCCAGCAAACGTATAGCAATGGTGGAAAGCACTATGGAAGCTCAAAGCAGCTCCCAGAACGCGCATGCTTATGTGGACCATCCTTTTCAGCAAAATCTCCACAGGCTCAAATTTGATGAGGCGATCCTTCCATGGGTTGTTCTGGTGTCACCTCTGTAGGAACAATGAGGAAGACACTGACCATTTATTTCTGTCCTGCCCTATTGTCAACGAGCAATGGTCCCTCATATCCTCATCCTCCCAATCCCTTCATCAATGGCAAGGGAGATCCATTATAGAGGCCTGGCTGAACTGGATAGAGAAACACAAAGGAAGAGATAGGAATATACCACTCCTAATGTGCTGGGCTATCTGGATGGCGAGGAACCGAGCCATATTTGACCAAAAGGATCCCATCTGGCCCAACATCAGATCTCATATCCTTGCCGATTTCGGACTCCTCCCAGAAGACCTCTCTCAGACCCCCCCTAGATCCATCCGCCCTGAGCTCATTGACAAAACTTACCCTTGGGCCTATTTTGACGGCTCAGCCCAAGCAGAAGGCTGTGGGGGAGGGGCCATCCTCTACCTAAGGGACGACCATTGTTTCAAAATTCAGATGCACCTGGGAAGGGGCACAAATAACTTTGCTGAGCTATCCACAACCAAACACCTCATCCACTTTGCACTTGAGAAACGCTGCACAAAACTACAACTGTTTGGGGACTCAAAACTTGTCTGCAATTGGCTCAATAGAACATCTTACTACTCTGCTTATTCTTTGAGACATATTTTGGATGAGGCACACAGGCTTATAGCAACTTTTGAAAAATTTGTTTGTCAACACATTTACAGGGAGCACAACACAGGGGCAGACCTCCTATCAAAACAGGCAGCGCAAAGGCAGGAAGAAGACTGGTTGATACAGGAAGAAGTGGATGGAATTTTCCACCAACATTACCACAGGCCTTTTGTAGATCTGCACTCTCTCCGGGAGACATAACTATACTGCTGTTTTTTTTTAACTTTCACAGTTTTTTTTTGGCCCAATGGCTTCTCGTAAGCTGTTGGGTATTAGCTGCTGTTATCACTTGGCATCTAAAATAGTCTCATCACAGAACTATCCGACATTCAGAAATTTTTGATATTTCAGTTTTTGGTTTTTGGTATGTACCGGTTTGTCTCCGTGCGTGGAGCACACTCTTTTTCATGTTTACTATTGTTTTTGATGCAAAATCTCTCAGAGATCTTATGAACTCCCTGCGTGGAGGCACAAGTCTAAATATTTATACTTGTACATGGCTGTAGTCAAACCGTCATTTTTCTACTAAGGTGACCAGCCTCATTATGCATATGCCTAGGCATTTACAGAATGTAATTTCTCACGATCTAATAGAAATTACGACTTTTTCCACGGGATAAAATATAGATATATATATATATATATATATATATATATATATATATATATATATATATATGTTATATTAAAATTATAATTAAATATAATTAAAAATTATGTTAAAATTTTTTACAAGTGGATCTCATATGAATGGATCAAATGGCTTTAGATCTCAATGGATCGAAAATTAAATAATGAGGAGGGGCCTTTTTATAATGAAGATGAGGTGGAGGCTTTTATAAAAATGGAGTGGTGGAAGAGACCTTCGTTAAATAAACTCAACCCATTGCATGATATCAATATCGGAGATTAACCAATATCAGGATTTTTAAAACAAGTGTTTTGAGATCAAACAAAAAATGTTGATGTCTGAGACTTTATATCAGGATTTATTTATCAAAGGTGTTCTTATACATCGGGACTTTTGTTATATATCGAGACTTTTTAAATATCATGCTTTTTAATATCAGAATTTTTATATTGTGGGTTTTTATATCGAGACTTTTATATCGAATGTTTTTTATCGGAACTTTTGTAAAAGAGTAAGGGAGGAGGTGAGGTGAAGTGGGGCTCATTTGGAGTGGGATTCATCAATTATAAACTATAACCACTTGGTTATTTAAAAATCCGACAAAATGAACTACAACCATTTTGCAATTTTGAGATTTCAGGTCTCATAATTTCTTTTAAAATTGGGAATTGGAATAAATTACTAAGATCTCGAAAACACATAATTCTAATTGTTCTACAATTTGGCTACAGTGATTTTGCAGAACCATTAGTGAAAAATTAAATAATTAATAAAAATTAACTAGGAATTAATATTTACAATCAATTACTAATTCATTTACAAAAATTAAAATAATATATATTTTGTACATTTTTTAACCCAAGGGGTAAAAATTATCAAACTTCAGATGAGAACCATTTGCAAACCATGTAACCAAATGAAATTAAATGAGTACTGATGGAAAGCTAGTGAAAAGTTGAACTCAATGAAGCAATCAAAATAGAAATCTGATGAAAACGAAAAATTGGCAAAATTATAGGACACTTAACCAAAAGAAAATATTAAAAATGTGATTTAGCCAAAAATTTATGGAAAGAGTCCCCATTATTTGAAATAAATAAGTCAAAAATGGGGGTGTTGAGTTTTCACTACAATAGAGCCATAACCAATATACATCATATAACCAACAAATGAACAACATATACACCATGAGAGAACAAGCATCAAAGCCACATAATAACAAGTGCATTTACTCATGAAAATACAAGAGGAAAAAAGTTCTTATTAACATGTGAAAAATCCAATGAAGTCAGGGACTTCCATGTACCACCCAACCATAGATTGGGTTGAACCAAATCTCTCTTTCAACCAATCACCCCTGCACTATATTCCAAGCGTGAATGTTGGATCTCATGGAATAAACCAAACAAAACCAAACCAGGGCTTCAAGAGGCCAAACCACCTCAACCCTCAACCAGTGATTCCACCTCACAGTCAAACATCATTGACACCAACCAGATCGGTCTCTACCTAAGTTGTCTAGGGCTCGAGAGCATTTGTCCCAACTGTGGCTCCAGGAAATAATAACTCAACCCGCAACCTTCTAGGGCTCCAGATCGTTTGTCCAACCTAGGCTCTAGGACTAGTAACTCAATCCAAATTGTTCAAGGGCTCCAAAGCGTTTGTTCCAACCAATGGTTCCAGGAACTAGTAACCTAAACCACAACCATAAGGAACTTGAGCACTAATCAGAAATAATAAGTGGAAAAACCCACAACACCATGGCTATCTAGGAAATGGCAAGGCTAGGCAAAACCACTATCAATCCAAGCAATCCTTCATGCCAATGACAAATCATAACCAAATAACCACATGCATATACCATGCATGCCAAAACTAGCAAGGAAATCATATATGCAACTCGACACCTGAAAAGAAATCCTATTGTAGTTATTGATCCCACTATTCCCTTTCTCTTTCCCTCTTTCCTTTGCCTTCTTTGTCCAAATCCAATGAAAACTAGAGTGCTCCAAGCATGCTCCAACAATTCTCCAAGATTTCTCTAATTGTGCAAGAGTATGAGAGAGAGAATAGAAAAGATCTCCAATCTAAAATTGACAAAAGGTTGTGAACTGGTCCTCATAAGCATTTTTATTATTGACGCCTCTATTTTCTTCATTTTCCTCTTTTTTTCCTTCATTTTTCTTCACATGAAATTATGTGACCTTTCACCTTTCTTTTCTCCTATTTTCCATTATTTTCATAAACCAAATGTCAATAAATGTCACTTTGCCTTTTCCAATGCCTTTGCAAATTTCCATAGCCATTAATTAATCACCAGTGATCCCCATCATTGTGTTTGTGCCCAACATTCAGCTTGGAATATGTGTCATGTGACCTTGGTCTTATTATTTTTATTTATTTACTTAGGAAATCAAAGAGGAGTTGTTACATTGATAATCTTAGTAATTATGACATATGGTAAAATTGGATGCCTTATCTTGATGGTTGGATAATATAATAGAGAAGTGATGTAGTGGTGATGATTCTTGATGTATGATGATACACTTGTCATCTACCCTAATTATATGACACTAACCCTTGATGAAATTTTGATGTCATGTTCACATGTGATGATGAAGTAGCTTATGCTAACATGTTATGACCATGATGAATATATGTTTTTAGAACCTAATATAGTTTGATTTTATGATCTAACAGTTATGTTGATGCATGACAGTAATGATAGACAGGTTGATGTTTTGAATGATGATAACTGAAGTGGCTTCCCATTCAAAGGGAGAAACTCTCCATAGGATTCCTAGACCTATTATCATTTGCATTAAATGTACAGAAGATCCATTATTGTTGAAATAATATTTTTGACATAAATAGACAAATATTTGATGTTGTTAGTCTGCAGCAATTTATGGTGTGAGAAGCGAATATTTCTCCTAGTCTAAAACCCAACCACTGGTAGAAAAGCTTAAGAGTATAGTTATACGCCTCCCAACCACAAGGAAGAAGGCCTATGGATGTAGTTGTGCATGTAGGACACAAAATCTAAATCCCTATGCATAAAACCAGGAGCACACATGGAGTATGATATTCCTACATATATGGAGCAGACAACAAAAATTCCTATGAGCAGGGAAGTTTGAATGTTTGACTTACTATAAAGAATATGAATGTGTTGATTAAAATTGTGTTTGCGGGGGACTGGAGTATGCATATCAGTATGTTATTTTGATTTGATCATTGAAACTAGTATATGACAGTATTTGATAAGAGTTGCAAGGGTTTGACAAGATCTGGCTTATTAGTTTAATATAGATTATAAGTATTGGAGTTTTAACATGATGCTTGATAGTTCATAGATATCTTTTGGCTTATGGATTGATTGAATTCGCAATGATAAAAAAAATTAGGTTTTGACTTAATAACTGATGATTTGCCTTGATGACAGTGCTATGTGGGCATAGTTATTTTTCAATGACTAATATTGGTATTCAATAGTGACTCTATATTGGCACCATTGGCTTTGGAACATTGGTTGAAGTATAAACATTTGTGACTCAATGTGTTGTGATCTCATTATGAATGAATGAAACTTATATGACTTGTTCTTGATGTATAATGACAAAAATAATTCATATTATGATTATGTGGATGGCTTGATGGAGTTTGATATTGATTAATAACAATTTGTTGACATGACAATAGATAAAGTCATAACTTGGTATTTGGATGTGAGCTCTACCTGACACCTGGTCCGAAGAGTTTGTCACAATGATATTGGCAGAAACTTTTATGACTTTGATATTAGTTTTGATTTGGCATCTAAGGCTTAATAAGCTGACTTAGTTGATTTGATTTCACAATATTGATTTGTGTAAGGATGAGTATATTGGTTTGATCAGTATAATGTTTGCAGATAGAATTGTATGGTTTGAAGCAAGCTTCCCAAGCATGGTATGTCCACATTGACAGCTACATAGTAAATCCTGAAGGATGTGTCGATCCAAAACCCTACTTAAAAGTAGTCCAAGGTATGCCTTTGATTTTGGTTTTATATGTTGATTATAAATTCTTGATAGGTAATGAGCCTCTGATGATCAAAGTAAGAGGTATTTGGCCTCTGAAGTACGAAATAAAGAATCATGGCATGATGAGTTACTTTCTGAAGTTTGGAAATTAAAATCTATAATGAGAAGCTATTTAAGAGTTTTTGGAAAGTGGAAATGCAAATCCTTGTACACTCTGATTGAATTTCAAGAAGTTATGCAGAGTTTTTGTTGAACCTGACTTGGCAACTGATAGTTGATTGAAGCATTGATGTTCTGTGTGAACTCTCATCCGTATATATAGATTTTGCATAGAACAATATGAGTCAATTCATGATTGAGCCACTCCATACACATTGGTTTTTCCGCCAACCACACTTCAATATATCTGCATTGGACAATCAATTTTTGGTCTGAGCTATTATTCCTATGATATGTGACTGCATGAATGTACTAATGTTGTTTAGGATCATTATTAATGAGATTAGCACATTTGGGTGTTGCTTTAGTATGAGATTTGTCATGATATTTTGGATGAGAAGTCCATAGATTTGAGCATGGACGAGGTTGATTGTGATGTTGCTAGCATGGCTAGTTGTGAGGAAGGTTGAAGAAACTCTTTGGAAAGCTATTTTGAACAGGTTTTGTATGTGACAGTGATACATTGCGATAACAAAGAGTGGGATCTGATTGGCATAGAATCTTGTATATATTTAGGACTGAGATATCTTCGTATATTGAGTTAGTGCTTATTTACGAAATAATATTAGGCTTTTGTTTTCCACCTCCGTGAGAGGGAGGACGAATAAGGTATCATTTTTGTGATATATATTTGTTCTAATATAATATTTGATTTCATGTCCTGCATGAACAAAAGACTGTTGCTATTGAGACATTATGATTGAACTCTTTAGTGAATTGTTTAAGCTGATACCAGATATGAGCACGATGATATGTTTCTGATCTATAGAGAGCAGGGTCGATCAAGGAAATTAAGCCAACCCTTCCCCCCTGTCCAAACTCCCGGGGTGTGGAATTGACATGGAAGGCTCCTAGGGTTGAGGGATCTCTCGACAATAGGGTATCACCCCTATCTATTACCCATAGGGTCGGAGACGTTGCTCCCCTATCTTGGTCTATGCAAAGTATACGCAAGTTGGCATCATACCAATAGGTTGGGCTTGTTGGGAATACCACTGCCCTTCTATCCAATGGGTTGAGAGAGTGTTTATGTGTACAACCCAATATAATTATGATGCAGGTTTTATACGACATTATTATTGTGTGTCATTGTTGGGAAAATCAACAGGTAATAGAATGGTTGTGATCCTTTCTTGGTAAGTTGTATCTCACCAATTACTTGATGAGATGACCTGGGGTGAGAGTGTCCCATAGGACCTTACCCACTATCATAGACATGAGGTGAGAGTTTCCAATAGGACCTTCCTCATTGTCATTGGATTTTGGGTTGAGGTGTGCTCCTTGATGTGGTTCCAGGTTGAGTAAGACTCCCTGATGATAAGTTATTTGATGTTTCCCATGTAATAGAATCAAGCTCCCCACTGGCAGTGATTTTAGGTGGTATTAGTGGCTCCTTGATAGATAGAGGGTGGTAGCTTAGGCTCCCCTCCAATGTCAAATTATCCTTCTTTTAGATTCGAGAATGTTTAGCATATGGGAAAAGACAATCAAGAGATAAGAAGGGATAAGCAGAAATGAACAGAGATGAGCAGTGACATTAGTTGATATCAAGATACTTGAGATTGGATATGATTTGACGACAGGATACTTGCGATGATTACATGATGTAGTTGGAATTTCTCCCTAGCTGAGAGGGAGTGTTAATTTGGCAACTCAGTGACAAATTCCAATCATGGCACTAAATTCCTCTTTTCGAGAGGACCAATTTTGACTATTGAAGTGCTCATGTTGGACAAGGGAAAGTGTATTTTTTAATTAAAGCCCACATGTGCACAAAAGGATAGGTTGGCCCAAAAGAGAAATTGGACACCCATGGATGGCTATAAATACAAGTCAAGTGATCCTTATTTGGATATCATGATAATTCTTCTTTCTTTGGGTTTGGCTCACTTAGGTCTGAGGCTGGGACGTGGAGATTGGTTCATACAGGTCCAAGATTGCAAGGTCTCAAGCTTGCATGTGTATTTAGAGTTTTGGTTTCCAGCCGCAAGCATGCTTTAGGCAATTTTTGGCTATAACTGCAGGCACGTGGGCTCATGCATGTGGTTGAAGGGTTTCAACCGCACGCACTTCACTCTCTGCATGCGCTTGGGAACTAGGGTTTGAGTTTTATAGTTGACCGCAAATTTCATCAGTTGACTACAGAGTTCAGCCAACTGAATATAGTGACAGTTGATCGCAAGATTCTGAACTAGGGTTTTGATTATTAGCATTATTGGGTTCATCTCATTGATGTTGTTTAGTTTCTTTTGCTAGATAGGCTTATGGTTGAAGATATGAATCATTGTACTCTCTTGTGTTGAATCATTTAATGACAATATAATAAGAAGAAGAATTTTAAAGGGTTTTCCCCGTAGTGGGTTTTTCCCTAGTCTCCAACCAATCATAGTGTCTCTATGTGTGAATTCTTTTCTTCTATTGTTCCTTTATGTTTCGTTGCATTGATGATGATTGTTGTATTTCTATATAGTTGCATATGTTGCTAAATAATGTTCTAAATCTGGATAATTTTATGATGTTGTGGGGTGAATTTAATATATAAATTATGAAATTCAATTATCTAAAGCAAATAACAATATAGCCCTAAGAAAACTAATCCAGATGGAAAATGGCATCAACCCATGGTATTCATCCACCCATGTTATTCATCCACCCATGGAATTTACCCATGGTATTGTAAGTGGCATCCACCCATGGTATTGTAAGTGACATCCACCCATGGTATTCATTCACCCATGGTATTTGCTCATGGTATTGTGACATCAAGCCATGGTATTCATTCTCCCATGGAATTGACCTGTGGTATTCTAACTGAAAAATACTATACGTAACAAGTCGCATTTTGTAAAAGGACAATTTTTCCGCCACAATGTAGCTTTTACAGTATTCTCCGTTTTAATAAAAAAAATCTGTGTGGTTTTGTTTATTGGGCATTCTCCTCTTTTTCTTCTGGAATTTCAATTTTTCAGATCTTGGGGGCCTCTCCCCAAAAATCCATTTCAATCTTTTAGATCTTGGGGGCCTCCCCCCAAGATCCGGATCAGTGGGTAAATGAATACCATACCATGCAATAACTGATCCGGATTTAAACAGGAACACAACAAATTACAGATATACCCATACATGGAGAGATGCAGCAGAAATAATACTTCATTTCATTACTGTAAAATATTGAAATATGCTTACAAACAAAAATGGAAATAAACTAGCTAGGGCAATGGTAGCTTATCTCTGAGAAGAGATGTGGTGGTTACATGCCTCTGAACTATCTTGCAATGAGGCTCGAAGGCCTATTTATTGTTGAGAAACAATGGAAAACCCTAAACATCCAAAAACCTAACCCTAGGAGATGAAGCGCCAAACAATGGGCCCCGTTTTGCGTAAATTGGTACATCAGCTTCTCGGAGTCGTAACTTTGGCATATGATCTCTGTTTGATGCGGACAATACCTTGCTAGAAAGATCTATCTGAGGACTACATCTTTGGGACATGGAACCATGTTGCTCCCAGTTTTCCCAAAAAATGTCGTTTAGGGCCTCAAAACGGCTCCGGAAGTTCAGGACCCGAAAAATTGCTAAAAATAGTAAACTGTGCTACAATTAAGAAAACTGAAAAGCTGAAAGAAACAATGGTGGGGGTCCAAGTGGAATTGGCAGGTGGCCACCAATATCCACTTGGATAATTCCTCCCCCTTAAGAAGCAATGGTCCCCATTGCGTTGAGTTCCTCCATGAGATGAGGAAACTTCTGCTGAACTTGGTCCCTAGTGAAGGAGTTGGCCTGCTTTGACAACTCAATACAATTGGATATTCTACTGGCGAGTGTGCTTGATATGTGTGTCCATGATCTAATCAGTTGCAGCTTGTTCCATGCAATCTGGATTTAACTCTGTGGGTGTGAGTTGTTCTACAATGTCGGATGTGTCGAGTAATGGTGGAAAGTATGGCCGAAGGCAGTCCACATTGAACACTGGGTGCAGGAAAAGGAATGTGGGAATGGTGAGCTCAAATGAATTATCTCCCACAGCCTTGGTAATGGTGTAAGGACCATATCGAAGTGGTCTGAGTTTCCGATAGGCTCCGGTAAGGCGTTCCTTTTGCAAATGCAACCAGACTTTGTCGCCCACCTGAAACTTGTGTGGCACCTGATGTTGATCATGTCGTTGCTTGTACTTGGCATTTGATTTCTCTAGAATGTCGTGGAAATTCTAGCGAATATGTTGGACGTGCTCAATGAAGTTGTTTGCCTTATCTGTTTCGGACTAGACATGAGTCGAATCTACCTGAGTAGCTGCAAATGGCATGGCCACATCAATGGGACATAGTGGCTAGAATCCCAAGCCCACCTAAAAAGGGTTGTGGCCAGTCGAGCTGTGGAGAGCCCGGTTATAGTTGTGCTGAACATAGGGGAGGCTCTCATCCCATGTGCGTGGATGCTTTGAGTTGTACATGCACAGAATGTGTACGATCATCTTGTTGACAACCTCTGTCTGGCCATCAGTTTGGGGATGGAAGGTTGTGGACTTAGTGAGTTTGGTGTCCAGCATCGACCAGAGACTGGACCAAAATGTACTGAGGAACCTGTTGTCCCGATCTGAGATGATAGACTGTGGGATCCCAAAGTTCACCCACACTCGTTCAAAGAAGAGTTTATCAGTGGCTTCTATTGTGATATTCTTCTTGCAGGCCGCCATAATGGCCATCTTCGAGAACCTGTCGACGACCACAAAAACAAAGTTGTTTCTATGCTTAGTAGAAGGAAGGCCCAACATGTAATCCATGGAGATGGATTCCTAAGGTCGACTAGGGGTAGGCAGCGGGGTCTAGAGGCCTTGCTTTTTGATGGTCTATTTGTCAATGGTGCAAGCAGTGCATGATCTGATGTACTTCCCGACATCTTGTCGAAGATTCAGCCAATAGAAATACTCCTGCAGTATTGCCACCATTGTCTCGACCCCAAAATGCTTAGCAGCCCAACTGTAGTGTGCTTCCAAAATAATCTTGGCACGCTCGCTTGAAGGAACACAAAGGTGACCCAGGTGGCATAACAGGGCATCCTGGAGGTGAAAATCTGGAATATGTTGACCCTCCAAGAGTGTCTGGTATGTGTGGTTGAATTTTGGGTTGCTTTTGTAGAGAAGTGGCCAATTAGAAGTCTCATGCCCACAAGAGTTGAGCACGGTGTTTAACGCCATGATCGGTGGTCGACTGAGGCAATCTGCAACATTATTGGTGTTGCCCTTCTTATACTTAATATTCAAATGGAACTGTTGCAGGTATGTGGACCACTTCTGACAATGATCATTCTACAATTTCCCCTGGGTTTGTATGAACTGCAAGGGCCGGTGGTCTGTGTGGATGACCGTTTTCTTCCCCAAAATGTAATGCTTCCATTGTTGTCAAGCCTACACAATGGAATACATCTCTTTGTCATAAGTGGGATACTTCCAGACTGTGTCTGAAATTGTCTCACTATGATATGCCATTGGATGCCTGTGTTGAGTAAGGACTGCCCCAATAGCATAGTCAGAGACATTTGTCTCGACCTCAAATGGTTGTTGCAAGTTTGGTAATGCGAGAATTGGTGTCGAGCAGAGGCGATCTTTCAACTCTGTGAATGCCTTCTGTTGAGATTCAGACCAAAAGAATTTTTCTTTCGCTCCTCCCTTGGTGACTTGACTCAAGGGCCAAGTGATATGAGAAAATCCCAAGACGAACCTGTGGTAGAAGTTGGCAAGACCCAAAAATACCACGGGTCAATTCCATGGGTGAATGAATACCATGGCTCGATGTCACAATACCAGGGGCAAATACCATGGGTGAATGAATACCATGGGTGGATGTCACTTACAATACCATGGGTGGATGCCACTTACAATACCATGGGTAAATTCCATGGGTGGATGAATACCATGGGTTGATGCCATTTTCCATTCGGATCAAAAACTTAACACAATATGCTCATCAACATTTTATCAACATTTATATCGCCACGGTGGAAGAGGCATCCCAACTTATTGAGAGAAAAAGAGGTTATTCCTTCAGAGACTACTATATACCTATGAAATTAGTATGCTCACCTTTAATTCTCTCCTTTCCCTTCTCTAATTGATTGGATCAACATGAAAAACACCATTCAATTACAATACCAATTCAAGAAATAAGATCCTAAAATAGATATAGGTATCATGGTTCTGCTCAAAGCTTCCCTTTCGAATGGATCATATTTTCCATTCAGTCATCATTGACCTTAATCATATCAAACCCAAGCAAAGAAGAAGTATTGAAAGTTAACCAAGTGTTGTTGGATGTCATAAAGCCATTCAAAACTTTTTCCAGTTTTTTCAAAACTAGACAAAACACTTTCCACATAAGGTCTTATTTACATAGAAGGAGAAAACAAAACAAGGAAAGAAGGGATAAGACATGACATGAAAAAATTGAAACAAACAAAAAAGACAAGGAAAGGAATATGTACATAGGAAATGGCAAGGCTAGGCAAAACCACTATCAATCCAAGCAATCCTTCATGCCAATGACAAATCATAACCAAATAACCACATGCATATACCATGCATGCCAAAACTAGCAAGGAAATCATATATGCAACTCGACACTTGAAAAGAAATCCTATTGTAGTTATTGATCCCACTATTCCCTTTCGCTTTCCCGCTTTCCTTTGCCTTCTTTGTCCAAATCCAATGAAAACTAGAGTGCTCCAAGCATGCTCCAACAATTCTCCAAGATTTCTCTAATTGTGCAAGAGTATGAGAGAGAGAATAGAAAAGATCTCCAATCTAAAATTGACAAAAGGTTGTGAACTGGTCCTCATAAGCATTTTTATTATTGACGCCTCTATTTTCTTCATTTTCCTCTTTTTTTCCTTCAATTTTCTTCACATGAAATTATGTGACCTTTCACCTTTATTTTCTCCTATTTTCCATTATTTTCATAAACCAAATGTCAATAAATGTCACTTTGCCTTTTCCAATGCCTTTGCAAATTTCCATAGCCATTAATTAATCACCAGTGATCCCCATCATTGTGTTTGTGCCCAACATTCAGCTTGGAATATGTGTCATGTGACCTTGGTCTTATTATTTTTATTTATTTACTTAGGAAATCAAAGAGGAGTTGTTACATTGATAATCTTAGTAATTATGACATATGGTAAAATTGGATGCCTTATCTTGATGGTTGGATAATATAATAAAGAAATGATGTAGTGGTGATGATTCTTGAAGTATGGTGATACACTTGTAATCTACCCTAATTATATGACACTAACCCTTGATGAAATTTTGATGTCATTTTCACATGTGATGATGAAGTAGCTTATGCTAACATGTTATGACCATGATGAATATATGTTTTTAGAACCTGATATAGTTTGATTTTATGATCTAACAGTTATGTTGATGCATGACAGTAATGATAGACAGGTTGATGTTTTGAATGATGATAACTGAAGTGGCTTCCCATTCAGAGGGAGAAACTCTCCATATGATCCCTACACCTATTATCATTTGCATTAAATGTACAAAATATCTATTATTGTTGAAGTAATTTTTTTGACATAAATAGACAAATATTTGATGTTGTTAGTTTGCATCAATTTATGGTGTGAGAAGCGAATGTTTCTCCTAGTCTAAACCCCGACCATTGGTAGAAAAGCTTAAGAGTCTAGTTATAGGCCTCCCAAACACATGGAAGAAGGCCTATAGGTGTATTTGTGCATGTAGGACACAAAATCTAAATCCCTATGCATAAAACCAGGAGCACACATGGAGTATGATATTCCTACAGATATGGAGCAGACAACATAAATTCCTATGAGCAGGGAAGTTTGAATGTTTGAATTTACTATAAAGAATATGAACGTGTTGATTAAACTTGTGTTCATGGAAAATTTTTGGGGCGAATGTTCGCCCTTTGGCGAAATTAAGGGGTTTTAAATTTTTAGTGGGCGAATATTTTGTATCATAGTACATTTTTACAAATCACCTCAAATAGCCCATCTTATTTTAATGGAGAGGGTAAAAAAGGTAAATTTAGCCCTTGAAATTAGGAGTTACAACCTTTCATTCGCCTTAATTTTCAAGAATAGGTTTTATTTAAGTGAATCCTATGGGCCAAATACCATATTTATAAAAGAGGTATGGTAAACTAATAAAAATATAAATAAATGAGAGGTATGGTAAATAAATAAAACATTTTTTATATTTACTCCATAAGTCACCTTATATACATGCAAGGGTGTAAACAAATAAAAATATAAATAAAGTGGAGGTATGGTAAATAAATAAAACCTCTTTTTATATTTACTCAAAAGGTATGGTAAATAAATACAAATATAAATAAACTAGACATATGGTAAATAAATAAAACCTCTTTTTATATTTAGTCCATAACCCTCTTTCTATTTATGAAAGCTCAAAAAAGAGGTTTTATTTAAGTGAATCCTATGTGCCAAATACCATATTTGTAAAAGAAGTATGGTAAATTAATAAAAATACAAATAAATGAGAGGTATGGTAAACAAATAAAACATTTTTTATATTTACTCCATAAGTCACCTTATATTTACAAACACTCAAAAAATGCGTTATATTTAGGTGAAACCTATGGGCAAAATACTATGGGCCAAATACCATGGGCTAGATTATTATTAATACCATGCAAAAAAACATTATTAACCCTAATATTAGTATTAATAAAAATAAAAATGGCACATGGTATTGACCCATGGTATTCACCTGGAATGTAGCCTATTTAAATGGGGGAATTAAACCAGCATAGATCCATCTTTACTCTGGATCTACTAAGCCCCGAGAGGTATCAAATATCGTGATATGCAAACTAGCATAGAGTGAAAAATATTTGATCCCTCTCAGGGCTTGGTGGATCAAGAGTAAAAATGGATGTTGTAATTTAATGTATGTTAAACATTTTAACTTGGTTAAAATAAAAATCAATTATTAATTTTATTAATTTTTATAAATTACTAATAGTAATTTTTAAGCTCCAGGTTTATGATAACCCATGGTATTGACCCATGGTAATACCATGGTATTCATGTGAGCATAGACTATTTAAAGGGGAAATTCTATCATCTTAGATCCATCTTAATTCTGGGTCTACCAAGTGCTCAGAGGGATAAATAGATTTCATCCCCCTAAGAGTGGTAGATGTGGAGTTAAGATGGATATAGGTTGGTTTTTATGATAATGAAGATATTAAATAGACTTAGGAAATTATATTGTAAAAACATCTTAAGGTGAATGGTTAAAGCTACATTTAGTCACTTCACAAAATTTAGTAAAAAATACCAATATCTCCATTAATATTGGTTTTTAACTTTTTCTGATTTAACAAAAAAAATTCAAAACAATGAAACCTTATCACTCTTTCTGCATCACCCTCGTAGAAGATTTCTCACCATTTTTAAAACATTCTCAATATGATATCTTCATGAAAAAGTTTGGCACTGATGTTGGATTAGTTGTTTGAAAAATAAGTTGGTTTGTACAACCTTTCATCTTCTGTGCTATTCTTAGTTTTTCCTAATGATCTGTAGGGGTTGGAGCCACTGCACAATATTTTCCTAAAAGAATGTTGTTAAAAAATGTGATACCTATGAGGGTAGTGAAATATGCTAATAAGCAATTTAGATTGGGAGAGACGTAATTAAATTTTATTATTTAATTGAAGATTTCCAATTAAAATAATAATAAATCTACATTTATATATTCATATATTGATTGGAAGGCTTCTCACAATGGTCACTTCTTTCAATTAGACCCCCGTCAAGCCCTTGGGATACCTAATACTTTCTTATATAATATAGTTGGGGCTTCCTACTTGTTGGCGTGTTGGGGTAAACAAACTTGATGTGTTTTTTTTATCTCGCAGTTGGAGTCTATGGAATAAGAAAGAAATTTGATAACTTGAAAAAAGTGGTAGCTTGACAAAAGTTGTAGAGAAAAGATTAATCTCTCCTACCTTGACAAAACTCGTTGTTAATATCAACACCTACAAGAACTTTGTTGTGGAATATTATCAAAACTAATAGAAGGATATGAAAGAGTGTATTGTAAGAACCTTGACAAACATGGCCACTGAAACTTGGAACATTGTTTGTAGGAAGAGAAAATTATGTTTCTTTTTCCAAACATGTATGTTAGTATATTACAATTTAATGAATATGTTTTCTTATTATCATATACGGTTTCATACTTTAACAAAACATTCGCCAAGACTTCACAATGTTTTATTATTCAGTAAAAGATTTTCCAAGATCTTACAAGATTTTATAATTCAGTGAAAGATTCTCCATCACTGTACAAGATAATATAATCTGGTGAGAGATTCGCCAAAAGAATTATATATACATATTATATTATTGATAAAATCGCCTCCTAATTTTCCTATGTATCATGGGGATTAGCCCATTTTTTATACATATAAATGTAGGGTGGTTCTTAAAATTTTCCCTGCTTGTGTTTGCAGGGGACTGGAGTATGCATATTAGTATGTTATTTTGTTTCAATCATTGAAGCTAATATATGACAACATTTGATAAGAGTTGCAAGGGTTTGACAAGATCTGACTTATTAGTTTAATATAGATTATAAGTATTGGAGTTTTGACATGATGCTTGATAGTTCATAGATATGTTTTGGCTTATGGATTGATTGAATTCGTAGTGATAAAAAATTAGGTTTTGACTTAATAACTAATGATTTTCCTTAATGATAGTGATATGTGGGAATAGTGATTTTTCAATGACTAATATTGGCATTAAATAGTGATTCTATATTGGCATCATTGGCTTTGGAACATTGGCTGAAGTATAAACATTTGTGACTCAATGTGTCGTGATCTCATTATGAATAAATGAAACTTATATGACTTATTCTTGATGTATAATGACAAAAATAATTCATATTATGATTATGTGGATGGCTTGATGGAGTTTGATATTGCTTAATAAAAATTTGTTGACATGACCATAGATAAATTCATAACTTGGTATTTGGATGTAAGCTCTAACTGACACCTTGTCCAAAGAGTTTGTCACAATGATATTGGCATAAACTTTTATGACTTTGATATTAGTTTTTATTTGGCATCTAAGGCTTAATAAAATGACTTAGCTGATTTGATTTCACAATATCCATTTGCGTAAGGATGGGTATATTGGTTTGATCAATATAATGTTTGCAGATAGAATTGTATGGTTTGAAGCAAGCTTCCCAAGCCTGGTATGTCCACATTGACAGCTACATAGTAAAGCCTGAAGGATGTGTCAATCCAAAACCCTACTTAAAAGTGGTCCAAGGTATGCCTTTGATTTTGGTTTTATATGTTGATTGTAAATTCTTGATAGGTAATGAGCCTCTGATGATCAAAGTAAGAGGTATTTGGCCTCTGAAGTCTGAAATAAAGAATCATGGCATGATGAATTACTTTCTGAAGTTTGGAAATTCAAATCTATAATGAGAAGTTGTTTAAGAGTTTTTGGAAAGTGGAAATGCAAATCCTTGTACACTCTGATTGAATTTCAAGAAGTTATGCAAAGTTATTGTTGAATCTGACTTGGCAACTGATAGTTGATTGAAGCATTGATGTTCTATGTGAACTCTCATTTCTATATATAGGTTTTGCATAGAACAATATGAGTCAATTCATGATTGAGCCACTCCATACACATTGGGTTTCCACCAAGCACGCTTCGATATATCTGCATTAGACAATCAATTTTTGGTCTGAGATATTATTCCTATGATATGTGACTACATGGATGTACTAATATTGTTTGGGATCATTATTAATGATATTAGCACATTTGGGTGTTGCTTTAGTATGAGATTTGTCATGATATTTTGGATGAGAAGTCCATAGATTTGAGCTTGGACGAGGTTGAGTGTGATGTTTCTAGCATGGCTAGTTGTGAGGCAGGTTGAAGAAACTCTTTGGAAAACTATTTTGAACAGGTTCTGGATGTGACAGTGATACATTGCAATAATAAAGAGTGGGATTTGATTGGCATATAATCTTATATATATTTGGGACTGAGGTATCTTCGTATATTTAGTTAGTGCTTATATATGAAATAAGATTAGGTTTTTGTTTTCCACCTCCGTGAGAGGGAGGACAAATAAGGTATCATTTTTGTGATATATATTTGTTCTAATATAATATTTGATTTCATGTCCTGCATGAACAAAAGGCTGCTGCTATTGAGACATTATGATTGAACTCTTTAGTGAATTGTTTAAGCCGATACCAGATATGAGCATGATGATATGTTTCTGATCTATAGAGAGCAGGGTCGATCAAGGAAATTAAGCCAACTCTTCCCCCTGTCCGAACTCCCAGGGTGTGGAATTGAGATGGAGGGCTCTTAGGGTTGAGGGATCTCTTGAAAATACGGTATCACCCCTATCTATTACCCATAGGTTCGGAGACGTTGCTCCCCTATCTTGGTCTATGCAAAGTATACCCAAGATGGCATCATACCAATAGGTTGGGCTTGTTGGGAATACCACTACCCTTCTATCCAATGGGTTGAGAGAGTTTTTATAGGTGTACAACCCAATCTAATTATGATGAAGGTGTTATACCACATTATTATTGTGTGTCATTGTTGGGAAAATCAATAGGTAATAGGATGGTTGTGATCCTTGCTTGGTAAGTTGTTTCTCGCCTATTACTTGATGAGATGACTTGAGGTGAGAGTGCCCCATAGGACCTTCCCCACTATCATAGACATGAGGTGAGAGTTTCCAATAGGACCTTCCTCATTGTCATTAGATTCTAGTTTGAGGTGTGCTCCTTGATGTGGTTCCAGGTTGAGCAAGACTCCCTGATGATAAGTTATTTGATGTTTCCCATGTGATAGCATTGGGCTGGCAGTGATTTCAGGTGGTATCAGTGGCTCCCTGATAGATAGAGGGTGGTAGCTTAGGCTCCCCTCCAATTTCAAATTATCCTTCTTTTAGATTCGAGAATGTTTAGCATATGAGAAAAGACAACCAAGAGATAAGAAGGGATAAGCAGAAATGAACAGAGATGAGCAGTGACATTAGATGATTTCAAGATAGTTGAGATTGGATATGATTTGACGACATGATACTTTCGATGATTACATGATGTAGTTGGAATTTCTCCCTAGCTAAGAGGGAGTGTTAATTTGGTAGCTCAGTGACAAATTCCAATCATGGGACTAAATTCCTCTTTTCGAGAGGACCAATTTTGACTATTGAAGTGCTCATGTTGGACAAGGGAAAGTGTATTTTTTAATTAAATCCCACATGTGCACAAAAGGATAGGTCGGCCGAAAAGAGAAATTGGACACCCATGGATGGCTATAAATACAAGTCAAGTGATCCTTATTTGGATGTCATGATCATTCTTCTTTCTTTGGGTTTGGCTCACACAGGTCTGAGGCTGGGACGTGGAGATTGGTTCATACAAGTCCGAGATTGCAAGGTCTCAAGCTTACACGTGTATTTAGAGTTTTGGTTTCCAGCCACAGGCATGCTTTAGGAAATTTTTGGCTATAATTGCAGACACGCGAGCTCATGCATGTGGTTTAAGGGTTTCAACCGCACGCACTTCACTCTCTGCATGTGCTTGGGAACTAGGGTTTGAGTTTTATAGTTGACCACAAATTTCATCAGTTGACCACAGATTTCGGCTAACTAAAGACAGTGATAGTTGATCGCAAGATTCTGAACCAGGGTTTTGATTATTAGCATTATTGGGTTCATCTTATGGATGTTGTTTAGTTTTTTTTGCTAGATAGGCTTATGGTTGAAGATATGGATCATTGTACTCTCTTGTGTTGAATAATTTAATGACAATATAATAAGAAGAATAATTTGAAAGGGTTTTCCCCGTAGTGGGTTTTTCCCTGGTCTCCAACCAATCCTAGTGTCTCTATGTGTGAATGCTTTTCTTCTATTGTTCCTTTATGTTTTGTTGCATTGATGATGATATTGTTCTTTCTATATAGTTGCATATGTTGTTGAATAATGTTCTAAATCTAGATAATTTTATGATGTTGTGGGGTGAATTTAATATATAAATGATGAAATGCAATTATCTAAAGCAAATAACAATATATCCCTAAGAAACTTTAACACAACATGCTCATTGGCATTTTATCAACGTTTACATTGCCAGGGTGGAAGAGGGATCCCAACTTATTGAGAGAAAAAGAGGTTATTCCTTTAAAGACTATTATATACCTATGAAATTAGTATGCTCACCTTTAATTCTCTCCTTTCCCTTCTCTAATTGATTGCATCAACATGCAAAACACCATTCAATTACAATACCAAGTCAAGAAATGAAGATCCTAAAATAGATACAAGTATCATGGTTCTGCTCAAAGCTTCCTTTTCGAATGGATCGTATTTTCCATTCAGACATCATTGACCTTAAGCATATCAAACCCAAGCAAAGAAGAAGTATTGAAATTTAACCAAGTATTGTTGGATGTCACAAAGCCCTTCAAAACTTTTTCTAAGTTTTTCAAAACTAGACAAAACACTTTCACATAAGGTCTTATTTACAGAGATGGACAAAACAAAACAAGGAAAGAAGGGATAAGACATGACATGAAGAAAATGAAACAAACAAAACAGACAAGGAAAGGAATATGTACATAGGTAAAAACACAACCCTAGGCTACTATTGACAGTAATGCTTGAGGTCTTGAACATTGATAAGAAGAGATTCAACCTTCCCATCAAACGATTGGAGACGATGGGTATGGTGGCCAAGTTTATTATGAATGACAAAGGGTCATATCCACATGGATTGAAATTTGATGTGTTTACCTTTCTATTCATGTAATTTATCTCATTTCAATACTAGGTCTCCCACACCGAACTCCTTGTTCCCTACAAATTTCTTGTCAAACCAGTGCTTGAAATAGTTCTTATGCATAACAAACTTTTCTTTTGTTTTTCGCCTTTCTTCCTCTAACTTAAGAAGGGTTTTTATCCTACTCTAAACAAAAAGACATGGTTTACCACGAGATTATTGAGAGAGTTGAAGGGCCAGGAGCTATATGTTTGGAGGAAGGATAACTTCTTTTCCATACATGAGGAAGTAAGGGTCGGACTTCAATGATGGTTTTAGTGTGACACAGTTAGCCCACAAAGCATTCACCTATGCATTATGCCACTTCCTTTTCCCAAAGTAAACGATTTTCTTAATGATGTGAATTAGATTCTTATTGGTAGACTCAAATAAATTGTTTCCTTGAGGGTAGTAATTAGATGAGTTATTTAAAGCAATACCATTCTCTAATGCAAAATCATAAAGTTTTAGAGATGAAAAGTAAGTTACATTATCGAAAAAAAGTGACTTGGGAACACCAAACATGGTGATAATAGTTTACTTAAGGAAGCGGATGACTCCCTATTCGTTCACTTGTTTCAATGGAACAGTTTTAGCCCATCGAGTAAATTAATCTGTATTAGTTAAGATATATCAGTGTTTCCTTGATGAATGAGGAAAATTTTCACCAATAACATTTAATCCTCATTGTTGAAATGGTTCTTCAACGAAAGTGGTATGTAATGGGGTGGTTGACTTCTTATCTTAACCAACACATCTTTGACATATGGGAAACTTACGGGTGTAGGGGTGTGTATCCTTGAATAGTGTGGGCCAATAATAACCAGCCTACATGACTTTATGAGCATTAGTGTCGCTTGCATAGTGCCCACCAGTTGGTATGTCATGAAGGTCTTTCAATACCCTTTCTGAATCTTGTGCTTCCAGGCATCTGAACGTGATATCATTGTGGTAATTCCTAAAAAACACACCATGTACAAGTGGATAATATAAAGCTTTAATTCGAATTCCCTCTTTGGTTTCGCTGATAAGTGTGAGGGCAAGGTGTTGTGCTCTAGATACTGACATACATCAGTGTGACAATACATGGCTGCATTTATAGGGGTAGCTTTCTCAATGTTATACATTTAGATTTCTTGTTCTCATTCAAAAGAATCCTCTTCTGGCGAATTGACTACTTCTGTTGCAAGATGACAGAGACCATGGCCTTTTATTGTATCAATTAGCTTGAATTATAGATCATATTCTAGAAGGCTTGTCATCCATTCATCTTCCTCTCACCCAACTTTTGTTGCACAAAAAGCAATCTAACCGCTGGGTGAGGCACAAAGATGATAACATGGATATTCAAGAGGTAAGGACTAAAGTGATTCACCGCATTGTATACTACATTGGCTTGATTATGTATGGTGGGATAATTCAATTTTGATCCCTGTAAACTAGCACTCATAAATGATATGGGTCGCTCGTTTCCTTAATTGTCCTTCTGAGTAAGAATGATTGCAATAGATGTGTCAGAAGCAAACTTATGTAACAAGAAACATTTGTTAAGATCCAGACTATACAACATTGGGACATCAACAATTATTTATTTAATCCAAGTGAAGGCATATTTCTCTCTTTGGTCACACTTGTAAACAACATCCTTCTTAATCATCTCTTATAATGGCTTAACAATTTGTGCATAATTCAACATGAACTTCCAGAGGAATTTGATTTTCCCCAATAAGGATTGCATGGATTTCTTGTTAAAATTAGGGCCAAACTCCATGTGGGTCATCTTATTCATGGCTGATAATATTTCTATTAGATTCCTCTCGTCGAGAGGTGTAGGATTGATCTAAAGATCATCTGATTCCGATAAGTATTTATGGGGATATGAATTTATTTTGATTATGGAATAATTATCAAGCCGACCTACAACTCATGTAGGCTCAAAAGCCCAACAGTCGCATCTATTCAATCATCAACATTTGTGTATAAATATAGGAGGTCTTTTCCTCATTTGGACACACTCTCTCATCACATCTCTCTCTCTCTCCTGCGTAGAAAAGAGACTCTTCTCCTACTACGCAGAAAGAGACTCTTCTCTCACATGTGTGGAAGGAAGGACACAGATTTAGGGTTGCAATTGCAGATCAGAAGTTTGACCAGCATTGACCATATTTCTCCCTCTCTGAACTATGTTCTAGGTGGATCTAACTCTCCTCAAAAGGATGCATTTTTTGGTGAAGGAATCAAGTCGATCCGACGATCGGTTTGCAAGATATTGACTGCCCTAGTTTAGGGCTGATGCCGATGATGATGATGTCGGTGATGCTGATGATGATGATGCCGATGATGTTGGTGATGCCGATGATGCTGGTGATGCTGGTGATGCCGATGATGATGATGTCAATGATGCCGGTGATGATGATGTCAGTGATGCCGATGATGATGATGCTGGTGATGCCGATGATGATGATGCCGGTGATGTCGATGATGATGATGTCGGTGATGCTAGTGATGTCGATGATGATGATGCCAATGATGATGATTCCGGTGATGTCGATGATGTCGTTGATGCCGATGATGCTGATACCAGTGATGTTGATGATGTCGGTGATGTCGATGATACTGATGTCGGTGATGCCGATGATGCTGATGCCACTGATGCTGATGCCACTGATCTAGGGTTTTCTGTTGCTGATGTAAATCATATTTATGTACTATTTCTCTCTGCTGAATTATTGAAGATAAAGGAAGGTTTGACAAAGGGTTTCCCCACATTGGGGTTTGTCCCTAGCTAGCCACCACATCTTGTGTCTCTTGTCTTGGCATGTTTTCTGTCGATCGTTTAATGTTCTATCTACGCTTTACTTTATGAACATGTGATTGCTAATCTGTGGATAATAATAAGAAAGAGAAGTAAACTGCTCTAAGCATAGAACATACCATAACTTAACATGGTATCAAAGCTGAGGTGAAGACAAAGCTCGAGCAAGAGCAAGAGCAATCACCGAAGAGAAGATTGGCAAGGCTATCCTAAAAGAACTATGGGGTCCTCAACACTCTTCCCCACCGAAGACAAGCTCCATGAGAAGTCTGACTATCATGGATGGAAGATGTCTCTCGATCTAAACAAAGAAGATCAAGGAGTGTTGGACCATGTGAGAGGCAATATTGTTGAGCCTCCATCAAATGCACCCGCTGTTGCCAGGAAAAATGGAAAACCGATGAAGTCAAAACAAAGAAGATCATCTGGGACTCTATCGACAAGTGCTTGGTGGCCTCCATTCAAGAAAGCTAGAAATTCCAGGATGTATTATATGTACCTGACCTCAAAAAAAAAAAAAAGGAACCTGGTGTCCATCTCGGCAATGGAAGACAAAGGCTACAAGGTGACCTTCAGCGATAGAAAGGTACGTGTATGGAAAAACAATGTTAAAGATGCCTTTACTCTTGGGTTTCGAGTTGATTCATTATATTAGGTCGGTGGAAGTCCGCTAGGTATCATGTCTTGTGACACATCTCTTCAGTCTGAACTTTGGCATCGGAGGTTTGCCCACCTTCATTATAAATCTCTACCCGATGTAAGACAAAGGGTGACAGGGATGCCCGAACTCCGAGTATAGAAAGAAGGTGTATGTTCGGGATGTGCCGAAGGAAATCTCAAAAGGGGACCATTCCCCTCAAGCCAAAGCAAGACCTCCGATATATTACAGTTGGTTCACTCAGACATATCTGGTATGATAACTGTGAAATCCTTGGGAGGATATTCATATTATACTTTTACAGATGACTATTCTCGAAAGACTTGGATATACTTCTTGAAAAAGAGAATCAGGATGAAGTGTTCTCTTGGTTTCAACACTTCAAAGCCTTGATCAAGAATCAAACCGAAAATAAGATCAAGATCTTAAGGACTGATAATGGGACTAAATATGAATCTAACGAGTTTCATGACTTTTATAAAGAGGCTAGCATTAAGAGGGAGACTACTACACCATATACTCCTAAACAGAATATTGTGGCGGAAAGGAAGAACCGTATGATTGTGGAAGTTGTCCGTGCCATGCTCCATGATCAAAGACTTCCGAAGTTTCTATGGGCCGAAGCTGCAAACACCGTCGTATATGTACAAAATCGATGCCCTCATCAAGCATTGGGTTCCAACACTCCTGAAGAAATGTTCACCGGTAAGAAATCTGATGTATCTCATTTTAGAATTTTTGGAAGCCCTGTATATTTTCATGTGCCAAAAGAGAAAAGGAATAAATTGGGTGCATCTGGAAAGAAAGGAATCTTCGTGGGCTATGGTGAAAATACTAAGGGCTATAGAATCTATGTAGCTGATCAAAGGGAAGTCGTGATTAGTCATGATGTCACCTTTGATGAAGATATGGCTCTCAACAAGATGAACAATCTTCCTACAGTGAGGAGCTCTCAAGAAGCTGACACCAGGGAACTAAAAGAAAAAGAGTATGATGAGATATTTGCACCTGTTGCCAGATATACCACCATCTGCTCGATCATAGCCTTTGTGGCTTCACTAGGATGGAAACTACATCAGATGGATGTTAAGACCGCATTCTTGCATGGTTCGATCAAAGAAGAGGTCTACATGGAGTAACCTGAAGGATTTGAGATTTATGATCGAAAATCTCATGTTTGTAGGTTAAAGAAGGACCTCTATGGGCTGAAGCAAGCACCCTAAGCATGGTATGAGAGGATCGATAGCTACTTGATGAAGCCGGGATTCACTAGGAGTGAAGCCGATCCCAACCTTTAATTTAAGGTTAACGACCTCTTTCTAACATGTGCAAACCCTCTCATTCACAAATGTAAGAGGGAGTTGGCTTCTGAATTTGAAATGAAGGACCTAGGACTAATGCACTATTTCCTAGGACTTGAAGTCTGGCAGAAGCCAGGGGAAATTTTCCTATCTCAAGGAAAATATGTGGTGAAGATACTGGAAAGATTCGGCATGGTGGACTGCAAACCCGTAACTACCCCGATGGAGCTTAACTTTAAGAAGTTAAGCGGTAGTGCTGCCGGACCCATTTTACAAAATGCTACCGAGTATCGACAGCTCGTCGGAGCATTGATGTTCTTGGTGAACTCCCATCCGGATATATGCTTTGCAGTCAACACTTTGAGCCAACATATGGTTGAGCCTCGTCACTCACATTGGATTGGTGCCAAGAATCTGCTGAGAGATCTTCGTGGCACAATCACTCATGGATTAAGATACACTGCCGAAAATGTGAGACTACTTGGATATACTGATGTTGATTGGGCAGGCAGTGTGGTGGATCGTAAGAGCACTTTTGGGTGTTGTTTCTCCTTGGGATCTGCTTCGATATCCTGGATGAGCAGGAAGCAGAAGTCGGTGGCTTTGAGCACCGTTGAGGCAGAGTATATTGCTACTAGCATGACCACCTGAGAGGCAGTCTGGTTACAAAAGCTCTTCAGTGAGCTATTTGGATTTACATTGGATACCACTGTGATCCTGTGTGATAACCAGCGTGGGATTCATTTATCAAAGAATCCTGTATTTCATGATCGCTCCAAGCATATCAATATTAGGTACCACTATATTCAAGATATGGTGCAACGGGGAGCTATAAGGCTCTAGCATATCGATACAGGTGAACAGGTCGCTGACATTCTGACAAAGCCCTTAGGAAAAGTAAAATTCCTGACTTTCCAAGAACGACTTGGTGTCATTCAAAGACCCTCTGATGAGAGTCCTGTATGATGTATTGAGCTCTAGGAGCTCTGGGGGGTGGGGTACTTCTTGGAGAAACATATGACCACAGGGTGACTCACCATCCCCTGGTGGTGTACATGTACAGGGAAAAAGAATCAAACTTTTCCTGTGATACCCCATGGCAATTATGTAGCAGGATGATTAGTTCTCCTGTGAGGTCTGGATGATGTGTTCTCCATGACGATTATGTAACAGGATGATTAGTTCTCCTGTGAGGTCTGGATGATGTGTTCTCCATGACGATTATGTAGCAGGATGATTAGTTCTCCTGTGAGGTCTGGATGATGTGTTCTCCATGACGATTATGTAGCAGGATGATTAGTTCTCCAGTGAGGTCTGGATGATGTGTTCTCCATGATGATTTATGTAGCAGGATGATTAGTTCTCCTGTGAGGTCTGGATGATGTGTTCTCCATGACGATTATGTAGCAGGATGATTAGTTCTCCTATGAGGCCTAGATGATGTGTTCTCCATGACGGTTGTGTAGCAAGATGGTTAGTTCTCCTATGAGGCCTGGATGATGTGTTCTCCATGGCGATTGTGGACAGGATGATTCACTCTCCTGTGGATAGGGTGATTCGCTCTCCTGTGGACAAGATGATTCGCTCTCTTGTGGGACAGGATGATTCGCTCTCCTGTGGATAGGATTGATTAGTTCTCCTGTCGAGGCATCCTACCCATGCAGTCTGGGACTCATGGGAAGTACCTCTCATCTGATCAATGAGAAGGGAAATGAGGATAGGGACCATAATAGTACCGATGGACGCATCATTGTATCTACCATACTCCCTATGCTAAGATGACCTTCATTAATCTGGGATCAATGATACTGGTCTGGGACTAGTGGTAGGAGTTGTACCCAGTATGATGCTGACTTTTGGTTGGTTGAGACTAGTCTGGGACCAATGGTACACTCTCCGAGACAGACTTTGAGTCAGTGGAGGATGATACTGGTCTAGGAATAGTGGTAGGAGTTGTACCCACTATGACGCTGACTTCAGGTCGGTTGAGACTAGTCTGGGACCAGTGTTACACACTCTGCGACTGACTTTGAGTCAGTGGAGGATGATACTGGTCGAGGACTAGTGGTAGGAGTTGTACCCACTATGACGCTGACTTCTGGTCAGTTGAGACTGGTCTGGGACCAGTGGTACACACTCTGAAACTGACTTTGAGTCAGTATGATACATCCTCAATCATTTCTTCTGCTTCATAATTCGGAAAAAGCAGAACAGAGCAGATCAGAATAGGGCAGAATAGAACAGAGTAGAGTAGGCAGGATAGAGTAGAGCAGAGCAAGGGTCAAGCTGTACAGGGCAGTGCACTTGATGGATGAATAGTAGCGACCGACTGACAGATTGTAGATGGAGTTCTCCCTAGTTGAGAGGGAGTGTTAAAATTGGAAACTAGGGCCAAACTCCATGTGGGTCATCTTATTCATGGCTGATAATATTTTTATTATATTCCTCTCGTCGAGAGGTGTAGGATTGATCTAAATATCATCCGATTCCGATAAGTATTTATGGAGATATGAATTTATTTTGATTATAGAATAATTATCAAGCCGACCTACAACTTATGTAGGCTCAGAAGCCCAACAGTCGCATCTGTTCAAACATCAACATTTGTGTATAAATACAAGAGGTCTTTTCCTCATTTGGACACACTCTCTCATCACATCTCTCTCTCTCTCCTATGCAGAAAAGAGGCTCTTCTCCTACTGCGCAGAAAGAGAATCTTCTCTCACATGTGTGGAAGGAAGGACGCAGATTTAGGGCAGCAACTGCAGATCAAAAGTTTGACCAACGTTGACCATCTTTCTCCCTATCTGAACTTCACTGTAGGTGGATCTGACTCTCCTTAGAAGGCCGCTTTTTTTGGTGAAGGAATCAAGCCGATCCGACGGTCAGTTTGCAAGATATTGACTACCCTAGTTTAGCGTTGATGCCAATGATGATGATGTCGGTGATGTCGGTGATGCCGGTGATGCTGATGATGATGATGTCGATGATGCCGGTGATGCCGATGATGATGATGTCGGTGATGCCGGTGATGCTGATGATGATGATGCCGGTGATGCCGATGATGATGATGCCAGTGATGCTGGTGATGCCGATGGTGTCGATGATGATGATGCTGGTGATGCCGATGATGCTGGTGCCGGTGATGTAGATGATATTGATGCTGGTGATGCTGTTGATCTAGGGTTAGCTGCTGCTGATGTAAATCAGATTTATGTACTATTTCTCTCTGCTGAATTATTGAAGATAAAGGAAGATTTGATCAAAGGGTTTCCCCACATTGGGGTTTGTCCCTGGCTAGCCGCCACATCTTGTGTCTCTTGTCTTGGCTTGTTTTTTGTCGATGGTTTAATGTTCTATCTACACTTTACTTTATGAACATGTGATTACTAATCTGTGGATAATAATAAGAAAGATAAGTAAACTGCTCTAAGCATAGAACATACCATATCTTAACATTTCTTATTCATGGGAAAATGGATTTGAGCAATAGCCTTGACTGGCTTTAGGTCCACTTTGATTCCACTTCTAGCTATAATGTGTCCCAAGAGGTTCCCTTTAGACACTTTGAAGATGCTCTTTTTTTATTTAAATATATACTACATTTTTGACATCGCTCAAAATTTTTCCTTAGATGACAGAAGTGATTAGATATTTTCTTCGAAAATATTGTAGCATCATCTAAGGATAGGACCACATTTGTCTAATCAAACCACGAAGTGTTATGTCCATAGCCCACTGAAAATTAGCACCAACATTTATAAGTCCAAATGGAATCTACTGAAATGTGAATGTACCCCATTTAGTCATGAATGTAGCTTTTAACCTGTCAGGTTCCGCTACTAGAACTTCGTTGTATCCAAAAAATCTGTCTAATAGCAAGAATATCTCTAACCCAAATATCGTCTATCGTATGTACTCCATATATGGCATGGGGATTATTATATTTATCCGAATCCCGGTTCAAGTTGCGAAAATCAACACATAAGTGTATCTCTCCAGTCTTTTTTCTAACATGAACCAATTTTGTGACCCAGGTAGAATGACAAACTTTGAATATGATCTGAGCATATAGTGGTTTTCTCAGTTCTTTCTGAATAAGGGGTTCGAGCATAGGATGGAATTTTCTTAACTTCTGTTGAAATGGATTTACCCCCTCCTTAATAGGTATCACATGTTGGATAATTCGTGTATCATAGGTCTTCAAATCATGATATGTCCACGCGAACACGTCTCAGTAATGTTTGAAAGACAGCCAAAAGATTGTCACTCTTTGGGAGAGCAACATATACTAAGATTCAAATATTTCATATCTTCCTTTGTACCCAAGTTAACTTCTTTGTACGATAGTTTGGAATTGTGGGTCTTAGCATTGATTGGCCCCTTAAAGAGGCTCTACAGGTCATAAATCCTCTCTAAAGATACCACGTCCTTAGGCATGGTATTCTCTTTATGTGTCTGAGCTGATTCCTATAAATCCCTTTTGTGCTCATCCTCATCTATCCCCACACCTTTAAACATGTCAGCATTAGCCATAAAATCTAGTATTTATTGGTCATTATTGAAAACATGAAAATTAGTAACATTATTGGGTACAGATGGCTTATAAATAATCTCAATGGAAAAACCATATCTAAGTGGTGACAACCTAGCAGTAGTGTTAGATAGTGTGTCTGTGGCTGCTATGTGAATCCTAGGAGAAAATTTGATATTAAAAGCTAGAAAGAAAGAAATAAGATGTCATACCTCTTATTGGTAGTTTTTCATATTAGGTGACACATAATTAATAGTGTTATGTATCTAGCATGTGACAATCTCTGAGTCACCTATTACCTTTAGTGCTTCCACCTTAAGGTCTATGGCCTTCATTAGTCCCAGAATGAGTGCTTCATATTCATCAATATTGTTCATGCACTCAAATTCCAATTGGCATGAGATCAAATACTTGTTATTTTATAGGTCAATCAAAATACAACTAGCTCCAGAACCCTCCAGTGTTTTCGAGCCATCAAAATATAAAGTCCAAATGTTAGCAGCAACAAGGTTAGTTCCTGTGCTATTGTTATTTACATCTATATTACAAAAGTCATTAGCACCATTTGGATTGAAAGGAAGGAGTTCCAATGGCATGAATAAGTTGTGATACAAGATGTTGAAAAACAGATATATGGCATTGGAGAGTGATGCATTAATTTCATATGTTGTGTACATATTACTTGCATTAGAGAGTGAATGTTTTAAATGTTTTATGATGTTATAATGTGTTACTTTCTTGCATATGTTGGCATTATGTTGATGTATTTCATCATTATAGGTGGTTGAAAATAACATTTGAACACTTATTTGTGTTCTAATATTAAAAATATGAAGAGTTTGGAAATGAATGAGTGGAAGGAAAAGAGTCAATCATCTTAACTTCATATTCTTATGTGGAATATGAATAACCAGTAAACTATCTTTAGAAAAGATGTGATTTTGGAAGGCAAAAGGATAGTTAGAAATAATGTGCCAAGTTGATTGTTCGTGAGTTACTTGGCACATATGAAGCTTATGTGAAGCATATTTGAAGGGGAGAAGAGGCAGAGATAAAGATGGAGATATGTAGAATTGAATACTACGTAAACTAGCATGTTGTTCCTTGTATGCATCAGCGGATTGTAGTCTCCTTTCAAGTTGGATATTGATAAAGAACAGGTTGTATCTTGTTGAGGTAGGATCCTCTTATGGGTTTTAGCCTACATAAAACTTATGGGAGTTGGAGCTTCCTTGCATGTAGCTTGGATAAAAATTGAGGTAATAGCCTCCTGTAGGTTGGAGCCTACAACAAATCATATGTAATATGGGAGTAGGAGCTTTCCTTTGCATCACAACAATAACAGAGTCATGGTTTTCTCCCTTTATGGGTTTCCTCTTATATTTGGTTTCCATATGTGTTGTTGTTATGTGCTTATGTGATGTTTTGGTTTATTTATTACTTCTTGTTCACATATTAAATATGTTGTTCACTACGTGTTAAGCTACTCACGTAGTGTTTCAATTAATCAGTTACATGAAAAGATTTTTTAATGCCCATGAATGTACTAAACTGATTCACCCCCCCCTAGTTTAGTCAAGTTTTGATCATGTTGTCACCTGTCATACCTTCTTATATTTGTGTCAAATGTTCATCCCTAGTGTAGGGAAGGATGGGTGTTGTCTTGGTGTTCCAAAGGGAAAACCAAAAGCGAGATCCTAAGTCCCAAAGCCATAAAAGAGAGCTGAGATTTCAGAGGCCGAAATCACAGGGAAGGCCAAAATATTGGGATTTGATATCGGAAGGACCAGTGGGTAGCGTATCTGGATTTTGGGATATCAGAGGAAGGAACATGAAGACCTTGACAGTTTATTTTAAAATCAGGCCTGAAATGGCATATTGAATCCTCGGCATTTCAGATCCCAATATTAGAAGGAGAAGACATCGGAGAAAAGTGATATCGGAACATCGCAGTTTCATAACTCCTTAACAAATTCAATTCCTTTGAAAGCCCCAAGGTTGTTAAAAAAAGGGAATACAAAGGAAATCATTGAAAAACAAAGGACATGAGGGACCCTTTCTCTCTCCTCCGTAGAAGACACATGGCAGCTAGTTATTGGCCCTCAGGAGCAGGCATGGTAAATGACGTCAACCTGACATGGTCGTACAAGACACGTGGCAGATATTTTCGTCATTTTTCAGGGACAAAAGGGATGAATTCGAGTGACAAGTGTCCCCACTCAGGTGGTGCCACGTGGAAATGATGGCGTTAGTGTGACATCACCTCGGAGGTGGGCATATTTGAGGTTGGAAATATCATAACATCTTTATAAACATTTTTCATAAAGTTTCGATGAGAGGGGTTCTGATGAGGACTAGCACGTGGTCGTGAGAAATACAAAAAACCAGGGGTGGAAGATAAATTATAAAGGGAAATAGGCCCCCGACAAGAGCCCGAAGGATTTAGAACCCAAGTGCCAAGTTGTTGGTCATGGCACCCAGTTCTATGGTGGAGTTGCGATAAGAAGGCCAATAGAAAGGGGGCTAAGGGCATCAAAAGGTTACGATTTCATAACTTCTATTTTAATAGAGTCATGATGAATGAAGGCTCTGATACCACAACACATAAACACTACAACAGTGGTCACAAGCAGTGGTACACAGGTGGAAAAACAAAAAGGGATCTAAGGAAAACAAGGAGTTGAAACCCAATCGGGGCTCTGTAATTCGTAACATTATTTTAAATAAAGTTATGATGCACAAGGGCTCTGAGATCTCGAATCTTGTATTGTATGAAACCCTCTGGTCACAGGCAGTGGTTCTATGGAGAATAAGCAATAAGAATCTAAACGAAGAGGAGCTAGGGGCATCACGATGTTGAGATTTTGTAATGTTCTTTTAATAAGAGTTACGATAAGATAAGGCTATGATTTTGTGGTACAAGGGAGTATGGAAGACAAATGAGTCAACAACTTAGTAAATGCATGCAGAAAGGTTGGTGTCACAGGAGTAATTGCAATTGTAGAGATTGTTGGGTCAAGGCGAGAAGGACCACAATCTACAGAGAGAAGTTTGGTCATGCCTTGTGCTGAGAAGTAATCCATCCTTGATATAGCATGCACATTATAGGGGATTAAATAAAGAACAGTACCATCAGTTTAGAGAAGCCATGCTATTGTACAGTTGATCTTTGTGTACTGTGACTAAGAAATAATTCTCACTATGGAGATCACTCAAAGACCCATTTTCAGCGATTAATGATGCATAAATGTGATTAGTTCATCAACCCCCCACAATTGCATATCATCACCCCACCACAAACCCAAATAATGGACCCTGAGTCCACCTTAAGAAATTAGAGGAATCAACAAGGGAGATATTTTGTCATGTCAATCATGACACCTCGTGTTTTGTTTATGCTTTTTAAAGATTTCATTTCAAAAAGGAATCAAAATTTGTTAGGACAGCTAGGCCAATTGCATGCTTAGACAGCTGGATTATTTAAGATATTTTGTAAATTTTTGTTTGAACTCTCTCCCTATTAAAGGGAAGATGATCTTAATAGGAGGGGTTCGATTTTCCTAGTTTCAAGGGCTATTATTGTTTTGCAAATCCCACTAGTATGGGCGGTGACATGTATTTCATCGTGGAAGATTAATGCAAAATTTATGGCGATTCCAAGCACTTGGGATACGTAGTATGTTTTCTTTCTTTGTATGCCATTTCATATGTGTATTTCCTTCTTCTCCAGAAATTGTGTAATTGTAGTTGTTGGATTCACTCTTAAGTCATAGATTTACTTATGTTATGTGATAACAAATGGTACCTATGGGATTGTAGATTTATCTATGTTATGTATGATCAGATGATACCTATGAAATTTCATATTTACCTATGTTACAAAATATTGATAGTACCTGTGAGAGATAGAGTTGAAAGCCTTAAAATGTGCTCCATAATTTCTACACCTCACTCCTTTTATCCTTTCATGGTTCTGTCGGGACTTGTTGCCTAGGATTCTGTGTTTATCCATCCCTCTGCATCATTTTTCCCTCTTCCATTTCTCCTTTCCATCTCTACTGCAATGACAAATTAAGATGCATTCTCTATGTGTCGGCCACCAAACCTGAGCATTTATTCTTGGGAATGATACATTGTTCATCTGTATATTGAAGTTGTCTAGGAGAAAGGGTAATTGAACAAAAATCCAAACCACTTTACATCCATATCTTGAGTTGTACTAATTTATCTTCAAGAGAGACTAAGATGTCCTAAGCACTGACCTCTCCTCAGCCCAGGGGTTGTCTCTAGGAGCTAGAACATCTTCAGCGTCGTTGTCGGGGAGTGAATTAGAATATTCTTCCCTAGATACGCCATTTTTACATTCCTTCTGTCGGGTGAGAAAAGGAAGTGTGGGTTGAAGATATCTCACCTTGGCAACTCCACTGTTTAAATCTTTATTTGATCATTCTAGCCTTCAAAAGGCCTCACACTCGTTCTGATACTTCTCAGTAGAAAACTCCTCCTATATTCGACCCTGAAAAAATCATATCCAGGAGGACTCAGAAAGAGAGGGCCCCTATTACTCCAAATCTTGTGATCTCGTTCCCTAAAGTGACAACTTCCAACTCTCAAAAGGCTGAGATAAACTCCTCTGAGCCCTCTTCCAAAGCCTTGGAACATTCAGGAGAACGTTGTCAACTATTCAGCCCATTTTCCTCAAGAACCAAATCTGAAGAGGCTTCTGTCAGTACACCTCTTTTCACTTTTCGGACCCCCCCAGAAGTTGAGGAAATTAAATATATCCTCATTAATAGTCTGACTCAAAGCACTACTTAGCTCCAGACAGCCATAATCCATATAGCTCCCCAACCAGGTCCTGCAGTAAATCTTCTACCACCTCCATTGTAAAACATGGTTGTCCCTAGTTTTCTACTTAATAGATATGCTCCACTCAACCTACCACAACCTATGAATGGGATGCCACAAGATTACCTTAAAATCCTACCCAGATTCATGGGAGAGGATGAGATCCTGGCCCAGAATCACATAGAAACTGTTGATCTAGATTGTCATTAATGTCAATATGAAGCTAAGGAGCTATCAGAGCAGAGCTATCAAAGCAAAGAAGAGAAGCAAGTGTAAGAGCGAAAGATTGAGGAGGAGCCATATTGGTAGTATCGCATGTAATTTATGCCCAAGAAGAACCGAGAGGAAGAATTCATCAAAAGAAGCAAAGAGGAATCATAATGGGTCTTTGAATCCGATTGAAGAATCAGAATGAAGCTCAGAGAGAATCAACGATGTATGAATTCGCAAAAGGCAGGCTCAGAGAGAATCAGCGATGTATGAATTCGCAAAAGGCAGGCTCAGAGAGAGTTGAGCAACGGAAAAGTGAAAGGCCGAAACCCTGAAGAAAACCCAAAACCACAGGAAAAACATTGAAGAAATGAATCAAAGTCAAAGTGAGGAGACAGATGAAGATTGAACGCATAGGAACTGTTGGATCTCGGAGATCAACGGACAAGGTCGAAGGAAATGATCGGCCAAGATTAAATCGCGCAAACTGGTGTCAAGAAATGAACGGCAGAGATTGATTTAAGCAGTAGCGGAAGAGGAATCCGAAGAAGGCATCGCAGCGGTCGATGGTAGAAGATCTACGATCATCGAGTACAAACAAGCTCGGGCGTTAGTCAATGAAGGAAGGCAGATTTAAAGCTATAAGTGGGATTTCGAGCGGATGCAAAATGGTAAGTGGTATTTAGAGGAGAGCGCCCAATTCCATTCAATGGTTGACACGTAGCAACTAGAGGAGAGAGAAAAGCCACTCATTTCGAGCGGGTAACTCTCGTGCAAGTAGTCCACCAAAAATCGTTGTACCCTGTCAAATTTTGGGGGTTAAAATCTACGGTGGAGAATGAACCTGATAAAGTTAAACCTCGGAAACTGTGTCCGAGCGGGTTACGTCATCACCATTGTAATATGCCCAAACGCTATATCGTGTCCACTGTATCGGAGGTTATGCATCACAAGTTATAAAGGAATGGCACATTATAAACTATGATTGCGATATATATATACGAACCCGACGAAATTATTAAAAATAACTTATAATCATATCGCATCCAGTAGGGGCAATCGGCAATCGGCCATTGGCAATGTTATAGGCACAATGTATAAAAGACCTCCAGAAACTTGTGAATGAGATAGTGACGTGGCTGGTGGGACCAGCCATTATATATTTCTAACTATGTTAATGGGGTATCTGCTAGGTTGCGATTGCGATTGCAGGATTATTAATGTATATTGTATGAATATTAAAAAAGGGGGGGGGTCTCTCTGATATTTTCTTTAATATGCAACATTTATAAGAAGAGCTTCGGCGTAAATCACATATAGAAAGACCTTTGTCGACGCGTTTCGAACCAGCAAGTGTGGCTCATCGTCAGGACAAGTTGAAGAAATAGATCCAGCTTTGCATGTTAAATACTCTGAGCAAGGCCTCCAACAGCTATCTAGATCAATGGCTAGCTTTCACTTAGGGACATTCAAAAAGTCAAATTGATCATTAAAAGGAAGATGACCATACCTATATATAAATATATAATTATATAAATGAAATAATTTTAGAAGGTGTTTACGTTATTAATTAGTTAAAAATGTATAATTTAATAATTAAAAATTTAAATAAAATGGGAATTAGTTAAATTGAAGACCTAACTTTTGTATAAAATATAAATAGGGTAAATGTAAGATGATAGTTAAATAAAACAAATAAATAAATAAATAATAAAAATAAGCAAATAAATACATAATAATAATAATAATATATCTTCGTTAATTAAAATATATATATAATTAAAATAATATATATAAATTAGTTACGAAAGAAATAACAAAATAAAAATAATAATAATAATACAAATAAGAAAATAAACAATGATAATACATATTTGTTAATAAATAAATCAATTATAAATTAAAAATGATAATATATAAAAATTAGTTACAAAAAAATTAATAAAATACAAAAATAAATAAATAATAATAATATATATTCGTTAATAGATAAATAAATAAATTAAAATATATATTAAGACCCAGAGGCATCTGGCAGGAGTGATGAGCCTGCTCCCTTACGGACCACCAGCGGGTTATTTCAGGTGGCGTGGTTTTCCTATCTAACTATGATGAGTCAAACCGACATTCGCGGATAGCAGCCAGAGATGGCTGTCCTCACTGTTGGTTTTGACACCTGAGTTGATAGGTTTTTCCACCTAGGTGAAAAAAAATATAAGAACAATATATATAAATTAGTTACGAAAATAATAATAATAATAATAATAATAATAATAAGTAGAAAAAAAAATTGTTAAGAATATAAATACCGATAATAATCAGGGAAAAAGGAGCGACTCAAAATAAAAATAAGCAAATAAATATATAATAATAATAGTAATATATATTTGTTAATAGATCAATAAATATATATATTTGTTAATTGATCTATTAACAAATATATATTACTATTATTATTATATATTTATTTGCTTATTTTTATTTTGAGTCGCTCCTTTTTCCCTGATTATTATCGGTATTTATAATCCTAACAAAAATTTTTTTTTTACTTATTTTTATTATTATTATTTATTTATTTATTTTATTATTATTATTATTATTATTATTATTATTATTATTATTATTCGTAACTAATTTATATATATTGTTATTATATATATCTTAATATATATTTTAATTTATTTATTTATCTATTAACGAATATATATTATTATTATTATTATTATTTATTTTTACTATTATTATTATTTATTGATTTTTGTATTTTATTAATTTTTTCGTAACTAATTTTTATATATTATTATTTTTAATTTACAATTGATTTATTTATTAACAAATATATATTATCATTGTTTATTTTCTTATTTGTATTATTATTATTATTTTTATTTTGTTATTTCTTTCGTAACTAATTTATATATATTATTTTTAATTTTATATATATTTTAATTAACGAAGATATATTATTATTATTATTATTATGTATTTATTTGCTTATTTTTATTATTATTATTATTTATTTATTTGTTTGTTTTATTTAACTATCATCTTACATTTACCCTATTTATATTTTATACAAAAGTTAGGTCTTCAATTTAACTAATTCCCATTTAATTAAAATTTTTAATTATTAAATTATACATTTTTAACTAATTAATAACGTAAACACCTTCTAAAATTATTTCATTTATATAATTATATATTTATATATAGGTATGGTCATCTTCCTTTTAATGATCAATTTGACTTTTTGAATGTCCCTAAGTCAAAGCTAGTCGTTGATCTAGATAGCCGTTGGAGGCCCTGCTCAGACTATTTAACATGCAAAGCTGGATCTATTTCTTCAACTTGTCCTGACAATGAGCCACACTTTCTGGTTCGAAACGCGTCGACAAAGGTATTTCTATATGTGATTTACGCCGAAGCTCTTCTTATAACTGTTATGGATCACAGAAGTCTCAATTCAACAATATGCAACATTATTGTAATTCGGCCTCTCTTCCATATTAACGTGTCCTGTGAGTATTGATGGATTCAAAGAGACAGAGGAAGCCTAAGAGTGAGCACAGAGGAAGATAAAAGATCAAGCGAGCGTTGAGGAAGCCGAAGCTCAAGCGAGCAAGGAGGAAGCCAAAGGTCAGGCATATCAGGCATATAAAACAGAGAACAAGGAAAGTTTAGTGTTGCTGGTGAACTGTAAGAAAAAAAAGGAAGCCAAAGTTCTGGCAGAAGTGGAAGGAACAGGAGGATAGAAGTAAGTCATAGGTCCAGCAGGGTTGGGAGCAGAGAATTACAACCAAACAGATCCAGACAATTTACAGCAGAGGGTTGGAGCCCTTGAGGTTGGTGCCTCAGAACTGAAAGGATTGGTGTCTTGGGAGTTGGTGCTCCTAAATTCAAGGTTGGTGCCTTGACAAGACAGAGTTGGTGCTCTGGAGGTTGAAGCCTCACAAAGAGTCCAATTTGGTGCTTGGCAATTGATTGAAACCATATATATATATATATATATATATATATATATATATATATATATATATATATATATATATATATATATATATATATATATATATATATTGTACTTGATTTATTGCAAATATCACATTAATAAAAGCATTTATTCCTTTTATCTATTTCTGTGTTCCAAATATAAATGCTTTTAACTGATAAAAATAATGATTGAAAAGAAATATTGATTCACCCCCCCCCTCAGTATTTCCAACAATTGGTATCAGAGTGGGCTTCTTCATATCAGCCTAACAGCTTGAAGAAGGATTCTTAGTCATGATGAGAAATCAAGAAGTGTCAGGAAGACCTCCTCTGTTCGATGGCACAAATTTTGGTTTCTGGAAAAAAAGAATGTCCTACTATTTAATGTCCCTTGGACTTGAAGTTTGGCATTCGGTCTTAAATGAGCACATAGCTCCTTCCACTCTTCCAACAGATCAAGACGAGAGGAAATTCTACATTGCAAATGCAAAAGCCTTAAACTCCATCACTAGTGTAATCACTGATTCTGAATTTACAAAAGTCATGAATTGTAACTCTGCCAATGAAGTATGGGATAAGCTAATTGGATTATACGACGGGGACTCCAAAGTCAAGAAGGCGAAGCTTCAAACTCATAGAAGGAAATTTGAAAGTCTAAAAATGGATGATGAAGAAGATATTGCATCATACTTTCTCTGAGTAGCTGAAGTGGTCAACTCTCTTAAAGGATTGGAATAAAACATTGAAGAAAGCACCATTATTAAAAAGGTCTTAAGATCTCTCCCATACAGAATTGACTCTAAAGTAAGTGCCATAGAAGAAATGAAGGATCTAGATACTCTCAAGATGGATGAACTCCATGGAATCTTCATTGCCTATGAGATGAGAAAAGGTTTCCCAAGTTCCAAAGATGCAGCATTCAAGGCCTCAAAATCAAAAAAGGGGAAAGAAAGGAATGTCAGTAGTGATGACTCCAATGTTGAATCTGAATTGGTGCAATTTGTACGAAGGCTGAAGAAAGGGTCTAAGCTAAAAGGTAAATACACTCTTATTTGTTTCAAATGTAGAAAAATGGGTCATTATGCTGCAAAATGTCCTCATAAGCATGATAGTTATGATGAAGAAAATTCTAAAAGGATGGTATATAAAAAGAAAGGGTTCAATAAGAATAATTTCCTCTCTAAGAAAGATGAGTCTGATGAAGATGAAATTGTAGTTATCAAAAAGGAATCAACTAACCAGTTTCCTCACTACAAAGGAGGTAATGAAGAATCAGATATTGAAAATGACCATGCTAGAAGCCAAGAAGTATTATTCATGGCATTCACAAATGATGATGACTCAGGGCTAGATGGAAATGTAGATGAATTATTAATAAGTGCCATTGAAGAAAATGAGAAATTACGGAATAAAATCATTTCTCTCAAGGTAGAAAACAAGGAAACAAAAAGAAGGGAAGATCTCTTTAAAAATAAGCTAAAAGAAAAAGAATAAGCTTGCGAAGAACATGAAGCCGAAATAGTATCTCTGAGGAAGGAATTGGAGCAAGTTAAAAAGGGTTGGAAAAGCTCTCAAATACTTGACACTATCCTAAATAATCAAAAACCTAAACATGACGAATCTGGAATAGGTTTTAAAGGAGAATCATCAAGTACTAAGAATAATGCGAAAAGCTATGCCGACGTACTTTCCAGCAACCCAAAAGAAGAAAGATTATTTCATCAAAGGCTCATCCTAGATCCAAAGAATGAGGGAGAGTAACTCCAAGGAAGAATGTTGATTCGAAACATGGATGTTACAACAAATACAAAACAGTATTTCATCAAAAGCCCATCTCAAATCCAAAGAATGAAGTGGGAGTAACTCCAAGGAAGAATGTTGATTCAAATCATGGCTATTACAACATGTACAAAACTATCTTTTTTGGGCATTGTTTCCATTGTAAAAATTTTGGTCATCAAGCTAGACATTGCATGGCTCGTAAGAATGACACACCAAGGCTGAAGGATCAAATAAACAAACCATATGGCCCCAAAGGGCAAGGACAAATCAAGACCTACAATTCTTTTGATCCCTTGGCCAAATTTGATCTGATTTGCTCATTATGTAATAATAATGGACACAATGAACAAAATTGCCCACTCAAAAGAGGAAAAGCAAGAAGTGAGAATCCCAACACGGATAAATGTGGCCTAGCTCTATGTGCTCAAAATAATGAAAATAATTGGTTTGTGGATAGTGGGTGCTCTAGACACATGACAGGGGACAAAAGGAAGTTTGTCTCATTGAACAAAAAGGAAGGAAATGTATCCTTTGGAAGTGGATCTGCAAAAATTGCTGGAAAAGGAACTATTACTCTTATTAATGGAAAAGGAAAAGCTCAAAATGCTTTTCTAGTAAACGGGCTCAAACACAACCTCCTGAGTCTTAGCCAAATCTCTGATCAAGGACATAATGTTGTCTTTAGCACCAAAGAATGTGAAATAAGGAACTATTCCTCAGGGGAACTCATGGCAAAAGGGGTTAGAACACCAGACAACATCTACATTCTGAACAAGATTCAAGAAGATAAATGCTACTTAAGTCAAACAGGTGAAATTTGGTTGTGGCACAAGCGACTTGGACATACAAGCTTCGATAACTTGATCAATATCAGCAAGATTAAAGCAGTACGAGACATTCCAAAGTTATTCAAACCAAATCAAGGAATATGTGGTCCATGTCAACATGGAAAGAAAAACAGAACCAGCCATAAGACCAAGGAGTTTTCTACATCAAAGCCTTTGGAGATCATCCATGCTTATTTATGTGGACCAACTAGAACTCCGGCACTCCAAGGAGAAAGGTACTTTGCTTTATTTGTTGATGACTATACTAGAATGATGTGGATATCTTTTATAAAATATAAATCCGAAGCATTTGAGTGTTTTAAGAATCTTAAAGCTCTTGTAGAAAATGGAAAGGACTCAAATATTAAGTGCCTCAGAACAGATAAAAGGGGAGAATTCACATCAAAAGCATTTAATGAATTCTGTAAAATACATGGAATTAAAAGAGAAATCTCTACTGCTGTAACACCCAAGAAAAATGGGGTAGTTGAAAGAAGAAACCGAACAGTTCAAGAAATGGCAAGAACAATGTTAATAGCAGCTAACTTGCAGCCAAAATTCTGGAGAGAAGTAGTCGGGACAGCTATCTATACCTTGAATCGAACTCAATTATGACCAAATAATGAAAAGACTCCTTATGAATTATGGAAAGGAAGACCTGCTTCAGTAAAATACTTCAAGATTTTTGGAAGCAAGTGCTTCATAAAAATCAATGATGGCTCACCAGGAAATTTTGATTCTCGGGTTGACGAAGGGATCTTCCTTGGATATTCTACGCGGAGCAAATCGTACAAGTGCTACAATAACCGACTATGGAAAATAGTGGAAAGCAATGATGTGAAGATTGATGAAGACCTTCCAGAGAAAGAAATTGAAGAAAATGAAGTTGATCCTCTCATTGAAGAAGAAGAACCTGAAGAAGAAGGAAAAAATCAAGAAATGCCCAAGGAAAAAGAACCATCTCAAACTCCTTCAAAGATGAAACTTCTCCAAAAATATCAACCCGGAAGAGCAGATTATTGGCAATATAGATGAAGGGATGCAAACCCAAAGAAGGATGACAAATGCACCAAAGAAAAATGATATTGCTCTTCTATCCATGATAGAACCAGAAACATTTACTGAAGCAAGTAAGGATCCTCATTGGGTAAAAGCCATGGAAGAAGAAATGTCTCAAATTGAGAAGAATGAGACATGGGAGCTCGTACCTCATCCAAAGGAAAAAAAAACATAATATGAACCAAGTGGATGTTTAAAAGCAAAATGAATGAAGATGGACAAATCATTAGAAACAAGGCAAGGCTTGTTTGTAAAGGCTATTCACAAATTGAAGGAATTGACTTTGAAGAAACATTTGCACTAGTAGCTCGTGTGGAAGCTATCAGGATGTTTTTGAGATTTTCTTGCTCAAAAGGATTCAAAATCTATCAAATGGACATAAAATCAGCATTTCTAAATGGGGAACTCAAGGAAGAAGTCTACATGGAGCAACCAGAAGGGTTTAATCTAACAGAAGGAAAAGACTTTGTTTGTAAGTTGAAAAAGGCATTATATGGGTTGGAACAAGCTCCTGGAGCTTGGTACGCAAGATTGGATCACTATCTACAACAACAAGGCTTCAAGAAGGGGGTGGCAAGAAGTAATCTCTACATAAAGATGGATGAGGATAAGTTACTAGTCACACTTGTTTATGTTGATGATCTAATTTTTGCTAGTAATAATGATGATATGAGCCATGAGTTTTCTCAAAATATGTCAAAAGAGTTCGAGATGTCAATGATAGGAGAGTTATCTCACTTCCTTGGACTACAAGTATCTCAAACCACGGCAGGCATGTTTATATCTCAAGCCAAATATCTTAAAGACATGCTTAAAAGATATGGAATGGAATACTGTGCACCCATGAGTACACCTATGACCACAAGTTGCAAATTGAGCAAAAATGATGACTCCCCTCTAGTAGATGCAACTCATTACAGGTCAATAATTGGAGCCCTTCTGTACTTAACTGCTATGAGACCCGACATTATGCAAGCAGTAGGAATGGTGGGAAGATTTCAATCAGCTCCTAAACAATCCCATTTGTTGGTTGTAAAAAGAATTCTTAGATACCTGAAAGGAACTCCTGATTTCGGTCTTTGGTACCCTAAGAGCTCAACTCTTACTTTGACTGCATACACCGATGTTGATTGGGCCGGAAGTGTCGATGATCAAAAAAGTACTAGTGGAAATGCATTCTTCCTGGGAGACTGTTTAGTATCTTGGCTCAGCAAAAAACAGACATCCATATCACTATCTACAGCTAAGGCCAATTATATAGCTACCGCAGATTATTGTACTCAAATACTATGGATGAAGGAAGCTCTAAAATATGTCAACATAAGTACAAATCAACCAATTACCATCTATTGTGATAACACAAGTGCGATTAGCCTCAACAAAAATCTAGTGATGCACTCAAAGACAAAACATATATCTTTCAAGTATCATTTCCTTTGTGAACAAGTAGCTGAACAAAATATCATCTTGGAATATATCAATACTAAGGAGTAGATAGCTGATATTTTCACAAAACCTCTTCCTCAAGAAGCATTTGAACATCTTTGTCAAAAGCTGGGGGTTATCTCTTTAGCATCACTTAAGTTGATTCATAAATATGTTGCAGGACAGGGGGAGTCCTTGTACACTCCTTTGCCACTGATGTCAAAGGGGGAGAGAAGAAGAATATTTCCATAAATGACAAAGGGGGAGATTGTTGATCTAGATTGTCATTAATGTTAATATGAAGCCAAAGAGCTATCAGAACAGAGCTATCAAAGCAAAGAAGAGAAGCAAGTGTAAGAGCGGAAGATTGAGAAGAAGCCACATCAGAGGAGCCATATCAGGAGTATTGCGTGTAATGTATGCCCAAGAAGAACCGAGAGGAAGAATTCATCAAGAGAAGTAAAGAGGAATCATAATAGGTCTTTGAATCTGGTTGAAGAATTAAAGTGAAGCTCAGAGAGAATCAACGATGTACGAATTCGCAGAAGGCAGGCTCAGAGAGAGTTGAGCAGCAAAAAAGTGAAAGGCTGAAACCCTGAAGAAAACCCGAAACCACAGGAAACACACTGAAGAAATGAATCAAAGTCAAAGTGAGGAGACAGATGAAGATTGAACGCACAGGAACTGTTGGATCTCGGAGATCAACGGATGAGGTCGAAGGAAATGATCGACCAATATTAAATCATGCAGATTGGTGTCAAGAAATGAACGACGAAGATTGATTTAAGCAGTAGCAGAAGAGGAATCCGGAGAAGGCATCGCAGTTGTCGATGGTAGAATATCTACGGTCATCAGGTACAAACAAGCTTGGGCGTTAGTCAATGAAGGAAGGCAGATTTAAAGCTATAAGCGGGATTTCGAGCGGATGAAAAATGGTAAGTGGTATTTAGAGGAGAGCGCCCGATTCCATTCAATGGTTGACACGTAGAAACTAGAAGAGAGAGAAAAACTGCTCATTTTGGGTGGGTTACTCTCGTGCAAGTAGTCCACCCGAAATCATTGTAGACCATCAGATTTTGGGGGTTTAAATTTATGGTGGAGAATGAACCCGATAAAGTTAAACCTCGGAAACTGTGTCTGAGCGGGTTACGTCATCACCATTGTAATATGCCCAAACGCTATATCGCATTCGCTATATTGGAGGTTATGCATCACAAGTTATAAAGGAATGGCACACTATAAACTGGGATTGCGATATATATATATATATATATATACGGACCTGATGGAATTATTAAAAACAACTTTAATCATATCGCATCCAGTAGGGGAAATCGGCAATCGGCCATCGGTGATGTTATAGGCATGATGTATAGAAGACCTCTAGAAACTTGCGATTTCGATTGAGATATTGACATGGCCGGTGGGACCACCCATTATATATTTCTAACTATGTTAATGGGGCATCGGCTAGTTTTCGATTGCGATTGCGGGATTATCAATGTATATTGTATGAATATTAAAAAAAAGGGGGCCTCTCTAATATTTTCTTTAATATGCAACATTATTGTAATTCGGCCTCTCTTCCACATTAACGTGTCTTGTGAGTATTGATGGATTCGAAGAGATAGAGGAAGTCGAAGAGTGAGCGTAGAGGAAGCTGAAAGATCAAGCGAGCATTGACGAAGCCGAAGCTCATGCGAGAAAGTAGGAAGCCAAAGGTCAGGCGTATCAGGCATATAAAATAGAGAACAAGGAAATTTTAGTGTTGCGGGTGAAGTGTAAGAAAAAAAAGGAAGCCAAAGTTCTAGAAAAAGTGGAAGTAACAGGAGCATAGAAGTAAGTCATAGGTCTAGCAGGGTTGGGAGCAGAGAATTACAACGAAACAGATCTAGACAGTTTACAATAGAGGGTTGGAGCCCTTGAGGTTGGTGCCTCAGAACTGAAAGGATTGGTGTCCTGGGAGTTGGTGCTCCTAAATTCAAGGTTGGTGCCTTGACAAGATAGATTTGGTGCTCTGGAGGTTGGAGCCTCACAAAGAGTCCAAGTTGGTGCTTGGCAACTGTTTGAAACCATATATATATATATATATATATATATATATATATATATATATATATATTGTACTTTGATTTACTGCAAAGATAACATTAATAAAAGCATCTATTACTGTTATCTATTTATGTGTTCCAAATATAAATGTTTTTAACTGATAAAAATAATGATTGAAAAGAAATACTGATTCACGCCCCCTCTTAGTATTTCCAACGGAAACCTTATGTGCATTTGCTAAAAATGTGAATGTAAAACATCTAGATGTGGTACTAAGACTCTTTGTTCAGTCTTTGGACAAAGAGGCTAGGAAATGGTTTAAGAATCTACCAGATGCTTCAATCAATACCTGGGAGGATATGAAGAACTTTTTGATGCAAAAATGGGGAGAAATAAGGGACCATGGGTATATCTTTTCATAATTCAATGCAATGCAGAAAAAACACAATGAAGATGTCTCAATGTTTATAAGGAGGTTTGATAAACTATATAACAATCTTATTGTTGAAATTAAACCCCCACAGGTTGCTGCCAAAGTTGTTTTTGTTGGGGCCTTTGAACCACAATTTGGGTTTACTCTTAGAGAAAGAAGGTCACGTACTCTAGATCAAATCCAAATAGATGCCCTAGAAGTTGAAGCAAATTTCACCTCCACTAGAAAGTGGAAAGGGAAGGTTGAATATGGTGATAGGAGGCGGGGAAAGGAAGAAGCCAGTTCTTTGAGGTATGCAAAGGAAACCCAAGAACATAAGTTAGATGAGATGAACAAGCTAATAATGAATTTTTCTAACAAACTCATAAAACTAGATTTGGAAAACAAGAACCCCCCTTGACCAAGTCAGCCAACTCCCAACAGAAATTTTAATCCCCAATACAGGAGGCCACCTTTGCAGCTCTTGCAAAGGGAAAGAAAGGATCAACCAGACCATATTCAGCCTCCTCTGTATTTAGAAGATGATCTCGAGGAGACTGTTGAAGAAACTATCGAAGTTCAAGAAAACCAGTCGTCTTCTCTCTCGGAAGGAGAGAATGAAATAGAAGAACATGTAGGAGAAGGGGTTGAGTTGGACACCCCACTAGATGATGAGGAGATAAACAGTTACTGCAAATAATTTGTTTATTTCATGCAAGCCCAGTTGCACAGGAAATATGATCTCAGGTCATCTAGAAAAAGGTCCAGGGGAAAGATCAGACTGAAGAAACCCTTCATCTGAGTTTTCCAAAGCCAGCCGATAAAGGGAAGAAACCACTCAACCCTGTCTCACCAACAACAAAAGAATCCTCTATCCTTGTTCCTAGTGAGTCTAGAGCCACCAAAGAAGAAAAATTTCCCCCACTAATAAAGCCAATCCACAATGAGAATAAAGAGCTTGTCGAGTTTGATAAAATTTATAGGAAATCATCTACCTTCAATCTTCAAAGAAAGTTGGAGAAAGTCAAGATATGCGTCCCTTTGATTGAATTATTGACACAACCCAGTTATAAAGCTCAAATGTCTCAGTTTATGATTTCACCCACCATTACCCCCTTGCAGGACAACCTTAACCTACAAGAAGAGAGGCCCATGGTTGTGTTTGGACCCCATGTGGAGGAGAAGGACTCTTCCACTACCCCATTCTATGTTACCTTGGCGATTCATGGCCTACTGCTACATAATTGTATGCTTGACTCAAAAGCGTCTCATAAGTTAATGCCATTATTTGTGATGGAGAAGTTGGGACTACAGGTAACAAAACCATACAAAGATCTGTACTCCTTTGATTCCAAAAGAGTAAAGTGTATGGGAATGATCAAAGTTTTAGTGGTCAATTTAGTCCAAATCCCAGTTAAAAGTGTAGTTATGGACATTGTAATTGCTTACATCCCTGCAATATTTGGTATGCTTTTGTCCAGGTCATGGGGATCAAAAATTGGGGCTTCATCAAATTGGATCTAACATATGCTACCATTCCCGTGTCTGGTGGGGAAGAGCATCAATTGTACAAGGAATCTAGATTTCTGAAGACAGTTACATAGGCAGACTGCTCAAGCAATGCCCTTGTGTATGGTAAGGAGAAGGGTTTTTCTAGTCTGTTATTAGAAGAAGATGATCAAATCATGGGTGACACCCAAGTGGAATATACAACCCAGCTGAGTAAACAATAATTGGAGTGTGACAAGGCATGGAAGTTGTATTTTGATGGTGCTTATTCTAGGGAAGGAAATGGGGTAGGTGTGTTATTGGTTCCTCCCGAACGTAGCTTGATTCCTCTCTCTTTCAAGCTGGAGTTTGAGGTCACTAACAATGTGGCTGAATATGAATCTTTGATGTTGGGCCTGCAAGATGCTAAAAACCTTAACATTTGGTTCTTGTCTGTGTTTGGGGATTCAGAGCTAGTGGTGAAGCAATGCCAAGCCAAGCACCCAACATTGAAGTTCTACAGGAACGAAGTATGGGATTTGGTTGAAAAAAAATTCTTAGCCTTCAATATTCGATTCTTTCCCAGAGAACGAAATCGGATGGCTAGCTCTTTGGAAATTACTTCTGGTAATTTCATACCTCCCCAAAACCCCTTACTTAGATATGAAGTTGAGATTAGGTACAAACCTTCAGTACCAGACAATGTGAGGCACTGGTAGGTGTTCAAAGATGAAGAACAGATCAAGTGCTTCATGGAGGTTTTTAGGGAATTCTCAAACTCGGTGTTCGATTAGGAGGATGGTGATAAAACTTGGTGATCGATCACAAACTCTTGCGGCTAAATGGAAATATCATCCCCAGGGGTTTACTTCCATAGAAAGTATTTTCAACCCAAATGATGTGCTACTAAAACTACTAAACAAGAGCTTGAGGAGGGGGTGGAAGATTGTAATATTGGCACAAGAGAAGATCCAAGAATCATCAAATTAGCTAAAGGAGTTCCTAGGGAATAAAAACGAAGGTACCTTGACCTTTTCAAATAGTACACGGAAGTGTTTTCCTGGTCATATTATGATTTGAAGACTTTTGATCCCAGTGTCGTACAACACAAAATTCCCCTAAAAATTGGGGTGAAGCCATAAAAGCATAAGCTCAGGCATATTAATCCCCTATTACTTCCACCCATTGAAAAGGAGGTGAAGAAATTGTTACAAGCTTAGATAATTGTGCCTTTGAGATACTCATATTGGGTAGAAAATTTGGTTCCTATCATGAAGAAAAATGGGGAAATAATTTGGTGCGTAGATTTCAAAAATTTGAATAAGGCCTCGCTAAAAGATAATTATCCTCTACCTAAAATGGATTATATTCTACATAAAGTGGTAGGGTCTACCCGAATGTCCATGGTAGATGGCTTCTATGGATACAATCAAGTCATTGTACACCTTGGGGATCAGAAGAAGACAACTTTTACTACACCTTGGGGAAATTTTATGTATGCCAGAATTCCTTTCGGCCTCATAAATGTTGGAGCTACTTTCCAAAGAGCGATGGATATAAAATTTGTTGGAGAGCGGGATAAATTTGTAGTAATCTATATGGATGACATAATTGTTTTCTCTAAATCAGATGAAGAGCACCTCAAGCACTTGTAATGCACATTTGCAAAATGTAGAAGGTACGGTATGTCCTTAAATCCCAAGAAATCACAATTCGCTTTAAGTGAAGGGAAGCTTTTGGGCCACATTGTAGCAAAGGAAGGAGTGAAGATTGATCCCAAAAGGGTGGAGGCTATTAATAATATTCCTTTACCAAGAAATAGGAAAGATATTCAGGTTTTCTTGGGAAAAATAAATTTTCTGAGAAGATTCATACCAAACTATGTTGAAATTGTCAAAGAAATCACATAAATGTTGAAGAAGGATAGGGAATTCAAGTGGACCATAGAAGCACAGGAGTCATTCTCTAGAATTAAAAAATATTTTGCAGAAGCCCCTATCCTAGCCAACCTAAATTATCAGAGGCCATTCTTCATTTTCTCTTTCACCTCTCCCAACACGGTGGTAGTTGTTCTATTGCAGAAAAGTATTGAAGGACATGAACAACTGATCGCATTTTTCAGCCAGATGTTGTGATATGCAGATCTGAAGTATATTACTTAGAGAAACAAGCTTATGCATTGGTTAAAGCCCTGAAGGCCTTTCGAATTTATGTCCTACAATCCAATATAATAACATATGTCCCAACTGTCGTTCTAAAAGACATTCTCGTGCAAGGAGATAGTGAAGGTAAGAGAGGCAAGTGGATTGCCAAAATTCAAGAATATGACATGGAGATCAAACCCACTAAATTGATCAAGGGGAAGGGATTGGCTAAAATATTATATGAGGCTAACTTCCAGGCCCTGGGCATAAATTTGCTGACAGATAATGGAGGAGGAAGCGAAAGAGAAAAGGAGCATAAAATCATTTTATCCTTAACACAGAAAATTCAGTTGAAGTACCTCGCCTCACATTGGTACAAATACATTGTCCATTATTTACTTTTTCTGGAGTTCCCAATAAATTTTGACAAATCTAAATACAGGGCCTTGAGGTTGCAAGCTTAGAAGTTTGTTATCTCAAATGGACAGTTGTATTGGAAGGACCCAGTGGGGATTTTGTTGTTATGCCTAATAGAAGAGGAGATTTCCAAGGTAATTGATGAATTCAACATCTATGTTTGTGGGGGACATTACAGCTAGAGAGCCATGACCCATAGAATCCTCAAAGTCGGATTCTATTGGCCCAAACTATTTGGTGAGGTACGTATATATGTTCGAGCCTGTGAGAAATGTTAGATTTTCACAAATAAGAAGAAGTTAGCACCCCTTCCCTTGATCCATGTTTTTGTGGAAAAGACCTTCAAACAATGGGGGCTAGACTTCACAGGAGAAATACCTCCACCATCCAGCGGTCAACACAAATGGATAATTACAGCCACTGACTATTTCACAAAATGGGTGGAGGCCATCCCAGCCAGAAATGCAACCATTGTAGTGGTCATCAAGTTTATGGAGGATAGCATCCTTCCTAGATTTGGTTTTCCAAGAAAGATCATCATTGATAACGCCCAGGTATTTAAGTTAGCCAATTTTCTTAGCTTCTGCCAAAAATACAACATCATCGTGTGGCACTCCACCACCTACTATCCATATGGGAATGGACTGGTTGAGTCTTCAAATAAAACTCTAATGAGGATCAATTGGGACTCACAATTGAAATTTTCTTTATGGGCCAACAGATTCACTACCAAGAGGTGAACCGGGAAGTCTCCCTTTCAATTGGTATATGGAAACGCTTCCATTTTCCCTGTCCAACTAGCCATGCCAGTGGCTAAAATTCTTCAAGATGTTGAGGAGGAGGCAAATTCTCTGAACGGGAGGATAAATCAGCTGGTAGAACTGTAAGAAATTAGAGGAGAGGTAACTCATAATCTGATTAAATATCAAGAAATATAAAGGCTCTTTTTTACAAAAAGGCAAGGGATGGACACTTACAGCCAGGAGATTTGGTGCTCAGATGGGATTTCAGGAGAGAGGACAAAGAAAAAAATGGGAAGTTTGATCATTTGTGGTTTGGACCTTTCAGGATATCCGAAACAAAAGGAAATAACACCTTCTTGCTAGAAAACTTAGATAGTGAGGTGCTTCAACTGCCTATGAATGGGAAGTTTCTCAAGCTCTATTTTCAGCATTAAAGAGGTCCATTTTCACGCACTGTATATACCGGTGAGCCATTGTACATACCAGTAATGTTTTAAGTTTTTACTACTTTTTTTTTTTTTTTATGTGCTTGAGAAAAGTGACTACATGCCTAATGGATAGAAGGCACTAATCTGCAAGTTCTCAGCACCTTGCTAGCAAGGCACTGTCCCTAATTAGAGCCGATGTTGTCACTTATCATACCTTCTTATATTTGTGTCAAACTGTCTTATTTTCCATCTCTGGTGTAGGGAAGGACAGGTGCAGTCTTGGTGTTCCAAAGGGAAAACCAAAAGGGAGAGCCTAAGTCCCAAAGCCATAAAAGAGAGTTGAGATTTCCAAGGCTGAAATCACAAGGAAGGCTGAAATATTTGGAGTCAATATCAGACGGACCAACAGGCAGTGTATTGGGGTTTTGGGATATCGGAGGAAGGAACATCGATACCTCGATGATTTATTGTAAAAGCAGGCCCGAAATGGCATATCAAAGCCTCGGAATTTCAGAGCCCAATATCGGAAGGAGAAGACCTCAGAGCAAAGTGATATCGAAACATCGGAGTTTCGGAACTCCTTAACAAATGTAATTCCTTTGAAAGCCCTAAGGTTGCTGAAAAAAGGGAATACAAAGGAAATCGTTGAAAAACTAAGAACCCGAGGGACCCTTTCTCTCTCTTTCGTAGAAGGCACATGGAATCTGGTGATTTTCCCCGAGGAGCAGACGTGGCAAATGACGTCAACATGACATGGTCATATGGTGGACACGTGGCAGATAGTTTCGGCATTTTTAGGGGCCAAATGGGGCAAATTTGGGTGAAAAGTGTCCCCACTCAAGTGGCACCACGTGGAAATGATGGCATCAGTGTAACGTCACCTCAGAGGTCAGTATATAGGAGGTTGGAAATATCGGAACACCTTTATAAGGGTTTTTCGTAAAGTTTCGATGAGAGGGGTTTCGATGAGGACTAGCACATGGTTGTGAGAAATACAAAGAACCAGGGGTGGAAGAGAAATTATAAAGGGAAATAGGCCCCTGACAGGAGCCTGAAGACCTTAGCACCAAAGTGCCAAGTTGCTGGTCATGACACCCGGTTCTATGGCGGAGTTGCAATAAGAAGGCCAATAGAAAGGGGGTTAAGGGCATCAGAAGGTTACGATTTCATAATTTCTATTTTAATAGAGTCACGATGAATGAAGGCTTTGATACCTCAACACCTAAGCACTACACCGATGGTCACAAGTAGTGGTCCCATGGAGGAAAAACAAAAAGGGGGCTAAGGGAAACAAAGAGTTGAAATCCAATCTGGACTCCATAATTCATAACGTTCTTTTGAATAAAGTTACGCTGCACAGGGGCTCCAAGATATCGAATGTTGTATTGTATGAAAGCCTTCTGTCACAAGTAGTGGTTCTATGGTGAATAAGCAATAAGGAGCTAAACTAAGAGGAGCTAGGGGCATCAAGATGTTGAGATTTTGTAATGTTCTTTTAATAAGAGTTACGATATAATAAGGCTCTGATATTGTGGTACAAGGGAGTATGGAAGACGAATGAGTCAGCAGCTTAGTAAATGTATGCCAAAAGGTTGGTGTCGCAAGAGTAATTTCAACTGCAAAGATCATTCGGTCAAGGAGAGAAGGACCATGATCTGCAGCTAGAAGTTTGGTCTTGTCTTGTGCTGAGAAGTGAGTCGTCCTTGATATAACATGCATGTTACAGGGGATTAAATAAAGAATAGTGCCATCAGTTTAGAGAAGTCATGTTGTTGTAGAGTTGATCTTTGTGTAGTGTGACTGAGAATTAATTCTTCGTATGGAGATCACTCAAATATTGATTCTCAATTATTAATGATGCATAAATAAGAGCAGTTTTTCAATGCCCCACAATTCTAAATCATCATCCCACCATGAACTTGGATAATGGAGCTTGATTCCACCTCAGGAAATTAGAGGAATCGGAAAGGGAGATATTTTGTTGTGTCAATCATGAGACCTCATGTTTTGTTTATGTTTTGTAAAGATTTCATTTCAAAGTGGAATCAAAATATGTTAGGACAGCTAGGCCAATTGCATGCTCAGACAACTGGAGCATTTAAGATATTTTGTAATTGCTTGTTTGAACTCTCTCCCTATTAAAGGGAAGAGGATCTTAATAGGAGGGGTTCAATTTTCCTGGTTTCAAGGGTTGTTATTGTTTTGCAAATCCCACTAGCCTGGGCAGTGACATGTATTTCATCTTGGAAGATTAATGCAAAAAATTTAGTGATTCCAAGAATTTGGGATATGCAGTATGTGTTCTTTAGAGGTATGTCATTTAATATGTCAATTTCTGTCTTCTCTAGAAATTGTGTAATTGTAGCTGTTGGATTCACTCTTAAGTCATAGATTTACTTATGTTATGTGATAACAAATGGTACTTGTGGGATTGTAGATTTATCTATGTTATGCATGAGCATATGATACCTATGAAATTGCAGATTTACCTATGTTACGAAATAGCTGATATTACCTATGAGAGATAGAGTTGAAAACCTTAAAATGTGCTCCATAATTTATGCACTTCACTCCTTTTATTCTTTCATGGTTCTGTCAGGACTTGTTGCCTAGGATTTTTTGTTTATCCAACCCTTTGTATCAGGTTTCCCTCTTCCATTTTTCCTTTCCATCTTTACTGCAACGACAAATTAAGTTGTATTCTCTTTGTGTCGGCCACCAGACCTGAGCATTTGTTCTTGGAATGATACATTGTTCATGTGTATATTGAAGTTGTCTCTGAGAAAGGTAATTGAACCAAAATCCAAATCACTTTACATCCATATCTTGAGTTTTACTGATTTATCTTCAAGAGAGACTAAGATGTCTTAGGCACTGACCTCTCCTCCACCCAGGGGTTGTCTCTAGGAGCTACAACACATCAATTAGTATCAGAGTCGGTTCCTTCTGTGTAAGTCTAAAAACTTGAAGGTAGATCTAGTTGATTCATGGACTATCAAAGTGTACCTGTTCTTAGTAAAACAAACTTTCATGAATGGAAAGATAAGGTTAAAACATAACTGATAGCCTAGTGTATGGAAACTAGTATGTGATGGTTAATATAAAGACTCTCCCTCTGTACAAGAACAACTATGGAATGCTCAAGAAAAATGTGTAATCTATATAAATATTCACAATAAATATATTGATATTCTTATATACTTAATATCTACAAAAGAAATATGGGATAGATTACAACATAGAAAAAGAGAAGAGAATGAGGAAGAAGAAAAATCATTGTCAATAAGAAAGTGTTTAGTCAAACGAGGTCTCTATTAGTGTGAATGGACCTAATTGCCATGACGAAAAGATAGTTGAAGAATGAAACAAGCTTGACGTAGCCTTGACTAAAATGGAAAGACTGAAGAATGAAAAAAAAATGAATAAACTTGTGAAAATATGTGATGAGAGAGAACATTAGTACAAGGAAGAAATTGTTAATCTGAAGACACTACTTGAAGAGGCAAGGAAAATAGAAAAACTTAAGAATGAAAAAAAATACCTGAATAAACTTGTGCAGATAAGAATGAAAAAAAAAACTGAATAAACTTGTGCAAATATGTGATGAAAGAGAACATTGGTACAAGGAAGAAATTGTTAATCTGAAGACACAACTTGAAGATGCAAGGAAAATAGAAGAGAGTGTATCCATGAAGTATTCAGAAGAAAAGAACAGTAGCTCAAAGGAAACCATAGAGGATAATGAAGCAGCACTAAAAAGACCTATAAGGGAAAGGACAAGTAGTATGATTAGTAAAGGGTCCTTTGCAACAAGCTCATTTACTCCTAAAAATTAATTGAACAACTTTGGAAAATCTCAAAGGAAATTATGTGTTCCATTAAAAGATGTCAAATGTTTTTTTTTTTCATGGACCTAGACATGTAACAGCACAATGTAAGAGAGAGAAAACCAAGACTATTCAACAAAAAGAGAAGCAAACAAGAAAGTTCCCTCAAGCAAGCAAGCAGAGAAGACAACCATTCACTAGATACACAAATCATTTCTATGGTTATCGTTTTCTGTGTAATGGATTTGTACATAAAGCTATTAAATGCAAAATGTATGCAAAAAAGAATATGAACACAAGAAAATACACATCATTTCATCCATTTCTTGCCCAAACGAGATGTTATAGATGCAACAATATTGGCCACAAAACCAAAGACTACAAGCTTCCATGTACCCTATAGAACTCTACACAAAATATGGAAGCAACTCCAAGTAGACCGAACAATTAAGGAAATGCAAATAACAAATGACTATCTATTAAAGTATGGAAAAGGAAGAAAAAGGAGCAAGCTATGACTACAATGAAAAAGTGAAGTCAACATGGCTCGACCTCAGGGAGAGTTGGTCATGAAAGCAATGAAGAATCTTGGTAATGACAGTGTTAGAGAAATAACATCTTAGGAGGAAAGTAATCCCTAGAATGTCCTGACATAGTGGGTTAAAGAAATCTAGATCCAAAGAACAGCAAAATGTACTCATTAGAAAAAAAAGTATCTGTTCCAAGATTGGCAGAATGCATCTCTTTCGCAGCATTACAACATCTTACAAAATTCAACGAAGTGACATAATAAGTACATGTTTGAATTACTGAGAATCTTTGTGAAGAATTAGTTGTATCCATAATCGAAGTCGATACATGCAGATTTTTAACAAGCTTGTCACTGCCATGAAGTTGTTTATTCCTCCAATTCAAATCATTGAATTCGATGCAATCCATGGAACTTAAGGGTAAAGCCAATCGAGGGCTTGATCGGACAACTCTCATGTTGATCAGTGGTAAATGAGTAATAGGGGCTTGCCCTTAATGGCACATTAGCGTAGCGAAGGAGTTATTAAGCCCCCGTAAGGACCATGTTCATAAATGAATGAGGCTCTTCCCGAAGATGGATGGGCTGGTATCAAACTATGATTCTATGGGTTCAAGACCTCAACTAATAATTTTCATATGCCATCACTCCATATAACATTTTCTACAAAAGAAGAATGGGAGAAAGTGAGTCAATTTGGGTTTCTATAAAGGATTGGAATGCAGTACCATTGACGAATCGTGACTATAATGCAATACTGAATATTTTTTAATGGACTCAAAAAAAAAAAAACTTGATGGAGTAGGCCATGTGCTTTGGAAAACTTAATAGGAAACTCAATTTGGGTTTCTACAAAGGATTGGAATGCAGTACCATTGACGAATCATGACTGCAATGCAATACTAAAGATTTTTTAATGGATTCAAAAAAAAAAAAAAACTTAATGGAGGAGGTCATGTGCTTTGGAAAACTTAATAGGAAACTCATGTGTTGGAACTAATTCTCGAGCTAGAGAACCAACAAGCTCGACATAGGGCAATTGGTAAATCCCACCGATCGGCAAGGATATGATATTCACTTACAGGTTTTGTAGTCATTGCCCAAGTGTTGTTGTGGATATTCACTTGTAAGTATAGTGGTCATTGCCTAAGTGGTGTTGTGAACATTCATGTAAGTAAATCCAAAGAAAATAAAGGAGAGTATAAAAAAAAGAGAGAGAAACGGACTTTGTTGTTTATGTCAATTCAACAGCCTATGTTTATTTTATATTACTAAGGAAGAATATACTAAGGAAGGACTTACGGGATAACCTAGGAAGGCTTGGAAATTTCGTGTGTTGAACCCTGCAAGCAAGCCCTTATGCGCTCCTAAACCACCCATATATAATCCTATGGCCATACCCTTCTTTAGTAAATCTAGCGGTAGTGGATTAAGCAAATCCAACAGCTAGAGTAAGGCGAGCAAAGGCTCAAACGGAATAAGCTCACATATTGGAAAATAAATTGGATTGTAACAAAATTCCAAGACAAATGCATACTTTAAAAAAAGCTTGTTGCATTGTGGGAGGCACAAGGGGCATGTTAGGTTTTGTTACAATGCCATAATGGACAAGCGCTTGAAACTATCTCGTTGTTAGTGTCAAGAAGTTTCATGCATGGTTTTAGATATGAAGATGGTGATCATTACGATGACTATGGATAGCTACATTGGGTTGTAAGTAAATTCAAAGTGAGAGGAGTTGGTGAATATGCTAAATCGTCTACTCATCTAGAATTTGTTATGGAAGTAAACCCAGTCTTGTTTCATATAATAATAGGGAAAATCATGACAATAAATAGCAGCAGAACCAGAGAGCTCAGGGGACCGAGAGGTGAGCATGAACAAGCAGGGAAGGAAACATGGCAGAGGCTTTGTTAAATATCAATGACCTTCCATGCTCTCTCGCTGCATCCAGGAAATACATCCAGATATATATATATATGGGCATTATATATTGGTATATATGGTGCGTTACTTCCTTGTACATTGGCATATAGTGGCATTATATATATTGGAGTTATATTTTGGAAACATTATATAAAATAGTTCCTCATTGCAAATACACCCATATTTATCTCCAAGGCGGAGCAGAGCATAAAATTGGTGAGAACATATACACATCATAAAAAATTCCAATACTCAATGTGTCACAAGCCTTCGAGATTCCATGCCAACTGTATAAGTTGGAGGAGGACAGACTTGCGTTGTTAAATTTGTGGAGAGCAGCAAAGCAAACACGTCATCGATTTCGGAAATGAAAAACGAACAGAATGACACCCCTTGCTACCTCCAGAATGACATGCGGAACTGTTCAGATACATGAACATTTGCAAAGTTGCTGTTATGCCTCATCGCTTATCAAAATGCAGATTGAAATTTATATTAACCTTTCGAGCAATGGCGTCCACCTTGCACATCCCCTCGTTAAAACACATACGTAATTTTCCTTTGTCAAAGTTTATTGGAACAATGCAAACACTCACCCAATTTAATCCTCATAAGGGCACCATGAGGATTTCCTCGTACAATTTCAAGTTCTATCACCATGCCAATTATGAGGTCAATGGAGGGGGAAGACGAGAACACCAGGGACATGCTACGTATGCCAAAGGGACGACCGACTATCCCCGACGTCACCATGAACAACCACATTGGAGGCATCCCATGTGCCAATTGGGGCTTAGACAACGAGTTTATCTGGTTCTTTGGTCAATGATAGCGTTCCTGACACAATGAGGTTGATATGTGCCGTGGCGTTGATATGACACTATAGTGGCACTGAAATATTACGTTGGCACATTTATTATATACAAGGTTGATATATTTACTTTGTGTCATTGTTAATATATGGGTTGCCTTGTATATTTCTGAATAAATCATCGCGTTTGGCGTGTATATATGCAAGCTTTTTGTTGGTTAACATTTGGTATTTATTATGTATGGTTTGAAAAAGAAAAACAAAATCCGAAGGCCAAGTTCTTTGCATGCTAGTTCAGCAGTCTTGCTTTAATGATCTCATTACTAAAAACTTTTGGTTGAAGAGTTCAAACATTAGAAAGTTATTCAGTAGAGTTCGAAGAGTTTTGTTTGGTATATGGATTATCACGCATGAATGTGGGCATCGTGCATTTAATGAGTACTCTTTGGTGAATGATATAGTGGGGCTTATACTACATTCATGCCTTCTTGTACCATATTTCTCGCGGATACATTCTTTTGGCATTGGTAATACATTGGAGCATTAGTTTATTACATCAGGGAGCGTTAAAACTAGAGAGCACATTATTGGACAACAATAAAACAATTCCCAAATGGAAAGCATATTTCTCATTTAATACGTTAGAGAGAATATTGTCTATTAATGAAGTGTATTTGGAGAAACCTATATATAATTGCAGAATATAGTTCATTATATTTACTCAAGCATTACAAAGCCAACCGTTGCAAGGATTATATGGAATGATATGTAAATATGGAAAGATATGCAATATTAATATATAGTCGCAAGACTTATATGGAATGATATGCAGCGTTAATATATAGTTGCAAGGCTTATATGGAACGATATGTAAATATGGAATGATATGCAGTGTTAACATGTAAGTGTAAAGATTTTATGGAACAATATGCAACAATTATATGCATATCTTATATTATACTTGATTATATTGTTGATATTCCACGATTATATACATGAGGAAGGCCTATACGAGGTCGTGCCTTAGGTGAGGTAAATTGCTATCATCAACAACCTTCCCGGAGCATTAGATATCTTGTAGCAGCAACTCCAGGTACATGTGGTGAATATCTAGATCGTGATGTTGATCTTGTCTCTTATGATCATGAAACAAAAAAGAATCAGTTATAGTAGGAACAACAACATATTTGGAGACGAAGTCGATGATTTAGACATTGCAGATTCATAACAACACTCGATCGTGTCAATAAGGTAGCAAATATGAGTGTATTATTTTATCATGTATGTGGAAGGCACTAAGGGTGTTGAGTATAGGATCTTTTGCTAGCATAACACAATCTCTACTTTTAGATGATGATGGATTGCACAAAGTTGGGGGGAGAACTCGAAGTCATCGATGTGCTAAATGTTGTTTCCATCAATTGGTATCTTCGTTGCAACATTGCTTTTGGAGTATATGCAATCTACCTCAATCTAAAGATATGGTGAAAATATTTCATAAAGTTAAGGCCCGATGGATGGGATGAAGTAAATACTTAGTGCACACTTCAACAATAAAGAGTTTTTTTCAGATTTGTAATTGGACAAACAAGGATGGACTCAAAATGGCAGAAACACTGATGGAAAAGGAGCGCTCTTCTCCTCAAACATACATAGGATGCATGAAAAAGGGTTCATTTTTAGAGATTCTAAAGTAAAATGATATAAACCTTTGGGAGATATGCTTGGGAGCGATTACTGCATGCATTCCTATATATTTCTTTCTACAAAAATTGTGACAAGTTTTAGTATTGTTGTTCATTCCTATTTCTTTGGCCCATGCTCTTCCAACCAAGTGTATAGCAGAAATTAGATTCCTTGTTTTATAGGTATTGGATTTTGTGTTCTCCCTCTTCCAATAGGAAAATCACACTGGAAAATTGTTTGTAGCATTGGTATTAGACGTGTATTAGACCAACAGATACTTGAACTTCCTCAGCTGCAACTTTGGTCTTCATTTGATCCAATAATGAAGCTGATGGTAAGCTTGGTATGTTGAATGTAGTCATCGACATCAATAAGGACACACACTTTGAGACTTAAATAAAAAATTTAACAATAACCTATTTAAAGTGATAGCCAATTTGTTTCCTGACTACATAGTAGAACCTAAATGAATCTATTTATTTATTTATTTATTTTTAAATTAATTGCCACAACACTAAAGGATTTCTCATATGCTCAAAAGGAGAAATACTTTTGTTTTGTACCATAATCTATTGTGATATTGAGGCAAGTGATTACTGAAGCTTTTGCTCTTCACTGTACCCCTTCCCACTGATGTCAAAGGGGGAGGTAGGCAAAGAAGTGTTTTTTAGATCAATGCCAAAGGGGGAGATTGCTGGCATTATTGTCATTCATGGAAAAAGAGCAGCAAGATGGGTCACTTGTGATTGTGATGCATGGCTGAAGAGATGCAACTTGTAGAGATGAGAAGAGATGCAACTGAGAATATTTTGTGATCAACAAGGAACAACAAAGTGTATGACTATTAGAGTTGATGGCTTGTACTACAATGACAAAAGAGCAGCAAAGGCAAAGGTGCATCAAGAGATATAGCATTGTAGTTGTTGTTTGATGACTTGGGCATGCAAGAAATTGTTGTGATGCAAGGAAAATGCAAGACTTCATGAAAACAAAGGCGAGACGCTATGGCAGACAAGGTAAGACTCAAGGCTACTGAGGAAATGGCATGAAGAAGTAGTGATACAAGATGTTGTAGAACAGATATATGGTGTTGGAGAGTGATGCATTGCTTTCATATGTTGTGTGCATATTGCTTTCATTGGAGAGTGAATGTTTTACATGTGTTATGATGTTATAATGTGTTACTTGCTTGCATATGTTGGCATTATGTTGGTGTATTTAATCATTACAGGTGGTTGAAAATAATATTTGAGCACTTATTTGTGTTCTAATATTCAAAATATGAAGAGTTTGGAAACAAATGAGTGGAAGGCAAAGAGTCAAGCTTGTTCACTTCATATTCTTATGTGGAATACAAACAACCAACAAACTATCTTTATAAAAAATGTGATTTTGGAAGGCAAAGGAGAGGTTAGATGTTAGAGAGTTAGGGAGCATGTGAGAGTTGATTGTTCGTGAGTTACCTGTCACATATAAAGCTTATGTGAAGTAGATTTGAAGGGGAGAATAGGTACAGATAAAGATGGGGGTATGTAGAATTGATGACCAGGTAAACCAACATGTTGTTCCTTGTATGTATCAGGGGATTGTAGTCTCCTTTCAAGTTGGAGCTTAATAAAGAACAGGTTGTAGCTTGTTGAGGTAGGAGCCTCTTGTGGGTTGTAGCCTATAGAAAACTTATGGGAGTTTGAGCTTCCTTGCATGTTGTAGCTTGCAGAAAAATTGAAGTAGTAGCCTCATGTAGGTTGGAGCCTACATAAAATCAGATGTAATAAGGGAGTAGGAGCTTGCCTTTACATCACAACAATAAAAAAATCATAGTTTTCTGCCTTTATGGATTTCCACTTATACCTAGTGTCCATGTGTGTTATTGTTATGTGCTTATGTGATGTTTTGGTTTATTTATTACTTGTTGTTCACATATTAAATATGTTGTTCACTATGTGTTAAGCTACTCATGTAATGTTCCAATTAATCAGTTAAAAGAAAATAATTTTTAATGTCCATGAATGTACTAAACTTATTCACCCCCCCAGTTAAGTCAAGTTTTCATCAATTGGTGGTATAGGGGATGGTTACACAAGATAACATCCATGATCAATTTCTAAAAAACAATTTCCGAAAGTTACTTGCGCATAACTAATAGGCTCATTAGGGGCTTCAAGCGTCGTGATGATATGCTTCACAAAGGGTTCACTCTCAACTCGAATTTGATTATTCTTTCCCTTATAAGGAAGCCAAAAATGTGACCAGTCAATAGCAAAGTATCCTTGCAACTTGCTAGACCAATCTCTACTTAAAAGCAATCCATAAGCTTCTAGAATGTCCAAAATGACAATATCAATACATTGTTGGAATCTAAGATCAGATGATAAATGAATTATAACATTGTTAATTTCACCAATTTCTTGTACTAAATATATATCTAACTGTATGATTCTGGATTCAATATTTTCCCATTTAGCATTGAGTTTATTTGCAATAGATAAGGGCATGACGTTTTCCGACACACCAAAATCAACCAAGCAATTATGGACATTATACTTGAAAATCTCAAAAGTTAAAATAGTGGATCTAGAATTTACATTAGCTGCATTAACAACCGATTCGAGAATAGTAGGAAACTTACCAGATGATGCTTGACAAGCATACATCATTTTACCTTACGGAGGCTGAGATGCAAATGCTTGGATGATCAACTCACATTGTCGTGCCAGCTTTGCTAGCTCAAATATGGAAATATTAGCATGATCTTTCTTCATGACTTCAAGAACATTGTAATCTATATCTTCAACCTAGGCAGGGTGTGGTGAAGTGATAGGTGGTGTGACTTTGTTTGATACCTCGGGAGTGACAGACTTGTTCTTATTATTTCTGGAAGAATTCTTCTGAGGATGTGCACTTCTGAATTTTTTTTGAGTGCTCTGAGCAAGATTACTAGGTGGTAAAATCTTTCTCAACAATTACTTCGACACATATTACTTAGGCATCAATCCTTTTCTCCTCAAATTGTATTGCTTAGCAGGTTATTGGGGAGGAGCATCATCCACTGGGGGATCACTTGCACCTTGTTGATCACTATTCAAGATAAGATCAAAAGTGAAAATTGAATAATCAATAGTTATGTTTTCCTCTATCGAGGTTGGTTCATCAATCTCTTGAGTCTGCTCTGAATGCTATTTTGCTGAAAAACTTTCTATAACATTGGAAACCACAACATTCATGTTGTGTTTCCATTGAGGGCATGTTTTCTCTGAATGTGCTTCTTGATGAAAAGTATAGTAGTTATCCATGCCCAAGTTCTCAACATTGAATACAACATTAGAACTTTGTGCAGACTTGGCCAGTTGATTGATGTTCTTCTTAAGAAACAACTTAAAAGACTTGTTATTTGTAGAAGCCTCACTTGACTTCCTTTTGAGTTCATATACTTCATTAGTTAACAACTTCAAGGATTTAGTCAAGTTATCCATGTCAAAATTTAACAACCCCCTCCCACATTTATCCAATTTCACCAGCCTGCTAGGGTAAACATGAGACAAAGAGTTACTATGACAGGAGCCGACCTCCAAGCTCCAATTAAGGAAGTGGGGCCTACAACTAACTTCTCTCAAACATCACTCAAGGCTACATGTTAGATTATTGGGGCCTGACCCAGGTTCAGAAGTGTTTAGCCAAACAAATCCCGCACTACCGGCCCTTTCGGCAACAATCCGCGGAGCGCGGAATGAAGTCTCACCCGAGGTAGTATGGGAGGGTGTTGGAACCAGGTTTCCACACCCTAGGGATGTCTTGATGAGGTCTGGAAAGGTTGCGAACTGATCCTGCGTACTCGCACTGCCTTGCGTAGTTGTCTAGCCTTCACGTAGCTCTTGTGAAGAGGCACTTTCTAGATCCCTTACCCTTAATATGTTATTATTATAGATCTGACTTAATTCGGTAGTCTTAATCAATCATTCAATATTCATAACTAGTGCGTGCAAACATAAACCTTAAAGAGATGCATAAAACCATAACAGAAGCACAAACACACAGATCTACGATCAGATGCACAATATTTCAGAAACACTTATCTTTTATTAATCTTATGTTCCAGTATAATCCAATTTCACCCTGCGCACTCAGCTGCAGGGGTCTGCGCACACAGCTGCAGAGCCTACCCTTACTACTACCAACCACGACTCAGACTTACAGACTCAGAGCCAATATCGCATTCATAAACTCATAACACTTCATATCAGAACTATCCAAAAAACTGCCTCTACAGTTAGAGCCTTGCTCTATTTATACATTCCCATGGTCTGCGGACCATGGGTAGGCCAACCCATTCTATATTAAATTACAATATTTTAGGCGAACAGCCCTTTGACTTGACTCTTTCCAATTCGTGCTCCGCGCACTTCGCGGAGCCTTTACAATACCATTACCCAAAATTGTGGGCTTTAAGCCCCAAAACTGTTACATGGGGGATCTGCTACCCAACGGGCCCCCAACACAATCATCGTGACTCGTCCCAAGTCACTCGGTTGATGCAGTGATCTTCGCTCGAAGTCCATCCAACAACATCTGTGCTTCGCTTACATCCGCAGCACATTCTTTCGATGTTTGTTGTACACGTTGTGCGCGTATCTCCGATGCTTCGTTGGCGGGTGCAATTCCTTGCCCGAGTGCGTATATGCCCTGCATGTGTACCAACTTTCCCACGATCTTGGTTGTTCGTGAATGCTTCCTCGAGCCAAGGTTGGATGCGTTCTTTAAGCACTGCTTATTTTTTATGTGTGGCGTCCACCTATGCCTTGAGAGCCTGGGCCTCCCGCATCTTGGCCAGTGGCTGAGTAAGGGCGACCGTCTGCGTGGTCCCCCGGACATTGTCGTAGGCCTGCTGCAATTCCCGCGCTTCTGTCTTTAACCGTTTTAGTGTGGGATCCTCCTGTAGTGACGTGAGGGTGGAGAGTGACTGATATAACAAGCTTGTGCAGTCCTGTGTGGCGCTCTCTATTGCTTCCAAACCTGAGTGAATGTCATGGTTCTGTTGCTCTCTGACTTTCGGTAGTGTAGCGGGCTGCGCTTTCAGCCTCAACTCCGCGATCTATAGGTTTAGGTCTAGCTGGATCTTTGTTGCTTCCTCCTGTGCCTGGCGGAATCCATTGGCCAATTTGTGGATCCTGATACCCATTGGTAAGTCTACTGCAATCTCTAGCTTGGGGACATGGCAACATGCTTCCTCGACGATTTTCTCCAACTGTTGAGCCTATGCTATCGCTTCATTGTGTTGTAGGCTCAGCTGCTCGATGTTGATTTGTTGTTCACTGAGTACCTGGACTGCACATCCTTCCCTAGCACGGAGCTCTGTCATCACTCCATCCTACAATTGGTATAAGATTTCTCGCGGCAGGGCAGCCAAGTTTAAACCAAGTCCCTTGAGCCGGCTTATCGTAGCTCTGTCCTTCATATCGGCTGTTGTCAGTGCTCCTTCCAGCAGCGCAACGGTATTTTCCATTTTGGCTTGCAACAATTGCTTGGTTGCCGATGTACCCGTATCCCCGGCTACCGTTGCTTGCTGTGGGGCCTGCACCTGAAGTTCCTGGAGTTGCGCCCGGAGCTCCCCCAACACATTTTGCTGCTCCGTCATTGCCTCCTGGAGCACCTCCCTGGTGACTTCACGAACTGTGTCGCCGATGTCATATAGGTCACCCTCAACCAATGTAATAGGCTCCCCCTCCAACTTGGAAGCCTTGGTCTTCTTCCGTGGCCCTGTTCGTTCTGTTGCACGCGGTCGTTTTAATTGGGCCGAGGTGGTGCTTGGTTTCACGCCTTGCATTGTTGCATCTGTCCCTTATTCTGTGGTTATGTCCGGGCATCTTTCTTCCTACAGCGTAGTGGCCCCTACTACTGCAACCTTTTCTGTAGTGGCCTTCGTTGCCTCCCGAGACGCCCGTACTTCTGCAGCTAGTTGTTCATTCTGTTTCTGTTGTGCTAGCCACTTGGCAGAAGCCTTTTGTTTCTGAATCTCTGTTTCGTCGCGCACTACCACATCTAGTGCACACCATTCCAGTGGCCATGTATCGAGCACCGCAAAAACAGCGTCATCTATGGTGATGAAGGGGAGTGTGGTCCACTTCTGCTCTGGATCCCTTCGCGCCCTGATATATACATTATGCATATCCGCTTTAAAGTCTGCAAATTTCTTCAGACTATCGTATACCGAGGCAGATAGGCATGGCCGTTTGTTGATCCACAGTCGTATGCTTGCCTCCATTAGTACCCAGAAGATCTTGGTTTCTCTAATTCACATAACATCCTTCGTGGCCCATAGTGATGCGTATTTTGCTGCCTCTAGCCAGTCCTGGTCAAGGGGAGGAAACTTATTATCCTCAGGAAATTCACCTATAACCAACAGGATGGATAAGAGCAACCATGCATAGTGGAAGGTCTTACCCTATTCTTGGGCCTCCCTGCAGTTCGTCAGAAACTCGTCACAAAGGAACTGCGCCCAGTTGAACTGTACCCTTTCTGCGCATTGCTCGGCCAACGCGATGACCGTTGCTGGTACCTCATTGCCCCAAAATTTTCTCATCACCTTGCCTGCCAACAACTGGGTAGTGATGTGGACCCTTTTGTTCTAAATACTAGTAATAACGTACCCCCTCTGCTTTTTCTCCAACTTATATTTCTTTTTCATAGCCTCCGCAAGCACTAAGTCCCCACTTCTGCTGGCAATTTCCGCAGGGTCCCTTCCCAAACAGGGAAGCAAAGAAATCCTATGAATGAGCTCCGTTGTGATGGGAATGGGCTCCTCCAGCCACAAGTACCCATCGTGCACCAGGCAAAGCAATTGCCTGATAACAAATATCGTGATTGGGGCCCGATGGAAGTGTGGAATCGATAGGAGGTGGAGTAGCCCGGCCTCCTCCACCCTGCATAGCCATGTTCATGGCTGTAGTGTTGTAACTACCCCCTCCGTGCTTTGTTCCATTAGCTGGCTAGTTTCCAGATGAGGAAACTTCTCGCTATCCGCGAGGTCCCAGTCTTCAAACTTCATAGTGGGCATGCGGCCCACAGTTGTGCCTTCAAACAGAACCCCCTCAGGGAGGAATGGGGTGTTGAGTGTGCTCTTAACGACGTCCAAATCTTTAGGGACCTTTACCCTCCCTTTCTGCAGCGGAACATACTTGGGTAGCTTTGCTGTGGCACATACTGGCTGGATGTCTTCTTCTATCTCTTCCTCTAGTTCCATTTCTTCGACAAAGGTTGGAGGATCCTCTTCCTCATCATCGCTCTCAATATTAACTGTTTTTCCCTTCTCTTCCATCGACAGTTTACCGAACTGTGGATTTCATGGAGACATACAGACTGGTCCTGCTGCCTGTGGGTCCTTTTTGGGCCTCAGCGTCTGGGGCGATTTAGGGATTTCTGGTGCATCACCTACCGACGGCGTAGAACTCTGGGTGGCTCCCCTAGTTGTTGTCATTATTCTGATCAGGGACTCTTGTGTATCCTTTGGCAATGCTTCAAACCATAGACTTGCTTTTACAACCTCCAAGTTCATCAGGTTCATGCTCGCTTGATAACGCCACAAGTTAAAAATGCCAAGGGTCGTTTGGTGACGGGCCACCTATGATTTATAGGCCTCTTTGAATTCAAATTCGATGTTCCCCCCTTTCTTGGCTCATTAATGCGATTTTGGCGGCAGATCCTTTCAAATCTAGTTCTGACCCCGTGTCTTAATTTCCACCGTCCGCTCCTCGGTGCCTTAAATTGGACATCTTGTCATGAATAGTGTCTCCAACGGTCACTTTCCATCCCATCCGCACGGTAGCATAGTCCCTTATACGCAAACGCGATCTGTGCTTCATACTAATATTGCGCACCACGTCTGGGCCACACAACTCCCATACAGACTCTTTTATAGTCCCGTGCTCTCTTCCAACTGCTTGGAGCACTGAGACTATGCTTCCTACGGATAGTCAGGTGGTCTCACCCCTGGTGCGGGGTCTCACTTTTCCTATTGGCCCGGGCTGTGGGCACCCTTCAAATACCCTTGTGTCTGGTAGTGCATCACGTTCTTCTTTGTATGGTACATTCCCTTGTTTAGTAAGGTGCGGTCACAGCCATGCTAGCAGGGTCGCGACTTTTTCCAATGTCGTAGTAGGGCCAGGTAGACTTGGTCCCATCATGTTGTGGCCCGCTTGTGTGATTCTCATTTCCAGTTTGCTAATTTCTCCATCTAATGTCACGCTTTTCTACCTCAGCCGTGCCCATTCTTCATCGAGTTCGCAAAGTTTCAAGCTCCCTTGCCGAATGGCTTCTTGTAATTTCCTAATCCCTTTACCCAAGTCCTTGCGTCCTGTCCCAACTGCGGGAGCTATTGTCTGGGGATTCCTCTCTGTCCTTCTGGTTTCATCTCTTCTTATCAATGATGGGGTAATCTCCGCGTTCCTCTTTTTGCTTATGGTCCTATAAGCCCATCGAACCGCTAGTACGTGCAGGTCCCAGTTGGTTTGTCTCATCTGGTGAACTTTGTTCATTGCTCTGCATAGCTTTTTGAATGTTCCATCGTGGACTACTTGTGGAGTGTGTCTCCTTCCCTGCTGCCGCATCAAGTTCTAATTTTTTATCCTTAGTTTGGGAGGTGGTTGCACAACACACATCTGCATCCCTCGACGCAGGTGGGCGCTTGAACCACTTCGTCTTTGCTACCCAGATTGTGTTCGACGCTGCATCCACCTTCTACATTCGTGCTAGTTCCACTTAGTCTTATGATGCATGCTCCACCATTGTGCAGTTGTCACACGCAACGCCCCTTTTTGCACACCATACTATTGCTGTTACGGTATCGCATTTTCATGTTGATTTAAGGATTCCTCCATGTTTGTTGTGCCATCATCTGTTGGAAATTCCCTTTCTTCGGTCATCACGCGTCGTAGTGATCTAACCATCATATTGTAATTTGGCATTGTTACTTCATGCAACCGGTTCTGCCATTGCTTTATTTATTCATCTAAATCTGAAGTGCAAGAACTGTCACACTCCCATGAGATTCTCCCATCCATTGTCGGATTCACCCGATCCTGGTCGTGTGTCGTTATCTGGTAAATGCAGTCCAGTTCATCGTCATTGTCCTCATCGTGCACAGGTTCAGTGTAGCGCGCTCCTTTGGCTGGATCTAGCGGAACTACCACGTGTAGGGACTTTTTCTCGAAAATCATCTTTCGCTTCTTCAGGTTGATGACTCCATTCATATTAGTGGCCCAGTCTATTCCTAGCAACACGGGGTAAGGGTTACTGTCATCCACAATCTCTATTACCTCAAAGTTCGTTTGTGTGCTCAAGCCTTCGATATCCACTGTTACTCCTTGCAATCTCCCCATGGGCAAGATCTTTTGTTGGTTCGCCATCCTTAATTGAATAGGAGACCACTGTAACGCAGGCCTACCCATGCGCTCCCACGTCTGCTTTGGTAACACATTCGCATCTGAACCCAAGTCCAGGATCCATTTCATACTCGCCAATCTGTGTCGTCAGTCTCATTTCCCTCCCAGTGCGCAGTGCATGCTTTCCCAATTTCCGGACTACGCGTGGTTCACCTGACCCTGCGCACCTAGTGATCAGCTCTTGTAGTCCTTTGACTACCTTATTTTCGTGCAGCAGCTTCATGCACATCTCTAGAAAGGTAGTTAGCATAGAAGGATCCATCCCTATCTCTGGTTGATCCTTACTACCTGAAGTAGAGGCCTTCGCGAAGCTCTTCTTAGCTTCCATAAACGTCTCCTTCGCGCGTTCCGAGTCAGACTCAGGTTCCTTTGTAGGAGCCTTGTGAACCCATTTATCTTCTTCGAGCTGCTTCCTCTTATCTTCCCCTGTAGTCGCACCGCTTCTGAGCACCATGTTTACATTGGGGTCTTCTTCGTGAGGTTCAGACCTCATCATTTGGATGTTCTGGGTCGGAGTAGGCTGTAGTACCCCTTTCTCACGCATCTTAGCGATCAGCGTAGGACAATCTACCATTTCATGATCAAACTGCTCACAGTACGAACAAGATATTCTTGTTGGGTTGGTACAATCGTGAGCGTAGTGCCCTGGTCCTCCGCAATTGTAACAGATTAGCTATCTGCGGCCCCTTCCAGGCCCCATTCCTCCTCGTCCTCGACCTCGCCCTTGAAATCCACCGTACATTATTGCTGCGGCTAGATCCTGACCTCGTGCCTCGATCTGCATCCTGTAGGTAAGTGTTCGATCCATCAACAGCTCATAACTTCGACAGTTTCGCTCATCGTGGCCTAATGATCTACAAAAATTACAAAACAGCTGCTACGGAGTCTGTGTATACTTTTGCAACAAGTGACAGTTGTCCATCATGTGCTTTCCTCCCACCTGACAGATGGTTCCTGTACCTCTGGTCTCAACGGCATTGGTCCCCCTCCTGCCAAATAGTTCACGAATACCAGACAGTGATCCTTATCGTGGCCCTGGCCTTTACATTTTATGCACCACACTTCTTCGCGCGCTCCCGGCCGGGGTGCCTTATCCTGCTTCAAACTCTGAATTTCCAAGCATAGGTTTTGTAGTTGCGCGTGGATCTGTTGGACTCCCAACCCAGGATCCTATATCGGAGTTTCATGCAACCTCATTGCCATTTCCAATGCTTTTGCTTGGGTTGAAAGCTTCTGCTATGACAGCGTCATCCTCAGGTGTGGTGTCAAAGATGCCACAAACCACGTGCAGTGCTGCGCATCCGTCAGTGTCATGTTAGCCTCACGGATTGTACTTTTCAACCTCTGATCTAGATCCCAGGGGGTTTTGCCTGGAAGCATCACGATTTCTTTAAACCCAATGGTTGACTGAGTCTCTAACTTCGGCCAGCTAAACTCTCTGTTCAGCACAGTCTGGATTTCCGTTATTCCTGCATTGGGTAATCGTTCATGTGCTTGATATACCATGTCAGCGCGTGATCCTGCAGTGCGCTCACCAATGTGGCCTTCTTGATGTTGTCATCCGTAACCCCGTGTGCTTCCCACACTGCTCTTACTACGAACCAAAACTGATCTGGATCCTCATTCCCTACTCCCTTGAATACAGGTAGCTTGATCGTGCTCGCCATGCTGAACTGCGGGTTTGGTGGAGGTGGGGTGGTTGAATATGGAGGCGAAGTAGGTGAAGTGGGTGATGGCGTAAGTGGAGGTGATAACTGTGGAATGCGTTGCCTTATCAAACTGACCGCACTTCTCGGGGAAACCCAAGTGTGCTCTTCCTCACTCGCTCACGGAGGTGAAATTAATGACTATTTCCTAACCCTTCGATCCCCTTGTAGATCTTTCCACTTCGCGTCGTTCCACTCATTAATGTATTTGCATAACCCTCTTCTCACATAACAACATCTTAATCCAGGTATTCAAGGATTTGATGTACCTACCTCGCGATCCCTTGAGAAAACGTCGTTCTGCTTCACTATAGCTCACGGTCGCGTCTATCGCGAACTCAGTGATAAACCCTCCTATTATCCGATCGAGCTAATGGTCCACAGCCCACGCAATCTTATCTTCTGATGCTTCTAGTCTGCGCACTAACTCCGGAGTCCACACTATCGGTTGATCGAGCTTGTACCTTCCCTGGCTGTCGGCTAGCCTCACGATCCAATCATACAGCTCTAAGGAGAAGGTCGTGAAGAAGATCTCGTGGATTTCCGTATATATGTAGCGATCCAGCCACCTCTTCTCAGATATCTGCGGAGTTTTGTTTTCTTGTACCACGAATTTGTGAAGCTTCTGATCTAACCACTCTTCAATTTCCTTCTTAGTAGGGTTCCAGTGTTTTGACATCAAACATCCCTTAGGCAGATATCGGTCCCGGCAACGGAACCATTTGTTGGCTTATTGGGGCCTGACCCAGGTTTAGAAGTGTTTAGCCAAACATATCCCGCACTACTAGCCCTTTCGGCAACAATCCTCGGAGAGCAGACTGAAGTCTCACCCGAGGTAGTATGGGAGGGTGCTGGAACCAGGTTTCTGCACCCTAGGGATGTCTTGATGAGGTCTGGAAAAGTCGCGAACCGATCATACGTGCTCGCATTGCCTTATGCAGTTGTCTGGCCTTCACGTAGTTCTTGTGAAGAGGCACTTTCTATATCCCTTACCCTTAATATGTTATTATTATAGATCTGACTTAATTCGGTAGTCTAATCAATCATTCAATATTCAAAACCAGTGCACGCAAACATAAACCTTAAAGAGATGCATAAAACCATAACAGAAGCACAAACACACAGATCTATGATCAAATGCACAATATTTCAGAAACATTTATCTTTTATTAATCTTCTGTTCCAGTACAATCCAATTTCACCCTGCGCACTCAGCTGCAGGGGTCCACGCACACAGCTGCGGACTCTACCAAGCCTCTGCGCACACAACTGCAGAGCCTACCCTTACTACTACCAACCACAACTCAGACTTATAAACTCAGAGCAAATATCGCATTCATAAACCCATAACACTTCAGATCACAACTATCCAAAAAATTGCCTCTACACTTAGAGCCTTGCTCTATTTATACATTCCCATGGTCTGCGGACCATGGGTAGGCCGGCCCATTCTATATTAAACTAAAATATTTTAGGCAGATAGCCCTTTGACTTGACTCTTTACAATTCGTGCTCAGCCCACTTCACGGAGCCTTTACAATACCATTACCCAAAATTGTGGGCTTTAAGCCCCAAAACCATTATGCGGGGGATCCACTACCCAACACTACAAGACACTAAGGGGCCAAAGGACCACCCCAGGTGACTAGACCCTAATATAAGGCTGCTTTTCTCACACCTTAAGCCCCAACCACATGCACAACAATGAAAGGGTGTGGTTATAGGGCTCCAACCGCATGCGTGACACTGCTTCCATGTGGTTATAGCACAAAATATCCAGTTCAGAGGGTGTGGTCCCAAGATCTGAGCCACAATTTCAGCCTAGCCTTCAAACCACCACCCAAAACTTTCCGAGACTTTCCAAAATCATAAATAACATAATGATAAATCTAATCATACAACACTTGAACAAGAATTAGACCCATAAATGCCTAATCTATAATAGACATTTCATCAAACACATGGCAAACATGTAAGCTACAGGTCATGAATGCATATCTGATCATAAGATTCTAAGATTCATCTGAGAATGACCAATAAGGTTTTATGCCCTCTCCACATAGTTGCAACAACACTTATTATTCCATACATTCATCAATCAATAAATAACTAAACGATTCATGACAAGAGCAATTGATGGCACACGTCATATAACCAGAAAATAACCAGAATAGAAACTATGGCAACTCAGCCATAATACCACCAATATAATATTACTAATGCTCATATATCACAATAAGGAAATGTCTCATATTAACATAGGAAAATACCAACCAAGTCAGGGACTTCCATGTACCACCCGACCATAGATTAGATTGAACCAAATATTTCTTTCAACCAATCACCCCCGTGCCATATTCCAAGCATGAATTTGGGATCTCATGGAATAAACCAAGATAAAAGAACCAGGGTTCCATAGGCCAAACCACCTCAACCCTCATCCACAATGATTCTACCTCCACGGTCTAACATCACTAACACCAACCAGATTGGTCTCTACCTAAGATGTCCAGGGCTCCATGAACTAGTAACTCAACCCACAACCTTCTAGGGCTCCAAATAATTTGTCTAACCTGGCTCTAGAGACTAGTAACTCAACCCACCAAGGGCTCCATGGAATTTGTCCCAACCTAGGCTCCAGAACTAGTAACTCAACCCAAGTCATTCCAGGGCTTCCAGAGTGTTTGTTCCAACCCACAACCATAAGGAATTATGAGAAACAACCATAAAAAAATCAATTTTTCCACAACAACATGGCTATCTAAGAAATGTCAAGGAAAGGCTAAAACCACTGTCAATCCATGCAAATCTCCATGCCAATGACAACACATAACTAGAAAATCACATGCATATACCATGCATCTAGAAATCAGCAAGGAAATCGCACATGAAACCTGTTACCTATAAAGTAATCCAATTGTAGTTGTTGATCAACATATTCCCTTACACTTTCATAATTTCCTTTGCCTTCTTTCTCCAATCCAAGTGAAACTAGAATGCTCCAATAATGCTCTAAATGTGCAAGAGTATGAGAGAATGAGAGAATAGAAGAGAGTTCCACCAAAAATTGTCAAAAGGTTAGCAACTAATCCTCATAATCCTTTTTATCATTGAGGCCTCTACTTTATTCATTTTCTTTCATTTTTCCTTCAGTTTCCCTCTCATGCAAATATGTGACCCTTCATCTTCCTTTTCCCCTATTTTCCTTTATTTCATAAATAAAATGTCAATTATTGCCATTTCGCCTTTGCCAATGCCTTTGCCAATTTCCATAACCATTAATTAATCACTAGTGATACCCAATCACTATGTTTTTCCCAACATTCAGCTTGGAATATGTGTCCCATGATCTTGGTCTTATTTTATTTACATAGAAAATCAACCAGGGGTTGTTACACAAAAGGATCTTTCTCTTTAGCTTTTGCGGAAGAGGCTTGGGACTTTTTACTAGTTTCTTTGGAGTCCTTGAATCTTCCTGATCAATAATGACCCCAATAGACCTTAAGTCCTTTTCAACAAAAATTGCTTCTGCAAAATTAAGAGCCAAAGTTTCTTTCGCAATACACTTAACAAAAACGAAAATGTTAGTGGGAAAGGCAACAATATAATAATCCTTAGTGATTGAATCGTGAGGTTGCACATCAGTGGGGAAATTATTCAAAATACATGTAAATATTTGATTAAAATATTTAACCTTTTCTTTATCCCCCATCTTAATGTTTCCAAGTTCTTTAAGTAACATGGCAGGAGTTTTATCATCAACAAAAATTTCTAAGAATAACTATTTAAACTCCCTCCAATTATGGATTGAATTTGGTGGAAGGATATGATACCAAACTGATGCTCTACTTTCAAGAGTGTACAAAAATAATCTACAAGCAACGTCATCAAAATGTACCTCTAACATCCGTATATGCAAGTACAATTTGTCAATTTGATCTTCGGCCTTTGCTTTCTTATCTGGATCATACTTTATAAGTAGATTTTCCAGTTGCTTTGGTAAGTGATGGAGATTGACTAGAAGAGAAATAATCCCTTTGTCCATCCAATCTAATTGGTCATCATCCATGCCTCTATTCTCCTCCTCCTCCTCACTCTCTAATTTTTAAGACTCTTCTCCTTCGCCATTCAAATTCTCATTGTTATTGAGTTGTTCGTAATCTCTCAGTTGTTCTTCGTCAGAAAAATGAAAATCATCTGCGTATCCTTCCATATATTCCCCAATAGGTGGTAGAAGGTCTCCTTGATGAATGGAATCCTCAAGTGAGATAGCCAAATCCTCAAGAGTAGCAGTGACCAATTCCTCCATTAAAGAGACTAAAATACCATGGCTGGTGGTCTCTTTCTTTTACTGCTTATGAGGAAGAATAGATGAGATAAGATGTAAACCAAGAGCTCTAGGAAACCATCAAGTGATAGGTTAAATCTAACTGAGATGATAGTAAGTAACTTCATATGCATGCTCCAGACCTTGGCGAGGGGACTCTTCTTTCTTAGATATAGGAGTTGGAGTCGGACTCAGACAATTACTACCTTGCACAAAAGTTTCTTTGTGTGAATGTGGTGAATTATCAGCCATAAAAGGTTTCCCTCTAGCGCCACAATTGTTGACAGTGTTGGATATTGCCAACAATTAGGGGGTCTCCCTAATATGAAGTCCCAGTTAGACCTCACACCATTTAGAGTACGAGCCCCATCGAGGAAAGGTCTGACTTCCACATCCTTAATGATTTTCCTTGATTGCAGTAAACAACACAAGAGAAAATGCATATACTTTCGATATAATCAAGTAAGTTAGCATTGTGATGTATGCAATTGTAAAGTGTATAATGGTTCTTTCACGGAAGGGGAAAGAAAATGGGTCTTTAAGAGAAAAGTATTGGTACCATTCTAATAAAGACACACACACACATCTGAAAGAATTGTTTGTTATCTTTAAACATAGTTCACAAAGAAATAACGATCATGAAAACATGGACCCGTAGTTCAAAGGTTCATATTAAAACCAACGAAATATTTCATTTTCATTAGTATGTAGAAACATAAACATACACCACAAACAATGAAATAATAGTCTTACAATCATTCATGACATATGCATGAAAGTATGCCGACTCCAAGAGCTTCAAATTATAAAGTGAAAGTCCCAAGATACACCATTACAATGATACAACACTAGTTCCAATAGTGGAATGTTAAGAAACAAATTGCTTCTCAAAAGACTAATCTTCTCTCCTATGCCTATCTTGAAAAGCCAAGGCAAAAAGTCCTTTGCTTGAGCTATGAAGGTGTATATATAACAAATGAGGTGAGTATCCACCTCCCTTGTGACCCATGAGCTTCCATCGTGACTCTTGAGCTTCCATGTGACTTTTCAAATTCCTATGAGACCTTTGAGCTTCTACATGACTTTTCACATTCTATGTGTGACCCTTTGGCTTCCATACATTTTACATTTTCTCATTTTTCAAAAATACAATATTACATTTCCAAATAATTGTGGAAAAATGCAATGACACATATGACTTTTGGTGGCAGTTTGAGAATCCATGACTTGATGATGATGACATGGAACTCCATTGTGGTGTGTTAATGCCAAGCTTTTCTTTTTGCTGCTATCTTCATATTTTCATGATATGTATTACATGTAATTCATCTTCATCCTTGAAGAGGTAAGGATATAGAGTCTTCCATATGACCTTGATCTTCATTCCTCCATCGTGATCTAGTGTCCTTTTATCTCTTTGCTTGATGATCTCTTTGTGTCTTCAACTTCACAAGTGTCTTCTTGTAACATCTACTTGGTATCCTCCTTGAGCAGCATCTTGTCATGTTAATATAATAACACCTGCAAATATAGTTCAAATATAGCTGGGATTGTCTGCAGGATGGATGAGGAGGCCTAAGGATTGCATAGTGCATAGGAGTAGGAGGCAGGGAGTCGGGGGCTAGGCTATGTGACTGCGCAGTGGCTGAGAGATAAGGAGGCATGACTACGCACTTGGGGTAGTTAAGCAGGTAGGGATGACATACTTGCTCATTGTGATTTCGTAGTGTGTAGTTCTAGAGGAAAGATTTAATGGACTAAATGGAGCCAGGCATGACCTGAATGTTGACTAAAAATTCACAATGTACAGTGGAGGCAAGACTGGGCAAGGACTACACAGTGGGAAAAAGTAACTGACAGTGACTGAGCACTGTGATTGTGCAGTGCACCGTTGATGGAGGTAATTCTCTATGACTATGTAGTGCATAGTTCATGGAGGCAGAGGATGCTTGAATGTGGATTGTGACTATGTAGTGTGTAGTTCCAGGGGACAGAAGGATAGTTTCTTGGTCGGGCAAGTTGTGAAGACAAGAAAAATCCAAAATTGACTAAGTGTAGTATCAGTAAGGCAAAAAGATGGGACCAGAGCATGTAACAAGACTTTAACATGATCTCACACTCACAAACGACCAACCACATAACAATGAAACACTCAACACCCAAAACCAATATGCATCCTTTGAAATGACAAAAAAAACGACACTTATCTCCAAGTGTGACACTTAAGATACACCTTTCAACACAAATGTCGACTGCAACAAGAAAGTGTGCAATACCTTAAGAATGAGTCCAATGCATGTCCCTATGATAGATAAAATCTATTCACGCAAGAGAAAGAACCAAAACTTCCTCTTAAAGGTGTATTATGACTTCCTTTGACAAAGAGCGACACTTCCCTTAACAAAAGGCGACACTTGGAATTCCTTCAAAAAGGGACTTAAGAATTTAAGCACGAAGCATGTGATGACTCTAATAACTTGAAATGACAGTTCACATGATCAAAGGGAGGCTCCAAAGTTTGAAAATAGGTCAAAATTTGGAGGGTGTTGTAGCAACAACAACAACATATTAATATGAATAAGGGAAAACTAGATAATTGACTACTCATGATTGTATCCTTGTTCCCACAGTCCACCTGGGAGATTATCCTTTGAATCTAGTTTAGTGGGACCTACTTTGATGCCTTACTTACCACTTTCCATCCTCCTTGATTATTCACATCCATTCATTTCGGTTGATAGTCATTGGGATTGGTACCCTATATCACATCCTTGAGTCGAGACCTAAAAAATTAACCTTGGAGGTTGATGATGTTGAAACAATGATAAAAGTATATAAAGCCATAACAGAAAGAAAATGTAAAATGCAATAGATGGATGAGACTTATTTAGCACATGGGTAAAATCATAACACACGCTCTACTCCCCTCATTAGCCATCACCCAATTTCTTAAGCATTTAATGTTTCATGGAACCCTTGAATTTCCCAACCCCAATAAACGAGAAGATACTAAATCTTTAAGTGGTATTGGAAAGGCACAAAGCAAGCTTGGAAACCTAAGATATGCACCAAAGAATGATAAAATCATTAAATTAAAAGGCACACTAGAGGGGTGGGAAAAGTGGGTCGAGGAAAGGGGAAACTCATGCCTCCACAATTGCTCCCTCCTTACTTTGGATTGTTGGAAATAATACTGAGGGGGGGGGGGGGGGGAGGGGGATGAATCAGTATTATCAAATCAATAGAACTTTTTCATTTCCATACTTAGATACATATACGCTACTTCAATTAAGGGAACCCGCGTATATACGCAACTGTGTCTAATGAAACTAGCGTATATCTAGAATACTTATGATTCAATTAATCCATTAAATGTTAGTGCATCAGAACTTCTTTAACCATATGTATAGTAAGAAGGTGCAGTAAAACAAAACAGATCATCACACACAAGAAGCACACATGAACACCATGATATAAGGTGGAAACCCAATGTGGGTGAAAACCACCTGCTACAAGTTGTCTCTATCTTCTTTTAATAAGAAACTTCTTTTACAACAGTTCTGTACTGGTGCAGTCTTATACCAGTACGCAGGCTTCTACCTGCAGAAGGCTACAACCTTCTCTCGTTCTCCAGACTCTCCTGGAAGGGAGCTACAACCCCCTTAGCTCTTGTACTAGCCGATCCACTTACTAGTATGTAGGTGCTGGCCTACTGAAATGCTCCAACCTTTACTCGTTCTCCAGCTGCTACTGGAAGGGAGCTACCACCCCCTTAGCTCTTGTACTAGCTGATGTACTAGTACGTAGGTGCCGACCTACAGAAGGCAACAACCTTCTCTTTCTTCCTCCAGGTACCATGTTTCATACATTTTCAGACTGGATACTCTTGAAGCACAACACTATAATCTGAAGGCCACGTTTCATCCAATTTTCATACTGGACCCATCAATATCATTGAAGCACAAAACAATCAATACTAGCATCATCAATTTCTGAATCACTGAAACACTGAAACCCTGTCAACAACACAGTCACCAGAACATAGAGTAGACTACAGAACTCTGCAATAACAATCAAACCCAACTGCAACTTCAAACATCATACTTTATTATGTATACGCTACTACAATGAATCAAACCCGCGTATATACGCGCTTTCGCCAAAGCCAACCTGCGTACAGATCTATACATATTCAATCATGACTTTGAGGTTGTTTCAGACATCAGTCATACCCAGATCATAACATGTGTACAATAAAACATGCATCAATAATTCAGATCTAGTCTATCCATGATCAAACCATATAAAGATGATTCATTTCAAACCATTTGATCCTGATCTATCCTTAGATCTTGTTCTCCATCAACCGGTGAGATCCCTCCTTAGCTCAGATCAAGCAATGCATCATAACCCATATCCTGCATACTGGATCTCATACTACATCAGATATTCAAGTCTTTTTCCATGCATTTGCCTAATGATCTTCTTCTCCTTTTACAGTCTTAGGCCTTACTCAATACCATGGTCCAAAACCATAACAAAACAATACCACGGACCCAATACTTGGGTTCAACTCTTTTGGATGCAATACCACAGACCAAAAGCATAGAATCAAAAAATGTCGGACTAATACCATGAACCAACCATAAGATTTCCCATGTGCATGCGCTTTTCTCTGCATGAAAGTTCATGAACTTTTCTCTGCATGAAAGTGCGTGAACTTTTCTCTGCATGAAAGGAACTTTTCTCTTCATGAAAGTGCGTGAACTTTTCTCTGCATGAAAGTGCGTGAACTTTTCTCTGCGTGAAAGTGCGTGAACCAGAAAATAACTTTGCTGCACTATAATTTATTCTCTGCATGAAAGTGTGTGAACTTTTCTCTGCATGAAAGGAACTTTTCTCTGCATGAAAGTGCGTGAACTTTTCTCTGCGTGAAAGTGCATGAACCAGAAAATAACTTTGCTGCACTATAATTTATCATCTGAGATGAGTGAGTTGCCATCAAGTACAACATATGTATCATAATGCCAACAATCTCCCCCTTTGGACTTGATGGCAAAGCTAACTTGTCATACTGAGAACTGTCATCTGATTCCTTTGAGTTGTTCGGCATCCCATGCATTCTGTCACATCTGATATCTCTTCCGTAGATTCATCTAGATATATATAAGTGAGTTGATCTTCTACGAGTTGGTTGCCATCAAGTACAACACATGCATCATAATGCCAAAAATCTCCCCCTTTGGACTTGATGGCAACAATACCAAATCACTCTCCCCCTTTGACATCAAGGGCAAAGGGCGGACCAAGATATTCTCTTCCTTTGCTATCCATACTCCCCCTGAGTGCCTGCTAAAATTTCTGAATGAGCTCCCCCTTTGTATATGCCAAGGTGTACCAATCTGTCCATGCTCCCCCTGAGTACATGCTGAGTCTCTGCACTGCTGAAGTGTGCTGTTCATGCTCCCCCTGACTGTAGGCAAGATCTGCAAAAAGATGTTCTACAAGAAGAACATGACTCTATCTTAAATGACCTTCCTATCACCAAAGACTCATACATACATCCATCTCTCAACCAAGTGAGGATATACAAATATTGACTCATCCACCCATCCAAGTGGGCTTACACCAGAAGTTTTACTCATGATAAACAAGTACATTACATCATTCATCCCAGGCATAGTGGGGAAACCAAAATAGGCCGTTACATGACCTTGATAACAAAAGACATATATGACATAGAGACGAAATATCTAGAGCAAGACTATGAAAGTTATCAATAACTAATATCAGCAGCATCTGTCAATCACTATTCAGATCAGCAACCATGTTCTCCTTCTGTTCTCCTTCTGTACCTGATCTACCTGAAACCAAAAACAGCTTGTGTACACGAACCAAGAGCTTCTAAGCTAATGCCAACAATGCATTATTAGAAGTTTATCTGCTCCCCCTGAAGCTGTGCCAGATGGTCTCTGTCAGACCCATATCAGACTCTTCTCACCCTGAGTCTGGCCCACTGATTTCATTCAAACCAACATATACGCGACTGTATCCACAGAAACACACGTATATATGCGGATATTCCTCATAAAACTCACGTATAACTACTTCCAGATCAACAACCTGTAAATGTCCTGTAACAAGGTATGTATGCATATAAATATCAACTCATCACCATAGTTATCTCATCATCATCAAGATCTGCATGATCCAAGTATCATCACTTTGGGAACATCTGCATCAATCATCATATGTAAGTATCAACCTATCATCATATAGGTAGAACTCATCATCATCATGTCTCCAACAATGCAACTTTGAGTAATCATTCATGTATCCAGCACTATGTATCTTGAGCTCAAGATCATTTGTCAAGGCTTCTTTATATCATCAACATCAACAATCCTCATCCACATGAGCACCAAGAACTATAGGAATCCTGCATCATAACTGTATTATATGATCTTTATGCATATGACGACAACAACATATGAGTGACTCATCATCAAGTAATGAAGTTGTGTATTCAAGCTTTGTACTTCTCCTTATCCTTAAGAAGATCACCATGTAAGCATCATATATGCACCATCTAAGAATCAATCCACAAATATGATCTGAACATCAACTATGTAACCCCAAGAATCATATGAGATTTTATCATGGACAACTCATAACCATATCATAGCAGGATGTATCATTTAGCCATATAATCATCATCACTAAGGAATACTAACCATAATGCCAACAATGCATTATTAAATGCATATGCTCCCCCTGAACCTATGCCAACAATCAGATCTAATCATGCATATATCAGCATTAAGTATCAAGGCATCATCATCAACAAGTTAGAATCAAAACACTTCTAAACATCTTACAAGTATCAAGACATTTCCACACATCATCAGCAGATTGTAACCATTATCAAACAAGGCAAATAATGGACTGAATCATATCAGACCCTTTTTCTGAGCCTGTCCCACTGCCTTTCTTCAAACTGACATATACGTGACTGTGCAGTGTATAACTCGCGTATATACGCGACTTCTATTTATGGAACTTGCGTATGAGATTCAGAACACTGCAGTTTTATATTTTCAGCTCCCCCTGAGTCTGTTATGTCTGTGTTGTGTTGTGTCTGAGTATACTGTGCTGTGTCACATCTTTCTGACTGTACTTCCTTCTTCTTCCATATCTTCAAGCGTGATGAAGTTTTCTCCTTTTGCTATGGTGCCCGTACTTTATCCCTGCATTCCTTTGCTATATGTCCAAGCTTTTTACATGCATAACATCTTACATGTTTCATATTCCTCCTGTAGCAATCAGCAGCTTTGTGACCAAACATATTGCAAGAAAAACAGTATCCATTAAAGTACCTGGAATGTGATGATCTTTCTGCATGACAGTCTTGAACCACTCTTCTTCTGCATCTGGTTACAACATGTCCAAGATTATGACATACATAACATTCAACCTTATTCATCGGAGGAGTAAAAGATTTTCTTTGAAGTATTTCTTTCCTTGGATGTTGATGGGGTTTTCTTCTCATCTCTTTGTTGAGCATTTCAGATTTCTCATTAGAGTTCCTTGCCTTTCCTTGTGAGCTAGATTCATCTTCAGCAGATTCATAAAAACCAAGACCAGTTTTGATAGCAGGAGACCTTTGACTACTAAGAATATCATCCAAAATTTTAGTACTGTCTTGAAATCATAAGAGCTTATCCTTTTCTTCTAATTTATTATTTAGAATATTTACCTCAATCTGAAGATGCTCTTCCTTTTCACGATATTGCTTCTTTATGTTCTCCTCAGCTTTCCTTCCTTCTTCCAACTGATGTCTTAATTCAAGAACTCTGTTCTCTTGTTTTTCAATAGCTTGGAGTAGTCCTTTATTCTGCTTCTTTGATTCTTCAAGATCTTCCTTTAGCGAGCAGATTGTAGCTTCAAGCCTTTCATAATAACTGGATCAATCTCTGAGTTTCTTGATGATTGTGCTCCTTTCATTGACTTCATTCCTTAATGATGTCACTTCATCCTGCAACTTTTGACATTTTTCCTTGAATAACTTCCTTACCTTATTTCCCTCCTCTAGTTGAGCTTTTAGTTTGGTAGATTCTTCTTTGAAGGCACATTCCTTCTTGTTCAACAGATCTTGTTGATCTCTAATTTTGTCTGTAAGCCTTTTAAATTCTGCCTCTATTTGATATCTTTCTTGTTCACCCATAAGCGCAAATTCAGTTGTTTCGCTATCACTTTCATCATCTTTAAGAGGATAAATAGATGTATCACTAGAGGATAACAAATTCATACCTGATAGATCTTGTTCATCTTCATTCTGAAGTGATTCTGAACTTGATGTGCTTCTTCCACATATTCCCCAATCCATACACCCACTGTCATAGTTCTTCTGAGATGTCTTCTTCTTCTTAGGTGCTTTCTTCTTAAGCTTCTTTCCCATAGTTCCACGGATCTCCTTCAAGCGATCAAGCTTCTACCAAAAGGACCTGCTTTGATACCAATTGTTGGAAATAATACTGAGAGGGGGGGTGAATCAGTATTATCAAATCAATAAAACTTTTTCATTTCCATACTTAGATACATATACGCTACTTCAATTAAGGGAACCCGCGTATATACGCAACTGTGTCTAATGAAACTAGCGTATATCCAGAATACTTATGATTCAATTAATCCATTAAATGTTAGTGCATCAGAACTTCTTTAACCATATGTATAGTAAGCAGGTGCAGTAAAACAGAACAGATCATCACACACAAGAAGCACACATGAACACCATGATATAAGGTGGAAACCCAATGTGGGTGAAAACCACCTGCTGCAAGTCGTCTCTATCTTCTTTTAATAAGAAACTTCTTTTACACAGTTCTGTACTGGTGCAGTCTTATACCAGTACGCAGGCTTCTACCTGTAGAAGGCTACAACCTTCTCTCGTTCTCCAGACTCTCCTAGAAGGGAGCTACAACCCCCTTAGCTCTTGTACTAGCCGATCCACTTACTAGTACGTAGGTGCTGGCCTACTGAAATGCTCCAACCTTTACTCGTTCTCCAGCTGCTACTGGAAGGGAGCTACCACCCCCTTAGCTCTTGTACTAGCTGATGTACTAGTACGTAGGTGCCGACCTACAGAAGGCAACAGCCTTCTCTTTCTTCCTCCAGGTACCACGTTTCATACATTTTTAGACTGGATACTCCTGAAGCACAACACTATAATCTGAAGGCCACGTTTCATCCAATTTTCATACTGGACCCATCAATATCATTGAAGCACAAAACAATCAATACTAGCATCATCAATTTCTGAATCACTGAAACACTGAAACCCTGTCAACAACACAGTCACCAGAACACAGAGCAGACTACAGAACTCTGCAATAACAATCAAACCCAACTGCAACTTCAAACATCATACTTTATTATGTATACGCTACTACAATGAATCAAACCCGCGTATATACGCACTTTCGTCAAAGCCAACTCGCGTACAAATCTATACATATTCAATCATGACTTTGAGGCTGCTTCAGACATCAGTCATACCCAGATCATAACATGTGTACAATAAAACATGCATCAATAATTCAGATCTAGTCTATCCATGATAAAACCATATAAAGATGATTCATTTCAAACCATTTGATCCCAATCTATCCTTAGATCTTGTTCTCCATCAACCGGTGAGATCCCTCCTTAGCTCAGATCAAGCAATGCATCATAACCCATATCCTGCATACTGGATCTCATACTACATCAGATATTCAAGTCTTTTTCCATGCATTTGCCTAATGATCTTCTTCTCCTTTTATAGTCTTAGGCCTTACTCAATACCATGGTCCAAAACCATAACAAAACAATACCACGGACCCAATACTTGGGTTCAACTCTTTTGGATGCAATACCACAGACCAAAACCATAGAATCAAAAACTGTCGGACTAATACCATGAACCAACCGTAAGATTTCCCATGTGCGTGCGCTTTTCTCTACATGAAAGTGCGTGAACTTTTCTTTGCATGAAAGTGCGTGAACTTTTCTCTGCATGAAAGGAACTTTTCTCTTCATGAAAGTGCGTGAACTTTTCTCTGCGTGAAAGTGCGTGAACCAGAAAATAACTTTGTTGCACTATAATTTATTCTCTGCATGAAAGTGCGTGAACTTTTCTCTGCATGAAAGGAACTTTTCTCTGCATGAAAGTGCGTGAACTTTTCTCTGCGTGAAAGTGCGTGAACCAGAAAATAACTTTGCTGCATAAATGAGAAGATACTAAATCTTTAAGGGGTATTGGAAAGGCACAAAGCAAGCTTGGAAACCTAAGATATGCACCAAAGAATGATAAAATCATTAAATTAAAAGGCACACTAGAGGGGTGGGAAAAGTGGGTCGAGGAAAGGGGCAACTCATGCCTCCACAATTGCTCCCTCCTTACTTTGGATGTTGGACCTCAATTATTTCATGGATATGGTATCTTCCTTAAATTCTTTCCCACTCCATGTCTGTTGCACCCCAGAATTGCTTCTCTTTTATAGTTCTTTTTCACTCCATTCGTCCATTTTTGACCTTCATAACTACAATTTGGGTATCAATTTACAAGGTTGATAGAATAGTAGGTACATACTCATATTCTATTTCATAAATATCATTTGTATTTATTATTTAACTTAATATCTACTTGAGCTACTGAATTACAACGATTTTGTAGCTGATTTATGTTTATGTAGCTAAGTCCAAATTTCGATAGGTTGCGAGCTTCAGCCAAGAAACATGTCATATGGGTAGTTGGATTTTAGTTGGGAAAATGATTTTTTCATATTTGCAAAAGATGGATTTATAAAGAAGGCACTCTAACAGCTCGCTCAAAGGATAAGTCCACCACCGTAGAAGGTGAATCAACTGAGCGAGATGCATTTTTGTATCATGATTTGCTGCATTGATAGAAAATCATGAGCATATCACGATATCTTATCTTTTACAGTTAATTATAGCTAATGTCGATTAGCATATGCGTAATTCTCTGAAACATTTATTGCGTAAGGATTTTATAAATATGCCTCTCGACATAGCTGGGATAGACTTGAATTTTATTTGTAAAAACTTTGTTTTGCTATACAAACTCTGTTTCATTCCATTTTCTTGTTGTGCGATCTCAATGTGTGGTTGATCATCTCGTGAAAGCGTTATAGTGCTACTTGCTTCTCGTAGGAGGGCCCCCTCGAGATAGTAAGGTTTTCCTTTTGTTTACAGTTAGCAATTCATTTTATGTTTCCTGTAGATTTCTATCATTTCATTTAATGATTTAAGTTTTGATTGCTAGATAGAGGTTTGAGATTGTTTTGCAGCAGGTTTATATAATCATTTTATTGTTGAAGAGAAGTGAGATTTCTAGTGCACATGGACAAAGTATGAGTTAACATAGATTAGAAGCATAGCTTTACATTGTAGTGATATAGATAGGATTTTCATTTGCAGAGCTAATCTTTCTTTTTGTTAAAGCAGATTCATTTATAGTGTGATTTTATTGTAGGTGTAATTTTGTTTATAAGCAAGAGTGATTCCATTTGAATGCAAGTGTGATTTTCATTTAAGAAAGTGTGATTTTACTTATAAGCAAGTGTGATTTTATTTATAAGAAAGAGTGATTTCATTTTAAAGCAAGTGTGTGAGTGATCTTATTTCAAGCAAAGTGTGAGTGTGATTTTATTTTAAGTAAGAGAAATAGAATTGGTTCCATTTTTATGAGCAATTTATTTACTTACATAGTTGTAGAGAAACATGTGCATTTCGATATCTCAAATTAACTTAGGAATTTCATGAGTGACAAAGACTCCTAGCACATACAGTGCACATACATTTCATCAGTTTACTAGCCCTGGTTGATAATTCATGTAAGTAATTTAACATCAATTAAATTACCAAACATTTTGGCATTGTTGCCAGGGAAGTGTATATAGGAGTCTTTTTCTTTTTCTTTTCATTAAAATAATAATAATAAAAATGATATGCATAGGGAAAGATATTCTAGAGGTAGATTTGTAGGTAGAGGTAGGATTTCGATTCCAACATCATCACTCACCCCACCACAACCTCGTAGTGCCACACCATCCACCCAAACTCATATTCCATCAATTGTAGGCAGACATAGACTTCTTGAAGTACTTAGATCTAAAATCTAACCTAAAAATTCACCAACTTCTTTAACTGAAGTTGTAATAGAAGAAAAAGATCCTACATCCCCAACTGAAGGAGTATTTTTCTATCTTCAACTAGAAAACAACTTCTAGGACAAGAACTAGAAATCCCTAGTGAAGAGGAAGAAGAAGAAACCTATTTTAACATTCCATTGATAGAAGAACCAGAAGAGCTAGAGGAGGAACTAGAAAATCCAATTTTAGAACCTTACATTAGTTCTGAAGAATCTACAATGGTAGGAGAAGGGGAAGGGGAAGTACATAATGTAAATGGTGAACAACCTAGGATTGGAGGTGGAAGAGGAGGAAATAGAGGAGGTGGAAGAGGTGGAGGAAGAGGAAGAGGAGGTGGTAGAGGAGGTCCAGAACCTTTTGGATTTCCCATCCTCAATGAAGATACCACAGCCACAATGAAAAATATCTCACCCTCCATCCTTCCTAATTTTCATGGATTAAGAAATGAGGATCCTGAAACATTTCTCTTTGAGTTTGAAGTTTTGTGTAGATCTTATGACTACTTGCTTGATACTCAAAAGTTGAAATCGTTTCCAGCCACTCTTAAGGATGCAACATTAAAATGGTTTATGGGCTTAGGAGTACACTCTATAAGAACATGGGAAGAAATGAAAACTGCATTCTTAGAAAAATATAAGGATTATTGTATGCCTCATAATCTTAAAGATGAAGTCTTTAAAATGATGCAAAAAGAAGATGAAAATCTTGAAGATTCGTTGAAAGATTTATTTATAATGTAAAAAGGGTTAAAATGCACAATCTAGATGAAGAAACTTTGAAAACTTTCTTACTAAAATCTATCAAAGATGAGTCGATAGAACTTCTCAATCTGATGGGTAAAGGAGATATTTCTCAGTTATCATTTGGAGATATTTGTGAGTTATGCATACACATTTCAAGAGGAAAGACAAGAACTGGGAAAAATCCAAGAGATCCTGTTATGTCTAGGATTAATAAATTTGCAACTGGGACGGTAAGTAGGGTTGGAATAGGCAATTTTCTTGACAACTTTAAAACTAATATTTTGGGGAGTCTTGGTTAACAAATAGATACCCTTAAAGTACAAAACAAGCAAAAAGTTGAAAATGTTACATTATCTATGTTTTGTCCAAAATGTAGAAAGAAGCATGCCTTGAGAGAATGCCCTCTTGACTTAAAAAGTATATAAACTTGTGTCATATATGTAGAAAATCACGATACAAAGGAATGTCCTTCAATACCGAGTCTTAAAGTTGTCTATCAAGAGGAAGTAATGGCAAATCAAGTAGAACATCTTTGTTTTATTGCCAAGATACCATGGCAAAATCCATAATCGAGTATGACCCAAGGTTTCAACACTCAAACATATGCACAACCATCACAAAGCAGTTGGATTGCACCCATGCCTTGGAAACCTTAGCCTCAACCTTGGGCACAAGGATGGAAAAATCCTTATGGAAAATACCCTCAATATCCTCAACCTTACCCTGTTTTTCCACCACAATATTTTCCTCAGCCTGTTCAACCCTCTCAACCACAAAATCCAAACCCACAACTTTCACTACCATTTCCACAAAAACCAAATCAACTGCTTGCTCAGCCACTTCCAAATCCAAACAATAAAAATTCACAGCCTGTTTACAACATGGAAGGACAAAATTTCCAAACTTACATGATAACTCTGTTAGATCTAAACAATGTCCAACTTAGATTTGGTAGAGTATTGGAAAAGAAGTCACCATCTGTTGTTATCTAGGAGTCTGAAAAATATGACATCTCTGAGAAAGAGACATCTTCTCATCAAAAAGAAAATTCTCAAAAACAAACCACCCCTATACATTCTGATGATATTCCAATAAACTCAACTCCCATTATAGAACAACCTTCATTTTTTGTTTAAGCCCCACCTTTTCCTGAAAGATTGAAAATTGACAAAGGATTAGAATAGATTGTGTTGCCTAATTATGATATGATAAATGAACTGAAGAATGTTTGTATAAAAAATCCTTTGTTACAAGCTATCAAATAAATACCAATATTTGCAAAGACAATCAAGGAGTTAAGTATTAAAAAACTAGGAAGAAAAAGGAAAGAAGTTAAAAGAATCCAGTTAGTTGGAAAAATTGCAGATATCATGATGGGAAAGACAACAGTTCAAAAATATCTAGATCTAGGAAGTCCCATTGTGAAAACACACATCAATGGTGTTGAGATTCCAAACACATTGATTGATTTAGGAGCAACTATCAACATCATGAGTAAACAAACTATGGATCAATTGAAACTTCCTAATCTTCAATATACACCTACACTATTACAATTAGCAGATAGATCTGTTATCAAACCTGATGGTGTGTTAGAAGATGTATTTGTATCCTTAGATTCTTGGGAGTATCTTGTTGACTTTATGATCTTAACACCCAAGAATAATCTAGGAGGACACCCATTGATTCTAGGAAGACCATGGTTAGCTACAACTAATGCTTTTATAAGTTGTAGATATGGTGATATGTTTATCTTTAATGGAAGTTCGACAAAGAAATTCACATTATATCCTCCTACAAAAACAATGATAGAAGTAGAAAGTGAAGCATGGATAGATGATGATAATGAAAACTTTGACATACAACCAATTTTTGCCACTTCACAAATAGATGAAGAAGATCAAATTTTGAATTTAATAGAAAATCATGAATCTTCCTCATATTATGAACAAAATCATAGTTTACAGGAACAATGTACTATTGAATATCTATCATCTTGTCAAATGGATTTACATTCTATGGAGAAATTTGGCAATTCTTTAATAGAATTTTTTCCAGGGAAAACTTTGAATATTAATGATAATCTAGAAGAATCTCAAAAGAAAGAATTAATAAATATGTTGCAAGAACATTTTTGCTTATGCAAGAGAATACATTGATATGAAAGGAATTGATCCTAACACTTGTATGCATCATATCTATATTGAAGAAAATTCCAAATCAATCCGACAACCACAAAGGAGAATGAATCCAAATTTAAGGGAAATTGTTAAAGAGGAATTACAAAATTGTTAAATGTGAATTTCATTTATCCAATATCAAACAACCAGTGGGTTTCACCATTGGTAATTGTTCTGAAGAAAAATGGAAAATGGATAGTATGCATTGATTACAGGGAATTGAATAAAGTTACTTTAAAATATCATTTTCCAGATCAATTTCTTGACACATTGGAAGGGAAAAAGTACTTTTCATTCTTGGATGGTTTTAGTGGATATAACCAGATCCAAGTAGCTCCAGAAGATCAAGATAAAACAACCTTTACCTGTCCATGGGGAACCTATGCATACCGAGTACTTCCTTTTGGGTTATGTAATGCACTTGCAACATTCCAAAGGGCAGTTCTAGGTATTTTCTCTAATCTAATTCATGATTGTGTGGAAGTTTACATGGATGATTTTAGTGTCCATGGATTTTTTTTTTTGAAGCTCTTAAAAATTTGGAAAAAGTTCTCATTAGGTGTAAATAAGCAAATCTCTCATTAATCCATGAAAAATGTTTTATGATGTTTACTGAGGGAATTGTTTTAGGCCACCATATTTCAGGAGATGGAATTAAAGTAGATGCATCTAAGGTAGAAGTCATTTCCAAGTTATCAGTTCCTACATGTCAAAGGGATGTTAGAAGTTTTCTTGGTTTTACTAGATATTATAGAAGATTTATAGAAAACTTTACAAAGATTTCCTCTCCACTTTTCAAATTGCTTACAAAAGATTGTGAATTCATCTGGAATTCTGACTGCCAAAAAGCTTTTGAAACATTGAAAGAAAAGATTTCTGAAGCACCCATTTTAAGAGGACCAAATTGGAAACTACCTTTTCACATTTCGACTAATGCCTCAAATACAACTTTAGGAGTTGTATTAGGATAGAAAGATTTAACTCCTTATGCCATTTATTACACAAGCAAAAATTTGACCCCTATAGAGTTGAATTATACTGTAACAGAAAAGGAGTTTTTAGTTGTTGTACATGCCATCAATAAATTCAGACATTACATCACTGGTTATGAAACCTTCATACACACAGATCATTCTGCAATTAGATATTTAATGAATAAACCAATTACTAATGGCAGAATTACAATATGGTTATTATTATTACAATAATTAAATATTACTATTTTGGATAGACCAAGAAAACAAAACATAATTGTTGATTTTCTATCTAGAATCCAAAATGATAATAATGATGTTCCTGTAGAAGATAATTTTCCTGATGAATATATTTTTGCAGTATCTATTAAATATCCTTGGTTTGCAAATATTGCTAATTATTTAGCTACAGGGAAACTACCATCATACTTGTCTCCTCGAGAGAAAAAGAAGGTTATTCAAACTAGTGCATCTTATTCATGGATAAATGAAGAATCGTACAAGATAAGACATGACTTAATCATTCGAAGGTGTGTTAGAGAAGATGAAGTGCCAAAAATTGTAAGTCTTGTCATGATGAACCATGTGGAGGAAACTTCGCTGATAAAAGAACTGCTTATAAAATCCTTCTCTAGGATATTATTGGGCTTCTCTTTTTAAGGATGCCAATGAATATGTTAAGAGGTGTGACAATTGCCAAAGAATGGGGAAACATGTTCCTTCAAATGAAATGCCTCTACAACCTCAGGTACTTATTAAACCTTTTGAGAAATGGGCTTTAGACTTCGTTGGTCCAATCAATCCATAATTAGGACAAAAAAAGGTACATTCTTGTTTGTACAGATTATGTCACAAAATGGGTAGAAGCTAAAGCACTTCATTTTGCTACTAAAAATGTTGTAGTTTCATTTCTGTTTGAGGATATTTTCACTCGTTTTGGTGTCCCAAGGGAAATTGTGATAGATCAAGGCACTCAATTTACATCCAATTTGGTATAGAAGATAATGGAGGAGTGAAAAATCAAGCATAGGAAGTCAACTCCATATCATCCACAAGCTAATGGACAAGTTGAAATAACCAATAAAGTAATTGAAGCAATTCTTACCAAGACTGTGCATCTACATAGAAGGGATTGGGCAGAAAAGCTTCCATAAGCTTTATGGGAATACCGTACCACATGGAGAAATACAACAAGACACACTCCTTATGAACTTGTTTATGGAAAACAAGTCATGTTTCCTATTGAGTTCCAGATAAAGACTTTTAAAATAACAACCAAATTGGGTCTTGATCTATTAGAAGCCCAAAGACAAAGAATGGAGCAATTGAATGAACTTGATGAGATAAGACAAGATGCTATTCAAAGAACCAATATAGTCCAACAGAAAAGATCCAGGTGGCATGATAAGTTTATCAAAGAAAGGAAATTTTAGCCTGGTGATTGGGCATTTCTTTTTGATTCAAAATTTAAAGATTTTCAAGGAAAATTTCAAACTCATTGGCTTGGTCCTTATGAGATTGAAACTGTCTTTGATAATGGAGTAGTCAGAATCAGAACCATTGATGAAGAGAAAGTGACCTTCCTTGTAAATGGTCATAGATTACGAATATATCATAAACCATTAACAAGGGAGGAATTTATAAGAAATCTGCAAGATAATCTTGATTTGAAGTTGGTCAAGGAAGATTCTTCTTCCTCTCCAACTTAGTCTTCTACTTTCTTTTTCAAAAAAATAATAAATATATATATATATATATATATATATATATATATATATATATATATATATAGATATATCTATATATATATATATATATATATATATATATATATATAAACATGAAAACCAACATTGTTGGCATGTTTATACAGAAAATCCAGGTTGAAAACCAAGACTTATTGGCAACCTAGATTTTCTTTTCCCTATTCTAGTCCCATTTTCTTTTTATTCCTCTTTTCTCTTTTGAAAATAAAGCAGCTACGGAATTGTCAACAATCTGCAGCTCTAATAGAATTCAGCAGCTTAATTGGTAGATTGCAACCAGGGCAGATGAAAATTATGGCAAAATCAAATCCAATGAAGATTGTAGCTGAATCAACATGAAATCCTACAAAAGGCAAATCAAAATCAGTAAGCAAAGGATCAAAGGTACGTAAATATTAAGTTATATAATAACGGCAGAGTATTTGAATTATGAAATAAATGATGAGTAACCTTTGTTATTTCTATACTAAATACGGATTATCCTTAATTACTCTCACATGATTTCGGTTTTAACAAAAATATCAATGTCTTGTCAACCAAGTCGGGGTTTCACCATGATATAATTCAAATATCGCCCTCTCCTCTCCATTCATCATTCCTCTTCATGTCGAAACACTTCCATTTCACTCAACCCTGTTTTATTTCTGAGACCACCCTCACCTAAACTATGTTTTCTAATTCATTCCATACTCAAATTTATCTTACTCCTTAACCCTGTCAAAAGAGAAATTACAGGCTAGACTTCTCTACCATGGGAGTCATTGTAAGGTCAAAGCTGAATGGGATTAGGTTTCTTGAGGGATACCCACAGGTCAAACAATTGTTGCAGCAGGCAAGATGGCTAGAATTTGTGGAGAAATTTGATGGGCATGAGAAGGAGGTAACAAAATATTTCGCTAGGGCATATGACGACATTGAAGTAGAAATTGGGGACGTGAAGCTGGTGTTAACAGAGTCTTTCATAGCAGGAGCCACAAGATTGCCAAGAATTGGAGAGAGTTGGTTTAAGAACAGAAGAATTGAAGAAAAAGAATGGAGAGTTTTTCTCAAGAATCCAGGTATGGACATTTCTGTGTTTAAAAAGGGAATACCAATCACGGCTTTGAAGAGTAAATGGAGGAATTTGCTGCTAATCATTCAAAATTTTATAACTTGTGAAGGAAGATTCGATAACATGTTCTTTTATCATGCACGTTTAATGATGAATTTTCTAGATGGAAATGAAATTAACCTATCATATTTCCTACTTCAAAGTTTAAGAAATATGGTTGGTAATGTTCAAAGAAAAATACAATCTATAGATAATGCTCTATACCATCATGGCCTAGTGAAAATCTTGATTGAAGCACATCTGAGAAACATAGGAGACAATTGGGAAGATTTCTTAGTCAGAAATCATTTCAAGGAAGCAGAAATAGAAGAGCCTAGTGGTAAGACAAAGAAAAGTAGAAGGAAGTTGCCCATAGAAGATAACTCACCTCCACAACAAGAGCAACATTCAGAGGATGAGACTCCTCTTGCAGATATGTTAGTAAATCTTAAAAAGAAAAATATTAAAAGGAAGATAGCTAGCACTAAAGAAGAAAGTTCATCTAAAAAGAAAACTAAGTAAGGAAAAGTTAAGAAGCAGTCTCTTACTACTAAATCACCATCTAAACCATCATCTACCATAAGAAGAAGTGCAAGGCTCAATAAAACAATGCATGAACAACCTCGAAATTCCCCATAATTTGTTGATTTAGAGAAAGAAGAAATGGAACCTAGAGTTCCATCATCACTTATTCCATCACCAGTTTCCAGTCCAGTTAGAAGAACTCCAGAGATTGATCATGTGCAGCAGGAAATTTATGACTATATAGAATATTTGGAAAGAAGAGCTACAGGTAAAAATATTGCATCATCCTCAAACCAAGGAGAAAATGAAGCAATCCATTCTAATATTTCAGGAGAACTTCAAGTTGAAGACACCCTCAAGCAAGAAATTTATGAATTGGAAACACTGAATAGACATCTGAAGCAGGAGAATGAAATAGTAAAGGCACAAAATGAAATTCACAAAACCCAGAATGACAACATCCTGCTACATCTTGGTTTGTGGTATAAGAAAAAAAAAGAAATTGACAGCTCAAAACAAATTTCTTAAGAGGAAGATTATAGGCCTGAATGAAACACAAAATTTTGATGAAGAAACCGAGGATGGCAGTCACTGCTAAGAAATCAAGGAGGAGTAACTTGGATGTCCTTGTTCAGGTATCTGAGGAGGCTCAGTAACAGGAAGGACTCACAAATTTTGAAATTTTGCATGAGGACATGCAATGTCTTTCGTGTGGGGGAATGTTGAACCCTAGAATTACTTCTTTTTTACAACTCTTTTTCACTCCATTCCTCCCTTTTTGACCTTCATAACTGGTGAGCCCCAGTATTGCAGCAATAATGCTGCAACTCCTGGAACTCCCTTCTTTAATTTTATCAACCCGGTAGTTCGTAACAAACTTGGAAGCGACGATGTTGTATGCACAAGTACTAGCTCTTGCCGCAGTTGTCACTTGGTCAGCTGGCACAAGTCCACTAGGGGCTTAAGCCAACTTCGATGAGCTCTGAGAAGAAGCTTTTTAACTGATGGATGAAAGCTAACTCAAAGGAAGCTAATCTACTTGCAGAAAGAAACTGAAAAGTTGAAAGGAAATGCAAACCCTAGCAAACCCTAATTTTACCAGCTAGCCCTACTGATGCGAAAAAGAGGATGCAAGCCATTGAAAGAGATGCCATTGACTTCCCTGAAGGTAAAATGCATGTGTCTAAGTTATCACTATCTGAAGAAAACATCTTTTTGTATTTTTGAATAAATTGTCAGAATTATCATGCATGTGCTTTAACTGTTTTTGACTGTGCAGAGGTGGATTGGCTAGAGGAAATGCTTGGAGGAGGCGGGAAGGTTCAGAGAGGGCCTAAGGGGTCCCTAACACCCTTCCAGAGAGTTTCACAAAGTTTGGCTATCAAGAAACCTCATTCGTGAACTTCTACAGGAAGTCTGCAGGGGTTCTACAGGATGTTCTAGAATTTCTACAGGATGTTCTGTAATTTTCTACAGGATGTTCCGAAAAGTGGATTTTGTAGGGTTGATGGAGGAGAAATGGTGGGAAATTGGAAATGGGGGTTGGATAATGATGTTAAGGGGTTTAGGACCTGGCGCATGAGGCTAAGGAGCGATTGGATTTGGTTCAAGGATGGAGGAAGCGATGATGCACAAGAATGTAGAAATTAGGGAAAGGTGGGAAAAGTATGGCAAATGAAGGGTAGGAATCATGGATTAAGGGTTGGAGCAGATTATCTGATGGAGGAAAGGTAGATAGAGAGGTAATACAGGTGATCTGCACACAATTTTCTAAAACTGACCAAACAAAGGCTATGCAAACCCAAGATCTAGCTATCTTGACCTAATTTGACCTAAATAACAGCAAGGAAAATGAACAGCAGTTTATTTGCAACGAAATAATGTGAAATGCTATGCAAACTAAGCAATCAAGACTCTGAACATGTAACCAACTTCTGCAAATAAAAATCGAACACTAATGATTGCATAGCGAAGCAAAGACTGTGTTTTTGTTGGCAGCAAGGTCACCTTGATCCCAGCTCCTGATCCCAGTGAGGGAGAGGTGAAATTAGAGGTGCTTGATGGCCTTTTTCTGAAGCTCTTCCCTGTTAATAACCTATCAAATCAATCTGAACATAAAAAGCCTTTTTAATCATCAAAAGCAATCTAAATAACAAAGCAAGATTTAAATCTAAATAGCAGATTTTATTCTAAGAATGCAGCAAAGACACATGAAAGTAAACAAAGGAGGTACTGGGCACTTGAGATGGGCCCAACCCCAAGAGCTACAGCCTCCTAAGAGAGATTTAGAGCTGGTGCAAAGCTGGATTCATCTTTATTGAGCAAGAAAAGAAGAGTTACATCAAAAACTGTCCACAAGGGAAAGCTTGAAAATGTGCTGAAATGCAAAGCTAATCTACTGACTAAAATCGAACTACAAACTAGCTAACTTCTACCTACAAAGTGACTAACTGAAATGAGGCCCTAAGCCCTCTTATTTATACAAATTGAGGACCCCAACAACCCTCCTAAACTTTAGGAACTTGGCTGCCAAAACTTGTAGTTAACAGCACTTTTACTAGCACTTGCTCGGCTGCCCTTGTGATGATTGATTTGGTGGCCCTTGAACTCCGAGCTGATGGTGGAGAATTCAAGGTAAGGGCCCATAAATGAAGGGGACACCTTCCTACAAATCCTCTCCCTTGTTCTCCCACGAATTTGGCTGCCAAGTGCTCATTAAGACCTTTGATTTTGTCTCCAAATTGACCAAAAAGACTACACAAAGCACACATTAGACTTGTTGGCATAATGACTAACCCAATTCACTCTATTAGCATAAATATAATCAAAAACATGCAATAAACTAATGAGAATGGTGGATTAAGTCGAATTAGGAGGTTGAATGAGCCCATATAATTATCCATTTTTGGGGCTCATCAATAACTACAATTTGGGTATCAGTTTACAAGGTTTATAGCATAGTAGTTACATAATCGTCTTCTATTTCATAAATATCATTTTCCTTTATTATTTAACTTAATATCTACTTGAGCTACTGAATTACATCGATTCTGCAACTGATTTATGTTTATGCAACTAAGTCGAAGGTTTGATAGGTTGCGGAACTTCAGCCGAGAAACATGGCATATGGGTAGTTGGAAATTAGCTGGGACAATGATTTGTTCCTATTTGTAGAAGCTGGATCGATAAAGAAGGCACTCTAACAACTCGGTCAAAGGATAAGTCAACCATCGTAGAAGGTGAATCAAGCAAGCGAGATGCAGATTTTTCGTCTCATGATTTGTTGTGTTGATAGAAAATCATGAGCAGATCACGATATCTTATCTTTTACATTTAATTATAGCTAATGTCGATTAGCATAGGCGTAATGCTCTAAAACATTTATTGCGTAAGGGTTTTATAAATATGCCTCTCGGCATAGCTGGGACAGACTTGAATTTTATTTGTAAAAACTTTGTTTTGCTATACAAACTCTATTTCGTTCCATTTTCTTACCATGCGATCTCAATGTGTGGTTGATCATCTCGTGAAAGAGTTATAGTGCTACCTGCTTCTTGTAGGAGGCCCCCCTTGAGATAGTAAGGTTTTCCTTTTGTTTACAGTTAGTAATTCATTTTATGTTTCCTGTATATTTCTATCATTTTGTTTAATGATTTAAGTTTTGATTGCTCCATAGAGGTTTGAGATTGTCTTGCAGTAGGTTTATATAATCATGTTATTGTTGAAGAGAAGCGAGATTTCTAGTGCACATGGACAAAGTATGAGTTAACATATATTAGAAGCATAGATTTACATTGTAGTGATATAGATAGGATTTTCATTTACAGAGCTAATATTTATTTTTGTTAAAGAGGATTCATTTATAGTGTGATTTTATTGTAGGTGTAATTTTGTTTATAAGCAAGAGTGATTCCATTTGAATGCAAGTGTGATTTTCATTTAAACAAGTGTGAATTTTTTTTTTTTTCCCATAAGGAAAAAGTCGTAATTTCTATTAAAAGAAAGAAATTACATTTTGTAGATGCTGGTCGCATATTCGTTTGTGGCCATAGGCCAGTCAAGTTATCAAAAATGATCCTGAGTGATCTGGATCTCCACGCAGGGAGTCTTGTAGATCTGCTATAAAAACCAAAATTTAATATCAAAACTTGCTCTACGCAGAGAGCACTGTTATAGACAGTTACTGTATATAGACTGTACAATCATGAGTACGTGTATCAAAAAGAAACATATCAGCTGTGACTGATTATGTACGGGTCTGAGACCCATTTCTATTAAGATCCATATAAGGCCTGTGATAGTATTGATGGAAGGTTCCATCAATCTCCTCCTGTATCAGCCATTGATCTAGATGGTTGTGCGCTGCTTCTTTGGAAAGTTGGTCAGCTTCAGTGTTCTGTTCCCTGTAAATATGGCGACAGACAAAAGATTCAAAAGATGTAATCAGTCTTTTGGCTTCGTCAAGAATATGTCTCAGAGAGAAAGCAAAACAATGAGATGCAGAATTTAGCCAATTGCAAACTATCTGTGAATCTCCAAATAGTTGAAGGTGTCTGCATTGTTTTTGGATTGCAAAAAGTATGATATGTTTTGCGGTGCTTAATTCTGCAAAGTTATTGGTGCCATTTTCAAGCTTAATCTGGATCTTAAAGCAATGGGACTCATTTATATATAATACTGCTCCCCCGCCGCATCCCTCATCCTGAGCAGAGAACAAGTGTGAATTTACTTATAAGCAAGTGTGATTTTCATTTAAGCAAGTGTGAATTTACTTATAAGCAAGTGTGATTTTCTTTTAAGCAAGTGTGAATTTACTTATAAGCAAGTGTGATTTTCTTTTAAGCAAGTGAGATTTAATTTATAAACAAGAGTGATTTCATTTTAAAGCAAGTGTGTGAGTGATCTTATTTCAAGCAAAGTGTGAGTGTAATTTTTTTTAAGTAAGAGAAATATAATTGATTCCATTTTTATGAGCAATTTATTTACTTACATAACGGTAGAGAAACATGTGCATTTTGATATCTCAAATTAACTTAGGAATTGCATGAGTGACAACGACTCCTAGCACATACAGTGCACATACATTTCATCAATTTACTAGCCCTGGTTGACAATTCATGTAAGTAATTTAACATCAATTAAATTACCAAATAATGACCACATTATTACATATACCTATGGATTGATGGGTCTACCTAGGATATGTCATTCCCATTGGGGGTGAAAACACCTAATATGTTTGTTGACCTTATCATCCCTAACATAAGCGATGCAACTTGTTTACAAGTCTTGAGCTAGTTAGACATTTGAAGATAATTTTTGTGTAAAGTTTTTCTCGTGCCCTTAGCATTAGATATGGTCCATTATGATTCCTTAATGGTTTTATGTCCCTAATGAAGTTGATTTCACTTGATCTTGAGAGGTTTGTTTTGGTCGTTTCACACATGCAATAGAGATACTTTGAGGGATAGCTTGACTCCTTCACAACACCTTCTAAGGGGTACTTTTCCTTGTTATGAGAAAATATATGAATTTGAAGTCCCAACGTTTCCCCTCTAGAGATGAGTGTTAGGACTTTAACAATTTCCACATGCTTCTACACCTCTTGATGTGCCTCTAGATGCTAAAATTATTGACCTTGAGAGCTTGGGCATTGGACTATTTGATGATATGCCTGGATGGACCCATGATGCTCCTAGGTCAACCTTGCACTTGTTTGATGGAGGATGCCTTGTTTCAGATCCCATTTGAGGATGGTTATTACTGAGATGACTTGGCAAGGCTAGCACACTATTCCTTGATGCCAACAATTCCCTAGATGGTGCCACACCATCCCTACATTCCTTAGGAAGGTGACATATGCCTATGTTTTGATGATGTTATGGTAGAGGAGGTGCCTTTTGGAGATGTACACATGCACTTTGAGGATTTTTTGGAGTGAGGAGTACTCCCAGATGCTTGCCTCACTTACTTGATGCATTATTGACCATTCTTGGAGAATTATGTCATGGTGGAGAACATTTTTCCAATACATGTGGGTTATTTTTGACATATTACTATGTTATAAACTATCTCACGATCAACTTGTGGCCTTTGACCAAGTTGATGCTCAAGTAAACTTGTTTTACAACTTTTCCTTGTAAAATTAGTGAAACTAGACTTGGTTTCTCCCATACAAATAGATGGGAGTCTCACTCACTTATTCATCATCATCATTCATCACACTTTTGTCTCTTTGGAAGCATGCACTAGCTATTGTTGTTTTTCTACATGGCTACAAAGTAATTTTATGAAGTGAATTATCTTTTGAGGAGGAATTTTGCATGAGGAGACTTCTTTTGGATCGATCGAAGATATTATTGTGGAATTGTTGTTAGTCTATTCTCTATATTCTTCCTTTTTTGCATGCTATCTTGTGTGAAATAGGTTTCCTTGTGTGCCATATTAAAATTGCAATATTTTTCCTAAAATCTTAATTCTTTGTGGTATGTAAAATTGTTTTCATTGAATCCTTCAAGATAACTTTGATATATGCCTTTCTTGAACTTAAAATCACCAATATAAGGAAGTCACTAGGGTTTCTAAGTAGATATTCTCACTATCTCACCATCTTCATCAAGGTCATCTTCATAAAGTTTGCCCTAGAAGACTCCATTGCCCAATTAGATCAAGGCACTATTCTAATAGGTGTTGATCAACCCCTTCTTTATTCATATTCTCTCTCTATGCTCTCTAATTTCTAAGCATTTAAAGTAAGGGTTTTTATTGAAATCATATTTAATAGCAATTTTATTTGATGTGTTATTTCTCTCTTAATAGGGATTGCATTCACTAACTTGAAAAAGACTAAATCTAGCATTAATTGCATGATTAAAACCTTGTAATTATGGTTAACATCATCTCTTTTATTGTTGTTCTATGCATGTTTCAACCATAAAAACTCACTTTCCTACCCTAAAACATGCTTACTTAATTGATCACATTAATCCTTATCTTAGACTTTCTATGTTCGCTAATACCTTTCCCCAATCATTATACCTTGCATCACCTTAAACCATGCTATTGAATACCTTTAGGTGATGTTATAAGGAAGCCTCCCTTGCGAGATTTAATTCACCACTAAATAATAGGGGAAAGGTTGTTAAGGTGGTAGTGGTGGTCAATCTCTTGTCGCCATAAAGTCTAGATTTGTTTAGTAGAGCTTTGTACTAGGCCTTCTATATTTTACGGTAACAAACCCCAAATTTATTTTATCTTATAAATATAGGGTTGTTATTTTGTTTATTTATAACTTATGAATATCATATATCATTTTGCATCTATTAATGCTTGGCCAACCTTTGCACAAAGACCTTTAACATACTAGATTTATATGACTTTAGAATTACATGATGATTGAATTACTTAATTTATAAAGTTGTCTCTACTCTGTCCCTTTATATTCCAATTTATAAGGAAGAAATAATGTTCTCAAAAATCAAATGACTAATAAAAATACAACTTTTGAATTGATCTCGTTAAAAAAAATAATTGTTCCAAATAAAACTATAAACACCCATAAATAAAATTACAATTCAAGAATAAATGATAAAACGTCTCAACTTAAACACAATGCAAATGTGCATCATCAATGAATCCCAAGTGAGATAAGTGTTCCTTGAAGGTAAGGCATTAGATGAGCAACCATGCAAGGATGTTAATGAATCCCTAGTGAGATAAGTATTTTTTGAAGATAATACATTAAAAGAGAAACCATGTAAAGACCCATCAATTATAATTTTAAATGGTTGCCATATATGGAAGTGTTTTAATCATTTTATTTCCACATATAAAATATTCCAATACATTTAACTTCTTCTTTTTTTTATAAGAGATTCCAATATATTTAACTTCTCTTAAAAAAAAAATGTGAAAACTAAACTAATGTGTATATCTGTAAACATAAATATAAAATATTAAGAAATAAATCTCTTAGGTTTTAAATATGATTTCAGTTAATTTAATAAAAATGTTGTTATTTACTAAATTCAAGTAAGTGTTTTTTGAAAAGATTATTTTCTTAATTCTTATAAAAGAAATATGGTATTTTATAACCTATATAATTATAATGAATTAATTTTAATTTAAAAAACATCTAATTATATTGATTTTTTCATTAATATTAATATTTTGAATTTTATATTATACTAATTGCAGATAGCCAGGATTAGCACATGTCACAGCTGGTTTGAAGATTTTGTGCATCAAACGTTTTAAGTGGAATTATTGTTGCCTTTGCCAGCCTCTGTGGATCAGATGTTCTGAGTGGAATGCGAAGTCAAGAAAAAACCTAGCTGAGGTAAGGTACATTTTTCTATGTAGGTCGAATGCCCTTCTATGTAAGGAAGCATCTTCTGTGCAAGATTGGCGTATATGCGAGAGTGACTCTGTGACTCAAATCTTATGAAGCTCGGGCACTGCCATAGTAAAAGTCCAAAATATCTCAACAGAACCGAGGTCAGTCCATAAGTGACTCTGGCTCTTGCGAAGGTAGCACCGAGGGTAGTCTTTTCATACAGAACATCGGAGAGGATCTACAATATGTAGTCAATACGCAGAGTGATGGATGAAATATGGAAAACATTATGAGAACCTCCATCTCGAGAGCACAATTTTTCTTTTGGGTGAAATTTCGACGATCAAACTAGAGTGGTCGAGGGACTGTTGAGGTAACCAGTGCGTGGATGAATCTCGAGGAGAATGTGCGGGAGAAGATGCCTTGGCTGGGATGGTGCCGTAACTTCCAGGGATCATTGTGCATTTGCGCTATTTACTGGTTTGGAATAGTCGTTGGCCTAAGTAAAAATCTTAGGGCAGTAAAGTAAGGACATGCAAAGTGTGACATGCTAGGTTGTCATTGTGATAAAACTTCTACTAATTTCTGGAAGGTTAAATTGAATTTGTATTGAATTTCATACAACAAGCTTATGCATTTAGCAATTTATTTTTTGGAAAAAATTTAAAATTTGTTGTTTTAAACACCGAAGAATTGAATCATCTAGAAATACATTCAAACATGACAACGAGACAAGAAATTGCAGACCCAGTGGAAACAAATGATCTAGGACAAGTGGAAATTGCCTCATCCACCAAAGTTGAAAAGTGGGTTTGGGTCAATGCCAAATAGTATTGGGGCATTTTAAAACGAAGACTAGCCCGTCTAAAATGGGAGCAGGCGAGGAAAAATCGATCTCAAAGGGAAAGTGCTTGGGCCTTTCGCAATAAGCATTCAAACAAAGCCCCTCTGCAAGCATGTGGCAACAACAAGCCCAAAGGAAAATTCATTGATGACTTTTCCCTCTATAGTCCCACATCCACACCTCTCACCTGGTCATATGATCTCTATGTGAAAGAATTGTTAAACGCAAAACAAAGGTTGGAGGTTTTAAAAGCTAAAGAGCAAGAAAGAGGTCATAAAATTTATATAATAACCGTTGAAAACAAGGCTTTAGTAGAAAGCAATAAAATTTTGAAAGAACAAGTGGCATTGCTACAGGAAGCTCTCCTAATAGGGAAGACAAAATGGCAAATGATAGAGGCGGATGTGCAGAACATAAAGAATTTTGTAGTAGAAAGTACATAGGTGGTGAATGCAAGACCATACCAGGATAAAGGGAAAGTGGTTTCCCAAATAGACAACCATGAAGAGAAAGCAAGATAAAATAGGAAAGGAGATTCAACAAAAGTTTCCAAAACTTGGGCTCAAGTTATTAACAATTCTGCTAATAGGGAAGGAGAAACAAACATTGGGGTTGACAACATGCAAGATAGAGAAAGCAAGGAAAGACAAAATATAGCAACAAACATAATTATTAAAGGGGTGAAAGACTATGGGAAAAATGAATGTACTCTTGACCTTGCAAGGGACTTCTTGAAAGACAAGTTGTTATGGCAAGGAAAAATATGCCAAGCATGGAGGGCCGGTAAGATTAATGGTGAGAGAGTTAGGCCCATAAAATTCATCATGCCTAGCTTGCGCGATAAACATATCATTCTAAGAAAGAAACATCACTTGAGGGGTTCTTGCTTTTTTCTAGAAGAAGATTTATCTATAAGACAATAAGAGGAAATGAGGGAGGAAATGTCAAAGGTTAGGGAAGCAAGAGATGAAGGCAAGAGAGAATGGATTTATAAGGGTAAAGCTATGATAGCACGATTTGGACCTCCTTCCAAAATAGAGCATCAAGATGGTAATAAAGAAGAGGAAACAAACTCTTCAACAAGAAATCAGGAACGAAGGTCAGTATGGGAAAGCAAGAACAGAGACTCAACTGTGAGTCTTGCATGTCAAAATAAATAGAAATCAAGTCATACCCAAGTTTCCTTAAGCTTAGTTTGTCGGAACTGTAGAGGTTACCCATGGAGACAAGGACCTGGGTTAGGGCCTATTGCTGAAGATAGAGACATAATTTGCCTCATAGAAACACATGAGCATGAAGGGTGCAAGACACCTTTGTTTGAAGGATACTAGAATATGGCAGCGTGGAACAAGGCAGCAGGGAATGGTAAAGGGCACGAGGTATCATGGTATTAGTGAGGGAAAAAGATGGTCGTCTCATTCAGTGAGAAAAATGAGACACAAATAAACAATTCATTTGGTTTAAAATATCAAAAATTGGAAATCACATCAGAATTGCAACATGCTATTTTGCACCGCAAGTTTAAAATATTTACAAAAGTAGAGGGCTTGACTACAAAGATTGCTTTGTAGCCTGAAAAGTAGATATTACAACATATTCTCAGCTAGGTGAATTCCTTATAGTGGGTGATTTCAATGTTAGGACTGCAAGTGAGCAAGCTAGCATTCTTTATTGTAAAGAAGACTGCGACCCTATTTGGCTTACATAAGAGAGTAATCATCAGTGGGAAAGAATTTTAGAGGACAAGGGTTGCAATCTCTTTGGTGAACAATTGCTTACTCTATGTGGGGCCTTCGATGTAGTCATTTGTAATGGCTTGAAAAGATGTGCAAAGTTTGGTTATTTCACTTGCAATACTTACAATGGAGCAAGTGTAGTAGATTATGTAATTTGCTCGCATGGTTTGTGTGAGAAAATGGAGGAAGTTTTGATTGGAGATCAACTTTGGGACTTAAAATCAGATCACAAGCCAATTTATTTAAGTTTCTCTTGGACTGGAAAGAAGAAATTAGAGTAAAAAACTCAGTGTGTTCAACAAAATCTTCCAAAAGGCAGAATTATTTTGACTCCAGAAAATTATAATACCTTCAAAATGACGATAGAGAGGCTCTTTGAGAAGGAGAAAATCCCAATTCACGGTCTTCATGGTCAGGATTAACACAATTAATTCAAAGCGCACTTGTAGAATGCAAAAGAGCAAAAATTAAGAAGTCTGAAACAAATTGCTTTCCGTTAATGCTTGGTTTGACGAGGAATGCAAAAAGGCAAGGAGAATGTGGAAAGAGTCAAACAAGGATAACATAAAGCTCAAAGCTTACAAGCAGATATTAAGAAAGAAAATGGTTGATTTCATGATTTCAAGGAGAGAAGAAATAATCTTCCTTGGGAAAAATAATCCCAAATTATTTTGGAAGGAGCTCCAACCAAGAAAGATGCAAATTGAAAATAATATTACAACTTCTAATTGGTTTGACTATGCAATACAACTCTATGAGCAGGATCCCAAGGTTGACCCTCCCCCCTTGGTCAACACTGATACTGAACCCTTCATAGTGCAAGAAGTATAGATGGGTATCAAGAAGTTGGGTGTTGGAAAAGAAAAAGACTTGGTTGAACTCCAAGCAGAGTATCTAAAGTGGGGTTCAAAGATTCTTGCAACTCACATTACAAAAATTTTCAACAACATCATACAACAGGGGTTCCCCATATATTGGACAACTAGTCTGACAATACCTCTTTTCAAGAGTGATGACGTCAATAATCCCTCCAATTATAGGACCATAATGATAAACCCCTTGTTTGCAAAGTTATTTGGAAGCATGCTAGAAAATAAAATTAGCAAGTGGGCAAAAGAAATAGATACACATGCTAAAGGGAAAACAGGTTTTAGACCTAAACATTCCATAGTTGATCATTGTATAACTTTAAGGCACATCATTAAAAAAGTTTGGGAGAAAAAGGAAGAAGTCTTTTGTTGCTTCGTTGATTTCAGAAAAGTGTTTGACATGGTTCCTAAGGATAAGTTTTGGCACAAAATGAAGGAACTTGGGGTTCTTAAACATTTGAGAGCAACTATGCATAGGCTTTATGAAGAGGTGAAAGTCAAAATTAGAATTTCAGCAAGCATTTCTAAAAGTTTTAGAAGCGATATTGGGGTCAAACAAGGTTGCCCATTGTATCCTACCATTTTTGGTCTATATATCGACAAACTTGAGGAGTGGTTAAATTTGCAAGGGGGGATGGTATCCATTTGGGCAAGTTTGTTATAAGACTTCTTTTGTATGCAGATGACCTTATTCTGATTGCTAAATTTGCTTTTGGTTTGCAAGAGCACTTACTATCCCTTGAGCATTTTTGTAGAAGGGTGGGGATGCAAATCAATATTAACAAGACGAAAGTAGTGGTTTTCTCTAAAAAAGAAAACATAACCAGTGTAAGTTCTACTTTGAAGCCAACATTCTGGAAGAAGTTGTGGATTACAAATACCTCGGAATTGACTTCAACAAAAATCTAAGCTAGGATGGTTGTAGAAAGAAAAGAACTTTGCGGGGTTGGAAAGCATTTTATGCTTTTCAAAATAGGTGTAGAGAGGCAAAGTTATGGGATTGCAAAACCAGTCAAACTCTTTTGGGTTTCTAGTGATTCTGATGATTCTCTATGGTTGTGAATTGTGGGCCAACAATACATTAGACATGCAGTGTAAACAAATTGAGAAAATTCAGAAGCGTTTGATTACAAACAAATTCAAAATTAAAAGTGCAGTCCCTTATGCTATCTTGTTAAGTGAAACAGGGGCTGCTCCTATTGAAGCAATTGCTATGGTACGAGTCATAAGGTATTTAAAAGAAATTGAGCAAATGGAATGTTGAAAATGGCAACAAGAAATGCTAAATATAGAAGTGCTAAATTTAGTACTGCTATAAATACCATTTCGGGATACCTTCCTATTTTAGTTAGTCCCTGAACTAAAATAGAGAAGTAAAAATTCGAATTTGATCTTAGCAGTTGTTTGTAAAATAATTAATTAATTCACCATGAGTTAATTAGTTGTAGAAAATCAAACATGAAGTCTATGTGGGGACATGCAACAGTTTCTCCATTAATTGAGGAATTTATCCATCAGTTAAAGAGATAAGGATGAGTTGTAATTAGTTGGCTCAGTTAACTAAGTCAAGTCCAGTTAGATTAATTCAAATAGTTTGTTGAATTAATTGTGAGTTCAATTAGTTAATGCATGCATGCATGTAACTGTTGCACTTCAGATAACTGAATATTCTCTCATAAATAACTCATGCATGTTAGTTCAGACAGAGACCCAGTTGAGATTAGATGGAGGGACAGTGTACTATCAGTTGCTAGAATATTCCATTGTGAATATCTCTTGCATGCAGAAGGAATTCTTTCCTTGAGGATTGTGCAGTTACTTCTTCAGGTTTTGTGAGTGTGATGAGGCCAATTCACACATGTGGCATCACTGGACCCCAAGAAAAATTGCACAAGGAAATAGGAGGCTTGGAGGGCTTGAGGAGGACATATACTGTGTCTATTCAGTTTGTGAGCTGTATTGTTTGATTGCAGAGAGAGCAGGATAACTTGAGAGCTGATTCTTTTTGTAATTTGAACATATTTCCACTTGTATGATAATACAGAGATTGGGGTTTTAGGCTGAGGCTTTCCCCGGGTTATTTCTTCTGTGTTATGTGTGATTGATTTCTCATTCTCAGTTATATGTGTTCTCATTGATCTTGCTCAATTCGATTAAGCTTCCGCAAAGTTTGTTGTAAAAGTAGATCTTGTATTTTGCTTTAGTATATTGCATAATTTGTTGATCTACAGTGGGAATTTCTACATGGTATTAGAGCAAAGGTGATCAAGGCGAAGAACATATACAAGAAGGGAGAAGTTTGAAGTTTGAGGTTCCTGAATATAGAAATCGAGTTCTTATCACATCTCAATTTCACCAATGGTGTTCAGCGGTTTAAGACTCAAGTATGCCCTTGATGGCAGCTCGAATTATATATCCTGGAAGGATCGCATGGAAGCAGTATTAGAGGATAACGGTCTAAAGGACTTCATTGATCAAGAAGTCCCCAAGCCGACTGATGCTACTCAATTGGCGGAATGGAAGAAATGTGTGGCTAGAGTAAGGAGAATCCTTCTGGAGGGAGTTCGAGACCACATAGTCTTGAGTCTCCATGGGAAGGAGACACCGTTTTCGATGTGGAAAACATTGAAAGATCTATATCAGAACAGTAGCGATCAGAGGAAGCTGGCGCTGAAAGACAAGCTTCGGAAAATCAAGTGTGAAAAGGGCGACACGATCTCTACATATTTGAACAAGCTCACCACATGCAGGGATGAGCTTGGAAGTGTAGGGATCACGACTGCTGATGATGACATGGTGAGTCTTGCACTCCTCGGTCTTCCTAAGAGCTGGCATAGCTACCAAGACTTGGTTAATGGAAGAGAAAAACTGCCAGATTGGGAACGACTTTGGTCGGATTTGATGCAGGAGGAGATAAGAAGAAGCACTAAAGATGGATCCTCATCGAAGCAAGATGATGAGGAAAATCTAGCCTTAGCGAGTAAGGCGAGGAAAGGGAAATGGAAGGCATCCCATCCCAAATCTGATTCTTCCCATGGTGGGAAGAAGTTTGACAAATCAAAAGTGCGATGCTTTCATTGTCATGAAGTGGGCCATTATGCTACGAATTGTCCACAGAAGAAATCCAAGAAGGGTTCCTCGAAGGGATCTGATGGTGAGGCACTGGCCTCATAGTTTGAGTTGGATTTCTCGCTTATCGCATGCATGGTTTCATCCATGGTGGGATATGTGTGGTACCTGGACAGTGGAGCTTCATTCCACATGTCAGGTGACAAGAATATTTTCAGTACCTTAGAGGAGAAGGATCTCCAGATGCGAATCGAGATGGGCGATGATGGAAAGTACCGTGTTTTAGGTGAAGGTATGGTTGTGTTTTAGAGGGAGCATGGAGTTCCCCTCACCCTGAATGATGTAAAGTATGTACCAGGTCTAAAGAAGAATCTTGTGTATGTCGCTATGCTAGAAGATAAAGGCTATGATGTAGTCTTTAGTAAAGGAAAAGTATTTCTGAGGCATATCGGTATTGGATAGACAAAGCGAATTGGGATTCGAGTAAAGAATCTCTACAAGCTGGAGGTAGACAACTGTGTTGCATTGAGTTCCAAAGCTGAGATGGTGTAGAGCCAAGATGTTGGCGAGCTATGGCATAGAAGATTGGGCCACTTGCACCATGGAGCCCTGAAGATCATGCAGCAAATTTCTACCAGACTTCCCAAGGGAAAACTGGAGCAGACGAATACATGCAAAGGTTGTACCTTGGGTAAGTATGCGAAATCTTCCTTTCCGGATCAAGACAGTAGAGCTGGAGCAATCTTGGAGCGAGTTCACTCAGATGTTTGTGGACCATTCTCTACAGCCTCCATTGCTAAACAAAGGTACTATGTTATTTTTATTGATGATTTTTCTCGTAGATGCTGGATCTACTTTATGCAAAAGAAGGATCAGACCTTCTTGAGGTTTTGTGAGTTTAAAGCCTTGGAAGAGAAAGAATCTGGAAAGAAAATAAAAGCCTTGTGTAGCGACAATGGTGGAGAGTATGTCTCCCAACAGTTTAAAGACTTCTACGCTGCAGAAGGAATTAAACGATAGTTGACAGCACCCCATAACCCACAGTAGAATGGGGTGGCCAAAAGGAAGAACAAATCGATTGTGGGAGCAGCTCGAGCGATATTGCATGACTAAAGCCTACCACTACATTTGTGGGCTGAGGCATGCAATACAACAGTATACTTGCAGAACATAAGCCCGCACCGTATACTGGGAATGAAGACACCTATGGAGGCCTTTTCCAGCAAGTGACCAGATGTGAGTCACTTCCGAATCTTTGGATCATTAGTTTACTGTCATGTGACCAAAGATGCCGGAAGAAGCTGGATCCAACAACTAAGTTGGGAATACTTGTGGGGTACATGGATACACCCCACAACTATCGGGTGTACCTGCCTACCAGTAAGAGGACAGTGGTTCGCAAGGATCTGAAGTTCGACGCGCAGAAAGCCATGCGATTATCACTTGAGAGGGAGTTCAAGTTGCATGCAGAGGAGGAACTTTCAGTTCCTAAGGAGAAGGAGCCTCAGATTGATGCAGAGCAGCCACATGCAGAGGATTCGGGAGTGGAGACATCCACTCATGCTGAGACTTCCAGAGATGGGCGGAAACGCTCAAGGGAAGCTGATAGGTTGATGCTGGATGCGTGGGAGAATGTGGGACAACCATCTTCTCAGTGCAGACAGAGGAGGTTGCCCGAGCGGTACACTGGGTACATGGCCTTGGTTGGGGAGTGTGTAGATACCGAACCTTCTTCATTCGAGGAGGCAGTGCAACAACTAGTCTAGGTTGATGCAATGGTAGAGGAGTACGACTCTATCATTCGGAACAGTGTGTGGGATGTTGTCCCAAGACCTCAGGGTAAGTCAGTGGTGAGTTCTAGATGGCTTTACAAAGTAAAGCAGGCAGTTGATGGCAGTGTTGAGAAACACAAGGCAAGGTTTGTTGCCCTAGGTTTCTCACAGGTCGAGGGGATCGACTACAATGAGACTTTTGCTCCCGTAGTAAGGTACTCATCGATTAGATCAATGTTGGCACTATCAGCTTAGATAGGGTGGAAGATCCACTAGATGGACGTGAAGACATCATTCCTCAATGGGAAGATTGAGGAGGAGGTGTACATTGAGCAGCCAGAGGGTTTCGAGACCTTCGATCGTGAGTCGCATGTGTGCCGACTCAAGAGGGCTTTGTATGGGCTGAAGCAAGCACCCCGTGCTTGGTACACCAGGATCGACAGCTATTTCACCGGGTTGGGCTTCACCAAGAGTGAAGCAGATGCGAACCTTTACCACATCATGGTAGAAGGTAAACCATTGATCATTGTTCTTTATGTCGATGATCTGATTTTGATAGGTGATGATCAACTGATACAGTCTTGCAAGGAGGACCTTGCAAGAGAGTTCGAAATGAAAGACATGGGTCTTATGCACTACTTTCTAGGCATGGAGGTGTGGTAGAAAGATGGTGAAGTATTTGTGTCTCAAGGCAAGTATGCCAATGAGATACTTAGACGCTTTCACATGGAGAAGTGCAAGCCCATGCAGACTCCTCTAGCTGGGAACTGGAGGAAGGAGGATGCTACTTTAGGTGAGGTAGTAGCTGCTACTGTTTATCGGCAGCTGGTGGGTTCACTTATGTATCTGGTGAACACATGACCCGACTTATGCTTTGCGGTGAACCAGCTGAGTCAAGCTATGGTTCAACCTACCAAGTTGTTTTGGAAGGCAGCAAAGCATGTGCTGAGATATCTCAGAGGCACATCTCAGTTCAGATTGTGGTATAGACGGACAGAGGGAGTGAAGCTTCAAGGCTTCACAGATGCGGATTGGGCAGGGAGTCCATCAGATCGGAAGAGCACTTTTGGAGGAATCTTCAACCTTGGTTCAGCTACAGTTTCCTAGTACAGCAGGAAACAGAGATCAGTTGCACTTAACTCAGCAGAGGCTGAATACATGGCTGCTAGTCAGGCTGTATGTGAGGCCATTTGGATGCAGAAGATTCTAGTGGGATTGTTTGGTCAGAGGATGGATCCAACCACGATCTACTGTGATAATCAGATTTGTATCAAACTCTCTGAGAATCCAGTTTTTCATGACAGGTCCAAGCACATTGATATCCTGTATCATCATCTTCGAAACTGTGTGGTCAAGAGGATCATGTTGTTGCTGTATGTTTCGACCGAGAAACATGATGCATATATTTTGACGAAGGCATTGTCAAAATGCAAGTTCGAGTTCCATAGAGACAGGATTGGGGTTACTGATAATCCCTTTCTTGTTGAGAGGGAGTGTTGAAAATAGCAACAAGAAATGCTAAATATAGAAGTGCTAAATTTAGTACTACTATAAATAACATTTCGGGATACCTTCCTATTTTAGTTAGTCCCTGAGCTAAAATATAGAAGTAAAAATTCGAATTTGATCTTAACAGTTGTTTGTAAAATAATTAATTAATTCACCATGAGTTAATTAGTTGTAGAAAATCAAACATGAAGTCTATGTGGGGACATGCAACAGTTTCTCCATTAATTGAGGAATTTATCCATCAGTTAAAGAGATAAGGATGAGTTGTAATATTGAGTTGTAATTAGTTGGCTCAGTTAACTGAGTCAACTCCAGTTAGATTAATTCAAATAGTTTGTTGAATTAATTGTGAGTTCTGTTAGTTAATGTATGCATGCATGTAACTGATGCACTTCAGATAACTGAATATTCTCTCATAAATAACTCATGCATGTCAGTTCAGACAGAGACCTAGTTGAGATCAGATGGAGGGACATTGTACTATCAATTGCTAGAATATTCTATTATGAATATCTCTTGCATGCAGAAGGAATTCTTTCCTTGAGGATTGCGCAATTACTTCTTCAGGTTTTGTGAGTGTGATGAGGCCAATTCACACATGTGGCATCACTGGACCCCAAGAAAAACTGCGCAAGAAAATAGGAGGCTTAGAGGGCTTGAGGAGGACATATATTGTGTCTATTCAATCTATGAGCTATATTGTTTGATTGAAGAGAGAGCAGGATAGCTTGAGAGCTGATTCTTTTTGTAAGTTGAACATATTTTCACTTGTATGATAATACAGAGATTGGGGTTTTAGGCTGAGGCTTTCCTCGGGTTATTTCTTCTGTGTCATGTGTGATTGATTTCTCATTCTCAGGTATATGTGTTCTCATTGATCTTGCTCAATTCGATTAAGCCTCCGCAAAGTTTGTTGTAGAAGTAGATCTTGTATGTTGCTTTAGTATATTGCATAATCTGTTGATCTACAGTAGGAATTTCTACATGGAAGAGGGTAGATGGCCTAAGGTTGTCTTCAATGACATATTGTGCAAAAGAAAGAAGACTTGGATGCAACAAAATAACAAATGGTATAGTAAATGGGGTATTTGCTTGAACATGTGTCCCATAAATAGTAAAGAGATAACATATTTTGTTATGGATAAGTTCCATAAGCGTACTTGGGATAAGAAGCTAGGGAGAAAGAAAAAGCACTATATCAAAGTGTTTAAACCCACTCATAATCATCAACAAAAAGCGTACATAGAGGCCAATATTTCTTGAAGAGCTAAAATTCTTATTGCTTAGTTAAGGACTAATTCTCATCAACTCTGTTGTGAAACAGAGCGCTGGAAAAGACCAAAAGAAGTGTGTGAGGAAAGAGTGTATTTTTTGTTCTTCCGGAAAAGTGGAAACAAAAAAGCATTTTATTTTAGAATGTGAGGCCTTCAAAGACAATAGGGAAAGTTATGTAGATATTTTGGCAGCTAGCCCTCGGGATAATCTATTTAGCAAGGGGTTTGTTGAGAAGCTAGGAGCATTTATTGTGAGACTTCATAGGAAAAGTGCTGAATACATCAACCAAATGAAAAAACAATCTGTCACACAGGAAAAGAGCCAAATACATCAACCAAGTAAAAAAACAATCTGTCCCATAAATTATCTTTAGCCTTGTAAACATTAAACTTATTTATAATCTCACCTATATAATAATCAATAAGTATCTTACCTCCACAACTATAATAACCCTTTACTAATGACATATTAGTTAATTAATATTTGGATATTGAATCTTCTTTTGTCCTTTCAACTCCTTTTCTTCCTAACCTATCCGATGTCTTCTTTTATCCTTTCGACTCTTTTTCTTTCTGATCTATCCGATGTTAAAATTTGATTCAGCAAAACTAAAGTTCCTCTTCTGATGGGCTTCGTTTTTAAATTTTTCAAAAACATCAACTGGTCTGTGAAAAATGAGAGACTTCCTCAAAAAAAAATCAGGACTTCTCAAGCCGGCTTTCAGAGAAGGACATCACTATTCCGATAATAATTCCATGTTGAAAGCAACTATCCAGATAAAGTACATCACAATTCCGATAATAGGATCATCTCCCGTTGATAAATCTGTGTTAACAGAACCTATCCTGGTATTTGTCCGGCACCTTCAAATTAAGCAATAGATTGATGTCTATTTGTCTAACAGATAGGCAGAGCCTCTCAATTTATCCCCACACAGCTATAATGCGTTGTGACTTCATGAAAATAAGATGCTGATGGCTGCGATGATCACCTTTCCCACGCCCTGCCAGCTACCAAAATCTATTCTATCACCTCTGCCATCTAATGGAGTAACTTCCTCGGTTTCCGGTCTGTCATACTTCTGTCGTACGTGCAGGTTCCCATTGAATTTTAATTGCAAAGATTCCAGGAGAATCTCAAACTATCGCAGGGTAATTATGTGCTAAACCCAAGCTGTTGTAAGTTGTAACACGAGATTAATAGATGATTATTTAGGAAATTTGGGTTTACGTTGTGAATTCACTTGACAGATATGCGTATATGGGCCGAAAGAGAATGATTGGGAGAGAAATAATGAAGATGGAAGTGGTTTTCAAGAGGAAGAGGGGTACAATGTAGAGGCTTACTATGAGGAAGAAGAGGAGGATGAGGAAGAGGAGGACAGAAGCCTTGATTTACTGGCCAGATTTATGCATCATATGTTTAAGAAGATTTCCAGAAAAGCCAGAAAAGCTGCAAAAACAGTTTTGCCTTCGGCTATCTCCCCACAACTGGTATGCCACTCCTCTTCCACCCCTACGGAGAAAAACTTAAATAATTCTCATGATAATATTTTTCAGTCTAGACTGTTTGATGTGATAAATTTGTTTTTTGGCTTTCTAGTGATCTTGAATAGCATTAGCTAGTTATAAATCTATGTTTCACCCTGGTTTGGCGAGTGGGGCACCAATTTCGGTTGGAGAGATCCCCCAAATTTCAAGGATGGCACAAGGGAAAGACAACCTAAATAATTATAAAAGAACTGACAAATTTTAACATGTTATATGGATATCCAATCTTAATCACAAAGCCAACAGGGCCTCAGTTCACTGGTAGGGTTGAAAGAAGCCATCCACCAAAGTTCCATTCACATGTCAAACACAAAATCAATTGGGCCTCAGTTCGCTGGTGGGTGGAAAGAAGCCATCCACCAAAGTTCCATTCTTGTTGTGGTCTGCCTCACCAGAATAGTATGCTAAAAAGGAATAACATCCACTGCAACTCCCTAAGTGAATTTGGTGGAATTGATACTCTTGAGAACTGGCACCTGAGATGAAGTCGTGTTATTTGCAGTCTCTGACAGCAGGGTGTGTTTCTCAAATCAACTTCAAAGAACAGGAAAAAGATTGAAACACAAAAGAGAGTGCTTTCCTGGGCTAACAGTGCACGCTGTGGCTGAAAAACACTCCTCTTAGCTGTTGCTGATGCTATTTTTGATGCAGCTGAAAAATACCCGTTGTCTGCATCTTTTGAAACTGAGAACATGAATGAATGATATTGATTTGCATCATAGATGTCTTAATTCACCATTAACCCAGTCATAAATGTACTAGAATTGAAGTTGTGCTGCTGTTCAAGGAGGTTTCTCTCCTAAATGATATGTTTCTGAATTAGAGTGCCTGCTTCTGCTGATACTTTTTCACTACTTGAAAATGATGCAATTGACAGATTTTTGGTTTGCAAAACCTTTGTTTTTGCTGCAAAGCAAACGGAAAAAAAGAAGAAAAAATACCATCATTAAAAGTGTTCTAATGACACCTTTTTGTGACTTTTATCGAGGATGGCCAAATGTCCCTTGAGGGGGTTGAGGGACGCTTTCACATCCCTAATATGTCCCCTGTATCGTTCATGTCCCGTGGACATGGAAATGGCATCCCTTGCAATTGGAAATGCCGGGGGACGTGAGAGGTGCATACTCGTGTCTCCCTTTGGTAGGAAACACAGGAAACACATCCCTACTAAACATTGGGTATAATTGGGTTTGTTCTGATGGGTCACTTGTCGGGATAATAAATTTGAGGGCATGAGATCAACTTTATATCTCTATTGCAACTAGAAGACCATACTACATAAAATTGGTAGATTAAAGACGTTGCTTGTTTTTATTTCTATTCAAGGCTTCATAATAGCTCTATGCTTATCAAGCACCTGCAATTTGACCCTAGTTTGGGAGGTTTGCATTGACGCATTATGAATCATGAGTGATATGCTAGGATAATAAAATTGGCACCATGTTGATTTTCAGCTTATAATAGTGAAATGAGAAATAATTTCACATACCTAAGAGGAATATGGTCATATGACAAACCAACTAGATTTGCGGGCCCTTTTCCGATGTAAACTTTATCCGTGATTAAATGCAAAGGATTCTGTTGTTGGCATGAAACTGATGACATTAATGAGCTAGTATAAGCTAACTATTGTGAGCTTGATAATGAGTAAAGAATGAAAATGGATTGAATAATAAGCATTTCGAAGGGAGAAGAAACGCATAAAGCACAACTTTATCTTAATCTATGATAAGACGGGAAACCCACTTTATCTATGTGATGCTTGGTTACATTAAAAGAATTATGGTATGGTCCGCTTTTGTGGACTCTTTCGCCCTCAGCGTCAAGTCCTAGAAAGGGTCAAACTTACTTCCAGCTAAGATGTGATGACAGGGAGGTGACTATTTAGGGGGCTGACTACTACAAGTCATTTGGGACTTTCCCCTGGTCATATTTGATTTGTTGGGAGTGGGGGGGCTTCCCCCAGATTTGAACCTGGTAGATGGTGCAACAGGCCATCATTCTCATCATTGAACCAACACCCTATTGGCAATGGGAAACCTTTCGCTGCAAGGTTTTTGGGTCTTCTGAGAATTCCTATCAATTTTATTCTTTGGTGAATATTTGTTGCCAATAATATATTTCTTTTCTACTTTAAGATGAAAAATATTAAGAATCTCCTTTTGAGAAATTTGTCCTTTTTATCCCATTATTCATTTTAGGTTTCCCCTCTAAAGCATCGTCTTATTTTGATGTTCCAAGAAGTGTTACCAAGTTCGTGAGTCAAATTCACGAGTCTACAAGTTTGACTTGGCTTGGTCTTCAAACTAGCAATTTTGACTTGTTTGTGAGTCAAAGTCAGGTTGACTGTGTTTGAGTTAGGTCAACTGAGTTGGACTTGTCGCAAGGTCTCTGGGTCTTTTGAGAATTCCTATCAATGTTATTCTTTGTTGAATGTGTTGCCAATAATATAAATTATTTTCTTTTCTACTTTAAGATGAAAAATGTTAGGAATCTCCTTTGAGAAATTTGTCCTTTTTATCCCATTATTCATTTTAGGTTTCCCCTCTAAAGCATCTTCTTATTTTGATGTTCCAAGAAGTGTTACCAAGTTCATGAGTCAAATTCATGAGTCTACGAGTTTGACTTGGTTTGATCTTCAAACTAGCAATTTTGACTCGTTTGTGAGTCAAAGTCAGGTTGACTGTGTTTGATTTAGGTCAACTGAGTTGGACTCGTCGCAAGATCTATGGGTCTTCTGAGAATTTCTATCAACGTTATTTTTTGTTGAATGTGTGTTGCCAATAATATAAATTATTTTCTTTTCTACTTTAAGATGAAAAATGTTAAGAATCTCTTTTGAGAAATTTGTCCTTTTTATCCCATTATTCATTTTAGGTTTCTCCTCTAAAACATCTTCTTATTTTGATGTTCCAAGAAGTGTTGCCAAGTTCATGAGTCTACGAGTTTGAACTTTGACTTGGCTTGATCTTCAAACTAGCAATTTTGTCAAAGTCAGGTTCACTGTTTTTGAGTTAGGTCAACTGAGTTTGACAAATTTACTCACGAAACTTGGTAACACTTCATGGAACATCAAAATAAGAAGATGCTTTAGAGGAGAAACATAATGATTACAAATGAGTCAAACACAATTGAGCGTAAGTCAAACTTAGCAAACCTGAGTTTGACTTGCTAGTCTGTCGACAGATGCCTAGAAACCTGCCAAATCTCAATTTCACTTGTACTTGCTGATTTTTTTTTTTGTGGAGTCAACTTTTGGGTCTTCGGCCTTGTGAAGTTTTCTTTGAGCCAATTATGGTAAGACTAGTTCTAGGAGAGATTGGATGTGAGTTGGAGGTATAAGCAGAGTTCCTTAGGTGGCGGTGCATGGAGTATTGATCTTCTACAACGGCTTGGCACAAAGACCAATGGGTTGATTGTCTTTGTAAAGATATAGTTTTGCTTTAAAGTAAGGATATGGGAACATTTTGTCTCACCCATGTTGATATTCCATTAAGGGTGTTTCATATGGAATTTATTGGGATCCATTCACATGGTATTTTGTAAATTGTTTGGTGACATATTTTCCATCCACGTACAATTTCCATTTTAAAACAGTGGTAAGGTCATGATTAGTCTGATTGGCCAGACCTTTTCCTATAGAGGAAAGGGTTCCATGGTAGTGCGAGAAAGAGAAATTTGCCTTGCCTATAATAATAAAATCCTTTTTCTTGACCAGTTTACCCCTATAATGATGGTGATTTCCTATATCATTTGTAAGGATGAGTATGTCACTATGTCACTGGATCCACCAATGGAGGGTCTAGGATCCACATTTTTGTTGATCTGAATCCTCTTTGGATATGTTTCAGGATCCACTCAGGATTGTTTTCCAACTTGGTGGAAAAGTCTATCTAAGGAGTCAAAAGAAAATATTTTTCTTTAAAAACATATTAAAAAATAAAAAATAAAAAAGGAAAATCGTAGGGCCCTAAAATCCTAACTTCTTCCTATGAAATAGCCCCGTTCCCCATCCTAAAGTACCACAAATTTGAGTTCTTCACAGGAGTTTGCATTTATGAGCTTGTGAGATTGATTTGGAGTGAAATATATCCAGAGATATGAATTTTCAAAGTTTCCTTTCTTTTCATGTTATATATATATTTTGTACATATATCATTTCCCTATATCTAGATACCAACATTACCAAAAATACAACTGATCTGTCTACAGATCTGTATCTGTTTCCATTTCCATGCAACTTATGTATACCATGGTTGAGTTTCATCTATGACCTTTAATTGGGTAATACAAATTCCTGAACGTTGCATATAGAGATTTAGGAACATTGAAAGTATTTATCACTTTTCCTTCTTCCAAGAAAAGGGAGTTAGAAAAAGTTGAATGCCAAGCATAAGTATAATTTGTAAACTGCTTTGGATATTCTATAGCACAGTTGCTTTGAATATTCTATAGCACAGTTTGTCGATTTGTAAACTGCTTTGGATATTCTATAGCACAATTTGTCACAACAGGTCTTAATATTGCCTCTACAGATACAAGGTGGCTATATTCTGCTGCGCTGTGATTTACTTATGTATAAGATTTTAACAGTACTTCAAACACACCATTGTATTCTTTAAACTAAGTAAGATATAAGGATAGAACTGCACTAGTAAAACACACCATAAAACACCATGGACGCACAATTTGCCTTGGAGATCCCTGTTGCCTCAAAATCCAGCAGGTCTTGTAGAGGGTAGCCTACAAGGCAAGCACTAGACTAAGTGACAACAATGAGGTATGGCCTGTTGGAAATACTAAGAGGGGGGGGGGGGGGGGTGAATCAGTATTTCTTTCAATTGTTATATTATGCCAGTTAATATTTTTCACAATATGAAGCACAAGATATACTAGGACACAAGAAATAAAACAAAAATAGCTTATATAAATATAGTTCAAATGATGAGAACACCAATCCTCAAATTCTGACTCCAACCATTACAAATACTTCAATTCTTACAAGGCTCCAACCTTGAATGAGGACACCAATCCTCCTAGACAAATCCAGGCACCAACCTGGTGTATACGAGGACGCCAATACTCCTAGGCAAATCCAGACACCAACCTGGTCTATACGAGGACGCCAATCCTCCTAGGCTCAAAATACTTCAAATACAATTCAATCAAGATAGATCAAAGTACTGCTTTACGAATGTCAAATTTTTATCTATTGTAGCAACTAAAAATTATTCTTCTAATTGTAAATTTAATTATGTAGTTTATTTGCTACGGCAAACAACAAATAAAATCACAACTACAACTTTCACCATAAAAATACTGTGGAAAATAAAGTTGAAAATAATTAATATTACATTGTATTAATGGAGAAATGGTTACATGGTTGTAACGTAACTCCTTAAGTTAGGATTAGTTCCTAGGTTGTAGGAGTTTGTGTCAGACCAGGAGGTAACTCCTCAAATGTAATCGTATTATTCATTCAGGTTGTTCATTATTATATACAAGAGGGAGTGACTGTTCAGTTCATCTCCTGATGACTCTCCATTTTTTCTATTATTTATTTACACTAATTATAGTTGTTCACCCAATCCCTATGATTAGGTGTCAACATTCCCCCCCTTAATCTGAAGGGATGTTGGTGAGTCCAAGCATCGTTCTGAATCTTTCAAGCTTTTCTCTTCCAAGCGCTTTGGTGAAGATGTCTGCAATCTGCTCATTAGTGGAACAATGGCAAAGATGGATTGTTTTGGCCTCAACATGATGTCGAATGAGATGATATTTTGTATTGATGTGCTTCGTTCGATCATGGAACTTTGGGTTCTTGGCCAACTTTATTGCCGAGGTATTGTCAATCATGAGTGGAGTCGATTGTACTTGTTTTACCTGCAAATCTTCCAGAATTTTCCTGAGCCACACAATTTCTTTTGTTGCCTCAGCTGCTGCCACATATTTTGCCTCTGTTGTGGAATCTGTTGGAACTGATTGTTTGCGTGATCTCCAGGAGACAGCTCCTGATCCAAGACTCATAGCATAACCCAAAGTAGATACCCTAGTTTCTTTGTCTCCATCGAATTCTGAATCAGAGTATCCAATCAAGCTGAAGTCACCCACCTGTGTATACTTGATTCCAAAGTCTTGAGTTCCCTTCAAGTACTTTAGAACTCTTTTTGCAGCAGACCAATGTCCCTCACAAGGCTTTTGCATAAACCTGGAGAGGATTCCAACAACAAACGAAATGTCTGGTCTGGTAGTAGTTAGGTAGTTGAGACTTCCTACAAGCTATCTATACTTTGTTGCATCCTCAAATTCTTTTCCTTCAATGGATGTGAGCTTTAAGTTTTGTTCCATTGGAGTAGTCAGAGGATTGCATTCAGTCATGCCAAACCTGTTCAACAGATCTCCAATGTACTTCTTTTGAGAAAGGAATATGGACTTCGGATGTTGAGTTACTTCAATACCAAGATAGTAATGAACATAGCCCAAATCAGTGATTTCAAAACCTTTCCTCAATTCCTTCTTTATGGATGCAATGTAGCTCTCATTATTCCCTGTCATCAAAAGATCATATACATATACCACAAGATATACAACTGTTTTGCCAACCTTCTTGACAAACAAAGTTGCATCATCAAGATCATAATGTTTGAAATTGAGTTTCAGAAGATGCTCAGTTAGTTTTTCATACCAGGCTCGCGGTGCTTGTTTGAGGCCATACAAGGATTTCACAAGTTTGCATACTTTATGTTCATGTCCTTTTATAGCAAATCCTTCAGGCTGGGACATAAAAACATTTTCTTTTAGATCTCCATTCAAGAACGCAATTTTTACATCCATTTGATGGACTTTCCAACCGTTCTGAGTTGCTAGGGCAAAGAGTGTCCGGATGGTAGCCCATTTTGCTGCGGGGGCAAAAGTCTCCTCATAATTAACCCCTTCCTTTTGTGTAAAACCTTTTGCCACAAGCCTGGCTTTGTGCTTGTCAAGTGAGCCATCAGCTTTATACTTGTTCTTGTAGACCCACTTGCAGCCAATTGGTTTGGTTCCCAATGGAGGATCAACCAGCTTCCAAGTGCCATTCTTTATCAAGGCATCATACTCCTTTTGCATTGTTTTTTTCCATTCATAATGAGAAGCAACTTCTTTGAAGGAAGTTGGTTCAAAATCTGTAGACAAATTCAATTCACAACCATAAGAAACATCCATATCAACAGGTGAATCAGAGTCATCTACATCACCTCCATTTTGCCGGGGTGAATTTCTAGTTCTTGTCTTTCCAACCTCATCAGGATGAACACTTTCAAGTGTCTTTGTCAACCACTTTGGGGGACCTTTCTGAGATGGTCCAGGCTGCTATGTTGATTGAGTTGGGACTGAATCAAGATTGAGTCTCCCAATTCTGTCAATCACATCACTCAAAGTATCATCCATTGTTGGAGTTTCATGCGGGGGAGAGAGTGCTTTAGAAGAAGATTCCAAAGGTTGATCTAGTATAGGAATCCCCCCTTTAAGATGTGGAATCTGATTATCAAATTCTTGAAATGATTTTGCATTTGTGAATCTATCCAAGCGATCAAGTTGCCGCTCAACAACATTGTCAGTTTTGGATGATTCAAAAAAGATTACATCTCTAGATACAACAAACTTTTTATTGACTTCATCATAGAGAAGGTATGCTTTGGAGGTGTTTGAATACCCCACGAAGATACAATTACGACTTCTTGCACCAAGTTTGTTTCTATGTACCTTTGGTATCAAGGCATAACATGTGGAACCAAAGACCCTGAGATGCTTTACTGAGGGAATGTGCCCATACCACATTTCATAAGGAGTCTTGTTTCTAATAGCATTAGATGGACATCTATTCTTTATATATACAACACTTAGAACTGCATCAGCGCAAAACATCATTTTTACATTTTTGAAAAACATCATGGAGCACACCATATTTAAGATTGTCCTATTCATTCTTTCAGCTACTCCGTTTTGTTGGGGATTATAAGACACAGTTGTTTGATGTTTGATCCCATGTTGGCGAAGATAGTTTTCAAATTCATTTGAAGTGTATAATTTTCCATTATCAGTGCGAATAGAGCCAATATGAGATTGTGCATCATTTTCAATCCATGTATGAAAGTTTTTGAATGTTTGAAAAGCATCAGATTTGTTCTTCAATAAATAAACCCAACACATTCTGGTGTAGTCATCAATAAATATCATCATATATTTATTTCCATTTGCAGAAGGAACGGGCATTGGACCACATAAATCTGAATGAATGAGTTCAAGTTTTCTATTTGCTCTGGAATGTGAATCATGAAAAGACTGTTTGCTATGCTTTCCTAGAATGCAAGCATCACATTGGTTAAGTTTCCTAGGAATTGTAGGCAAACCAGTAACACCATTTTTCTTCAACAAGCGGAGGCTGTCATAGTTCAAGTGTCCAAATCTAGCATGCCATAATAAACTTGATGGAAATGTACCTTATGCATAATGAGAATTGTATGAGAAATTTTGTGCACGAGCAGAGGTACCCTACAGCGTGAGAAGCCTTTCTTCTTCTATCCCCGTCATGACAAGTGAGTGATCTGATGCTTTTCTCACCTCAAGCTTGCCATCAAACATATGAATGGAGTGTCCTTGCTGGCAGATGTGGACCAAGGACAACAAGTTTCTCCTCAGCTGTGGGAGATATAAAACATGATGCAGAAGAAAGTCCGGATGACCAGGCAATTTAAGCCTGATTGTACCAAGCCCTGATGGCTTGAGTTTTGATTTGTCTGCAAAGTATACTGCTCCATCAACATTGTCAGTAAATTCTTCAAAAAAAATCTCTTGTAAAGTCATGTGGCAAGTTGCTCCTAAATCAAGCAACCAATCATTTTTCCAAGAAGCAAGTGAAGCATTAAATAAGTCTTCATTTACTTCAATATTACAGTGTGCCACAACATAGTGAGCGGATTCAGGTGCTTTACCTTTCTCTTTGTCATTAGTTTTACCTTTGGGTTGGTTTCTTTCATGCTCAGTTCTGTCCCAAGGCAACTTGCATGTGGATGCATCATGTGATCCATCTCTTTTGCAACATATGCAGTGCAACTCTGACTTTTCTCCTTGAGAGTGTTTGCCCCCCTGCCTCTAAAATTTCTTTCTCTTCCTCTTCGACCACCTCTTCCTCTCGAAGAATCTTGAGCAAGATTCTTCTCTCTATGTGCAAGGCACACAACCTCTTTAGACGATTGAGGAGCTGTCTTTTTCCCAAAAGCTTTCTCTCTTTCAACAATTTTTTTCACAAGGGAGTCAAAGGTAGTATCTTTGAGGTTTCCATTTGTTTGCAATGACTCAAGATAATTTGAGTAAGTGGGATAAAGTGCCTTGAGAAAAGCTATCAGAGGAATGTCAAGTTCAACATTAGTGACTTTTATATGATGCATATTAGATTTTACTTTTGATGCAAGAGCAAGAAGATCATCATTTTGTAATTCAAGGGTGAACAATTTAATCATGAGTTGAACAACTTCAAGTGCAGAGTGTGAGTCATAGAGTTCCTTCAGTTTTTGTAAGGCTTCGAAAGCATTTGAAAATGGCGAAATATGGCGACTCACCTCTTCATTTACTGATGCTGCAATTAATGCATAAGCCTTGCTGTTCTTATTTTCCCAAATGGCGAATTCCTTGTCTGAGGTAGGCTGTTCTGGCTCTTTGTCTCCGTCTCCAACACACACTCCTTTCCACAGCTCATTATAAATGAGAGTGTGTTTGATTTTCCGTGACCATTCTGGATAGTTCTCCTTCCTGGTGAGAACCACTCCCACAATAGATATCAATGAGTGCATTTTAAAAATGTACTGTGTAAAAAATCGCTCTTCTGCTGGTAAAAAAATGACGCAGGAGGTTGACGAAAATGAGGTGGTAGTCTGTAATTCGACTACTGGTTAACTTTGTAACCAATCAGCTGCGCTTAAATCTGGTTTTGTACGTGGATTTTCCCCTTGAGGGTCCCGCTTATCTGACCAATCACTGTCGGTCCCTCGTTGACTTCTCCTTTTATCAAGCGCTTCAATCCGTGCCGTTGATCTCACTTCTCCAGATCCAACGGATATCGCGTCGTCCGCTCACCAACTAGCCCGAACGATCTCCACCGTCGATGGGACCTGTCCAATCGAACAATTGTCGCGCAATCTCATAACGGAACCAAAAGGAATTAAAACCCTAGTTCATAACCTTATCACGTCCGAAATTTAAATTAACTCACATGCATCTTCCGACGCGATCACCGTCAGATCTAACCCGTCTAATCAAATGGCTATTGCGTCACCCGCTCACCAACTAGCTTGGCCAATCTCCACTGTCGATCAATCCTGCTTGATCCAATGGCTATCGCGTAATCTCGCGTGAAATATTGCACGATGCATAACAAATCGAGAGCGCACAAGAAAAGTGGTTTTCTCGTGCTACGTGTCGCCCGCTAAGGTTAATCGCGTGAAATTTAGGAATACCATTTCCAACCTTTAGGGCGCGCGAGATACCGCTTACCACTTGTCGAATACTACCCACATGCTTAATTCATATTTTAATAAAGACGCTTAAGAAAAGGTTTAGCACTAAAACTCAGTGTTAATGCACAACACTAATTGACTGTGATTTATAAATAAAATGTATGAACAGAGAAAAATACCCGATTAGGGTCCAGAACGCCGATACATAGTCATAAGAGAATTTCATTCATCGCACCCGTGTTTAACACTATGAAACCAAGAGAGTGATACCTCAACTGCGCTTGTGGAGCAGTTGCCTCACATAACCAGCCGAACATCTGCAACAGTTGCCAGAGAGGGGCAACAGTTGCAAGAGAGGAGTTACAAAGCAGAGAGGGAAGCCAAAAATGGCGCTGGCTCTGATACCATGTCAGACTAGGAGGTAACTCCTCAAATGTAATCGTATTATTCATTCAGGTTGTTCATTATTATATACAAGAGGGAGTGACTGTTCAGTTCATCTCCCGATGACTCTCCATTTTCTCTATTATTTATTTACACTAATTACAGTTGTTCACCCAATCCCTATGATTAGGTGTCAACAGTTTGTTCTCACTTCTTTGTTCTTTTGAGATGTATTTATTGTCTCATCTTTGATTAATGTAATATGAGAGTGTACGCTCCAGTTTGTGTAGTCTCCAAGTGTAGCTTGCTCACCTGAGAGTTGCTAGTTAATTCAATTCATGTTTTTCTTTCCAGTTTTCTAACATGGTATCAGAGCTCAAATCTGGTGAGCTTGATTTACCTGCAGAGCCTTATTGGCTACATTAGAGCCCTAGTGGCTACAGAGCCTTCATGACTGTAGAGCCTTTGTGGCTATAGTGCCCCAGTGGCAACAAAGGAGCCTCAGTGCTCACAATTTCGGAGTCTAGGTGGTCGGAGTGACGTACCTTACTCACAAGAGAAATTCATTTTCTCACAGGTCTTGACATTTCTCCAGCTGAGCACAAAGCAATCATTGCGGATTTTAGCTTGACAATAGCGATGATCATCGCGATCTCAGGGTCAAACCCGTGATGATCGACCTCTCCTTAGAGGGATTTTAAATCATCACTGTTTTTCAGTCTAAAAGAGTGATGGCGTGTTTTTTATGGTTCTGAGCTTCAGATCGGGCAGTTTGGTGGCAGATCTGAGTTGCAAACACAGAGATCGTGGTAGATTCGTGGCAGATCGACCAGATCAAAGGCAGATCGAGCAGTTTGGTGGCAGATCTATGATTGATTCAAAGGTTCTGGTATGTTTTGAGATTTTTTTTTTTGTAGCTTGTTATTGTTCACTTGTTGAGAATCGACTGTAGATTGAGGGATTGGGATTCTGATCAGTCGAAAATGAACAATTTTACAGAAGCTTATCTCAACGAGTCTAATAAACTCAATGGGACCAATTATACCAATTGGAAATTCAAGCTACAAACGTTGCTTGAGGGATCGAGCGGTTGGTCGATCGTCAGTGGCAATGAGAAGAAGTCGACCATGGCAGCAAGCAGCATGACAACACTAATGCAGGATTGGGATAAAAGGGAGACTTGTTGATTTGGGGTAGCATTGGATGTGCTCTAGACATGAAAATTGGTGGAGAGGCTAAAGAACATGAGATCTCCAAGACCCAGAAATGATTTGGGGAAATTCTACCCGGTGAAGGAGATGTTAAAATAATTAATATTTTTAATGGGTTCCTAAATCTAAACTTAGGAAAATAAAAATATTAATGGGTATTAATATAAAACTGGGTTAGAAAGTTCTAAATGATATGGATCAAGCCAAATCTAATCTTAGTCGTTGATTAGAGATTCAAGCTTGGTCGTTGAAGACTCAACATAAAAAGTATAAGAGGAGGCTTGAGGGTCAGTTGGAGATACACCAGAGTGATCAGTCAGTTCAATTTTTTAGATCTGGGTTTGCTAAGAGAAATCAAACCAATGATCAGAGTTGCAACGAGGGGCAGTGGGTGCATAACAGAGAGGTAGAGATAGTGCCAGAAGACTAGCGCAGAGGCAGAGAGGCAGACGCAGAACCAGAGGAAGCCACGCGGAGGCCAGTAGTGAATGCACAGAGGGCCAGAGGGCCTGCGTGGGTGATGCAGAGGCTGCAGAAGTGACACAGAGGGCCTGCGTGGGTGATGCAGAGGCTACAGAAGTGACACAGAGGGCCAGAGAGGCTGCACAGAGCCTCAGAGGGTTGATGCAGAGGGTTTCAGGTTGACGCAGAGGCCAAGAGGGCTAACGCAGTGCCTCAGAGAGGCGCTGGAGAGAGTTTCGTGGAGCAAACTCTCAAAATATCTACTTCCGAAGAGAGGTATTACTGCCAGATAGATTAGATTTTAATGATGGACAACCTGATGAAAGTAAACGAATCTCAATTAACTTAAATGAAAAGATTAAACACTAATGTATCCAAGACACGACCACAAGATAGAAATGATTACAGACCAGTGCCTTTTATATTTAATCAACTATAGATAAAGTAAAACAAGTTATCTAGAACACTTTACAAATATGTGACGAATAATGACAATCATGAATAATCAATATAAATGCCCAAAATCATGCAAGATATTCTAGATTTAAAATGATTTTCGTCAGCTGCCCAGATCTAGGATTAATTAACCTTTTCCAACAGTCAATATGATTTATTGCACCTTGACCATAGAAGAATCATAAAATTTAAGATTTAGCATTTAACATCAGAAACACCAAAGGACTTTAATTTAGGCAATAAACATTAATGAAGTAAAACAAATCAATGGGTTAAAAAATTGAAATTTTTAATGGGCCATAGGCCACATTAAAAATTTTAATGTTTAAGCGAAAACCCCTTAATTTATTTCATTTTAAATCCTTAGTCACAAATTTAAAATTTTTAGAATTTTTAGAATCTTTTAAAGATTTTAAATTTCTTTTTTTAAATGTTTTTAGATTTTTAAAATTTTTTAATTTTTTAATTTTTAGGATTTTAAATATTTTAGATTTTTTTTATAAGTTTTGAGATTTTAATTTTTTTTTTTAGATTTTTTAGTTTTAGAATTTTAAATCAAAAATAAAAATCATAAATTACAAAATAAGAAAAAGAAAATAAAAACAAACCTAGATCACAACAATACCAATGAAAAATAAATAAATTGAAATGTTAAATTCTAAACCTAACTCATAAATATACAAATGAAAATCAAATGAAACTTAAAAAAAAGAATGCGCATACGCTAACCCTTATGATACGCATACATAAAAAAAGGATCGAATGCTTGTTGTTTGGTGTGCGCAGGTGAGCCCGAAGGCTGAGAGGAGGTCAACGAAAAGGAGAAATGAGCAGGTCGAGGAGGAAGGAGGCTACAATGGGAGGGTGGATACAGTTGCGCGAAGGGGTTCCAGGCTTAGCAAGGGAACGGGCACAGGTTTGAAGGAGCGATAGAGGGAAAGGCAGCGGATGAGGGATGAAAGTCTGAGGTTTGGAGGAAATACGCAGGTTTTGCAGGCAGCGTATGGGGAGAGGGAGAGAAGTAATGAGGGAAGCAAGCAGGCAGACGGAAAAGGAGAAGGACGTGGGTGCAACAAGGAGGCAGTGTATGAAGGAGGAGGTTTTTTGTAGGTTGGAGCAACTATGGGCAACTGCGTGAGGGAGAAGGACGCAAGGGAGAGATGGGCAGGGTTATGAGGGTTCTATCGAGGGCAGAGCAGACAGCGTATGGAGGAGATTAAGTTGCGGGTTGACGAAGAAAGGCTGCGTGAGGGACAGCGATGGCAGGGGTTTCGAGGTTTTGGAGAGAAGGCAACAGCGAGGGACGCAAGCAGATGGAGCAACGATGATGTATGGCGCGGATCTGGAGGGTATGGAGGGACTGCGAGTAGGATAGACAGAAGAAAGAACTCAGGCAGAAACTCAAATTTCTCTAGATCTTTAAAAAAAATTCAAAGCCCAAACTCAAAAAATAATTTCGAAATTTTCCAGAAAACAACAGTGAAAACAAATTCGAAATCTTGTTCTTAGGAAACCCCAGGCAACAGAGAAACTGCAGACCAAGAACCGAAGAGAAATTTCCAGATTAAGTTCTTATGCTTCAACTTAAAATTTATCAATGAAACCCTTATAAAATTTCCAGATTTAAAAAAAATAAAAATTTAAAGCTCTTAGATTGCAAAATCTCTGGACAAAAACCCTACCACAAATGATGTTGATGGACCTTTAGAGATCCAGATCTTACCCTCCAAGGCCTAGATCTGGACTCTGCACAGTTTTCAGCTTCAGATCTGCAGCTACAGGACAACAAGAAACACCCAAACGATATATACAATGACCCAAAAAAAACTAAAATCCAGAAAACCCAAGTTAGAAAACTGAAAATAATTACAGATATATGTACATGAGTGGCAGATCTATCAGATTTAGGGAGTGTGAGTCCAACTCCGCTCCCAAATCTGATAATTTGAGGCTCTCAACAACCAAATCTATCGATTTAGCATAGAAAAATTAAATTTTTTGAATTTTAGAAGAGGTATTGAGCTCAAAACCCTTCATGCATCACCCATAAAAAATATCTTATGATAAGCCTGGGATCAAATTTAAGCTGGGCTCTTTAGAAAACACGGATCGGGAGCTGGCTGGTTCAGCCGAGAACTTCCCCGAACACCCGATGATCTAAAAATCAAGACTTTCCTGCAAAACTCAATTTAACCATCAACATAGAGCGAAAAAACGATAATAAAATTCAAATTCAATAGAGATACCTGCTATTATATTCAAAACTTAAATTATCATTCAAACCCCAGTGACTGAGCAAGATACCTGTACTCAAATCACTCTTTAGAAAGCTACATCAATGGCTAAAAAGAAATCTGTACATGAAAATAACACATCTTATAGTATTTCCACGAAGAGTAACACCAGCAGAAATTAACCCCAAAGTCTTTCTTTATTGCTCATAAAAAGATTACAAGAGAGCTTTTTGCTTAGTACACGATCAAAAGATCGGATGATACTGACTGACAAATGACCTCCTATTTAAAGATAAATCCTTCAATGACTAGTTCGAGTGATCCTTGTCAAAGCAATCTCGACCGTGGATGAGGATCAAAATTTCTTTTAATCTCATCCGCGAAATTTTAAATATTGAGGAAATTTCGAATTTTTCAATTAAATGTATTTTAGTTAATTCAAAAATTTAATTTTTGAATTAGTTTCCTCAAAATTTTGACTTTGACTTAATCCCAGGGACCAAAAGCATAAAATTTAGCAAAATAATCAATTAACCTTAGTCCCTGGACCTCTTAAAATTTAATTTTTTAAAGGACCCACGAATTTTACCTTTGGAAAATTTAAATTCACTTAGGACCTAGAATTAATCAAATTTCTGGCTTAGGATTTTAATTAATTTTGGCTAGAAAATTTAATTAATTAACCTATGAGGGGATAAATTATTTTTCTAACCCTCAAGACACTTTACATCATGATTTTTACATTTTTTACATCTCAAGGGGAAAAACCCATTTACAAAAGACCCTCATAGACTACCCAGTTCTGCGACACAAATATAATCTAGCAGATCAAGTAATTTGTAATAAAATAATCTAACCAAATAGTTAGGATTATTCCCAAATCACTTTTACATAGACTTGATCTAGAACACTAGGACTCCCCTAAGATCCCAGTGACAAAATCCATTCTGGCTTTGGGGTAAGGCTGAAGGAAAACTCTGCTGACCATCCGAGAATGGATCGGTGAGACAAAAAACCTCCCAGAATGTAGATTGTCACCAGAAAAGTAGGTTTACCTAGGTGATTACATACATGACACAGATCTGCTGAGATTATTTACATTATACACATGTAGACTGGGTTTACATTATAAGATGATCCTCAGGCTGATGATGATAGCTGGATGGCAGGAACACATCGATCAGGCGCTATCCCTTTTGCGAAAAAGGGGGTGTACTGCTATGGGTCGTTGACACGTAGTGGTCAACATCTGGCTCTACTTGGGGACACGTTGCTGCACTGGAGGAATGTGAGAATCCAGAATCTGCATCCACGCAACACACAACAAAACATAAGTAGCGTCCATCCAAAAATCATCATATAACGTTAAGCACAAGAAAGATATAAGCTCTTCATTTATTAACTATTCTAACAACATGAAAAACCAAATCTAACTACAAAATGAAATACTGAAATAACAGGGCATAAGGTTAGAAATACAATACAAAGATGCCCCATGGCATCAGATGCGTTCAATATAGTGCATACTGAGCATTTGCCTGCTTTTAGGCAAATCTGTCAGCCGTTTCTTGGATGTGCCATGTCTAATTCTGCATACGGTTGGACTTTTTCCTATTCGAAAATCAAGCTGTTCACGGCCATCTGATGCATCAAATTGCTTTCCCATTCTCTTTCTCTTGCGCTTTTTCTTTGTGGCAGGGTGTATCACTGATGACATGGAACATTTTGCTTCAAAACTCTCAGATGAAGTATGTAAGATATGCATGACATGTCTCTCTTCATTCTGCATCTGCTCTGTCAAGAATGATGGATCAGTCTCACAGTTGTCATGATTTATAACTTGATATTTTAGGACTGGTGGATTAACCATGTGAGCGTCAACCTGATTCTTATCAATTTCAATTTTATCCGGGTCACCTTCAATTAGCCACTTTTCAATGGAACAAAGAACCTCATAATAAGATGGAGCTTGCTGCAACATATAGGGAGGCTTATGATCTGTTGATGTTTCCTTATTTCTTTCATCCTCTGACTGATGCCGAATTTTCTGTACCTGTATTGTTATGGCATCCATCTGGTTAGAGTGTTCAACCTTCATAGCACTGACTTCCTTGGCATGGTCTTCCTCCATGCTCAATAACTTATTCTGAAGACATATCTGACTAGATTCCATATCTTTTATTACTTTGTCATTATCTGCTTTTATGGTCATCAAGCAATGTTGCATAGAGTTTATCTCTTTCTCATGGTTTGCTTGTATGATAGCTAACTGACTATTATAATCGAATCTCATGATGGTCATTTCTTCATCCATAGTTGACAATCAGTTTTGCATAGAATTAATTTGTCTGCCATGATTAGCTTTCATGGTTTCCATTTCCTTCTGCATGTTGGTCACGTGATCAGAATGTTTAATTTTCATGATTTCCATCTCCTTATCACGTTTTTCCAGGTGGGTGTATAAAGTTCTCATATCCTTGACGTAATCAGTTACAAATTTTTCTTGATTAAGCTCCATATTTTTTACCAACCGCATTAGTTCTTCTATAATTTGCTTATGATTTTCCCTTTCATTATTGACACTGTTTTGATAACTTGTCCATGTTTTCCCACTATCATGGATTTGATCTGCAACGATACAAGTGGATGGCACATTTTGATATGGAGAATTGTCTTGAAATCTTTCATCAATAGCTGGACCCTTCATAAGATCGCTTTCATTCTGTTGCATAATTTTAGGGGTACAAGGCGAGGTATCTTGATAACCATATCTATCTTTAAAAGCGTTGACAATGTCTTGTAAAGAAGCGAAAGAATATTCAGGACAATTATTAAACCAATTCAAAGCATCACCCTCAAAAGAAAAGGCAAATAGACGCATTTTGACATCTTCATGATCATACTGGGGAGAACTACAATATATGAGCATTGTACGAGTAAACCTGCATAGATGCTTTCTAACAGCGACTGAATCACCACCCGAGAACAAAGACAATTTATGAATGGCCACTTCCGGAATATCATGGAGAAGATCAGTAAAATGACACAAGGTAAACGAATCATCCATGATGAATTGCCTGAAGGAATAATGAGGGACCAAATGGATGGTAGAGAGAGACCCCTATTCAAGAAAATCAAGAGATCCACAAGAAGCAAGCTTCTAGTAGAAATTCGTGTAAGAAATGAAAGAAGTGGAGTCGCCACTTGAACATGAATCTAACTCTAGGATCCAAAAGACAACAAACAACCGGAAATAAGGGAGGGCTTCTTGTCTGAGAAATAATAAATGGAAGAAGTGGAGTCGCCACCCAAACAAGAAACGAACCGAAATGTGCAGGTGCTAAAAGTGTAGATGAAACGATTAACGAGATGATGAAAGATAGGGCGATGAAAAGATCAAATGATGCTAAGAAAAGCTGGTTGCTTGACAGGCTAATGAATGGCAGAAAAGATGAAATGATGAATGATGAGGAAATGTCATTGAAATGCCGAGAATAAAATGTTCTCCGGCAACGGCACCAAAAATGTTGTTGCACAAAGTGTCTAGGCACCGCGACAACGCTCAGAGTAAGGGTTGTCACTCTTGATCCTTACTCACTCCGTTTAGACTCCCCCCTAGGCAAGTCAAGGGGGGTAGTCCCTAGGTAAATAGATGAGGGTGAACTATGAATCACAGGCTCTAGGAGATTTTAATGATGGACAACCTGATGAAAGTAAACGAATCTCAATTAACTTAAATGAAAAGATTAAACGCTAATGTATCCAAGACACGACCACAAGATAGAAATGATTACAGACCAGTGCCTTTTATATTTAATCAACCGTAGATAAAGTAAAACAAGTTATCCAGAACACTTTACAAATATGTGACGAATAATGACAATCATGAATAATCAATAATGCCCAAAATCATGCAAGATATTCTAGATTTAAAATGATTTTCGTCAACTGCCCAGATCTAGGATTAATTAACCTTTTCCAACAGTCAATATGATTTATCGCACCTTGACCATAGAAGAATCATAAAATTTAAGATTTAGCATTTAACATCAGAAACACCAAAGGACTTTAATTTAGGCAATAAACATTAATGAAGTAAAACAAATCAACGAGTTAAAAAATCGAAATTTTTAATGGGCCATAGGCCACATTAAAATTTTTAATGTTTAAGCGAAAACCCCTTAATTTATTTCATTTTAAATCCTTAATCACAAATTTAAATTTTTTAGAATTTTTAGAATTTTTTAAAGATTTTTATTTTTATTTTTTTTTTATTTTATTTTTTATTTTTTTAATTTTAATGTTTTTAGATTTTTATTTTTTTTTTAATTTTTTAATTTCTAGGATTTTAAATATTTTAGATTTGTTTTTTTTAAATTTTGAGATTTTAATTTTTTTTTAAATTTTTTAAATATTTTAGATTTTTTAGTTTTAGAAATTTAAGCCAAAAATAAAAATCATAAATTACAAAATAAATAAAAAAAAGAAAAAGAAAATAAAAACAAACCTAGATCACAACAATACCAATGAAAATAAAATAAAAATTGAAATGTTAAATTCTAAACCTAACTCGTAAATATACAAATGAAAATCAAATGAAACTTAAAGAAAAGAATGTGCATACGCTAACCCTTATCATACGCATACATAAAAAAAGCATTGAATGCTTGTTGTTTGGTGTGCGTAGGTGAGCCCGAAGGCTGAGAGGAGGTCAACGGAAAGGAGAAATGAGCAAGTTGAGGAGGAAGGAGGCTGCGATGGGAGGGTGGAAACAGCTACGCGGAGGGGTTTGAGGCTTAGCAAGGGAACGGGCGCAGGTTTGAAGGAGCGATAGAGGGAAAGGCAGTAGATGAGGGACTGAAGTTTGAGGTTTGGAGGAAATACGCATGCTTTGCAGGCAGCGTATGGGCAGAGGGAGAGCAGTAATGAGGGAAGCAAGCAGGCAGACAGAAAAGGAGAAGGACGCAGATGCAACAAGGAGGCAGCGTATGAAGGAGGAGGTTTTTTGCAGGTTGGAGCAACTATGGGCAACTGCGTGAGGGAGACGGACGCAAGGGAGAGATGGCTGGGGTTATGAGGGTTCTATCGAGGGTAGAGCAGATAGCGTATGGAGGAGATTAAGCGGTGGGTTGAGGAAGAAAGGCTGTGTGAGGGACAACGATGGCAGGGGTTTCGAGGTTTTGGAGAGAAGGTAGCAACGAGGGACGCAAGCAGATGGAGCAGCGATGATGTATGGCGCTAATCTGGAGGGTGTGGAGGGACAGCAAGTAGGATAGACAAAAGAAAGAGTTAGTGTCAGTCTTTCCAGCCTTCCTCCAGTGATCAAATATGCTCTTACAAAGTGGTCTCAGAGTGTCAAGGTCAAATTTTGTCATTTCAAAGAGTCTTCAAGCAAAATTTGGTCACTAGGCATTAGGTCTAGGGTTTGCTTTCACTCCTTCTAAAGTTGTCCAAATGTCAGTCTATGTCACTATTCAGCTGAGTCTATCATCATTCATATGGTTGTTGTTATCATGTCAGTGTCCAATGAGTCATTTTACACCTTGTTCATGCTTCAGTTGAGCCTAGGTAAGGTCATTTCCCTCTCCTAGGGTTTTGAAGGCAATTTCTCTTGGACGGTCAAATCATCAGCAAAACTTATATCCTGATGTTCATACACCTTCCCCTATCATTAAAGTACCTTATCAAACACTTCCCATCTCTGAGATCCCGCAAATTCCTCATTTTCGCACAAACCCTAGTTTCTTGCTACAACCTGGCAATTTTCTAGGTTGGGCCTGTGTTTTGCCCTTTTGGACCCCTTCCCCTCACTCAATCTCTGAGATTCCACTTTCCCCTGCTTCCTAACATCCCTCCCTACTCCCAAAAATTTCCTCAAGAATTTAGAAGCCCCTTATCCCCTTCATTTCGCTTCATTTCGACAAAATCCCTTGTTCCACACATCGGGATAAGTTGCACTCAAATGATGTTTCAGAGCAATAAAAGATGAATTTTGGAAAACTGAGAGAGATTTTTGTCCACAACATGCCAAGGAAGAAAAACCTCCTTCACTTTTTACACAGGTGTCATGGTTTTAGAGAAATGTCAAAAATATCGTTGCTTCAGGAGAATCTAATGCACCTCTGAAGTGACATTGGGAAAATCAAGTTTTCTCCTAGCTTGGTTGGCCAAATGACTTTCTTGATGAGTCAAATGATAACTAGACACAAAGAGCTTTCCAATGAGCTATCATGAGCTCAATTTGGAGTTGAGGAAGGCATTCAAAAGTTGACTGCAACAGCACTCTGCCTTGAGGCAGCCTCATTTGGCACATTTTGACCAGTCTTGGGAGATTTGATTTTTGACAAGGCAAATGAACTCCAAATTGAAAAATTCTAGTTGTGTTGGAAAGTAGACTCAAAGACCTTTCCAACGAGCTATCCTGCGCCCAATTTGGACACTGGAAAGGCCTCCAAAAAGCATCTGAAAGTCGCGCTATGCGTAGGGCTCAGGCGCGCTACGCGTCAGGGTTTTGGCTCAACGCGTAGCGCGCCGCGCGCTACCCTTAAGTTGGGGAGGTCCAATTCAAGAAAGGTTTGCATTTTTGGATTTTTCATGATGAAATACACCTGCTCAGCCACTGCCAAGACATTTCATCAAGTTTTGGGCCCCCAAAAGGTCAAAAAACATGCAAAAAATGACCTCACTGCCCCTTTTTGGACACACAGGAAGCAGTCTTGGGAGATTTGATTTTTGGAGGGGCAAATGGCCACCAAATTGAGAAATTCCACTTGGGCTGGAGAGTAGACATCTAGACCTTTCCAACAAGCCCACTTGTGCCTCATTTGGATGCCGGGAAGTGCCCCAAAAGTGGGCTGAAAGGCGCGCTACGCGTTGGGAAAATTTGCCAGTTTTGCACCTTCAGAGCAGGAAAACGCAACATTGACTAGTTTTGACTTTTTGGTGGGATTTTTCATCCTCCTTGATGTAATTGATGTAATTTCATGTTGACATGACATTTATTTACCTATTCTAGAAGATTCATTCATAAAATAGCAAACATTTAATGAATGAATTGGTTTCCTAGCTTATAGAGGCAAGTTGTTTTGACTGCCTAGATTATAGTGCTTTGTTTAGAATTGGTTGAAACAACTCCTAGGATGATGAGCTCGACCCCTAGAGGCTAGGGAATGGGTTGGCATGGTCTATATTATGTATTTTCTCAATCATTTTCAGAGGTTGGAGAGGTTGGACTCTTGAGGGATAAGCTTAGACTGTATTACTCTTTGTATCTCTGCAATTTTGGCAAAGGAAAGACCAGGGTTTTGCAGCACTATTTGGGATTCTTGTGGTGATTTGTGTTGATGGTGTGTTTCTCTCATGTACTTGTAATTTTGTTATGTGTATCATTTTCCTACTCTTCTCTTCTGCAAATTAAGTAAATGAAGTGTTAAGGTAGAATTCATGGTTTCTATGCTCTGCCTTTAAGTTTGCTTAATATTTATGTTTTCATCTGTTTAAGGAGAACTCTCGATGGTTTCTTGCTCTCCTTAACTCCTCACCGGTCATATCTATCCATTCACTTATTTCAAAGGCATCAAGACAATCTCCTACCTTGCCCCAAAAAGACCTCTGCAAAAACTGTGTCTCATCCCCGCACCCAAAATTGCCGTGCTCAGCTTTCCAACAAAACCCTAAAAATCTTAAATCAAACTTTCCCTATCAGTTTACTAGCCTAAAATCAGTGTTCTTTATTGGTCATCTCAGTCATTTGAAGATCTTTGCCGAGATAGACCCGGAGAGAGCCCTCTCCTGTCCCCGTAGGGCTAGCTACGAGGCTAAGTGGTTTGATGTTGCCTTGGATTTTGTCTTTTTCAGCCTGAGGCCAAATCCAAGCGCTAACATATTGGCGACCATACTGGGGAAGAACAAATGGTTTGCTTGTTGATGTCATTTGTTTTATAAGCTACAGACGGAGCCTGAAGTTATGCCAGGTAGCCTTCGAAACGCTTTTGCTTTGCATTAGCGGAAGTAGATAAACGCTGCTTCAGTCAATCTCCGGTCTAGCTTGTAATCGTGACATCTAACTTGTTAATTGCCCCAGTACATGTATCAAGTTCAGATCTGATTGTTGATGGTGGACAACGATCAGACACTTGAAAGGCTGAAATCATTCACCTGGCGACTCTAAATCATTTTCAAGATCAGATCCAAAGACTCCACTGGAGGATGATCCCGACCAGCAAAAACATGAAAGGACAATATGGACAGATCAGGTACTCAAGTTGGAATTTCATCCAAGACATTTTGTTCTTTGTCATAAATTATTTCTTCTCTTTTCCCAAGAATGTCAAGACTGCGTTGCAAAGTATACTATGCTTGAGAAAAGATCCCAGGCTTGCAGTTGATTCTTTCCCTTTGAAGATTGTGAATACCAAAGATTTGCATGCCTTTGAGCTTGATCAAGATCCTTTTTCCGAATTTTGTGATGACCATATTCAAATTGATGAATCTCAAGAGACCAAGACTGATTCTATACCTGCTGTACATACCCCTACACCTTGTAAAATTCCAGATCGGTATAAACCTCTTGTTTCACCTTCTGTTCTCCATGTTTTCCCCAAAAATTATGATCTATACCTGCCGAGGTTTGATGGTGAAAGTAAGAATGTCAACGCTGAGCAACATGTGCAGAATTTTGAGTCCTTTCTAGATCTTTTTGAAGTTGATGAAGAGGATGTTAGTATTAGGCTTTTTGCTCTTTCTTTGCAAGCCAAAGTCAAGAGTTGGTTCAAAGCCCTGCCTGATGCAAGCATTTCAGATTTCCAGCAGTTTGTCAAATTTTTTCTCGACAGGTGGATGATCGGGCAAAACCTTTTCTTGATTGTAGAAGAGTATAACCAGCTGAAAAGATTACCAGGGGAGACAGTACAACAGTTTTCAGCCAGATTTAACCAAGTTTATTATTCGATGCCAGTTGATATAAGGCCTACTCCTAGATCGGCTCTCTTGCACTATCCGGGTGCCTTTGATCCGGAGATGGAGTTTCAGCTGAGAGAAAGGGATATTGCAATGCTTCATGAGATGCAAAACAGTGCAGTAAATGTAGAGGCACATCTACTGATTCGAAGGGCAAGGTTGAAAGAAGAAGAGATGAAAAACATAGATCCAGCCAAATCAACATCTCTAGAGGTGAAGCTTGACATTTTGGTAAGTGTAGTAGAAGAGATGATGGACAAGATCAACGCAAGGAATGATTATGATGTTCAAGCTCATGGCTCGCTGATTGAAGAAGAACAAGTTGCTGATTCAAATCATTTTCTTTCTGATGCCAATTGTTATAGATCTGATGATGATTGTCTTATTAATCATCTTGGAGAAGAGAGATCTGTTGATATGACATGTATGCTTGATGATGTGTTTTATAGTGATGATTTGCCTCATTTTGATCAGTATGATGATGATTATGTTCTCCAAACAGAAGCTAATCTTGCAATCAAACAAGCAGCTAGTTTGTGGGAGGAAGAAGTTCACTTACAGCAGCTCGAGTACAATGATCAAATGATGCATATCAGCTATGACATTGACGAGGAAAGTGCAGCAAAGTTTGAAGTAAGTGGAGGATCTTTGCCTTTTTGTTTTGATTCGTTTCAGTTCATCAGAGATAACTACCACGCAATCAGAAATCAAATGTCAACAAGTCTTGATTTGAATCATCTTCAGAGCAATGAAAATTTTGTTCAATACTTCTCATATTCAGATTTGCAACCCCCGAAAGCCATTGATTATCAAGTTGCAAATAAAGACTTGGAAGTGAAACATATGTTCAGCAAGATGATTCCATACCATTTTGTTTCGAATCATTTCAGTTTTTGAAGGGAAATTTGCATAGTACATCTTCAGTGAAGAATGAGCAGCATGTAGGCAATCATGTAATCACATTGGAACCAATAGAAAATGGGTTGCAATAGTCTTTTCAAGTTTTTCATGATCCAATAGCTGATGTTTTGGATGAGGTTTGCAGTCAAAGTTTTTCTCCATTGTCTATATGTGAGCTTGAAACATGTGCTGATATGAACTTGATCCGGCAGCCGGTTTCTTTGTCATTTTCAGTAGAGGTCTCGTCACAAGGCTCAGATCAAAGTTTGCATTTATGGTATGAGGAAAAGAGAAGTAATCCATTGGATGAGCTAAGTTCCAGTGTGCTTGAATTTCAAGATCCTTATGCAGTGTTTTTGGAGGCGGATAGAGGATTCATATCATTCAATGGAGCTGTTCCCAAGTTGCCATCGGAGTTGCCTTTCAATAGCTCTCTCTTGTTGTTCATAAATGAGCACTTGCAGAGAATTCGAACAGCAGATGGGATACTTACTTGGTTGCATTGGTTGTTTCATTTCACTTGATCAGGTGATGAATGAAACTGTTAGAGTAGGTTTTGATGAATAAGCTCCACTTTGAGCATCATTTTCAGTTGGTCGATTGTGTTTAAGTATCGAGTCAGTTTTTAGTTGAGTCATGAGTCCTTTGTGAGTCAATTTTCAGTCTTGTTGTTAAGTTAGTTTGTGTCGGTTTGCATTTTAGTTTGAGTTTTTGACTCCATTGCCCAATGGATAAGGCGCTGGTCTGCTATCCCAAAGATCTGCCGTTCTTGGCACCTCCAAGGAGCTACCATCCCCATTGGAGCCAATGTTAGTGTCAGTCTTTCCAGCCTTCCTCCAGTGATCAAATATGCTCTTACAAAGTGGTCTCAGAGTGTCAAGGTCAAATTTTGTCATTTCAAAGAGTCTTCAAGCAAAATTTGGTCACTAGGCATTAGGTCTAGGGTTTGCTTTCACTCCTAAAGTTGTCCAAATGTCAGTCTATGTCACTATTCAGCTGAGTCTATCATCATTCATATGGTTGTTGTTATCATGTCAGTGTCCAATGAGTCATTTTACACCTTGTTCATGCTTCAGTTGAGCCTAGGTAAGGTAATTTCCCTCTCCTAGGGTTTTGAAGGCAATTTCTCTTGGACGGTCAAATCATCTGCAAAACTTATATCCTGATGTTCATACACCTTCCCCTATCATTAAAGTACCTTATCAAACACTTCCCATCTCTGAGATCCCGCAAATTCCTCATTTTCGCACAAACCCTAGTTTCTTGCTACAACCTGGCAATTTTCTAGGTTGGGCCTGTGTTTTGCCCTTTTGGACCCCTTCCCCTCACTCAATCTCTGAGATTCCACTTTCCCCTGCTTCCTAACATCCCTCCCTACTTCCAAAAATTTCCTCAAGAATTTAGAAGCCCCTTATCCGCTTCATTTCGACAAAATCCCTTGTTCCACACATCGGGATAAGTTGCACTCAAATGATGTTTCAGAGCAATAAAAGATGAATTTTGGAAAACTGAGAGAGGTTTTTGTCCACAACATGCCAAGGAAGAAAAACCTCCTTCACTTTTTACACAGGTGTCATGGTTTTAGAGAAATGTCAAAAATATCGTTACTTCAGGAGAATCGAATGCACCTCTGAAGTGACCTTGGGAAAATCAAGTTTTCTCCTAGCTTGGTTGGCCAAATGACTTTCTTGATGAGTCAAATGATAACTAAACACAAAGAGCTTTCCAATGAGCTATCATGAGCTCAATTTGGAGTTGAGGAAGGCATTCAAAAGTTGGCTGCACCAGCACTCTGCCTTGAGGCAGCCTCATTTGGCACATTTTGACCAGTCTTGGGAGATTTGATTTTTGACAAGGCAAATGAACCCCAAATTGAAAAATTCCAGTTGTGTTGGAAAGTAGACTCAAAGACCTTTCCAACGAGCTATCCTGCGCCCAATTTGGACACCGGAAAGGCCTCCAAAAAGCATCTGAAAGTCGCGCTACGCGTCAGGGTTTTGGCGCCGCGCGCTACCCTTAAGTTGGGGAGGTCCAATTCAAGAAAGGTTTGCATTTTTGGATTTGTCATGATGAAATACACCTGCTCAGCCACTGCCAAGACATTTCATCAAGTTTTGGGCCCCCAAAAGGTCAAAAAACATGCAAAAAATGACCTCACTGCCCCTTTTTGGACACACAGGAAGCAGTCTTGGGAGATTTGATTTTTGGAGGGGCAAATGGCCACCAAATTGAGAAATTCCACTTGGGCTGGAGAGTAGACATCCAGACCTTTCCAACAAGCCCACTTGTGCCTCATTTGGATGCCGGGAAGTGCCCCAAAAGTGGGCTGAAAGGCGTGCTACGCGTTGGGAAAATTTGCCAGTTTTGCACCTTCAGCTCAGGAAAACGCAGCATTGACTAGTTTTGACTTTTTGGTGGGATTTTTCATCCTCCTTGATGTAATTTCATGTTGACATGACATTTATTTACCTATTCTAGAAGATTCATTCATAAAATAGCAAACATTTAATGAATGAATTGGTTTCCTAGCTTATAGAGGCAAGTTGTTTTGACTGCCTAGATTATAGTGCTTTGTTTAGAATTGGTTGAAACAGCTCCTAGGATGATGAGCTCGACCCCTAGAGGCTAGGGAATGGGTTGGCATGGTCTATATTATGTATTTTCTCAATCATTTTCAGAGGTTGGAGAGGTTGGACTCTTGAGGGATAAGCTTAGACTGTATTACTCTTTGTATCTCTGCAATTTTGGCAAAGGAAAGACCAGGGTTTTGTAGCACTATTTGGGATTCCTGTGGTGATTTGTGTTGATGGTGTGTTTCTATCATGTGCTTGTAATTTTGTTATGTGTATCATTTTCCTACTCTTCTCTTCTGCAAATTAAGTAAATGAAGTGTTAAGGTAGAATTCATGGTTTCTATGCTCTGCCTTTAAGTTTGCTTAATATCTATGTTTTCATCTGTTTAAGGAGAACTCTCGATGGTTTCTTGCTCTCCTTAACTCCTCACCGGTCATATCTATCCATTCACTTATTTCAAAGGCATCAAGACAATCTCCTATCTTGCCCCAAAATGACCTCTGCAAAAACTGTGTCTCATCCCCGCACCCAAAATTGCCGTGCTCAGCGTTCCAACAAAACCCTAAAAATCTTAAATCAAACTTTCCCTATCAGTTTACTAGCCTAAAATCAGTGTTCTTTATTGGTCATCTCAGTCATTTGAAGATCTTTGCCGAGATAGACCCGGAGAGAGCCCTCTCCTATCCCGGTAGGGCTAGCTACGAGGCTAAGTGGTTTGATGTTGCCTTGGATTTTGTCTTTTTCAGCCTGAGGCCAAATCCAAGCGCTAACAGAAAGAACTCAGGAAGAAACTCAAATTTCTCTAGATCTTTTTAAAAAAAATTCAAAGCCCAAACTCAAAAAATAATTTCGAAATTTTCCAGAAAACAACAGTGAAAACAAATTCGAAATATTGTCTTGAGGAAACCCTAGGCAGCAGAGAAATTGTAGCCCAAGAACCGAAGAGAAATTTCCAGATTAGATTCTTATGCTTCAGCTTCAAATTTATCAATGAAACCCTTATAAAATTTCGAGATTTAAAAAAGAAAATTTAAAACTCTTGGATTGCAAAATCTCTGGACAGAAACCCTGCCAAAAATGATGCTAATGGACCTCCACAGATCCAGATCTTACCCTCCAGGGCTTAGATCTGGACTCTGCACAATTTTCAGCTTCAGATCTGCAACTACAGGACAACAAGAAACACCCAAACGATATATATAATGACCCAAAAAACTAAAACCCAGAAAACCCAAGTTAGAAAACTGAAAATAATTACAGATCTATGTACATGAGTGACAGATCTATCAGATCTAGGGAGTGTGAGTCCAACTCCTTTCCCAGATCTGATAATCTGAGGCTCTCAACGACCAGATCTATCGATTTAGCATAGAAAAATTAAATTTTTTGAATTTTAGAAGAGGTGATGAGCTCAAAACCCTTCATGCATCACCCATAAAAAATATCTTATGATAAGTCTGGGATCAAATTTAAGTTGGGCTCTTTAGAAAACACGGACAGGGAGTTGGCTGGTTCAACCGAGAACTTACCCGAACACCCGATGATCTAAAAATGAAGACTTTCTTGCAAAACTCAATTTAACCATCAACATAGAGCGAGAAAACGATAATAAAATTCAAATTCAATAGAGATACATGCTATTATATTCAAAACTTAAATTATCATTCAAACCCCAGCGACTGAGCAAGATACCTATACTCAAAGCACTCTTTAGAAAGCTACATCAATGGCTAAAAAGAAATCTATACATGAATATAACACATCTTACAGTGTTTCCACGAAGAGTAACACCAGCAGAAATTAACCCCAAAGTCTTTCTTTATTGCTCATAAAAAGATTACAAGAGAGCTTTTCGCTTAGTACACGATCAAAAGATCGGATGATACTGACTGACAAATGACCTCCTATTTAAAGATAAATCCTCCAACGACTAGTTCGAATGATATTTGTCAAAGCAATCTCGACCGTTGATGATGATCAAAATTTCTTTTAATCTCATCCGTTGAAATTTTAAATATTGAGGAAATTTCGAATTTTTCAGTTAAATGCATTTTAATTAATTCAAAAATTTACAAAAATTAAATTTTTGAAGTAATTTCCTCAAATTTTTGACTTTGACTTAACCCAGGGACCAAAAGCATAAAATTTAGCAAAATAATCAATTAACCTTAGTCCCGGGACCTCTTAAAATTTAATTTTTTAAAGGACCCATGGATTTTGCCTTTGGAAAATTTAAATTCACTTAGGACATAGAATTAATCAAATTTCTGGTTTAGGATTTTAATTAATTTTGGCCAGAAAATTTAATTAATTAACCTATGAGGGGATAAATTATTTTTCTAACCCGTAAGACACTTTACATCATGATTTTTACATTTTTTACATCTCAAGTGGAAAAACCCATTTACAAAAGACCCTCATAGACTACCCAGTTCTGCGACACAAATATAATCTAGCAGATCAAGCAATTTGTAATAAAATAACCTAACCAAATAGTTAGGATTATCCCCAAATCACTTTTACATAGACTCGATCTAGAACACTAGGATTCCCCTAAGATCCTAGTGACAAAATCCATTCCGGCTTTGGGGTAAGGCTGAAGGAAAACTTTGCTGACCATCTGAGAATGGATCGGTGAGACAAAAAACCTCCCGGAATGTAGATCGTCACTAGAAAAGTAGGTTTACCTAGGTGATTACATACACGACACGGATCTGCTGAGATTATTTACATTATACACATGTAGACTGGGTTTACATTATAAGATGATCCTCAGGCTGATGATGATAGCTGAATGGTAGGAACACATCGATTAAGCACTATCTCTTTTGCGAAAAAGGGGGTGTACTGCTATGTGTCATTGATATGTAGTTGTCAACAAGGTTGACGCAGAGGCCAAGAGGGCTGATGCAGTGCCTCAGAGAGGCACTGGAGAGAGTTTCGTGGAGCAAACTTTCAGAATATCTACTTCCGAAGAGAGGTATTATTGCCAGATAGATTTCTCTGTCGGGTGAGCCAGTTTGGCACCCAGTTGTACTCAAGAAAATCTGCTTAATAATAAAACCCTTAGAACTGCTACACCAGTTTTCCCAAGTTGAGTTTCTCCGAGGACGTTTGTCCAAAAATAACGATGTCCCTTGTGTGTTTGTTATTTCTTTCAGCGGTTGATCTGTAGATGGTTGAGAGTGCATTCTGTTTATTTCAATATTTATATGGTTAAATAACTTGTTCAGTAATTAAACAAGTAGGCGAAATAAACCAGATAGTGCAGGAAAAATTTCTAACGGATTAGACTTAGAAATTTCAACATGGTATTAGAGTGGTGCAGGTTAGAGGAGAGCTGAAGGCACCCACTAAATCAGAGAATTTGCAGCAAAAACAACTGTCTCGAGAGATAGAGTTGTTCCTTAGCAGAAAGCAGCAGAGAAGGAGTGACGCAGAGGGCCTGCGTCATCATTTTGAGCTAGAAAGGGGCCAATGCAGAAGTAGTGAGAGGCAGAAGAGGCTCACAAGAGCCACGTCATCCTGCTTAGCCAAGTAGGAGTGACGCAATTGGCTAGTGGAGCGATTCAGCCACTGTCGGGATTGTGCAGAGCCTAGAGGCTCAGATCTTCAGTTGCTGGGGCATAGGAAGCTGTGGGCAGATTGTGGAGTGTGAAGCTGGTGGGGTGCTGTTGTTGTTGAGGTAGAATAGTACCTAACGGGACATAACCAAGGTAGAAGGGAGTCGCTACCTAGGCGGATTTCTAGCCAAGAAATCCAAATCAGTGTTGCAGGAGCAAAGGAGATCGGAGAGGTACGATTTGACTGTTGGCAGAAGGATTTCTAGGAGGGAGATCGAGACTCAAAGGGAGTCTAGAAGAGAACTTCCAGGAGGGAAGTAGAGACTCAGAGGAGTCGACAAGAAGAGCAGAGATGGCAATGAACGCACTGAGGATAGACATCGCATCAAGGCCTTTACCTTGAGAACCGTGGCTATCCTAGTCGACCCAACTGATAACGAAAAGTATGAGGATGCGATGGCCAAGGCAAAGTGCATAATCCTTGATGGGGTCAAGGATCATGTGGTTCAACATATTGCCGATAAGAATATGGCAAAGGAAATGTGGGATACCTTGAAGACATTGTATCAAGGCATTTCTGTGCAGAGGAAGATGCTACTGGAGAATTAGCTGCGGTCGGATCAGAGGCAAAAGGGGGAGCAGATAGATCACTTCCTCAGCAGGTTGCAGGAGATTTGGGACCAACTGACTTCCATAGGGGCCACGCTGGATCAGGAGTTAATGGTGAGGACCGCCCTGAATGCAGTCTCTGAGGAGTGGGAGACATTCGTCCAAAGCATTTTGGGCAAAGCAAATCTTCTAGGATGGGAAGAATTATGGGCAACTCTTTGCCAAGAAGAGATCAGACAGCTGACCAAGGTAGGAAGTAGCGGCAAAGGAGCCCGAGTCAAGAAAGAGGAGGAAGAGGATGCGACTCTAGCATCTGCGGGGCAGCAAGGGAAGAGGAAGAAAAAGGACCTCTCCAAGATTAAGTGCTTCAACTGTGGGGAGATGGGCCATTATGCAACCCAGTGTCCTAGGAAGAAGAATAAAGGAGAGGCGTCTGACTCCAAGGTAGCGCCAACGAAGGCGGAGAAGGAGGTAGAGGATGATGATGATTGTGCCATGAGTGCTCATGTACCTCTAGAGAAGAGGTGGGGTGACATCGAGCTGTAGTCAGGAGGACTACAGGAGATGTGTGGCAGGATCCTTGAGGTACCCAAACTCTTGTATCATATCTGGCTACGGGAGCCCTGAAGTGACAGTAGCAGGATGGGGATGTTAGTAGAAGTGGATGGGGATGAAGCGCAAAACAGTGCTAGAGTGCAGGGATCTGTAGCAGTGCAGTGGAAGTTGCAGCAGTGCGAGAGGCACAAAGGAGGTTGTAGTAGTGAAGGAAGGCATAGAGGAGTTTGCAGCGGTGCGAGAGGCATAGAGTTGTTGCAGCAACGCAGCGATAGCAGAGGGAGCACAGGATACTAGCAGAGAGAGCTTCAACATCAAGAGGGTTTCTAGCCTGACAAGGATATTAGTAGTTGGGTAGATTAGTTACCATCGTCTCAGTAACTGAGTTGCAGTGGTAGTGCTATGGGTAGCACGATGTAGCATGATGAGAGAGGGCTGTAGTGTTGGGAGAAAGGACCAGCAACAACACAGATGTAGAGGAAGCTGCCGTACAGATGTAGCAGTGGTAGATCCATGGGCAACAATACAAGATGCAACAGTGCAGAGGATGTTGGGCAGGAAGGCCAAGCATCAGCATAGGTACCGGTGCTGGATGATCAGGGTGATGCTCAGTGGTGGAGTATCACTAGAGCATATTCCTCGCTACGAGGGAGTGTTGATTTGTGGTAGCATCGGATGTGCTCTAGCCATGAAAATTGGTGGAGAGGCTAAAGCACATGAGGTCTCGATTCTCGAAGACCCAGAAATGGTTTGGGGAAATTCTACCCGGTGAAGGAGATATTAAAATAATTAATATTTTTAATGGGTTCCTAAGTCTAAACTTAGGAAAATAAAAATATTAATGGGTATTAATATAAAATTGGGTTAGAAGGTTCTAAATGACATGGATCAAGCCAAATCTAATCTTAGTCGTTGATTAGAGATGTAATCTCGGCTGTTGAAGACTCAACAGAAAAAGTATAAGAGGAGGCTTGAGGGTCAGTTGGAGATACACCAGATTGATCAGTCAGTTCGATTTTCTAGAGCGGGGTTTGCTAAGAGAAATCGAACCAGTGATCAGAGTTGCAACGAGGGGCAGTGAGTGCATAGCAGAGAGGCAGAGATAGTGCCGGAAGACCAGTGCAGAGGCAGGAAGGCAGACACAGAAATAGAGGAAGCCATGTAGAGGTCAACAGTGACTGCACAGAGGGCCAGAGGGCCTGCGTGAGTGATGCAGAGGCTGCAGAAGTGACACAGAGGGCCAGAGAGGCTGCGCAGAGCCTCAGAGCGCTGACGCAGAGGGTTTCAGGCTGACGCAGAGGCCAAGAGGGCTAATGCAGTGCCTCAAAGAGGCGCTGGAGAGAGTTTTGTGGAGCAGACTTTCAGAATATCTGCTTCCGAAGAGAGGTATTACTGCTAGATAGATTTCTCTGTCGGGTGAGCCAGTTTGGCACCCAGTTGTACTCAAGAAAATCTACTTAATAATAAAACCCCCAGAACTGCTGCACCGGTTTTCCCAAGTTGGGTTTTCCGGGGACGTTTGTCCAAAAATAATGGTGTCCCTTGTGTGTTTGTCTATTTTTTTCAGTTGCTGATCTGTAGATGGTTAAGACTGCATTGTGTTTATTTCAGTATTTACATGGTTAAATAACTTGTTCAGTAATTAAACAAGTAGGCGAAATAAACTAGATAGTGCAGGAAAATTTCTAACGGGTTAGACTTAGAAATTTCAATAAGAATAAGGCAAAAGTCTTATTGAAGATGTCTGTTAAAGACAATATTATCCCGCATATCAGAGACTGTAAATCGTCCAGTGACATATGGACTACACTCAAGAACCTCTACTAGACACAGAACACCAATCGCATCTTGTCACTCAAAGGCAAGTTGTTTTCCATGAGGATGGAGGAGAATGAATCCGTTGTCGGATTCATTGCACGGGTCAAGGACCAGAAGGACAAATTGGGAGACATCGGGGAGAAGGTGTCTGATTCCGATCTTGTCACAATTACATTGAACGGGATGATGGATGAATACCAGATGTTCATCACAGGCTTGTCTGCAAGGAAGGATACCCCTGCATTTGAAGAGCTAACAGGAATCCTGATACAGGAAGAAGAGTGGTGGCAGAATTTGAGACCACAGAGTGCCGATCTTGCTCTGATGGCGAAGAAGAAGCCATACAAAGGGAAACAACCACAGGGACAGAAAGGTGGTGGCAGTTTTCAGAAGAGACCATTTAGAGGTATGTCTCCAAATAAATTTGATATTAAATGTTTTTACTGTGGGAAAACCGATCACTTAGCTAAGTTTTGTTTTAAGAAACATGAAGATGAGGCTAGAAGTAAACAGAGAAAGCACACAAGGCATTTTGCCGATGAAGGTCACAGTCATGATCTTCGATTATTTGTAGCTAATTATGCTCTTTCAGCTATTGAGGAGGATGAGTCCAAAATATGGTTCGTAGATTCAGGCGCGTCTTCACATATGACAGGTAATAGACACTAGTTCGAAAATTTTGAAGAAACTACTTGTGGAGCTAACATATATCTAGGTGATGACAAAGGTTATCAAATCAAGGGGTATGGTGATATTCCGATGATGTTACCTGATCGTAATATCAGATATATTAAAAATGTGATGTATGTACCCGGGATCAAGAAGAACTTGATCTCTGTGTCAATGATGGCAGATCAGGCCCTGGAAGTCAAATTCTTCAGATTATATTGTGTCATAAAGGACAACAAGAAGGAACCAGTTGCATTAGGACTGCGTATGGGAGGCCTGTATAGGTTGAATGTCAAGAGCATGCCACACCAAGCTCTGGCTTCAACAGGACTGACAACCGAGAATCTCTAGCATCAAAGATTCGGTCATCTGAACCTACAAGATCTCATGCTACTACAAAGAAAAGGTATGGTTGATGGATTACCTGCTTTTCAGAATGTTCATTTAGATTGTGATGGATGTGCATTAGGGAAAATGCATAGAGAAGAGTTTCCTTTGAATGCTGATAGGAAGAAAAGAGATATTCTGGAGCTTGTGCATATAGATATATGTAGACCTATGTAGACTAGGTCGCTAGGTGGTGCATATTATTTTCTACTCTTTACTGATGATTGCACTAGATTCTCTTGGGTATATTTTATTAGAAAGAAGAGTCAGACATTTCAATGCTTTTTAGAATTCAAGAATATGGTGGAAAAGCAAACAGGGAAATTCATCAAGATTCTCCGCTCTAATCAAGGGGGAGAATACAAGTTGGGAGAGTTCATGAAATTTTGCAGGAATCATGGGATTATTCAACAGTACACTGTACCTCACACTCCGCAGCAGAGTGGAGTTGCTAAACGTAAGAATAGAACCCTTGTGGAGTGCACAAGAAGTATGCTTCAAGGTAAGGGTCTATCTAATGGTTTTTGGGTTGAAGCCATCAACATTGCGGTTTACTTGAAAAATAGGAGTCCAACTAAAAGTCTCAATTGTAAAACTCCTTTTGAAGCAATTTATGGATATATTCTTGCAGTGAATCATTTAAGGGTCTTTGGGTCAAAAGCCTTTGCCCATATTCCCAAAGATGACAGGAAAATGTTAGATCCTAAGGCCACGAAATGCATATTTGTAGGATACTGCACTAAGTTTAAAGCTTATAAATTATTTAATCCTTTGACTCATAAAGTTTTTGCGAGTCGAGATGTGCTATTTCATGAGCAGACTGAGGAAGGAAATAAAGAGAACAACCTTGAAGAGTGGCACATTCCATTGTTGATGGAAGAAAGCAGTGAGGACATGCAGCAACAACAACAACAACGGCAGCAGAAAGAACAGGATGCAGGTGATGTGATTAGTAAGTCGAGCCCTAAGGTCTGAAGCAGACAGATTTGAGGTGAGTCCATTACCGAGAAGATCAGGTAGGTAGACTCAACTACCAGCCAGATTGAGAGACTATGCTTTAATGTCAAACATTTTAGATGTTATAGAACCCACAAATTATAAAGAAGCTAGTCAATCTCATGAGTGGAGGGCTGCAATGAATGAAGAATTTGAATCTATTATCAGAAATAATACTTGGGAACTAGTTGAATTGCCTGAAGGAAAAATACCCATAGGTTGCAAATGGCTTTATAAACCTAAATTTAATGCAGATGGGAGTATAGAAAAGTTTAAAGCTAGACTGGTAGCAAAGGGTTATTCACAGAAAGAGGGAATTGACTATGAAGAAACCTTTGCTCCTGTAGCCAAACTGAATACTATTAGAATGTTAATTGTTGTAGCTACAAAACATCAATGGAAGCTACACTAGTTAGATGTTAAGTTTGCATTTTTAAATGGTGATTTAAAGGAAGAGGTTTATTTAATGCAGCCTGAAGGGTTTGTTAAACAAGGGTAGGAGCATTTAGTTTGTAGATTGAAAAAGGCCCTTTATGGTTTAAAACAGGCACCCAGGTCTTGGTACGAGAAGATTGATTCATTTTTCTCACGACATGGTTTTCTTAGGAGCAAGAATGACCCAAATCTATATACCATGTATGATGAACAGGGGCAGATAATTTTGATTTCCTTGTATGTGGATGACATGATTATAACAGGTAATGCAGATGCATTAATCAAAGAAATCAAATTGCAAATGTCACAAGTTTTTGAGATGAAAGACCTCGGAAGTTTACATTACTGTCTAGGTCTAGAAGTGTGGAGAGACTCTGGGCAAAATTTCCTTACTCAAGGGAAGTATGTCAGAGGGTTTCTCAAAAAGTTCAGAATGGAACAGTGTAAGACAACATCAGTACCTTTGCAGCAGAACCTGAAATTGTGCAGAGACGATGGCTCTAAGGAGGTGGATGCTACTTTGTATAGGCAGCTAGTTGGTAGTCTGATATATTTGACTACAACTAGACCAGACTTAGCATACTCTGTTAGTGTGCTGAGCCAGTTTATGTCTAAACCTCTTGAAAGTCATTGGGTAGCGGCAAAAAGTGTACTGAGGTATCTTCATGGTACTTGTGATTATGGTATTTTATACACTGATACATCTGATGTTACTTTAGCAGGTTTTTCAAACTCTGATTGGGCAGGTAACCTGGATGATCGACGATCTATCACAGGTTATGCATTCAGTATTGGATCTGGGGTAATAGCATGGAGCAGCAAAAAGCAGAGCACTGTGTCTTTATCTTCAGTTGAAGCCGAGTACCAAGCAGTATGCGCAGTGACATGTGAAGCTATCTGGTTGAGGAGGCTTCTCCATGATGCAGGAGAAGAGCAGAAAGAAGCAACTGTCATAAATTGTGACAACCAGAGTTCCATTAAGCTGGCGAACAATCCAGTGTTTCATAAGAACACAAAACACATAGATACTCAGTTTCATTTTGTAAGGGAAAAAGTCCAGTGAAGAAATTGTTATTGAATATTGTAAAACATGTGACAATATGGCTGATATTTTTACAAAGCCTCTTGGGAAAGTGAAGTTTGAATTGTTTAGGGGATGTTAGGACTTCAAGATAATCCTTTCTCCATTAAGGGGGAGAGTTGAAAATAATTAATATTATATTGTATTAATGGAGAAATGGTTACATGGTTGTAACGTAACTCCTTAAGTTAGGATTAGTTCCTAGGTTGTAGGAGTTTGTTCTCACCTCCCTATTCTTTTGAGATGTATTTATTGTCTCATCTTTGATTAATGTAATATGAGAGTGTATGCTCCAGTTTGTGCAGTCTCCAGGTGCAACTTGCTCACATGAGAGCTGCTAGTTAATTCAATTAATGTTTTTCTCTCTAGTTTTCTAACAAATAAGATACTGAAAAATGAGAAATTCTAGCACACACACAAAAAAATTTGACACAATTATTTTTGGACAATTGTCCCCGGAAAAACCTGATGGGGGAAAACCGATGTAGTAGATGAGGGTTTTATTATAATTCTTCAACAACAATTATGAGTACAAAAGTTTAGATGCACAAATGGCAATCTAATCTGAGGAAAATACTGGCAAAATTATTGTGAGGATTTTCTCTCACCCCACAACTAATTTCTGCCTCTGAAATGACCTCCCTAGCCTCTGCGCTAAGCCTCCTACGTCACCCTCTGTGCAGAGTTTATGTTGACCCTATGAGAATTTCGACCTTCCTTTGTTTGCCTCTTCTGGGGACTAGAAACCTTCCTCCCGGAATGTTGCTGCCCTCCTCTTCCACCTGCTACTCAGCCTCTAGCTCTATCTTCTCTACTGAGTTACTACTACTGAGAAAATCGAATTGCCTAGGCAACTGAGTATCTGCACTGGTGTATTCTCCATCACCACATCGACCTCCTCTTATAATCCACTGTTGGAGCACCAACAACCAAGATTAAAACTTAATCAATGGCTAGGATCAATCTGTGTGAGTTTCTAGATGATTCTCACCTTATCTCAATTAGCACTGATTAATTAACCATATTCCCTAAGTTTAGACTTAGGAAATATTAAAAGAAAAATGGTTAATAATCTAATTGAGACACTTCTAAGCGAAATTTCTAGAAACAATTTATGGGTTTTGGAGATTTCATGTATTCTAGCTTCTCCACCAAATTTCATGGCTAGAACACATCTGATGCTACAAAAACTAACACTCCCTCTTAGTGAGAAATGTGTTCTAGTGCTGCACATCCTGCGATAACACTCTGTCTTTGCATCATCTCCTGTCATGTTGCGTTTGGATGCTGCTGCCCACCAACCATTGCGCACCTCTGTGTACGCTGCATCTGTGCTGCTGCTGGCCCTGTTGTACTGCTGCCAACACTACAACTCCCTCTCATCTGTTGCTGCTGCAACTGAGAATCATCCAAGGTAATCTGCCTCTGCTACTGAAACAGGTTCTCCACCATACCCATCTGTTCTCTGAAATAGACGAACTTAGCTCTTCCTAGAGCTTTCGTGAGTATATCTGCAACCTGCACTTCTGTGGGAACATACTGTAGCTGGACTGCTCCATGTTGTACACAATCTCTAATGAAATGACATCAAATATCTATGTGTTTTGACCTATCATGAAACACTGGATTCTCAGAGAGCTTTATGCAACTTTGATTATCATAGTAGACACTGGTCACCTCCATCCTTTGCTCGAACAATCTCACCAGTAACTTCCGAAGCCATATAGCTTCACACGTAGCTGTGCTTGCTGCCATATACTCTGCTTCTGTAGAGCTCAGTGCTACTGACTTTTGCTTCCTGCTACACCAAGAAACCATCCCTGATCCAACACTGAAGTAGTACCCAAAGATACTTTTCCTGTCCACTAAATTGCTTGCCCAATTCGCATCTATGAATCCATACAATCTGACGTCATCTCCTCGGGTATATCTTAACCCATACTCGTCTGTGCCACGCATATACCTCAGAATGTGCCTCGCTGCTACCCAATGTACCCTCTTCGACTCTACCATGAACTGACTAAGGGTATTGACTGCGAAGCAAATATCTTGCCTCATATTGACTGGATACATAGGAGATCCAATATGCTGTCTATATAAGGTGGGGTCGACATCCTCGTCATCCGATGCGCCTATCTTCTTCAGTTGGTGATCATGGGCGTAGACATTGGTTTGCAATCCTGCATTTTGAACCTCTTTAGAATATCTGTAGTGTATCTTCATTGCCCAAGGAAGATCTCCCCATCCTTCTGCCACACTTCCAATCCTAGGAAATAGTGCATCAACCCAAAATCCTTCATGTCAAACTTTGCTCCCAGGTTCCTCTTGCAGTCCTTTATGAGCCCCGATGATCTTGCCAAAAAGAGATCATCCACATACAAAACTAGAATGAGTGGCTCACCCTCTACTGTCAAATAGTAAAGGTTAGGATCTGTGTCACTCTTGACGAATCCCATTTGCTGCAAGTAGCTGTCAATCCTACCATACCATGCCCGGGGAACCTTCTTGAGTCTGTATAGAGCTTTCATCAGTCTACACACGAGTGCACCTCTCATGAGTCTCGAAGCCTTTTGGCTATTCTATGTACACTTCTTCCTCTATCACCTCGTTCAAGAAGGTTGTCTTGACGTCCATCTGATGACTCTGTCGTCCCATCTGAGCTGCTAGGGATATAACTGACCAGATAGAAGTATATCTACAACTGGGGTGAAGGTATCCTCATAATCTATCCCTTCTTTCTGTGCATACCCCTTTGCCACAAACCTAGCCTTGTATTTTTCCACACTGTCGCCTGCAACATATTTGATCTTGTAGATCCATTTAGAACCTACAACTGATCTGTATTCCGGCCTTGGCACTACCTCCCAAACATCATTCTTCATGATAGAGCTATACCGTTCTACCATGGCGTCTACCCATACTTGATGCTAAGCGACCTCCTTAAAGCTGGAAGGTTCTGCAACCTGAGCCACCAATGCTTGGTACCTATTAGGTTGTCTGTGTTGTCTTTTGCTCACCCTAGGAGTTCCAATAAACTCCTCTGCATCTCTCAATGTCTGACGAACGTCTTTGTTGGCTCGACCATTAGTCGTGGGAGGTTCAACCAACTCCTCCTCATCTTGCCTCTTCTGCTCCATCTGCTGAGAACTCCCTGTTAATTTTTCATAGGGCTATATTGTTCTTTGCTTTGATAATTGCATTTCTTCATTAATACATTAAGTTCACCCCATATCATCATTACATTATTCAGATCTACACCTTTATTCATCAGTGTATGCAATTATATAGAAAGAACAACATCATCATCATCAATGCAATGAAACATAAAGGAATAATAGAAGAAAAACATGCACACACATAGAGACACCAGGATTGGTCTGAGACTAGGGAAAAACCCACTATGGGAAAAACCCTTGCAAATCTTCTTCTTCTTAGATCACCATCAAATGATTCAACAAAAGAGAGTACAATGATCCATAACTTTATCTATGCAACAAAACAACTATGATATCCATGAAACAGATCTAATCATGCTTATAATCAAAACCCTGATTCTGATGACTGTAATGTGTTGTCACTGACTGAAGTCAACTGCTGGATACTGCCGTCACTGAGCTGAACATTGTTGTCACTGAACGGAATCTTCGGAATACTGAAATCTCATCTTTGAGTCCCAGATGCAGGGAGGAGGGGATGTGCGAGTGTCTATAGCAGTTTTGAACGGTCTCTGCAGAACTAGAACATTGCATCCGGAATAGATCTGGACGCTCCCAGGTGAACTGGATGAGGGTGTCCGGGCTCAAGCATACCCAGATCTGCATCAAACCCTAGACGCTCTCATAAAGCTTCTGTGCGAGCGTCTATGGCAGCCCGGATGCTTTCAGGACTATGAAAATTCTATCACTGCAACATCTGATTTACTTTTCCTACTTATTATTCAATAAGTTGTTTATGAAATTCCTTCGATAAACATTAAAATAAATTCTGCTGCAGATATCACATCGTAATACAGAAACAAACACATGTACAAGAATCAACACATTGACACAGATATTTTGGACAATAGTCCCTAGAAAAACCCAATGTGGGAAAACCAGTGTAGCAAGGGAGGATTTTATTATTCAACAATTCTTCAGTACAATAGGGTGCCAAACTGGCTTACCCACAGAGAGAAAAATTCTCCAACACTTCTCCTAGTCCCAGCATCAGCTTGGCTGACCTCTGCGTGGCTCCCAGACACTCTGCGTTAGCGCCTGCTTGACTGCGTCAGCCCTGGGCCTCTCTGCGTCACCCACGCAGGCTCTCTAGTCACTGCCCAGTCTCCTGCTTCCTCTGCTTTTGCCTCTCTTGCCTCAACACTGGTCTCCAGTGGCTGATCCCTTCTCTCTGTTCCGTACTTGCTACCTCCTGACTGCTGACCAGACCACTAGTTCGAATTTTTCAGCTAACCCTGCTCTAGAAATTGAACTAATTGGTCTCCCTCAGTGTATTCTCCAAGTGACCCTTAAGCCTCCTCTTATACTTTTCTCGTTGATAAATCAATGGTCGAGATTAAGTCCCTAATCAACGACTAAGATTAACACTGGCTTGATCCATGACTTTTGGACCCTTCTAACATAGTTTTATATTAATTCACATTAATATTTTATTTTCACTAAGTTTAGACTTAGGGACTCCATTAAAAATATTAATTATTTTAATATCTCCCAAACTGTTTAGAATCTGCCCAAACCATTTTTGGGTATTGGAGATCTCATGTGCTTTAGCCTCTCCACCAATTTTTGTGGCTAGAGCACATCCGATGCTACCCCAAATCAACACTCCCTCTTAGCGAGGACTGTGCTCTAGTAATACTTCTCGCTGAGCATTACCCTGATAATCCGGCATCGGCCCCTGTGCTGATGCTAGGCCTGCTGCCCAACATCCTCTGCACTGCTGCATCTTGTACTGCTACCCATGGCTCTGCTACTACCACTGATGCATTTGTACGACAACTCCCTATGCATTCGTGCTGCTGCTGGTCCTTTCTCCCAACACTGCATCCGCACTGCAACTCCCTCTGCAATCGTGTTGTTATCACTCCCATTTATGCTACTGAAATGGGTTCTTTACCATCCCCATCTTTTCCTTAAATTGTCAAACTTTGTCCTTCCAAGGGCCTTGGTGAGGATGTCTGCCACCTGTTCTCCTATAGGAGTGTAGCTCAACTGTACAGCTCCTCGTTAGACATAGTCCCTGACAAAGTGACACCGGATATCAATATGCTTCGACCTATCATGAAACACTGGATTCTCAGAGAGCTTGATGCAACTCTGATTATCGCACATGATCCTGGTTGCCTCCATATTCCTTTTGAATAGGTTCACAAGCAGTTTTCTAAGCCATATGGCCTCACACGAAGTTGTGCTTGCCACCATATATTCTGCCTCAAATGAGCTCAGAGCCACGAACTTTTGTTTCCTACTGCACCAGGAGGTCATTCTTGATCCAATGTTGAAACAGTACCCAGAGGTACTTTTCCGATCCACTGAACTTCCTGCCCAATCTGCATCAGTAAATCCACTCAATCTGATATCCTTACTCCTGGTGTACAAGAGTCCATAATCGATTGTTCCCTGTAAATACCTGAGAACATGTTTGGCTGCTGCCCAGTGCGCCCTCTTCGGTTCCACCATGAACTGACTGAGGGTGTTGACAACGTAGCAAATGTCTGGCCTGGTATTGACCAGATACATCAGGGACCCTATGAGCTGCCTGTATAAGGTGGGATCAACATCCTTGTCTTCTGATGCATCAATCTTCTTCCAGTTGGTGATCATTGGAGTAGCCATGGGTCTACAGTCCTCCATCCTGAATCTCTTCAGGATTTCTGTAGCATATCTCCCTTGCCCAAGGAAGATCTCTCCCTTTTGCTGCCAAACTTCCAACCCTAGGAAATAATGCATTCGTCCCAAATCCTTCATATCGAATTCTGTGGCTAGATTCTTCTTGCAGTCCCCGATGAGCCTGGATGATCCTGTCAAAAAGAGATCATCCACATACAATACTAAGATTAGCGGCTCATTCTCTACAACCAGATAGTAGAGATTTGGATCTGCATCACTCTTGACAAATCCCATCTTCTGCAAGTAGCCATCGATTCGACCATACCATGCTCTAGGTGCCTGTTTCAGCCCATACAAGGCTTTCTTCAACCTGCATACATGAGACTTCTTCTCATGTGTCTCAAAGCCCTCTGGTTGTTCAATGTATACCTCTTCTTCTATTACCCTGTTCAGAAAATCCGTTTTGACATCCATTTGATGAATCTCCCATCCCATCTGAGCTGTAAGGGATATCACGATCCTAATAGATGTATACCTGGCTACTGGGGCGAAGGTCTCCTCATAGTCAATTCCTTCCTTTTGAGCATACCCCTTAGCCACAAACTTGGCCTTGTATTTCTCAACACTGTCGTCTGCAGCGTATTTGATCTTGTAGATCCATCTTGAACCTACCACTGATCTGTCTTGAGGCCTTGGCACTACCTCCCAGACATCATTCACCATTATGGAGTTGTACCCCTCTACCATTGCGTCTATCCAAACCTGATGTTGAGCTGCCTCCTTGAAACTCGCAGGCTCCCCATCGTGAGCTACTAATGCCTGATATCTATCTGGCCGTTTTCGCTCCCTCTTATTGTTTCTTGGCACACCGATGAAGTCCTCTGCATCTTGCAGAATTTGACGAAGTTCCTTGCTAGTTCTTCCTCTGTTAGTAGGTGCTTCTGTTAGCTCCTCCTCCTCATCCTAAGAATCTTCCTGACCTGAGGAAGATTTTTTTACTTTTGTTGGTTGAAGAGGCTTAACCAGTGGCTCCTTTTTTTGACTGCTCCTCGGAAGGCATCTCATGAGATTTTCTGAAAGCCCTGTCCTCCATGAACTTTACATCTCGTTGAACTACTACCTTCTTGCTCCCTGGAAGGTAGATCCTGTATGCCTTAGCGTTCCCGCTATATCCCACCAGATATCCCTTTTCCGTAGTTTGATCCAGCTTCTTGCTCTTTTCCTCTGGTATGCGACAATATGCTAGACTCCCAAATATCCTGAAATGACTGACTTCAGGTGTCTTCCTTGTGCAAACTTTCTCTAGAGTAATCTTGCCCAATGCCCAATGAGGAGTCCTGTTCTGAACATAGACTGCTGTGTTGCATGTTTCCGCCCACAGGAATTTTGGCATAACCTGATCATACATCATGGCCCTAGCTGCTTCTACAATAGTCATGTTCTTTCTTTCTACTACTCCATTCTGCTCCGGATTCTAGGGAGCTTTTCCACTCTCTTCTGATGCCCTCCTTAGCGCAAAATCAGTGAAGTCCTTATCGATATACTCTCCACCATTATCTGAGTGCAAAAATTTTATTTTCTTCCTAGTCAGATTCTCCACCAGAGCCTTGAACTCTTTGAATTGACAGAAAACCTCGTCCTTAGTTTTCAGAAAATAAATCCAAGTTTTCCTTGAGTGGTCATCAATGAAGGTAAGGAAATACTCGGCACCACTAAGAGCTTTGACGGACATAGGTCCGCAGATATCTGAGTGTATCAATCCTAGTACACTCTTGGCCCTGTGTTTGCTCCTAGGAAATGCTGCCTTGGCATACTTTCCTAGAGCGCATCCTCTGCATACATCATCTCGTTCCGTACTCAGATCCGAAACTCCTGTTACAGTGCTCCTGAGAATTCTCAAAGCTCCATGGTGCAAATGACCCATTCTTCTGTGCCATAGTTCATTCAAGTCCTTGTCTCCATGATTGCCTATTAGTGCCATTGGTGATTCTAGTTGTAATCTATACAACCTGTTACTTTTGATCCTGATCTGCACTTTCTTTTTCCAGCTCGGGTGTTTGACGTATACCTTCTCCTTGATGAAGTAGACGTCATAGCCCTTGCCTTGAAGTTGCGACACGGAAAGTAAGTTCATCCCCAATCCTGGTACATGCAGCACATTTGTAGCATAGAACCGTTCTCTCAATTCTGTTTGAAAAACTATGGTACCCTTCCCTACTGGAGTACACTTTGCCTTGTTCCCCATGGTGATCTGAAAGTTCATCTTCTCTTCTCGATATTCTGAGAAACATTCCCTGATTCCCGTCATATGCCATGAGGCTCCACTGTCTATATACCACACTTCTGATGATGCAGAACTAGTCATACAAGCCACTTCTTCTTCCACCCTGTAAGCCAACATAGAGAAATCAAAGTCTATTTCTCTTGTAAAATCTTCTGAAAATCTGTGCGAGTCCCCTGACGTGGATGCCTCTGCATCGTGGTCTCGACCCATAACTGATTTTCCCTTCCTGTCTCTGATTACTCGCTTTGATACCATGTGAAAATTCTATCACTGCAACATCTAATTTACTTTTCCTACTTATTCTTCAATAAGTTATTTATGAAATTCCTTCAATAAACATTAAAATAAATTTTGCTGCAGATATCACACCGTAATACAGAAACAAACACATGTACAAGAATCAACACATTGACACAGATATTTTGGACAATAGTCCCTGGAAAAACCCAATGTGGGAAAACCGGTGCAGCAAGGGAGGATTTTATTATTCAGCAATTCTTTAGTACAATAGGGTGCCAAACTGGCTTACCCACAAAGAGAAAAATTCTCTAGCACTTCTCCTAGTCCTAGCATCAGCTTGGCTGACCTCTACGTGGCTCCCAAACACTCTACGTCAGCCCTGGGCCTCTCTGTGTCACCCACGCAGGCCCTCTAGTGACTGCGCAGTCTCCTGCTGCCTCTGCGTCTGCCTGAAATGCCCTGCGTCTGCCTCTCCTGCCTCAGGTTGGTCTCCAGTGGCTGATCTCTTCTCTCTGTTTCGTACTTGTTGCCTCTTGACTGCTCACCAGACCACTAGTTCGAATTTCTCAGCTAACCCCGCTCCAGAAATTGAACTGACTGGTCTCCCTCAGTGTATTCTCCAAGTGACCCTCAAGCCTCCTCTTATACTTTTCTTGTTGACAAATCAACGACCGAGATTAAGTCCCTAATCAATGGCTAAGATTAACTCTGGCTTGATCCATGACTTTTGGACCCTTCTAACACAGTTTTATATTAATTCACATTAATATTTTATTTTCCCTAAGTTTAGACTTAGGGACTCCATTAAAAATATTAATTATTTTAATATCTCCCAAACTGTTTAGAATCTGCCCAAACCATTTCTGGGTATTAGAGATCTCATGTGCTTTAGCCTCTCCGCCAATTTTCGTGGCTAGAGCACATCTGATGCTACCCCAAATAAACAAGGACCATATTGTGCGTGCGTTGGGGACCAAACTAAGCAGTGGAAACCTTAGCCTTCCGGACGCTCCCATAAGCACTTTGTGCGAACATCCAAGGCTCCCTCGATGCTGTTAGGACCACTGTGTGGCAGCGTCCAGGGACTAAAATGCCCAGTTCTGTGCCATCGTCTAGGAATCAGAAAACCTTAGTTCAGTGCGAGCTTCAACCCTGTAGTTTTGGACCCTTTGCGCGAGATTTCCTCTGTCAGACCTATGCGAACCAAGACAATAAGAGAAGAGAAGATGGCTTGATCAATTTGTCCAAATGAGCTTGAGGTCTCTTCTATTTATAGGCTTTCACGAGGGTCCACTTGGGGTTGAGGCCGACCTAACCCAATATACATGAGTGAATAAATGAATTCAAAAACCAACTTTCACTTGTCCAAATAAGGTGATCTTTAGGTTTATTTTGGTCCTCTCGAAAAGAGGAATCTAATGCAATCATTATCTCGGTCATTTGAATTGTCCAAGGTGGAAGTTGATTGCAGTTGCAAAAATTAACAGTCCCTCTCAACTAGGGAGATTTCCACCTGCCAATATTTGTCCATCAATTAATATGCCATTCTTGAATCTTCAAGTGTCATCACGTATCATCATTGATCATCCCTATCATGTAGTCATTATGTCATGACCACCTCAAGCATCTCATCATCACAGATCATCAGTGTACATCTCGATCTAACCCTTGCTTATTCCTGTTTGTCTCTTGATTGTTCCTGCTCGTATGCTGGACATTCTCGAATCTAGAAGAAGAAGAATTTGTTACCGAAGGGGAGCTTAAGCTACCACCCTCTATCCATCAAGTTGCTACCTAGAATCTCTGCCAACAGGCTACTACCCATAATATCATCATCAATCATCATCGGAGAGCATATCATCAAGGAGCACATCTCAACTTGGAACGACATCGGGAACACATCTCGACCCAAAATCTCATGGGGGAGCTATACATCTACAACCCCATATCGAGCAATAGGATATCTAATCACACAGGGGAGCACATCTCGACCCTGGGATCTCATTAGGGAGCTCAATCTCAACCTGGAATTGCATAGGGTTATCTCAACCCATCCTATTGCCTACTGATCTTCCCATCGATGACCTTGAATAGTCATGTGGTAGAACACCTGCATCATAATCGACTTGGGTTGTACACCCCAAGTACACTCTCAACTCGTTGACCAAACGAAGAGCGGTATTCTCGACAAGCCTAGCTTATGGGTATGATGCCAACTGGGGTATACTCTGCAAAGACCAAATAGGGGAGCAACATTCTCTGACCCTATGAAGATAGGGGAGCAACATCTTCAACCCTATGGGTAACAGATAGGGGTCATACCATATTGTCCAGAGTTCCCACAACCCCAGGAGATTTGAAAGGGAGGAAGTGTTGTCTCAGTGTCCTTGATCAACGCTGCTCTCATCATACTCAAATCTGGTGTCATCTTGTCTTAATAGCGGTTGTTTCCTATTCATATAGGACATAAAATCAAATATCATGTCAGAACATAAATAATCATATAAATCACCAAAGGATACCATAATCATCCTCCCTCTCAAGGAGGTGCCAACCACAAGCCTGAGCTTGTTTTGAACAACTGCACTGTGAGAGTATCTCGGTCCCAACTATAAATATGGGATTTTCTGCCAGACGGATTTCACTTATGTCATCACAATGTATTCATGTCATATCCAGATCATGCTTAGACAACTCTCTAAGAAGTTTCTTCTTCCTGCCTCACAACTAGCCATGCTAGAAACATTGCACTCATCCTCAATCGTATTATGGACCTCTCATCCAAGATATCATGGCAGATTTCATACTAAAGCAACATCCAAATGTGCTTAACAATAATCTCTATCAACAACAGTACATCCATGCAGTGACATATCAAAGGAGAAATATCTCAGCCTCAAAAATAGAATATCTCCTGCAGATATTTCAAAGGATGCTCGGTGGCAACTCTATGTGAATGAAGTGGCTCAATCATGAATTTATTCTGGTTGTATGCACATCATATATATATAGATGGATATTCAAAACAAAACATCAATGCTTCAATCAACAGTCGGGTGACATGTCAAGTTCAACATCTTTGAACTTCAAATCGGGGTATCCAAGGATTTGCTTTTCCATTATCCAAAAACATTTTCCAATAGCTTTGCAATATAGAATTTCTTCTTCATATTCCATAAATCGATCCATCATGCCATGATACATCATTTCGGGCTTCAGAACCCATCTCTCTTCGATTTAGATCATTAGAGACTCATCACCTATCAAAAGTAGATCATTAGGATATAAAACCAAAACCATAGTCTAAATCATGGCCATACCTTGGAACTCATCATCCTTGTTGAATTTCCACTACCTTGGGTCTAGGTTAGAGTCTTAAAATCACTGACGCTACCAAACCAAGAATCTCAACCATAAACTACTTTTCACAGCAGAAATATAAAGCAGTAAATCAATATGCACAATGATACACAGTTTTAAACAAAATTGTACAATAATGTACAATCACCAATCTTCGTTATATTAATCCAAATCTGATAAATACAACAGTCTATGGTTACAAGATACAATGACAAACTTGGCTGCAACACTTCTATGTCGTATCTTGTCCTGCCGGTCCGTCACACCCATACTGCTCACTAGTAGTACCTTAGTCCATCAAGGCATCTACACTTCGAGACTCCAAGAGGGTTGCCTCCTATCATTGTTCCAAGTCACGTTTGCTACAATGAACACGGGCTCATCAACTGCTCTCTGGGTAGGCCTAATTTCTGAGCTCCAATCTGCCACGCTAGCAACAACTTTCATCCATCAAAGTGTTGCAATTCGGCACCAATCTTCACACAACCTTTAGCTGTTCTTCGTCCTTCGAGATAGCTCGTCTAGGGCTACTTGGGCTATCAACACGTTGCCCTCCAACCAACTCTATGACACCCAATCAGTGTTGAAAATATTGGTATCGGCAAAATATCGGCGAGGGTCCAGAAAATATCTTATTGGAAATATCGGTGAAAATATCGGCAAGCATAAAAAATGCATAATATATTCATTTTTTTCGTATTTTTGAACATATAAAGCAATAACAACATGAAATAAACACATTGGCACATAAATATGAAGAAAGCACTATGATGTCAAATAGAAATGATATATGAAAGGCGATACCAAATCCTACTGATCCCTGATAATTGTCCATTCAAGGACTCAAATGTGGAGAACCAATACAAAATAACATCACATATATAAAAGTATCTCATCATCATGAGTTATATGTAGCATAACAAATAAAACTAGCAACTATCTATCTGAAATCATTGCCCTCTCCCCCTTTTACGGGAAAACATGATGGGTTGTTTGCCAGGCTTGCCCCTAGTAGTAGAAGGCCTTGGCCCTGCCTCTGCACCTAATGTCAAATAATGAGTGCTAGGTATGGGGCTGTGCTCTCCTATATCTATAGCAGATGGTGTTGATGCTGATGCTCCCACAGTGTCCTCCTCCTCCTGCTGCTCCTCCTCCGAGTGCTACTGCTCCTCCGAGTCCTCCTCCTCTTGTTGCCCCTGTTCTAATGGATCATCTGGCTCTAACCATGAAGGTGACTCCTCCAAGATGGGCTCCTCAGACTCCACCCTCCATTGAGACAATACATCAATATTGTCTAAGGAAATGGCATCTGGATCCATTGGTGATTCTATTTTCCTCACTCGAAGTCGGATGTTGTAATGCACATACACTAAATCATTGAGGCATGCGAACTCCAACCTGTAAGAGTGTCAAAAAAACTAATGAGTCTTGACTCTTGACTCTTGACACTTGAAGGTCATAAATTAAAAATTAAAAATTACAATAAGTGTAATTGTTCAACTGAAGGCTGGAGCTCAAAGTTATACCTGTTGTGCTTTTTTGCGTGTATTTTCTCAAATACACTCCAATTGCGCTCACACCGTAAAGAGCTACATGTTTGACTCAAGATTCGTATGGCCAATTTCTGCAAATTTGGTGCCTTTGCACCGTAGCTTCGCCACCAAATATCTACAACAAAATAAAGAAATAAAAAATTCAAAAACTTAAAACATAATTAAGCTTTCAAATAAAAGTTACATAATTGAATTTAAAAAAAATAGAATTATAAGTAAGGAAATTCTAAATTGAAAATTCTAATTTCTAATGAGTGATGACTTGTCACTTACGTGGCATGAAGAGGGTCCTTTCCCTAATAGCATCATCAAAGCCAAATAGGCCAACACAATCCCGATAATACTGTATCTCGCGATTGATTTTGCTATGAAGCTCAGGATCAGGTACCATCCTATGAATACAGGAATGGAGCCCTTCCATCACCTCGCCATCAAAATCAAAGCCGCATTTGTATGAAAATGTGGGGTTGAGGAAGAGTGTTGCTGCATGAATGGGTCGATGAAGCATCCCTGTCCACTGATTATCAATCACATCTTATAACATCATCTGCCTATCAAGGCCAACAAAACCCTTGTCTGCATAATAAGAATGAATGGCCTCCTTGGCCCTATCCATGCCCTCAGACAAATAAGCCATTGCAGGCTTCTCCCCATCTACCAATCTAAGAACCTTTACTATAGGTTCACTAACTAAGCATGCTTCTTCTACTCCACGCCAAAACGTCTCAGAGTACACCATTTTTGCAATGGCTTTCCCGTCCTGTCTCCTACTGTATCTACAATTACGCTAGTCATCAGACACAAACATTTGCTTAAACTCGAACTGACATCGAAGCAAAGACTGAAGAGTAATAAAGTTTGTGGCAAAACGTGTGATCGCAGGACGCCGCAACTCCTTGTTTCTAGTGAACCTCCTCATGAGACTAAGAACAAAAGCATGGTTATAAATAAACTTGGGGACGCTCCTAGCCATATCAACCACCTCCTTGATGAGGGAGAGTTTCCCCATATCCTCAAGTAACAAATCGAGACAAGGTGCTGCACACGGAGTCCAGAACAATGTGCGATGCCTCTCCATAAGCATCTTGCCGGCAGACACATAATTAGCTACATTGTCTGTTATGACTTGCACCACATTCTGCACACCAATCTCCTGAATGAACCCATCTAACAACTCACATATCGTCGCTGCATCTTTAATATGTTCTGATGCATCCAACGTTTTAATAAACATGGTACCTCTAGGACAATGTACCAAGAAATTTAGAAGGGCCCTACCCTTCCTATCTGTCCAACCATCAGACATCACTGTGTATCTGGTAACTTCCCATGTTTTTTTCAACTCCCCCAATCTAGAGTTGATGTCCTGCTTTTCTGCTTGAAGAATTCGCCCTCGCAACTCCTCATATGTAGCACTTTTGCACCCTGGGCCCACGACAGCAATAGCATCACACATTGGCTGCCAAAATGGATTGGTTTTGGTGATGCTGAGAGGTAAGTCGCTCCAGAAAATACACCTCCCCATGACTCTATCTGCTTCTTGCTTCTCCTTTTTTTTAACAAGCGATTTTATGCCAGGTTATGATCGATGTCCTGTTCGTGGAACAAAAAATGATGACCTCGCACTAGCAGTAGCAGGTGATGATGTGCCAGCTGTGGTGCCCCTCCCACTACCCTCAACATCAAAATCAGGAGAAGATATCTTGAAAGATCTACCTGCACGGTCAGCCTTGTCTCTTCCTTCTTTCTGTCTTTTTCATCAATTGCCTCAAGAGCTTTTTGTATAAGCTCCAGACTAGAAACTGTACAAATCCCAACATCATGTCCACTGAGTCTAGCCAAATGGTATTTCAGTCGTGTAACCCCTCCTGTCATCCTAGTCCCACACAGTTTGCATGTAAGATATGCCCAATATGTCCCACCCTCAGGGTTCCCATACTCCCAAAATGGGTCCAAGGCTTTTGGCTTATTTGAATTTTGTAGTGGGCTAACTCAAACCTAGGGCACCAAAAAAAAATTGGAATTAATAACTTAATAAGTAATAACCACATCATTTTACAAAATAATTTTTTTGCTACATTATTTGCAATTTTGCAATGTGAATTCAATGAAAAACCATAAATGACAATAAGAGGGTGTATTTGAAAGTTTAAAAAAAATGGAGTTTGCTCTCCAAATATGGAGAAAAGTTAAAACCCTTGCATTTGCTCATGGGCATGAAAATCTTTTCAAATGGAAAAAAAAACAAACAAAATGATTGTAGGCAAATAGGCAAGCAAGAACAATCCTAATACTAACAAAAAATTGATTAATATAGGGGTTTATTTGAACATACCTGTTAATGGAAGAAATGAAATTGTCTCACTGTTCTTCAAGCTTAGATCAACAAAATCTTCGTTGTTGGTGGCGATAATAGCTATTCAATGCTCAAACCCTCCTTGGTATCAAGCACATAGATCTCCCCTTCCTTCTCCAGCAATCAGAAATGAAAATGATTGAAAAAAAAACAAAATCTGACTTTTATAGCCGCACAAAATTTTTTGACTGTCGCTGGGCGATTTTTTGCATCATTGTGCAATATTTTGCCGATATATCGCCGATATCTCAGAAATATCGCGATATTTTCGAGAGCCAAAAATATCGCGATATTTCCGAGATATCGACGATATATCGGCAAAATATCGCGATATTTACTTAAATCGTCGATATTTCGGCGATATTATATACACTGCACCCAATTCTTCACTGCTGAATCTGCTCCTAGGAAGACACCTTCCCTCCCTGGAATGTCTTCCAATTGGCTCCAACAGGCTGCTAGATAAACTGATCCAAAACTGGTCAATTCCTTTGACCCAACACATACCAAAACACTGTTGTTTGTGACTCCTACACTGCTGCAATTTCTGAGACTGGTTAGGGCACACAATACAGTCCTTAACCGTCCTCAAATCTGGCCCAAAATTGCCTATATGAAATGCGACTGTCCTTCAACGGGAGGCTGCCCCTCCACGCTGCTCTTTTAGGGCAGATTCAAGCCCTTAAACACAAACTTATTCTCCTAAAAGACAATAACATCCTACAGGTGTATAGACAGACGTGTGGTAGCCTCTTATGAGGACTTTCCACCCACCAAACAGCCTCCAAACTAACTCGCTGTCCTTGCCTTGGCTGCGGCCCACAAGAACAGGGCTTTAGCCCTCCCACCAACAATTCTGTCTTAAAAACGGACCCCTAAACAGACCTTAACCCACGCTGTTTTAGATCCTCTTTTGCTGTGGCTAGGGTAGAAAATTCTTCTCTCCAACGAGTTCTCTTTCTAAGGCATGTGTTGCACAAGATTGGATTAAAGAAATAATACTCACATCACCTTATATTTATACCAAATACAAGGGCTCCAAAACGTCACATTTGAAGCAACATGTCCATTGGATTCTTCAAGTCGGCCTACTTGACAAACAATAATAATTATGTCAACTTCAAAAATTCATTTCTCCCAAACGACAACTAGGATCCAGATGATTTTCGTTGCGTTGGAATCGTCTTTCCAAGCATTATCATCCTCATCCATCACGTGAGGTGAATCCATCATGGTTTTTCCCCAAAATACAATGGGTGCCAAAACCCCATACTTGGGTTCCAAGCCCACAAGATGACCTCGTGGTGCTTTGCCCTCCAAACCCTGAACCCCAAGGCTTGGAATACCTCCCAAGATACACAAATCAACACTCCCTCTTAGCGAGGGAGGTACTTCCAAGACTAGGAAGTATCTCGTGCTCAACTCTTGGCGCTAACAATCGCAACCATCCCTTTACGGTGAACTACGCCCTTCTCGGAAGTGTCACTATCACTGCTGCAAGCAACATGCTTCTTCTTCTTATCCTGTAAGGTCTTCCACTCTTTCCATGATTCCTTCTTGGCATTTGTAGGAGCACCCTTGCTCACCACTGACCACGCGCTCTTCTTGGGTTGTAGAGTCTCCCTCTGAATCTGCAAGCTCCTTCTCGAACTAGACTCCCTCTAAGTTTCTGGAACTTGGACCTTCTTGATAAAGTGTACCTTCTTCTCGAGAACCCGTGCCTTTTCCTTTGAAGCCTGCATCTGCTCTTGCTTCTCTGGAACCTGTACCTACTCCACCTGCTTCTTTTCATGATCCACATGCTTGGCCGTCAATCTATAGAGACCATTCTCTCTAACTCCGAGTACAATCCCATCGAACTTAGAGCCTCTGAGCCTGAGTCTTGCCTTTCGATCCTAGAACAAGACCTTAAACCCCTTCTTCTCCATCATCGAGACGGAGAGCACATTATATCTGAGTCCTAGTACAAATAGTACATCCTGGATCCGCATCATATGTCCTATCTCCATCTTGAATGGCACCACACCTAATCCTTGGAACTCCAACTGACTCTTGTCACCCAACACAATGTGCAACTTCAAGTCCCATCCAGCTAGAGTCTCAAAAATATTCTTTGACCCTGTCATATGCTTCGCCGCACCACTGTCCACGTACCATCCATCCTCTTTGACTTTGTGAGAAATGAGAAATCATAGCAAAATCTCTTCTTCGTCTTCCAATCTTCTAGTGAGCTCATCCATATCTGCTTTATTGGCAATAAGGGCGACCTGCTTCCCTTTTCTTTTCTCATCATCTCCCTTCTTCTTCTTCGGACATCTTGACGAAAAATGACCCATCTCGCCACAGTTGAAACACTTGACTTTACTCAAGTCCTTATTGTGCTTACCCTTCATTCGTGATGCAAGTGCCATGTCATCATCTGAAGCTTTTTGCTTCGGGTGAAAATCCTCGTCTCGCAACTCTTCCTGAATGAAATCATCTCATAGCCTATCTTTTTTGGCAGCTTCTCCCTGCCAATGATCCCTTTGATGAAGGGCTTCCATTCCTTGGTGAACCCTTTCAAGGGAATCCTTACCATATGTCCATCTGAGACAGTCACACTGATGGCAACAAGCTCATATTTGACCTGAGACAATCTCGTCAGATACGAGGCTACGCTTTCACCCTTTAACATCTTGGTGGCCTTCAACTTCTCCTCTAATACTAGTACCTGGTTCTTGTTCTTATTTTTGAACAAATTCTGAAGAGCCATCCACATCTCATATGCAATATTCTTCCCAGACAAATGAGGTATTAGGGCATCCCTCACACCATCAAGGATGATCAATCTCGCCCTCGCATCCAAATCTTCCCATATTTCTAGCTCCTTAGGGTCGGTTGGCTTCTTGATCTCTTTGTCGGAAAAATTTTAGATCCTGTTGACGTGCAAGATCAACTTGATCCTTTCCTTCCATGGACTATAGTTGGACAACCCTTCCAACCTATCCTCATATTGGATACATGCCTGCAACTTCAACATTGTAGTGAACCCTTCACTTACAATGTGACCAACTCCCTCTTACGTTGTACTTCGCTGTGCACAACTCTGATTTACTTACTTCCAAAGTAGCTCAGACATGCTCTGATACCATGTTGAATTTCCACGACCTTGGGTCTAGGTTAGAGCCTTAAAATAACTGATGCTACCAAACCAAGAATCTCAACCATAAACTACTTTTTACAGCGAAAATATAAAGCAGTAAATCAATACGCACAATGATACACCATTTTAAACAAAATTGTACAATAATGTACAATCACCAATCTTCGTTATATTAATCCAAATCTGATAAATACAACAGTCTATGGTTACAAGATACAATGAAAAACTTGGCTGCAACACTTCTATGTTGTATCTTGTCATGCCGGTCCTTCGCACCTGTACTGTTCACTAGTAGTACCTTAGTCCATCAAGGCATCTACACTTCGAGACTCCAGGAGGGCTACCTCCTATCTGCTGCAAGTCATGTCTGCTGCAATGAACACGGGCTCATCAACTGCTCTCTGGGTAGGCCTAATTCCCGAGCTCCAATCTGCCACGCTAGCAACAACTTTCGTCCATCAAAGTGTTGCACTTCGGCACCGATCTTCACCCAACCTTCAACTGCTCTTCGTCCTTCAAGATAGCTCTTCTAGGGCTACTTTGGGCTATCAACACGTTGCCCTCCAACCAGCTCTATGACACCCAATACTTCACTACCGAATCTGCTCCTAGGAAGGCACCTTCCCTCCCCGGAATGTCTTCCAATTGGCTCCAACAGGCTGCTAGATAAACTGATCCAAAACTGGTCAACTCCTTTGACCCAACACATACCAAAACACTGCTGTTTGCGGCTCCTGCACTGCTGCATTTTTTGGGACTAGTTACGGCACACAACACAGTCTTTAACCATTCTCAAATCGTGTCCAGAATTGCCCTTATGAAATGCGGCTGTCCTTCAATGGGAGGCTGCCCCTCCACGCTGCTCTTTTAGGGCAGATTCAAGCCCTTAAACACAAACTTATTCTCCTAAAAGATAGTGGCATCCTACAGGTGTATAGACAGACTTGTGGCAGCCTCTTATGAGGACTGTCCACCCACCAAACAGCCTCCAAACTAACTCGCTGTCACTCCCTTGGCTGCGGCCTACAAGATCAGGGCTTCAGCCCTCCCACCAGCAGTGCTGTCCTCAAAAATGGACCCCTGAACAGACCTTAACCCACGCTGTTTCAGATCCTCTTTTGCTGCGGCTAGGGCACAAAATTCTTCTCTCCAACGAGTTCTCTTTCTAAGGTATGTGTTGCACAAGATTGGATTAATGAAATAACACTCACATCACCTTATATTTATACCAAATGCAAGGGCTCCAAAACGTCACATTTGAAGAAACACGTCCATGGGATTCTTCAAGTCGACCTACTTGACAACTAATAATAATTATGTAAACTTCAAAAATTCATTTCTCCCAAACGACAACTCGGATTCAGACGATTTTTGTTGCGTTGGAATCGTCTTTCCAAGCACTATCATCCTCATCCATCACATGCCGTGAATCCATCATGGTTTTTCCCCAAAACACGATGGGTGCCAAAACCCCATACATGGGTTGCAAGCCCACAAGCTGCCCTTGTGGTGCTTTGCCCTCCAAACCTTGAATTCTAGGGCTTGGAGTACCTCCCAAGCTACACAAATCAACACTCCCTCTTAGCGAGGGAGGTACTTCCAAGACTAGAAAGTATCTCGTCATCATCATCACTGCTCGCAATGCTTGCCCAACTCTTGGCACTCGCAATCACAACGATCCTTGTACGGTGAACTACGCCCTTCTCGGAAATTTCGTTGTCACTGCTGGAAGCAACCTGCTTCTTCTTCTTAACCTGTAATGTCTTCCGCTCTTTCCATGATTCCTTCTTGGCAGTTGTAGGAGCACCCTTGCTTAGCACTGACCACGCGCTCTTCTTGGGTTGTAGAGTCTCCCTCTGAATTGCAAGCTCCTTCTCGAACTAGACTACCTCTAAGTTTCTAGAACCTGGACCTTCTTGGTAAAGTGTACCTTCTTCTCCAGAACCGGTGCCTTATCCTTTGAAGCCTACATCTGCTCTTGCTTCTCTGGTACCTGTACCTACTCCACCTGCGTCTTTTCATGATCCATAGGCTTGGCCATCAATCTGTAGAGACCATGCTCTCTAACTCCGAGTACAATCCCATCAGACTTAGAGCCTCTGAGCCTGAGTCTTGCCTTTCGATCCTGGAACAAGACCTCAAACCCCTTCTTCTCCATCATCGAGATGGAGAGCACATTATATCTGAGTCCTAGTACAAACAATACATCTTGGACCTGCATCATATGTCATGTCTCCATCCTGAATGGCACCACACCCAATTCTCGGAACTCCAACTAACTCTTGTCGACTAAAACAATGTGCAACTTCAAGTCCCATCCAGCTATAGTCTCAGAAATATCTTGTGACCCTGTCATATGCTTTGTTGCACCACTGTCCACGTACCATCCATCCTCTTTGATAGTACTCTGCGAGAAATGAGAAATCATAGCAAAATCCTCCTCTTCATCTTCCAATCTTCTAGTGAGCTCATCCATATTTACTTTATTGGCAATAAGGGCGGCATGCTTCCCTTTTCTTTTCTCATCATCTCCCTTCTTCTTCAGACATCTCGACGAAAAATGACCCATCTCGCCACAGTTGAAACAGTTGACTTTACTCAAGTCCTTATTATGCTTACTCTCCATTCGTGATGCAAGTGCCACATCATCATCTGGAGATTTTTGCTTCGGCTGAAGATCCTCGTCTCATAACTCTTCCTGAATGAAATCATCCCACAGCCTATCCCTGTCTGGCAGCTTCTCCTTGGCAACGATCCCTTTGATGAAGGGCTTCCATTCCTTGGTGAACCCTTTCTAGGCAATCCTTACCATATCTCCATCTGAGATAGTCACACTATTGGCAGCAAGCTCATCTTTGACCTAAGACAATCTCGTCAGATACGAGGCTATGCTTTCACCCTTTAACATCTTGGTGGCCTTCAACTTCTCTCCTCTAATACCAGTACCGACTCTTGTTCTTATTCTTGAACAAATTCTGAAGAGCCATCCACTTCTCATGTGCGATGTTCTTCCCAAACAAATGAGGTGTTAGGGCATCCCTCACACCATCAAGGATGATCAATCTTGCCCTCGCATCCAAATCTTTCTATATTTCTAGCTCCTTAGGGTCGGTTGGCTTCTTGATCTGTTTGTCCGCAAAATCCTAGATCCTGTTGACCTGCAAGATCAACTTGATCCTTTCCTTCCATGGACTATATTTGGACAACCCTTCCAACCTGTCCTCATATTGGATACCTGCCTGCAACTTCGACATTGTAGTGAAGCCTTCACTTACAATTTGACCAACTCTCTCTCACGCTGTACTTCACTGTGCACAACTCCGATTTACTTACTTCCAAAGTAGCTCAGACATGTTTTGATACCATGTTGAATTTCCACGACCTTAGGTCTAGGTTAGATTCTTAAAATTACTGACGCTACCAAACCAAGAATCGCAAACATAAACTAGTTTTCACAGCGGAAATATAAAGCAGTAAATCAATATGCACAATGACACATAGTTTTAAACAAAATTGTACAATAATGTACAATCACCAATCTTTTTTATATTAATCCAAATCTGATATACACAACAATCTATGGTTACAAGATACAATGACAAACTTGGTTGCAAAATTTCTATGTCATATCTTTCTTGCCGGTCCATTGCCACTGTATTGCTCACTAGTAGTACCTTAGTCCATCAAGGCATCTACACATCGAGACTCCAATAGGGTTGCCTCCTATCACTGTTGCAAGTGACGTCTGGTGCAATGAACGCGGGCTCATCAACTACTCTCTGGGTAGGCCTAATTCTCGAGCTCCAATCTGCCATGCTAGCGACAACTTTCGTCCATCAACGTGTTGCACTTCGGAAGCAATCCGCACCCAACATTGAATTGCTCTTCGTCCTTCAAGAAAGCTCGTCTAGGGCTACTTTGGGCTATCAACATGTTGCCCTCCAACCAGCTCTATGGCACCCAATACTTCACTGCTGAATCTACTCCTAGGAAGACACCTTCCCTCCCCGGAATGTCTTCCAGTTGGCTCCAACAGGCTGCTAGATAAATTGATCCAAAACTGGTCAACTCCTTTGACCCAACACATACCAAAACACTGTTGTTTGTGACTCCTGCACTGCTGTAATTTCTGGGACTGGTTAGGGCACACAACACAATCCTTAATCGTCCTCAAATCTAGCCCAAAATTACCCTTATGAAATGCGGTTGTCCTTCAATGGGAGGCTGCCCCTCCACGCTGCTCTTTTAGGGCAGATTCAAGCCCTTAAACACAAACTTAGTCTCCTAAAACACAGCGGCATCCTACAGGTGTATAGACAGACTTGTGGCAGCATGTTATGAGGACTGTACACCCACCAAAACAACCTCCAAACTAACTCGCTATCCCTGCCTTGGCTGCGGCCTACAAGAGCAGGGCTTCAGCCCTCCCACCAGCAGTTTTGTCCTGAAAAACGGACCCTTGAACAGACCTTAACCCACACTGTTTTAGATCCTCTTTTGCTGAGGCTAGGGCACAAAATTCTTCTCTCCAACAAGTTCACTTTCTAAAGTATGTGTCGCACAAGATTGGATTAATGAAATAGCACTCACATCACCTTATATTTATACCAAATACAAGGGCTCCAAAACGTCACATTTCCATTGGATTCTTCAAGTCGGCCTACTTGACAACCAATAATAAATATGACGACTTCAAAAATTCATTTCTCCCAAACAACAACTCGGATTCAAACGATTTTTGTTGCGTTGGAATCGTCTTTCCAAGCACTATCATCCTCATCCATCACATGCCGTGAATCCATCATGGTTTTTCCCCAAAACACGATGGGTGCCAAAACCCCATACATGGGTTGCAAGCCCACAAGCTGCCCTTGTGGTGCTTTGCCCTCCAAACCTTGAACCCTAGGGCTTGGAGTAACTCCCAAGCTATACAAATCAACACTCCCTCTAAGCGAGGGAGGTACTTCCAAGACTAGGAAGAATCTCGTCATCATCATCATTGCTCGCAACGCTTGCCCAACTCTTGGCGCTCACAATCGCAGAAATCCCTGTACGGTGAACTACGCCTTTCTCGAAAGTGTCGCTGTCACTGCTGGAAGCAACCTGCTTCTTCTTCTTATTCTGTAACATCTTCCACTCTTTCCATGATTCCTTCTTGGCAGTTGTAGGAGCACCCTTGCTCACCACTGACCACGCACACTTCTTGGGTTGTAGAGTGTCCCTCTAAATCGGCAAGCTCCTTCTTGAACTAGACTCCCTCTGAGTTTTTGGAACCTGGACCTTCTCGGGAAAGTGTACCTTCTTCTCGAGAACCTGTGCCTTCTCCTTTACAGCCAACATCTTCTCTTGCTTCTTTGTAACCTTTACCTACTCCACCCTCTTCTTTTCATGATCCATAGGCTTGGCCGTTAACCTGTAGAGACCATGCTCTCTAACTCCGAGTACAATCCCATCGGAATTAGAGCCTTTGAGCCTGAGTCTTGCCTTTCCATCTTGGAACGAGACCTTCAAACCCCTTTTTCTCCATCATTGAGACGGAGAGCACATTATATCTGAGTCTTGGTGCAAATAGTAAATCCTGGACCTGCATCATATGTCCTGTCTCCATCTTGAATGGCACCACACCCGATCCTCAGAACTCGAACTGACTCTTGTCGCCCAACACTATGTGCAACTTCAAGTCCCATCCAGCTAGAGTCTCAAATATTCTGTGACCTTGTCATATGCTTCGTTGCACCACTGTCCACGTGCCATCCATCCTCTTTGATAGCACTCTGCGAGAAATGAGAAATCATAGCAAAATCCTCCTCGTTTTCTTCCAATCTTCTAGTGAGCTCATCCATATCTGCGTTATTGGCAATAAGGGCGGCCTGCTTCCCTTTTCTTTTCTCGTCATCTCCCTTCTTCTTCTTTGGACATCTCAACGAGAAATGACCCATCTCGCCACAGTTGAAACACTTGACTTTACTCAAGTCCTTATTGTGCTTACCCTTCATTCGTGACGCAAGTGCCACGTCATCATCTGAAGCTTTCTGCTTCAGCTGAAGATCCTCATCTCGCAACTCTTCCTGAATGAAATCATCCCACAGCCTATCCCTATCTCGCAGCTTCTCCCTGGCAACGATCCCTTTGATGAAGGGCTTCCATTCCTCGGTGAACCCTTTTAAGGCAATCCTTACCATATCTACATCTGAGACAGTCACACCGATTTCAGCAAGCTCATCTTTGACCTGAGGCAATCTCGTCAGATACGAGGCTACGCTTTCAACTTGTCCTCTAATACCAGTACTCGGTTCTTGTTCTTATTCTGGAACAAATTCTGAAGAGCCATCCACATCTCATGTGCAGTGTTCTTCCCAGACAAATGAGGCATTAGGGCATCCCTCACATCATCAAGGATGATCAATCTCGCCCTCGCATCCAAATCTTCCCATATTTCTAGCTCCTTAGGGTTGGTTGGCTTCTTGATCTCTTTGTCGGCAAAATCCTAGATCATGTTGACCTGCAAGATCAACTTGATCCTTTCCTTCCTTGGACTATAGTTGGACAACCCTTCCAACCTGTCCTCATATTGGATACCTGCTTGCAACTTCGACATTGTAGTGAAAACTTCACTTACAATTTGACCAACTCCCTCTCACGCTGTACTTCACTGTGCACAATTCTTATTTACTTACTTCCAAAGTAGCTTAGACACGCTCTGATACCATGTTGAATTTCCACGACCTTGGGTCTAGGTTAGAGTCTTAAAATCACTGACGCTACCAAACCAAGAATCGCAACCATAAACTAATTTTCACAGCGGAAATATAAAGTAGTAAATCAATTTGCACAATGATACACAATTTTAAACAAAATTGTACAATAATGTACAATCACCAATCTTTGTTATATTAATCCAAATCTGATATATACAATAGTCTATGGTTACAAGATACAATGACAAACTTGGTTGCAACACTTCTATGTCGTATCTTGTCCTGCCGGTCCGTCGCAACCGTATTTCTCACTAGTAGTATCTTACTCCATCAAGGCATCTACACTTCGAGACTCCAAGAGGGCTGCCTCCTATCACTGCTGCAAGTCACGTCTGCTGCATTGAACGCGGGCTCATCAACTTATCTCTAGGTAGGCCTAATTCCCGAGCTCCAATCTGCGACGCTAGCGACAAATTTTGTCCATCAAAGTGTTGCACTTCGGCACCCATCTGCACCCAACCTTCAACTGCTCTTTGTCCTTCAAGATAGCTCGTCTAGGGCTACTTTGGGCTATCAACACGTTGCCCTCCAACCAACTCTATGGCACCCAATACTTCACTGCTGAATCTGCTCCTAGGAAGACACCTTCCCTCCCCGAAATGTCTTCCAATTGGCTCCAACAAGTTGCTAGATAAACTGATCCAAAACTGGTCAACTCCTTTGACCCAACACATACCAAAACACTGTTGTTTACGACTCTTGCACTGCTGCAATTTCTGGGATTGGTTCCATACTTGGGTTCCAAGCCCATAAGATGCCCTCGTGGTGCTTTGCCCTCCAAACCCTGAACCCTAGCGCTTGGAGTACCTCCCAAGCTACACAAATCAACACTCCCTCTTAGCGAGGGAGGTACTTCCAAGAGTAGGAAGTATCTTGTGCCCAACTCTTGGTGCTCACAATCGCAACAATCCCTTTATGGTGAACTACGCCCTTCTCGAAAGTGTCGCTGTCACTGCTGGAAGCAATCTGCTTCTTCTTCTTATCCTGTAAGGTCTTCCACTCTTTCCATGATTCCTTCTTGGCAGTATAGGAGCACCCTTGCTCACCATTGACCACACTCTCTTCTTGGGTTGCAGAGTCTCCCTCTGAATCTGCAAGCTCCTTCTCGAACTAGACTCCTTCTAAGTTTCTGGAAACTTGACCTTCTCGGTAAAGTGTATCTTCTTCTCGAGAACATGTGACTTCTCCTTTGAAGCCTGCATCTACTCTTGCTTCTCTAGAACCTGTACCTACTCCACCTGCTTCTTTTCATGATCCACAGGCTTGGCCGTCAATTTGTAGAGATCATGCTCTCTAACTTCGATTACAATCCCATCGGACTTAGAGCCTCTGAGTCGGAGTCTTGCTTATCGATCCTAGAGCAAGACCTCAAACCCCTTCTTCTCCATCATCGAGACGGAGATCACATTATATCTGAGTCCTGGTACAAACAGTACATCCTGGACCCGCATCATATGTCTTGTCTCCATCCTGAATGGCACCACTCTCGATCCTCAGAACTCCAATTGACTCTTGTTGCCCAACACAATGTGCAACTTCAAGTCCCATCCAGCTAGAGTCTCAAAAATATCCCGTAACCCTGTCATATGCTTCGTCGCACCACTATCCACGTACCATCCATCCTCTTTGATAGTACTCTGCGAGAAATGAGAAATCATAGCAAAATCCTCCTCTTCGTCTTCCAATCTTCTAGTGAGCTCATCCATTTCTGCTTTATTGGCAATAAGGGCAGCCTACTTCCCTTTTCTTTTCTCATCATCTCCCTTCTTCTTCTTCGGACATCTCGACGAAAAATGACCCATCTCACCATAGTTGAAACACTTGACTTTACTCAAGTCCTTCTTGTGCTTACCCTTCATTCGTGATGCAATTGCCACGCCATCATATGAAGCTTTCTACTTCGGCTGAAGATCCTCGTCTCGCAACTCTTCTTGAATGAAATCATCCCACAGCCTATCCCTGTCTAGCAGCTTCTCCCTGGCAACGATCCCTTTGATGAAGGGCTTCCATTCCTTGGTGAACCCTTTCAAGGCAATCCTTACCATATCTCCATCTGAGACAGTCACACCGATGGCAACAAGCTCATCTTTGACCTCAGACAATCTTGTCAGATACGAGGCTACACTTTCACCCTTTAACATCTTGGTAGCCTTCAACTTGTCCTCTAATACCAGTAACCGGTTCTCGTTCTTATTCTGGAACAAATTCTGAAGAGCCATCCACATCTCATGTGTGGTGTTCTTCCCAGACAAATGAGGTATTAGGGCATCCCTCACACCATCAAGGATGATCAATCTCGCCCTCGCATCCAAATCTTCCCATATTTCTAGCTCCTTAGGGTTGGTTGGCTTCTTGATCTCTTTGTTGGCAAAATCCCAGATCCTGTTGACCTGCAAGATCAACTTGATCCTTTCCTTCCATGGACTATAGTTGGACAACCCTTCCAACTTGTCCTCATATTGGATACCTGCCTAGAACTTCGACATTGTAGTGAACCCTTCACTTACAATGTGACCAACTCCCTCTCACGCTGTACTTTGCTGTGCACAACTTGATTTGCTTACTTCCAAAGTAGCTCAGGTACATTATGATACCATGTTGAATTTCCACGATTCCACGACCTTGGTGTTGATTTGGGGTAGCATCGGATGTGCTCTAGCCATGAAAATTGGTGGAGAGGCTAAAGCACATGAGATCTGCAAGACCCATAAATGGTTTGGGGAAATTCTACACAGTGATAGAGATATTAAAATAATTAATATTTTTAATTGGTTCCTAAGTCTAAACTTCGGAAAATAAAAATATTAATGGGTATTAATATAAAACTAGGTTAGAAGGTTCTAAATAACGTGGATCAAGCCAAATTTAATCTTAGCCTTTGATTAGAGATGTAATCTCGACCGTTGAAAACTCAACAAAAAAAGTATACGAGGAGGTTTTATGGTTAGTTGGAGATACACAGATTGATCAGTCAGTTGGATTTTCTAGAGCGGGGTTTGCTAAGAGAAATTGAACCAGTGATCAGAGTTGCAGTGAGGGGAAGTGAGTGCATAGCAGAGAGGCAAAGATAGTGCCAGAAGACCACTGCAGAGGCAGAGAGGCAGACACAGAGCCTACAGGAGCCACGCAGAGGCCAGAGTGACTGCGTAGAGGGCCAGAGGGCCTGCGTGAGTGACGCAAAGGCTGCATAAGTGATGCAGAGGGCCAGAGAGGCTGCGCAGAGCCTTAGAAGGCTAATGCAGAGGGTTTCAGGCTGACGTAGAGGCGTTGGAGAGAGTTTCGTGGAGCAGACTTTCAGAAAATCTGCTTCCGAAGAGAGGTCTTACTGCTAGATAGATTTCTCTGTCGGGAGAGCCAGTTTGGAACCCAGTGGTACTCAAGAAAATCTACTTAATAATAAAACCCTCAGAACTGCTGCACCGATTTTCCCAAGTTGGGTTTTTCCGTGGACGATTGTCCAAAAATAACATTGTCCCTTATGTGTTTGTCTATTTCTTTTAGTTGATGATCTGTAGATGGTTGAGATTGCATTGTGTTTATTTCAGTATTTATATGGTTAAATAACTTGTTCAGTAATTAAACAAGTAGGAGAAATAAACCAAATAGTGCAGGAAAATTTCTAACAGGTTAGAGTTAGAAATTTCAACACTTGGTTCTAGGTTATAGTCTTAAAAATCACTGGCGCTACCAAACCAAGAATCTCAACCATAAACTACTTTTCACAGCAGAAATATAAAGCAGTAAATCAATACGCACAATGATACACAATTTTAAACAAAATTGTACAATAATGTACAATCACCAATCTTTGTTATATTAATCCAAATTTGATAAATACAACAGTCTATGGTTACAGGATACAATGAAAACTTGGTTGCAACACTTCTATGTCGTATCTTGTCTTGTTGGTCTGTCGCACCCGTACTGCTCACTAGTAGTACCTTAGTCCATCAAGGCATCTACACTTCGAGACTCCAAGAGGGCTGCCTCCTATCAGTGCTGCAAGTCACATCTGCTGCAATGAACACGAGCTCATAAATTGCTCTCTGGGTAGGCCTGATTCCCAAGCTCCAATCTGTCACGCTAGCAACAACTTTCGTCCATCAAAGTGTTGCACTTTGGCACCGGTCTTTACCCAACCTTCAGTTGCTCTTCGTCCTTCAAGATAACTCGTCTAGGGCTACTTTGGGCTATCAACACGTTGCCCTCCAACCAGCTCTATGGCACCCAATACTTCACTGTTGAATCTGCTCCTAGGAAGACACCTTCCCTCCCTGGAATGTCTTCCAATTGGCTCCACCAGGCTGCTAGATAAATTGATCCAAAACTGGTCAACTCTTTTGACCCAACACATACCAAAACACTGTTGTTTGCGACTCCTGCACTGTTGCAATTTCTGGGACTGGTTAGGTCACACAACACAGTCCTTAACCTCAAATCTAGCCCAGAATTGTCCTTATGAAATGCGGCTATCCTTCAATGGGAGGATGCCCCTCCACGCTGCTCTTTTAGGGCAGATTCAAGCCCTTAAACACAAGCTTATTCTCCTAAAAGACAGCGGCATCCTACAGGTGTATAGGCAGACTTGTGGCAGCCTCTTATGAGGACTGTCCACCCACCAAACAACCTCCAAACTAACTCGCTATCCCTGCTTTAGCTGCGGACTACAAGAACAGGGCTTCAACCCTCCCACCAATAGTTCTGTCCTAAAAACGAACCCCTGAACAGACCTTAACCCATGCTGTTTTAGATCCTCTTTTGCTGCGGCTAGGGTACAAAATTCTTCTCTCCAATGAGTTCTCTTTCTAAGGTATTAGTTGCTCAAGATTGGATTAATGAAATAACACTTACATCACCTTATATTTATACCAAATACAAGGGTTCCAAAATGTCACATTGGAAGCAACACGTCCATTGGATTCTTCAAGTCAGCCTACTTGACAACCAATAATAATTATGTCAAATTCAAAAATTCATTTCTCCCAAACAACTCAGATTCAGACGATTTTCATTGTGTTGGAATCATCTTTCCAAGAACTATCATCCTCATCCATTACATGTCGTGAATCCATCATGGTTTTGCCCCAAAACACGATAGGTGCCAAAACCCCATACTTGGGTTCCAAGCCCACAAGTTTCCCTTGTGGTGCTTTTCCTTCCAAACCCAAACCCCATACTTGGGTTCCAAGCCCACAAGTTGCCCTTGTGGTGCTTTTCCTTCCAAACCCTGAACCCTAGGGCTTGGAGTACCTCCAAAGTTACACAAATCAACACTCCCTCTTAGTGAGGGAGGTACTTCCAAGACTAGGAAGTATCTCGTCATCATCATCATTGCTCGCAACACTTGCCCAACTCTTGGCGCTCGCAATCGTAGCAATCCCTGTATGGTGAACTACGCCCTTCTCGGAAGTGTCGTTGTCACTACTGGAAGCAACCTGCTTCTTCTTCTTATCCTGTAACGTCTTCCATGTTGAAATTTCTAAGTATTACCGGTTAGAAATTTTATTTGTATTCTTCTGGTTTATTTCTACTACTTGTTAATTAGAAACAAGTTATTTAAACATATAAACATCGAAATAAACACAATACAGTCTCAACCATCTACAAATCAACAACTGAAAGAAATAGCAAACACACAAGGGACACCGTTATTTTTGGACAACTCCTCCTTGGAAACACCTAATGCGGGAAAACTGGTGCAACAATTCTGAGGGTTATTTTATTATGCAAAATATCCTTGAGTACAATTGGGTGCCAAACTGGCTCACTCGACAGAAAAAAATAACTGACAGTAATACCTCTCTATTCAGAAGCAGATATTCAGAAAATCTACCCCACGAAATCCTCTCCAACAACACTGAAGCACTATGTTAGCCCTCCTGGCCTCTGCGTCAGCCTCAAACCCCTTTGTGTTAGCCCTCTGAGGCACTGCGCAGCCTCTACGGCCTTCTGCATCACTCTTGTTGCCCTCTGCATGGATGACGCAGGCCCTTCTAGCTCTGCGTTGTCTTTGTTGGGCTCTGCATGGCCTGCTTTGGCTTCTGCGTCTACCTCCCTGCCTCTGCGCTGTTCTCTCGGCACTATCTCTGCCTCTCTGTCTAGTACTCATTGCCCCTCGTTGCAAACTAATCACTGATTCGACTTTACTTAGCAAACCCCGCTCTAGTAAATCGAATGACTGATCACTCTGGTGTGTTCTCCAACTGACCCTCAAGCCTCTTCTTATACTTTTCCAGTTGGTCCTTCAATGGCAGAGATTAAATCTCTAATCAACGACTAAGATTAGATTTGGCTTGATCTATGTCATTTGGAACGTTTTAACCCAGTTTTATATTAATACCCATTAATATTTTATTTTTCTTAAGTTTAGACTTAGGAACTCCATTAAAAATATTAATTATTTTAATATCTCTTTAACCGGGTAGAATCTGCGCAAACCATTCTGTGTCTTGGAGATCTCATGTGCTTTAGCCTCTCCACCAATTTTCATGGCTAGAGCACATCCGATGCTACCCCAAATCAACCCTCCCTCTTAGCAAGGACTGTGCTCTAGTAATACTCCACAGTGAGCATCACTCTGATTATACGGCACCGGTACCTGTGCTGATGCTAGGCTTCCCGCCTACCATCCTCTGCATCGCTGCATCCTGTACTGCTTCCCATGGCCCTGCCACTTCCACTGCTTCATCCGTACAACAACTCCCTCTGCATCCGTGTTGTTGCTGGTCCTTTCTCCCAACACTGCATCTGCACTGCAACCCCCTCGCATCATGTTGCGTCGTGCTACTGCTCACTGCTACTGCACTGCAATTCAGTTATTGAGAAGTAAGTAACTGATCCACCCAACTATTGACATCCCTATCAGGCTAGAAACACTCCCAATGCTGAAGCTCTCTGCCGCTAACAAGTGCTCCCTCTACTACCTCTGCACTACTGCAACAATTCCCTGCATCTCGCATCGCTGCAAACCTCTCTGTGCCATCCTACACTATTGCAACCCTCTCCATGCCTCTCGCACTACTGCAGCTTGCGAGCTCTGCGCTGCATGGGACTCCTGCACTGTAGCACTCTCCGCCGCTTCATCCGCATCCGTTTCTACTAACATTTGCCAGTCCTGCTACTCTCTCTTCGGGGCTCCCGTAGCAAGGTATAATCCAAGAGGTTGGGTACCTCAGGGATCCTGCCCCTCATCGCTTGTAGTCTTTCTGACTACAGCTCGATGTCTCCCCACCTCTTCTCTAGAGGTACATGAGCACTCATGGCACAGTCGTCATCAACGACCATCTTCACTCCTCTCTTCTTTTCGACTCCTCTGAGTCTCTACTTCCCTCTGGAAGTTCTCTCTTCGACTCCCTCTAAGTCGCTACTTCTCATCTAGAAGTTCTCTGCTAGACTCCCTCTGAGTCTCGATTTCCCTCCTCGAAATTTGCCTGCCAATTGTCGAGTCGCACCTCTTCGATCTCCTATGCACCTGGAACACGGATATGGATTCCTTGGCTAGAAATCCGACTTGGTAGCGACTCCCTCTACCTTGGTTTTGCCCTGTTAGGTACTGTTCTGTGTCAGTAGCAACAACACCCCACCAGCTTCACTCCTCGCAAACTGCCCACAGCTTCCTAAGCCCCAACAACCAAAGGACTGAGCCTCTAGGCTCTGCGCAATCCCGACACTGGCTGAAATGCTCTCCTAGCCAACTGCGTCAACCCTCTTGGTCTCTTCGTGGCTCTTCGTGAGCCTTTTTCTGCTGTCCTTAGCCTCTGCGCTGGCCTCTCTCTGGCCCGGACTGATGACGCAGTCCCTTTGCGTCAACCCTTCTTCTGTCGCTTTCTACAAGGAACAACTTCTATCACTCAGGACAACTGTTTCTGCTACAAATGCTCTGCTTCAGCTGATGCCTTCAGCTCTTCTGTGATCTGCAACCACGCTCTGATACCATGTTGAAATTTCTAAGTATTACCCGTTAGAAATTTTATTTGTATTCTTCTAGTTTATTTCTCTTACTTGTTAATTACAAACAAGTTATTTAAACATATAAACATCAAAATAAACACAATACAGTCTCAACCATCTACAGATCAACAGTTGAAAGAAATAGCAAACACACAAGTGACACCGTTATTTTTGGACAACTCGTCCTCGGAAAAAACCAATGCAGGAAAACTGGTGCAATAATTTTGAGGGTTATTTTATTATGCAGTATATCCTTGAGTACAACTAGGTGCCAAATTGGCTCACCCGACAGAAAAAATAATCGACAGTAATACCTCTCTATTCAAAGAAGATATTCAGAAAATCCGCCCCACGAAATCCTCTCCAACAACACTAAAGCACTGTGTCAGCCCTCCTGGCCTCTGCGTCATCCTCAAACCCCTCTGTGTCAGCCCTCTGAGGAACTACACAGCCTCTACGGCCTTTTGTGTCACTCTTGCTGCCCTCTGTGTGGATGACGCAGGCCCTTCTGGCTCTGCGCTGTCTCTGCTCTGTCTCTGCTGGGCTCTACGTGGCCTGCTCTGGCTTCTGCGTCTGCCTCTTTGCCTCTGCGCTGGTCTCTCGACACTATCTCTGCCTCTCTGTCTAGTACTCACTGCCCCTCGTTACAAACTGATCATTGATTCGTCTTTACTTAGCAAACCCCGCTCTAGTAAATCGAATCACTGATCACTCTGGTGTGTTCTCCAACTGACCGTCAAGCCTCTTCTTATACATTTCCAATCGGTCCTTCCACGACCGAGATTAAATCTCCAATCAACAGCTAAGATTAGATTTGGCTTGATCCATGTCATTTGGAACCTTCTAACCCAGTTTTATATTACTGCCCATTAATATTTTATTTTTCCTAAGTTTAGACTTAGGAACTCCATTAAAAATATTAATTATTTTAATATCTCCTTAACTGGGTAGAATCTGCCCAAACCATTTCTGGGCCTTAGAGATCTTAGGTGCTTTAGCCTCTCCACCAATTTTCATGGCTAGAGCACATCCGATGCTACCCCAAATCAACATTCCACTCTTTCATTGATTCCTTCTTGGCAGTTGTAGGTGCACCCTTGCTCATCACTGACCACGTGCTCTTTTGGGTTGCAGTGTCTCCCTCTGAATCTGCAAGCTCCTTCTCGAATTAGACTCCCTCTGAGTTTTTGGAACCTGGAGCTTCTCATGAAAGTGTACCTTCTTCTCGAGAACCTGTGCCTTCTCCTTTGAAGCTTGCATTTGCTCTTGCTTCTCTGGAACCTGTACTTACTCCACCTGCTTCTTTTCATGATCCACAGGCTTGGTCGTCAACCTGTAGAGACCATGCTCTCTAACTCCGAGTACAATCCCATCAGACTTAGAGCCTTTGAGCTTGAGTCTTGCTTTTCCATCCTGGAACAAGACCTCAAACCCCTTCTTCTCCATCATTGAGACGGAGAGAACATTATATCTAAGTCTGGTACAAATAGTACATCTTGGACCCGCATCATATGTCCTGTCTCCTTTCTGAATGGGACCACACCCAATCCTCGGAACTCCAACTGACTCTTGTCGCCCAACACCATGTGCAACTTCAAGTCCCATCCTGCTAGAGTCTCAAAAATATCTCGTGACCCTGTCATATGCTTCGTCGCACCATTGTTCACGTACCATCCATCCTCTTTGATAGTACTTTGCGAGAAATGAGAAATCATAGCAAAATCCTCCTCTTCATTTTCCAATCTTCTAGTGAGCTCATCCATCTCTGCTTTATTGGCAATAAGGGCGACCTGCTTTCCTTTTCATTGCTCATCATCTCCCTTCCTCTTCTTCGGACATCTCGACGAAGAATGACCCATCTCGCCACAGTTGAAACACTTGACTTTACTCAAGTCCTTCTTATGCTTACCCTTCATTCGTGATGTAAGTGCCACGTCATCTTCTAAAGCTTTTTGCTTCGGTTGAAGATCCTTGTCTCGCAACTCTTCTTGAATGAAATCATCCCACAACCTATCCCTGTCTAGCAGCTTCTCCCTAGCAACGATCCCTTTGATGAAGGGCTTCCATTCCTCGGTGAACCCTTTCAAGGCAATCCTTACCATATCTCCATTTGAGATAGTCACATTGATCGTAGCAAGCTCATCTTTGACCTGAGACAATCTCGTCAGATACGAGGCTACGCTTTCACTCTTTAACATCTTGGTGGCCTTCAACTTGTCCTCTAATCCCAGTACATGGTTCTCGTTCTTATTCTAGAACAAATTTTGAAGAACCATCCACATGTCATGTGCGGTGTTCTTCCCAAACAAATGAGGTATCAGGGCATCCCTCACACCATCAAGGATGATCAATCTCGCCTTGGCATCCAAATCTTCCCATATTTCTAGCTCCTTAGGGTCGGCTGGCTTCTTGATCTCTTTGTCGGCAAAATCCTAGATCCTATTGACCTGCAAGATCAACTTGATCCTCTCCTTCCATGGACTACAGTTGGACAACCCTTCCAACCTGTCCTGATATTGGATACCTGCCTGCAATTCGACATTGTAGTGAACCCTTCACTTACAACATGACCAACTCTCTCTCACGCCGTACTCTGCTACGCACAACTCTGATTTACTTACTTCCAAAGTAGCTCAGACACGCTCTGATGGCATGTTGAATTTCCACGACCTTGGGTCTAGGTTAGAGTCTTAAAATCACTAATGCTACCAAACCAAGAATCTCAGCGATAAACTACTTTTCACAGCTGATATATAAAGCAGTAAATCAATACACACAATGATACAGAGTTTTAAACAAAATTGTACAATAATGTACAATCAACAATCTTCGTTATATTAATCCAAATTTGAAAAATACAACAGTCTATGGTTACAAGATACAATGACAAACTTGGCCGCAACACTTCTATGTCGTATCCTGTCCTGCCGGTCCGTCGCACCCATATTGCTCACTAGTAGTACCTTAGTCCATCAAGGCATCTATCCTTCGAGACTCCAAGAGGGTTGCCTCTTATCACTGCTGCAAGTCACGTCTACCGCAATGAACACGGGCTCATCAATTGCTTGCTGGGTAGGCCTAATTCCTGAGCTCCAATTTGCCATGCTAGCAACAACTTTCTTCCATCAAAGTGTTGCACTTAGGCACCGATCTTCACCCAACCTTCATTTGCTCTTCGTCCTTCAAGATGGCTCGTCTAGGGCTATTTTGGGCTATCAACACATTGCCCTCCAATCAGCTCTATGACACCCAATAATTTACTGTTGAATCTGCTCTTAGGAAGACACCTACCCTCCCCTGAATGTTTTCCAATTGGCTCCAATAAGCTGCTAGATAAATTGATCCAAAACTGGTCAACTCCTTTGGTCCAACACATACTACAACAGTGTTGTTTGCGATTCCTGCGCTGCTGCAATTTCTGGGACTAGTTAGGGCACACAACACAGTCTTTAACCGTCCTCAAATCTGGCCCAGAATTGCCATTATGAAATGTGACTGTCCTTCAATGGGAGGCTGCCCCTCCACGTTGCTCTTTTAGGGTAGATTCAAGCCCTTAAACACAAACTTATTCTCCTAAAAGACAGCAGCATCCTACAGGTGTATAGACAGACTTGTAGCAACCTGTTATGAGGACTGTCCACCCACCAAACAACCTCCAAACTAACTCGTTGTCCCTGCCTTGGTTGCGGCCTACAAGAACAGGGCTTCAGCCCTCCCACCAAGAGTTCTGTCCTAAAAAATGGACACCTAAGCAAAGCTTAGCCCACGCTGTTTCAGATCCTCTTTTACTGCGGCTAGGGCACAAAATTCTTCTCTCCAACGAGTTCTCTTTATAAGGTATGTGTTGCACAAGATTGGATTAATGAAATAACACTCACATCACCTTATATTTATACCAAATACAAGGGCCCCAAACGTCACATTTGAAGCAACACGTCCATTGGATTCTTTAAGTCGGCCTACTTGACAACCAATAATGATTATGTCAACTTCAAAAATTCATTTCTCCCAAACAACAATTTGGATTCAGACGATTTTCGTTGCGTTGGAATCGTCTTTCCAAGCACTATCATCCTCATCCATCACATGCCGTGAATCCATCATGGTTTTGCCCCAAAGCACGATGGTGCCAAAACCCCATACTTGGGTTCCAAGCCCGCAAGCTGCCCTTGTGGTGCTTTGCCCTCCAAACCTTGAACCCTAGGGCTTGGAGTACCTCCCAAGCTACAAAAATCAACAATCCTGACTTCATCAAATGACTGTCCACTATGGACATATCTGGATAAGGGAGCTTGCTTCATGCAATGCTCTCTATAATGCCTTACAAAGCCAGCATAATCAACCTTACATACATCAATGGTGAATCATCACATCAACAAAGTTAGCTCACCAAAGTTTAGAAGTCAGATCACAGCCATTATCAAAGTCATCAATATCACAATATCAATTCTTTCTACTGGGTGATAGAGAGAGCTCATATCAAGTCGTGATTTCATTTATTATTATGCCAACAAGTTGTCATCAACCACGCATTATCAATCCAAACTTTATCAAGTCATTCTCATAATCATAATACAAGTCATTTCTGTCACTAGGTGCAAATGCATATATCAAGGATGAGTCACGCAGGTTCCATTTTCACACTGAATCACAACTATCATTACCTCAACCATTGTGCTGGTAGCAAGGAGGCCAATTTCCAAATACCCACATAAGTCATTGTGCCCATAGCATTGGCATCAGGGCAAATCAACAATCGTCAGATCAAATCATTAGACATTAGGTCAAGTCCAAATTTGCTATCGTAGAGAGATCTATAGTCAAAGCATATCTCAATCCTCAATTCAAAGTTATTGTCAAGCATCATGACAAAACACTGTTCATATATATCAGTAAGCCAAATCATGCCAACCTCTTTTAGCACAAACATAGTGACATATCTATATGTATGTCCCCAACACTTGCAAGCACAAGTTTAGTCTGCATGATCATTTGTGGAATTGACATCTTCTAGGTGGCCATCCGATTTCATGCACAATACTTCAATTTTTTTTGTATGTGATCAACAATTTAACCCAACAACTTCAGAAATCAGATTACAGTGGCAGAATATGTTAGAGACACCTTGATTCAGAGTTCAGACAACTTCAAAAAGCTTCAGATGATGGTCAACTGTAGTCAAACCCTTGGACGCTCCCTTCAGGTTAGCATGGGAGCGTCTTTAGCTGCTTGGATGCTACATGGGCCTTAGCATGCGTGCGTCTAGGGATGAGATTTCCCAGTTCTGTGCCCGCGTTCGGAGCAAAAACCCTAATTTTGTACAAGCTTCAGATCTGAGACTTTGCTGCAGATCAATAATGTCAGATGCACATAAATCATACTTCAACAGTACAGAATGCAAATAGTAATGAGTAAGAATCTTGAGAAGAGATTCTCCCTCTGACTGGGAATCTACTTCATTCATCTTCATTCATGTCATCAGCCTGTCTCTACTAGAGTCAAGCAACTCAAAGAATGTAGATGAATAAAGGGGGAAATATGTTAAGGGGTAAGTATAGAATATCTTGGACATGCTACTTCAATCATTACCTCCCCAGTAGTGTCCTTCCTAAAACCTTAAGGCCTCAAAGGAGGTCTTTGTTGCCTCAAAATCTAGTAGGCCTTGTGAGAGGCCTCACAAGGTAATAACTAGATTAAGATACAACAATGAGGTGGTTGCCACTATCACCCTAGTACTCCACCTCTTGCTCTTTGATGGAATTTCACCACATGGGAGACTTCTCAGTATATATCATCTAAAGGGTCTTCTAAGGCTTAATCAAGGTACTTCTTGTTTGGATTAGGGAACAAATCTGTTGAAGAAAGTGTAACTAGGTTTAGTCTTCATAATGGCATGTAATCGTGACTAATGTAAATGATGTAATAAAGAGAAACAAATTTTTTATTGTAAACCTGCTTCATGGGTTTCATGATCAAGTCTTTTTAGAATAATAGGATTTGTCATTTAGAGTCTAGAATTAATGTCATGTATGAAGAGCTCTTCTTGAACCTATGTTTAATGTATACAAGTCTATAGAAATGTCTAGAAGCCCTCCAAAGACGAGCACAATCCCTCTTGAAGAAGTCGGCCTCTAAACAATAAACAAAGGAAGTCAAGTCGGCTCACATATGGAGACACACTCGTTCAACGTGACATGTCAACTCAAGTGTGGAGGCAAACCACTATATATATGCGGCTAGGGTCACCATAGAAGGCAAAGAATTCGGACAAGCATCTCTGTGTTTTTCGGATGGGTGCCACAAAGATGAAGTCTCGGTCTCCTCACAGTCTTGGTGATCACTGTCCCGACATACTAGAAGCAGTGACAGTCTCAGCATATTTGTGCTGAGGAGGATCTAGGTGATCTCACATTGATACACTCTTAGCATACACTCTAGACACAGTCATAGTCTCGGCATATTTGTGATGAGGAGGATCTCGGTTATCCCACAATGACACACTCTGTCTCGGCTAGACGTAGTCATGATCTCGACATAGTTGTAATCACAGTCTCAGTCATGATTTTGATGAAAACGTAGTTACAAGGTCAGGATCTTAATGAAGATCTCGGCGCAACTCTCATATATATATATATATATACATATTTTAGTATAGAGATCTCATTTTTATGGTGAAGATCTCAGTAGAGGTGCAACAATGATGCAACAATAATGATCTCGGTGGTGCAGTGGTGATGGCCTCGGTGTTGTAGTAGTGATGACTTCAGTAACAGTGGTGATGATCTCAACAATGACGAAGAAGAGGATTGGAGTCTTGATCTTGGAGAGGCTAATAAGTCAAGGGTCTTGGTCTTGGTATTCGTCAATTGGAATCTCTATAAGAAGAATTGTGTGGGTTTTCCTCTCAAAGAGTGAGAGGTTTTGGCCTAGGCAGAAAGCCAACATCTTGTGTTCTTGTCTCTTTATTTTGGTAACTATTTGATGAAGTAAGAAAGCACAATTTAATAATAACAAGAGAAGATTGTGCTAAAAAGAAAAAGGTAAAAGTACCTCACAAATATTTATCATCGTGAGAAGAATCTTATTAACCTAATTGCCCTAGATTCTTCAACATGGTATCAGAGCTAAGGTGCTGAAGTCAAAGGAAGGGCAACAAAGAGACATTCAAGGATCAAGTTTCAAGAAGGGCATCAAAGCAAGTTGAAGGTTATCAAAGAAAAGGATCAAGATCTACATTGAAGAATCAAACCCTGATTTTGATCAAACCCTAGATCAAACCCTAGATCGAAGAAGTAGTCTACAATAGCAAGAGATTTTGTTTCCGTAGTCATCATCAAAAGGCCACCAAGACCCTCATCAAGTTGTCTACAAAGCAAGGTAGCTCGAAGGACCTTAAAAATGAAGATCACATCATCTTGGAGAAAGTCGAAACCCTAGAAGCAGTTCTGATCTACACTACAAAAGAAGGTGAAGCATATTGAAGGTGAGAAGGCATTGTCATCATCTTCAAGGTTATAAAACAAGCAAGGATCATCTCCTTGCCCTAGAAGATCTTCCAAGGAAGAAGCAAATCATCCTCATCAAAAGGAGTAACCTTTTCTATTAGAGAAAGGCTTTTTCATTTGAAAGAAGATCATCCAAGAGGAAGCTCTAATACATCTTCTTCAACCATCATCAAAGTGATCAAGTAGAAGAGTTCATCTTCACTTGCCAATTAAGTATCTTACATTCTATAATCAAGTTTGGTTAAAAGACTTTGTGTTTGCAAGGAGATTTATAAATTGATGGGTCTTCAAAATTCCTTGCATAAGAAAGGAGGATAGATATTGTCCCCGAAAGAGAAGTCATTGATATCTATGTAAAAGTATCTGAAGGTCAAGCATTGTCTGAATGCAAGGAAAAGGATCAAGGGACTCATAAGATTCTTATGAAGTCAGTCAAAGGTCCTCTCATCCCTATGTAGCAGAGGAGACATCAAAGAGATATATGAAATGCTAGAAGATATATTCTCTGAAAATGCAGTAAAGAAGGTTATATCACTTAGCCCTGATCTACACAAAATTGAAGGTATCATAGAATGAAGGTATATCTTTATAAGATCTCAATTGGGAGATTTGGGAGAGTTGATACGAATATAATCATCATTGTTCTTAAATGCACTAAAGTTACCTCATTTGACAACTTGTGGTCTCTATGCTAGATAGAAAAAGACAAGTTGAGGGCAAAAATGTTGAGGGTTAAAGGACTCAAACGTTTGCAAAAAGGAAAGGGAAGTTTTGGTCCTCAAACAAGACAGAACAATATAGCTAAGAGTCAATGTTATGGACAGAAAGCTCATATCACCGAAAAGATGGAGGAAGCTGAAGAAAAGGGGCCAAGGAAAGAGGGAGTAACAAATCTGTACTATGATTGAGATGGTATCCCTCACAAAATGGTCTTATCATAAGCTCCTAAATCTTTTGTTATAGATATGATCATGATAAGTAATAAGATGCATTGTGGCATCATAAAGCATTAGAAACAAGAGCTCGTGACATCACCATGGGAATCACGAAGGACAGAAGGAACAAAATCCATGACAGTCAAACATGAAGGATATAGCTCTTGGGAACCTCATTGGACATTGAAGGAAAGGACGAAGTCATCCAGGACAAGACTTATCATACATCAAGTCAAAAAGGAAACATCTGCCAGATGGGGATATGCAAGATCCTCAAGATTCTCTGATGGAATCCTCATCAGAGGGTTCACTAATCTAGAGAGGAAGCAAGTGTTTCGTCAGGAACTCCAACTTATGGAATTCATGGATGATGGTATGATGACATAAGAGATGAAGCAGATCAAGGGGTTGAAGGCACTTCAATCAAGGATGCTTCTAGAAGAAGCCTAGATGACCTAAAGGTAAAATGAGGTATGTATGCTCGTATTTAATATTATAAAGTCATGTCATATGGTTGCAGGTAACATGGACCACTACTTCTATCTTGAGAAGCTTGATCAAGGGAAAATGATTCCTCCTCTGAAAGGATACAGGAAGGCATAAAGTCACTCTAGATGAAATCAACATAATATGTCCTCATATGAAGTATGAGGTGGTTGAATACAATTAAGGAACTCTTATTGGAAGCTCCTGGGAATGGAATGTGTAAGAGGAGGAGATCGTGAGATATGCAACCATGATAAAGGCTATCAACATCCAAAAGACCAATAAGATTTGACTAGGAAATATCCCGAAAAGATATGAAGACTCTAATGAGAGTCTGAATTGGAGACCCTTGACAATGGATATCTTTGGGAGATGTGTCAACATGTATGCAGGATGCTAATACCTATAGGAAGATGTCATGATGAAGAGCCATCTCGTAAGGTACTATTTGATTTAATGTTATGTTTTGATTTCTTGAATAATATCTAGATGAGTTCATGCAGGGCTACTGGAACAAGAGTTGTAAGCACAAGTACAACTAGCATTCATGTGGTGGATGGAAATTCTTGAAAGAAGCATGATGAGAAAGAAGTAGCCATATGAAGAAGGTTCCAGATATGTACCAAGAAGGCCACTTTCCATGAAGAAAGGAATGACATGACGAACCAAGGAGGAAAGTGATCGATGGCTAATGCCCTACAAGGAAGAAGCTCGACTGAATTTCATGACATCAAGGAAAGAAATTGATCAAGTAGCTGAAGGACCCATGAAGAAGAAGTTGCTGATGAAAGGGAGAGTCCCTATTTAAGAGGGAGCTCTGACAAGTCCCTAATTAAGAGGGACCTTGGGCAAGTTCCTGGTTAGAAGGTGCTTGGGTACATTCTTTTACAGGAATAGGCATATCTTCCCTAGTTGAGAGGGGAGATAGACACAACATTCTTGTCTTCACTTGAGAAAAAGAATGGAGGATTGGGTAATCATCTGACATCCGATGCTCTTTGAGGATGTGTAGGGCATCCAAGATAAGAGTAGGCAAGAGAACCGATATTCTTTGAGGGATGGGAACCCAAGATAAGGATAGTACTAGAAAGTCATACTCAGTGAACACTCAGGTGGGTATGTACCTTGAGAGACAATGATGAAGGTGTCTATAGTCATTGGTCTCGCCAACATTGTGCTCTGATCTGATGAGAGATAGAGCTGTCAGTCAAGGCCTTGCTGTGGAAACAATGTTGGTTACTATGATGCTATACAGATGGATTACCAATCTGATTCTTCTTATGAGAAATTCTTCAGATTGAGAATGACCAAGTACCATTATGAATACCTCCCTAGTTAAGAGGGAGTGTTGAAGAAAGTGTAACTAGGTTTGGTCTTCATAATGACATGTAATTATCACTGATGTAAATGATGTAATAAAGAGAAACAAAATTATTATTGTAAACTTGCTTCATGGGTTTCATGAGCAAGTGATTTTAGAATAATAGAATTTGTCATTTAGAGTCTAGAATTAATGTCATGTATGAAGAGCTCTTCTTGAGCCTATGTTTAATGTATACAAGTCTATAGAAATGTCTAGAACCCCTCCAAAGTCAAGAAAAATCCCTCTTGAGGAAGTTAGCCTCCAAACAATAAACAAAGGAAGTCAAGTCGACTCACATATGGAGACACACCTGTTCAGTGTGACATGTCGGCTCAAGTGTGGAGGCAAACCACTATATATATGCGACTAGGGTCACCACAAAAGGCAGAGAATTCGGACGAGCATCTTTTTGTTTTCGGGTGGGTACCATAGAGATGAAGTCTCGACCTCCTCACAATCTTGGTGATCACTGTCTTGGCATACAAGAAGCAGTCACAGTCTCGACATATCTGTGATGAGGAGGATCTAGGTGATCTCGCAGTGATACACTCACGACATGCACTCTAGACACAATCACGGTCTCAGCATATTTGTGATGAGGAGGATCTTGGTGATCCCACAGTGACACACTCTGTCTCAGCTAGACGCAGTCATGATCTCGACATAGTTGTAATCATTGTCTCGGTCATGATCTTGATGAAAATGTAGTTACAAGGTCAGGATCTTAATGAAGATCTCTGTGCAACTCTCATATATATATATACATATCTCAATATAGATATCTCATTCTTATGATGAAGATCTCGGTAAAGGTGCAATAATGATGCAATAGTAATGATCTCGGTGCAGTAGTGATGGCCTCGGTGTTGCAGTAGTGATGACTTTAGTAATAGTGATGATGATCTTAGCAATGACAAAAAAGAGGATTGGTGTCTTGATCTTGGAGAGGCTAATAAGTCAAGGGTCTTGGTCTTGGTATTCGTCAATTGGAATCTCTATAAGAAGAATTTGTGCGGGTTTTCCTCTCAAAAAGTAAGAGGTTTTGGCGTTGGCAGAAAGCCAACATCTTGTGTTCTTGTCTCTTTTATTTTGGTAACTATTTGATGAAGTAAGAAAACACACCTTAATAATAACAAGAGAAGATTGTGCTAATAAGAAAAAGGTAAAAGGTACCTCACAAATAGTTATCATCGTGAGAAGAATCTTATTAACCTAATTGCCCTAGATTCTTCAACAAAATTTGTATGTCACAAAGCAACATACCATAAACTAAGCCAAAAGAGTACTGAGGCCTAGGGTTTTAAGATATGGTTCAATGAAAAACATAGTTATCGATCAAATAGGAACTATTACCTCAAAACGGGTACTCGAGCCCAATAATCCCCAAAAAAAAATGAAAAAACACCTTGAAATCGAAAAGTGTTGGTGCCAGAATAAAGTAGGTTTTTTTTTCAAAGTAAATTTTCAATATTTAAAAAAAAAACAATAAAAAACAATAAAAGCCATTTTGTTTGGTGCAAAAAACACCTTGAAATCGAAAAGTGTTGATGCTGGAATAACGTTTTTTTTTTCAAGGTACATTTTCAACACTTTTTAGTAATGACGTTAATTGTTTTTTTTATATATATATTTTTTTAAATTTAATTGTTTTTTTTTCAATGGTTTATTTTTAATTGATAGTTTTTTACATTGTTTTTTTTTTTTGTTTTTTTAATTGTTTTTTTTTTAACTGTTTTTTTAAATGTTTTTTTTTTGAATTTTTGAATTTTTTTTTTATTTTTTTTTATTTTTTTTTGTTTTTGTTTTGTTTTAATGTTATTTCTTTGTTTTTATAATTTTAATTAAAAAAAATAATTCTTAGATTTTTATTTTATTTTAGTTCTTATTTTTAATTTTGATTATTTAAATTATTTAATTTAAATATTTTTTATTTTTTATTTTCATTAAATTTTTTCTAATTATTTATTTATTAAATTTTTTTGGTAATTATTTTAAGTTTTTTTTGTAATGAGGTTTATTTTATTATTATTATTATTATTTTTTAACTTAAAAATATTGTTTTTAAATTGTTTTTGTGTGGATCAATTTGTTTTTTTGTTTTAATTATATACATATTTAAATATTTTTGAAAAAAACTCATTTTATAATTTTTTTTGATATTTTTTAATTTATTTTTTGTTTTTTTTTTCATTAACTTTTTATTTTTTATTTTTACGAGTTAATTTTAGTTTTTTTTTACATTTTTATAGTTTTATAGTTTTTTTTTTCCTTTGTTATATATTTTTTTGTATTTGAATTTTTTTTGTCATGTTTTTTATATTTATACTCTTATGTTTTATTACTAACATGTTTTATGTTTTTATTTTTTATTTTTTTTTGTCATGTTTTTTTTTTGTTTTTATGTTTTTTTATTTTTGTTATGTTTTTTTAATTTATTTTTATATTATTTTATGTTTTATTACTAACATGTTTTTATTATTTTTATTTTTGTCATGCTTTATGTTTTTTTTTTATGTTTTATGTTTTTTTTTTTACATTTTTATAGGTTTTTTGTTTTTTTTTGAAATATATTTTTTTGTATTTAATTTTTTTTTTGTTATGTTTTTATTATTATTTTTTGTTATGTTTTATTACTAACACGAAAATCACCAGCTTTTAAAAAAAATTATCCACACTTAATTCATTAGAAAATTTTAAAGTGTAAAAACTAAGCCCTCTAAACAAAAAGGGTTTATGTTCATTAGTGCTTTTCAAAATCAAGATGAAAATCACTAACAAAAAAAAATGTTCACACTTGATACACAAAAAAATTTAAAATGTAAAAAATAAGCCCTCTAAAAAAATGTGTTGATGCTGCATCAACACTTTTCAAAATCAGCATGAAAATCACTAACATTTAAAAAAAGTGTTGATATTGCATCAACACTTTACAAAATCAGCATGAAAATCACTAACATCGAAAAAAATGTTCATACTTGAGACATAAGAAAATTTAAAGTGCCAAAAATATGCTCAAAAAAAAAGAGTGTATTCTAGCATCACCAGTTTTCAAAATTGGGTGATTTTTTGCTATCTCAAAAAAAGGGGTACCAGTTCACTTTCTCATTTGATCAGTAACTATGTTGAAAGTATATCTAGGCATACAAGCACAAGAAAAGGGTTTACTTAAAGGTATGGTCTGTAGAAAATGTAACTAGGGTCGGTCTTCATAATTGTCATTATACTTGTATCAAAACGTATTTTGTAAAATAAAAAATAAGAAAAATAATAATAATAATTATTATTATTATTTTCACTAGTCAAAGCATGTTCTTAATGCTCATAGGATTTATTGAGTCAAAGTCCTATTTGGACTCCTTGTAAGAAAAAGGGAGACGAAGTCTAGAAGAAAAGGATAAGGCCGAAAATTGATCTCTCTCAGCCTTGCATGAGAAAAGGAGAAGTCTATCCTGAACTCACACTTGTGGAAACTCTGTTAGAACAAGGTTTTTGTTGATTGAAGGTTACTATTGCTGCTAGATTTGTTGATGAACTTAATGTTGGAAGAAAATCTTGAAGGAGGGCTTGACTTTGCATTTTGGAGGTTGGAATTTTGTTCTGGTCTTAGGTTTTTAATATCTCACTTTGATTTGATTCTATAAGAAGAGGAATTTTTCTGGGTTTTCCCCCTTGTGAGGTTTTGGCTTTGGCTTGGAGAGCCTACATCTTGTGTTCTTTTGTTTCTTTGTGATCTTTATGTACATTTTAGTAATTACTTGATGAAGAAAAACATAATATAATAATAAAAAGCTAACAAATAGTCACAAGTAATTATCATTGAAGAGAAATCTACCCTAATATGAAAGCAACTTGATTTCTCAACATGGAATCAGAGCTAAGGTGTAGGAAGGACAACTTGAAGATTACTATAGTTGGCATTTTTTTAAGGCACTCTCCTTGCAACAATTATCTCTCTTTCCATCAAAAGGAAGAAAGGCTTGCAAGTCACTGCATCCAAGCTACAAGGCTACTTCAGAAAGTCTGAGAACTCATATTTGTTCCTGTTTGAAATCTGAGCACAAGAAAAGGGTATGTTTAGAACTATGACACCCATTTGTGTTGAAGAACTAATTTTATTGTTATAGGAAATTTATCTCTGTAACCGAAATACTTTGAAAACTCTGAGATTTGCATCATTTAAGAGCAAAGATCCGTGGAAAATCCAATCTCTGAAACCAAGCCTTGAGATATGCAAAGTCTCTATGGTAACCCTAGATCTGAGAACAAAGTTTGAAGATTTGAAAAATACAAACCTATAATAGCATTTGGTGATCCGAATTATAAATAAGTCTGAACTATGATAAACAAGAGGTATCCGAGCCCTCTATGTTACATCTGAGCATTCTGCTAAAAGACTCTTGAACAATGATGGCATTCTCTGTATAAAGATATTATGATATAATTGCAATCTACAAAAACAAACACTCATAATGATATCTGTTGTCGCCCAAAGTGTACACCTAAAGCACAATGCTCAAAGTAGGGGCTGTCACTTTAATCCCTACTCACTCCGTTTAGACTCTCTCCTACCTGAGTCAAGGGGTGTAGTCCTTAATGATGAAACGAGTTCTAAGAGACTTGAGGGAGGGCAATCACTTTTCTGAGTAGCTTGAATTAAGATTACAAGGAAAGTTATTAAATTGAGCAAGGTGAGATGAATAACTTTATTTAGATTAATATGACACTTAAGAAGAAACAATAAGAGACCAGTGCCTAGATACAATGCTCACAGAAAATTAAAGTACTTGCACAACAATATATGATACCCCAGGCTACCAAGTAGGTGATGCTGCCAGGATTATGTTAGTGCAATGAGTCAAGATAATCAGATATATGAGAAATAAGCTTTGAGAGAATGACTGCAAGATATTCTTAATGAAGCAATTTCAAGATTCTCACAATGCCAGTAGTGCTTTTATAAAGATCTTTTTAGCCAAATAAACACAGTGCCTTTATAAAGATCTTTTTAGCCAAATAAACACTTATGGATGGCAAATGTGATTGCAAATGAAAAGGGAAACACTACTTAAATCAAGCAAGTGAAACAAGATCAAGTAGCAACCTTTTAGAGAATGTGAGTAAGGAAGTTAGGTTAGGTTACTTCAATTAAGCACACTGCTAGCCCAATGTTTGCAACTTATGAAATGTCACTTTGAAAAAACACAAACTTTTCCTATGATATGCAGCCACATATATTACTTATTTAGAGTGATAGCTGAGAATGTTTCTTTCACTTTATAAGAAAGCAGATTAGGAACCAACAAAAGTTCTAAAAGTATGCAAGCACAATTATTTCAAGAAGATGAGATTGCTAACAGTGATTTATGTAGGAAGCAACTTAACAATCAGATTTAGTTAATAATGCAAATGAAATTCTAAGCTAGGGAGAGATCAAAACAAGCAGTCAGTCACCAAAAGCTGTTCATAAATGCTAGAGCATAAAGAGACAAGCAGTGAATCTCAGAGATGGAAAGAATGCATCAAACCTCATAAGGCACCTTTGTCAACAAGGTATCAGCCCACTGAAAGCTCTCAAGGTCTAACAAAAATCAGTCAAATTGGCCCATGGCTAGGTGAGCAACAAGATTAGAAGAACTTTAAGTCAACAGCTGTGAGTTATGTGTGATGAATTTTTAGACCACAGAAACCTTTCCAAAACAGTGAATGAGATCCACAGTCAAGTAAGGAAGCAAGGCTAGACATGTCAAATTAGCACTTATGAATTGTGTGATGGATCTTAGTCATTTCAAATCCCCTTTGTTATTGGTTTTAAGTATTTAAACCCTTAATTAATATGTTTATCAAATGTGAGGCTTTGCAGTGCTAAGGAAGTCTCTCTCAGACAGGAGAGGGCTTTTAAAGATATTGAAGAGGACTTATAAATGGTAGATCCCTAAACAATAGAGCCAATCCTCTTTAAGCAGCAGCCAAAAGGTTTCTCCAAACTTTTTAACTCAAATGATCTTCTCGAGCCAAACTCTGATACAAAAACTTCACCCAAAATACTTAAAGTCACCACAAAACATTGGAACAGGAAATCAAGACCTTATAATTTTTCGGCCCTGTTACCGCTCAAACTAGCAGGGGGCCTGAAAGGGATCCTTAAAGGGCGAATGTTAGGTCAAGGGCAACAAATGGAGACTCAGCCCACTGTCACCTCAACTAAGGCTCCCTTCTATTTACGGACTTTCACTGATGGGAGGAGACCCAGTATGTTATGGAGTCACCAATGAAGGATAAGCAATGAATGGATGGGAGTGACCCAAATAATCCCTTTTCTAGAAGAGCTTGAAGAATGGAGCTTGCTTTCTTTCAAGCAAGGTACAATGTATCCTAGGGAAAGGAAGAGAGGATTTGAGGGTTAGGTTTATGGGATAAGACTTGTGAAGGGTTCTCCAATCCCTAAAATCCTTATTGTAATTGGTATCCCAGATGGTTCTTGAAGAATTGTCTTTTCAAAGGAATGGGACCACACGGCACCAAGTGGACCCGGTCTAGGGTATGAGGAAAGACTGTAGCAACCAATGATATTCTTACCCTAGACAAGGTGGGGGAAAGGATCAAAGAAAGACTTTTCACCCAAAAGTGTTGGTTTGACCCTATGAGGTACTAGCATTGGGGATGCCAGGGCAAAGTTTGATCCCGGAGCTAGGGCTTGGCTTTTCCACCGACTCCACTGTTGGAATGGCTTCAAAATTGGAGAGCTTGAGGAAACACCAGCAGAGGAGACTCTAGGAGATCGAACTTTTTGGAGGGCTAGCTTGTCGCGAAATTGATGTCCTAGGTACCCTAACTTGCCTAGACCTGGAAGGAGGTGAAAGAATGCGATTTTTAGTGACCAACCTAGGTAGATCAGTGCCTTAATCTTTGGGAGAATGGAGTCTATGATGAATATGAGTAGGATTTCTTGATTCCTAGTCAAGGAGGCCCCAAGATCACTTCGCTAGCCTTCTAGGTCAAGGAGAAGCAACCTTGCAGCTTTTATACTTCGATGTGCAAAGGAAATAGCTTATCAAGGTCAAATTCTTTAACGGAATTACCCCTAGGAGTTTCGCTCATATTACATGGCCCATACATGGAGAGATGCTATAATAAAGACAAATTCCACAATTTTAAGCAGTAAATGCATGCAGCAATTAGCCCTAGAACAACGTAAATCCCAGTCCAACATATATGACAAAAGTAAACAAAAATAACATTAAAAATCATGTACTTACATGTAACAGAGTATGTCCAACCATTCACAATTGAAAAAAGAGAAGCTCCAAGAGAGGTCTGATAGACCAATATCGACACATCAAAATTCATCCATAAAGCTCCAATTCATCCTCTAGAAAAAGTGTGAAAATCTCAAGAGAGATAAGAGATCCAAACCAAAGTGATGATGAGAAAATGAGCTCATCTCAGTTGTATTTATACACAAATTAGGAGTTCGAATTAGCCTCCTTGGCCTACATAAGCCCCAAAAATAAATAATGTTCTAATAATTCAACTTTTGGTGACAAGCCCACCAAACTAGCTCATAAATGAAAGAATTGGCCTCTCATGAGGTCAAATAATAATCTATGCATGTCGTAGGCCCCCCTAAGAGGCCTAATGAGGTCCATGGGTGCCACAATGAAGAGTAGGACCCTCAAAAGCAGTGGACAAGGGGTTGGCCCCTTGTAATAACCTGTGGTGCTCCAAATGAGATGTGGGGGCACACAAGTATCCTCATGGGTCTCCAAACAAGTCGAAGATGCCTGTAAATAGCCCGCAATGGTTAGGATGATGGTGTAGGTGGTGCCACATCATCGTGCAAGTCCTGGATCATCTGCCAAGTGTATGGTGCAAATCTGGGGCCAGCTAGGCATGATGGATCAGGTGCGTCTTCCTCGTCAAATAAGTGAACCACAAGCAATCTTTGAATGGTTATGGAAATCCATGGAGTGCCATATGCTGTTGTGGAGGCCTATGACTCTCAACGCGCACCCTATATGTGTTAATGTAGCCCTCAGGAGGATTAGGACCCCGCATAGGGAGACCAAACCCAAGATGGAATCATCTGCAATCCTGCATAAGATCCAATGTGTCCCAAGGCCTTCTAGTACAACAAGTCATTAGAGAAAATGAGTAAATAAGCTTACTAGTCATGGACCACAGGTGGGGACTTCATAATGGCCTGCCCTTCCATAATGGGCTCCGGGATATGTCAGTGTCTCCTAAACTCCAAATGGGGTTAACCAATAATCCTATTAAATGGTTTCTACTTCTTGTTGACCACTACGTGTCAACTACCCGTAGTAATACACCCCCTTTTTTGCAAAAGGGATAGTGCTTGATCGACGTGTCCATGCCATTCGACTGTCATCATCAGCACGATCATGTTATGTTGTGAACCCAGTCTGTATGTGTAAATTGTAAATAATCTTAGCAGATCTGAGTCATGTATGTAAATGCCTAGCAAACTTAATTTTCTAGTGATAATCTACGTTCCGGAAGGTTTTTTGTCTCACCGATCCATGATCGGCAGAGTTTTCCTTCAGCCTAACCCCAAAGCCGGAATGAATTTTGTCATTAGAATCTTAGGGGAATCTTAGTGTGCTTCGAGTCTATGTAAAAGTAATTTGGAAATAACTCTAACTATTTGGTTAGGTTATTACAAATTGCTTGATCTGCTAGATTATATTTGTGTCGCAGAACTGGGTGGTCTATGAGGGTTTATGTCAAATGGGTTTCCCCCCTTGAGATGTAAAATTGTAAAAGTCATGATGTAAAGTGTCTTGAGGGTTAGAAAATGTTTTAATCCCCTCATAAGTCCTGAGTCTTAGGTCCTAGGTGATTTTTCCAAAGGGCTAGGTTCGAGGATCCAAAAATAAAAAATAAAAAATATAAAAAATATAAAAATAAAAAATATTAAAAAATTTAAAAAAATAATAATAATTAAAATAACTAAAAAATTAAAAATTAAAATAAAATAAATTAAAAATAAATAAAAAATTGAAAAAATAAAATAAAATAATAAAATAATAATAGGTCAAAAATTTTGAGAAAATAAATGCAAAATTTAAATTTTTAATATATTAAAATGCATTTAAAAATTTCGACGAATGAGATTAAAAAGGGATTTTGATCCTCATTGACGGTCGAGATCATTTTGACATGGATCACTCGAACTAGCCGTTGGGAAATTTTCCTTTAAATAGGGTGTTAGGGGTCATTTGAGATGAGATTCGATCTGAGAATGGTGTGCTAAAGAAAGCTCTCTTGTAGTCATTTTTTGTGCAATAAAGAAAGACTTTGGGGTTGAAAATCTTGCTGGTGTTACTCTTCTGGAAATGCTGTAAGATGTTTTATTTTTCTGCATAATTTATTTTTCAGCCATTGATGATAGCTTGATGAAGATTGATTCAGCCACATGTATCTTGTTTGATCTCTGGGGTTTGAATGATAGTTTAGATTCTGAAATATGATGGCAGGTATCTCCATTTGATCTGAATTTCGCTGTTGTTTTCTCCTTTTATGTTAATGGTTGATTCAAGTTGTGCAGGATATCTTTAGTTTTGAGTTTACCGGGCGTTAGGGGAAGTTCTCAGCTGAACCAGCCAACTCCCAGATTGCGTTTTCTGAAAGAGCCTAGCCAGTTTTAATCCCGGGCTTATCATTAGAATTTTTGTTACAGATGCATGAAGGGTATTCTGAAGCATTTCATAGTAAATCTAAAATTCTGAAAATATTTTTGTGGCATAATGATAAATCTGGCTGCTTAGCCTTCAGTTTGTAATTTTTGTAATTATTTACCTGATTTAGGGTTTTTCAGTTTGTTTCTTGCACATTATTTTTGGGTGTTTTGTTTTTTGCCATTGCAGGTTGCAGGTATAGGTTTTGAGAATTTTTTTGGGGTTTCCATCAGGCAATCTAGAGTAGGAAAGATTTAAAACTTTGATCAAGTTTCTGGACTACGGGTTTTTTGGGGGATTTCTGCATGTATGGCTGCATCAACCTTTTGCCACCTGCCTCAGTCTTTCTTATTTACGCTGCCTCTACTCCATCAATCTCCACGCAGATTCCATTCGATTTTCTTTTTCCCATCTATCAGCTCATTCTCACACATTTTTTTCTCACGTTGCTATAATCTACAAAGCACAAATAAAAAAAATAAAAAATAAAAAAAGAAAAGAACTGCCCGCAATCAGGACACCTCGGCTCCCCTCCGCGCAGTCAGCTTCCCCACCTGCGTGCTGCCTTTCCATAGCACCCATTGTCCACCTACGCATTTCTCTCCCTACGTTGCCTTCAAACGCAGCTTCCCATCGCTGCTTCTCATGTCTAGCTTTCTTCCTCCGCGTCGGCGCCTTTCAGCTCTCCCTATGCTTGTCGTCCTGCTCTTCACATCCCCATCACGCTGCGTTTTCTTCATTCAAAATCCCGCTACCCCTGCGTCCCAAATTCTACAGCCCTGTAATCCACTTCTCTTGCATCCTGCGCTGTCAAGAAACCCCCGCCGTCATCTAGCTTCTTGCACATAAGCAATACGCTCATATTTTAATTTGTTTCTTTTATGCAGGTTTTGACTTTTTCGAATTTTTTTTTTAGTTACGTGTCATGTTTTAGTTTAGGCTTAGTATAGTTTTTATTAAAAAAAAGAAGAATTTTAAGAAATTCGATTTTCTTTTGTTATGTATTTAATTTGATTAGGTGTTAGAATTAGATTTTTTTATATTTTTTACTTTTGATTTTATTTAATTTAGATGTAAATTTTACATGTATTTAACTTTTGATTTTATTTAACTTGTATTTAAAATTTCCAAAAAAAATCATAAAAAAATAAAAAAATCATAAATGTTTTAAAAAAGGGTTGCTTTTCATTTTTTTCGGGATCTTAGTTTAGATTAGAGTTTAGTTTTATTTTTGGTTTAGCCGTTAGTTCATTTTAGTTTTAGACTTATTAAATCTTAGTTTTAGTTTTAGATTTAGATTTAAATTTTAGATTTAATTTTGTTTAAAGTTAGATTTTAATAATAAAAAATCATAAAATATAAAAATCATAAAAAAAAGGAAAATTTGATTTTCATTTCTTTTAGATTAGTTGTTAGTTTCAAGTTTTTTTTTTTTTTTTTTTTTTCTTAAATAAAAAATCATAAAAAAATAAAAATCATAAAAAGAGTTTCTTTTTTCAGGTTTGAGTTTTATTTAGAAATTAGATTTTATAGTGTATATAAATTATAATTTAGATCTTAATTTTAAACTTTATTTTATAATATATAGTTTTAAATTCCATTTCACTTGTATATATTTAAATTTCATTTTCATTTAGATATTTTGGTCTATTTTGATATAAGAAAAAATAATAAAAAATATATAAAAATTATTTTTTTTTGAAAAAGACTAATTAAAAATTGACAATTTATTTTAATGTCTTTTTCTTTTTCTTTTGTGGTATCTATGTTCCACTTGTCTATAGTTAAATGCACTTAAATGTTTATTTAAAGTTGGCTATATGAAAGTGGTAGCTGGTCAACATTTAAATTTTATGGTCATTTAAAGCATTTGATTTTTTGAAGTTTAATTGCTGGATCATCGATAAAGCATTGTGTGTTTATTGAATAGCTTGTATCGCTTGGGATATTTGATGATAAATGATTGTTAATGGTGGAATTACAGAGTTCATGTTTCCGCAACATTTAATAAACAATTATTTAATCATAAGGCACTAGTACATTAACTTCTAAAATCAATCAAGTGCTTGTCTTGCCTTGCTGAGTCTCTCAACCCAATTGGTTCACAATTGGTCTTCCTTTGTCCCATAGGGTCTACCCCCCTTAGCCTCGGGAGACGACTTAAACGGAGAGATCGGAAATCAGGGTGACAGCCCCCGGTCTGAGCGTTGTTGTGACAATTTGTGCGACAACACTTCTAAAGGGGATAATATAGTCAAGGTACATCCTTCAAAAAGGTGGTGGCATATGACCGATAGGTGAATGAAGTAGGGGATGAGAAGGGGCAACCCTGGGTCACATGCTGGGGTACAAGGGTAGCTAATAAGAGGGAAGCCCACACTTGGGTTTATAATGTATAGGAGGGAGAAATCGTGGTACATGAGGTGTCCCGACCTTGATTTTTCCACCCTTCTTTATATGCCTTTTTCCTTTTTATGATTTTCTTTGATTAACTGCTCGGGGTTCAAGAGGTAAGAGCATGATATATAAGATATAGCAACGAATACCCCCTTTTAAGGTAGGGCGGTTCATTGCCCACCAGGGGTTGGGACAATCATGGGTTCCTATATGATGAAAGAGGTTCATGGAACCTGTAGGAACCAGGGTGATGGCCATGATTATGGGGTAGAGCTCATGTATTGGCTTTTTCCCACATGCTAAATGTGTTTGTCTCGGCCATATTTTGCGTTTTGTTGTACATTTTCCTGTTGAATGCGACCAAATATGCTTTTATCTTTCTTTTCAGCTGCATCAACCTCCATGCTTCATTATAGGCCATGACCCAAGGTGTGGGCAAGGGTAAGGGGCAAGCTAACCTTATGTGGACCCAATGGAGGAATGTGGACCCAGGTGGGAGAAATGATGAATGGGGTAATGATGAGATGATAGAGGGTAATACAAGTGGATAAGGGAGCGAGACCACCCAACCTGGATCGGGGTTTCCCACGAAATACCATCCCTAGATTCAAATGGTCAGTAAAAGAGATCCCACGGGACTAGAATCCAAGGCTAATACTCAAAAGGGGTCTAGGGGACAAGAGCACAGTCCTAGACCATTCTTTTCGCCGAATCCCCTCGTTAATCCATGCCCAAAAGTGTCCATGATAAGCAAACTACAATACTCAATTTCCAAATGACAAGGCATACCTTTAGATTCGGGAGGCCACCTTCAAACATACGATCATGGCGGATGAACGAGGGACCACATGGCGGGCTCAGGTGGCAGAGAAATGGCACAATGAGCTAGCTGGTGTCTGCAAGGAGCTGCTGGTTGAGGACCATCTTGGTGAAATTTTTTCTCCTAGGAAAATCATGCACAAAATGGCGAATAACATCTGGCTCCAACTAGGATGAGATCTCTCGAAGAATTGGGAAAAACTACTCGAACGGGAGGTCATGAGAAGTCCAACAATCTCTTGGTTATCGTAGACCTATCACTTGCACATATAATAGGTGGAAAAGCACGGGGCAGCATGCTTTCGGGGCATCTCATGATCGCACATGCTATATGTTAGGCCATAAAATCAACAGAAAAATAAATATGCAAATATGCATCTATCTATCATGAGAAAAATATCATATTACGTTAGTTCTAATGCAGTGATGCGGGGGAGCGCCCCCCCCCCCTTCGAACCCGCTCCCGAAGCGCGCTCCGGGCGGGAGCGGCTCGGGAGCGGGTCGGGAGCGCGCTCCCGTAAAAAAATTTGCGCTCCCTGGTCTGTGAGGGAGCGCTTCAGGGAGCGATCGCTCCCGCGCTCCCGGAGCGCTTTTTAATGCCCGGGAGCGATCGGGGAGCGATCGCTCCCTGATCGCTCCCGGGCATTAAAAAACGCTCCGGGAGCGAATTTTAAAAATTCGGGAGCGATTCGGCGGAAAAAAATTCCGCGGACCCGAAAAAAACAAAAAATTTAACTTATTTTTTTGGATTTATAAGCCCAATGGGCCAAAACAAAATCATTTCAATGAGATTGAGCTTGAGTTTGAGAGCAAAGGAGCAAGGAGCAAGAGCTGAGGAGCAAGGAGCCAGAGCTGAGGAGCGAGGAGCAAGTGCCAAGGAGCGAGGAGCAAGCTTGCAGAGGTAAGTAACTTAATCATTTAGTTAGTTTAGCTGGTTAGGTGGTTAGTTTGGTTAGTTTAATTTACCTGTTTGAGTTTAAAGATCATTAATTTAAATTAAATTAATAAATTAAATGAATTAATCCCAATAAACTAAATTAATTTGCAGATTCAAGACTCAAACCCTACAAACATCAAACACGATGGACCTGGGGATTTTTATTGGCATTTTCCTCTTCCTGGTCCCTTTTCTGGTTATTATGGTGGTGGAGAGTAGGAAACGGAGGGGGCCTGAAACTGAAGAGGTGGATGAAGAAGCCGGAGGAAGTCAAATAGGTGAAAACCCCAGTGAGGAGGATGTGGAGGAGGGTGAACATGAGGGTCAAAAAACTAAACAAGACCAAACTCCATTGTGGAAATATGTTCAGAGGCCTGAAGCAGGGAGAGGGGGTGGAACCACTAAATTTCATTGCCCCCATTGCAATTCTGATTTCACAGGCTCATACACCCGTTTGAGAAGACACCTTTGCGGGAAAAGGGCATGGGATGGAGAGAAACAAATAGGAATCAGAACTTGCGACAAGGTGTCAACAGAAGATAGAGCCAAATACATAAAGGAAGAGGAGGACGCCCAATACAAAGCAAAAAGATCAAGGGGTTTCTTTGAAAGCTCACAAAGAACTCCTTCAGCATCCTCCCAAGGCAGTGGATATGGACATGGAGGCTCAGGGTCATCATCTTTACGCCGTAGAACCATATCAGATTTCCTTGATGAGGGGTGTAGGAATGATGTGGATTCAAAAATTTACAGGTTCCTCTATGCAAATGGGATACCATTCAATGTTCTACGCTCACCTTATTGGCACGAAATGGTTTCTGCCATAAATGATGCCCCTAAAGGATACAAGAGCCCTGGGTATGACAAGGCAAGAACAGTTGGCCTTGATCATGAAAAAGCAAAAATATCACATTCTTTGAATAAAATGACAAGTTCTTGGACTGACAATGGGGTGTCCATTGTATCTGATGGATGGACAAATGTAAAAGGCAAGCCATTGATAAGTGTTCTCGCTGTGTCCCGAAGTGGTCCCATTTTTCTAGCTGCACATGATTACTCAGACAAGTTCAAGACCGCTATCAACATTGCAGAAGCATTGCTTGAAACAATTGAGCGTATTGGCCCATACAATGTCATCCAAGTCATCACTGATAATGCTCCTAATTGTAAGGCAGCGGGAGCAATTATTGAGGATAGATACCCGAACATATTTTGGTCTGGATGTTTGGTTCACACATTGAACCTTCTGTTGCATGATATTGTCAAAAACAAAAATGAACAATACCAATGGATTGGTGATTTGTACAAGAAAGGAAAAAAAATGATAAAATTTATTACAAATCATAGCAATACCCATGGCCTTTTCCGCAGTCACTCGAGATTGGAGTTGCTGAAGATTGCGAGGACTAGATTTGGTAGCTATTACCTCACCTTCAGGCGCCTTTTGAAGGTAAGAGAGGGTTTAGCTAGCATGGTATCAAGTCCAAATTGGCAGGTGTTAAAGGAAAGGGCTACAAATGTAGCTGACATTGCAGGTTTTGAAACGGTGGAGGAGGCCGCTCTTGATGGGCAGTTTTGGACAACTGTGAGACAGGTATTGGATTTCACCAAGCCAATTTATAACATGATTCGGTTTGCAGATACAGACAAACCAGTGATTGGTGAGGTGTATGAGCAAATGGATACCATGTTGGGGGAAATAAAAGATATTGTTAATAACAGAGATCCCGACTTGTACAATCTGATTCACGATTGTGTGTGTCAACGGTGGAAAAGGCTTAACCTTCCACTACATTGCTTGGCGTATATCCTTACGCCAAAATACTACTCAGATTCTTGGTTGGGCAAACCTGCAGCAGGGGGTGGTGTTAGGACCAAACCCCATTTAGATCGAGAGGTAACTAAAGGATATCTGGATGCATTAGAAAAGTTGGTGCCTGACAGGGAGGAATGTGCAGCTGTGCGCCTTGAAATAGGCAGATACTTCACTGGCAGTGGTTTGTATGGTAACTTCCATGCAATGGACGACAAAGATAAATTTGATTCTCTCACATGGTGGGAAACATATGGCGGCGACGGACTTTTGCGAAAATTGGCATTGAAAGTTCTTGCACAGGTTGTAAATTCTTCTTCTGCAGAGAGGTGTTGGAGCACCTACAGTTATATACATAATGTGAAAAGAAACAGGCTCAACGAAAACCGAGCAGAAAGCTTGGTTTATGTGCACTACAATTTGAGGTTGTTGAGCCATTACTGTGATCGGGCTAATGAAGATCCCACATATAAAATTTGGGACAATCACCCTGAGGACGACAATTTGGAAGATGGCATTGTACATATGGAAGAACTAGAAGATGAGCTTGTACGGGATGAAGCTGAAGCAGCTGCAGCAGCCATGCCACCTCCACCTCCACCATCCAGTTCTCGGGGCCCGAGTCTTGTTCCATTGCTGTCGCCACCTCCATCGACACCCTCGCGTGGAGGCTCTAGTTCTGGTCGTCGGTCTGGGCGGGAGACTCCTAGAAGACCGCCAAGACCTACTTATACTCCTGGAGACTCTCGTGGCAAGGGCCACTTGTAGATTTACAGTTTACTTGTCTTTTTTAGTTTCTATTAGACTTGTGACTTGTCACTTTAGTTTTCATAACTGTTCAGTGTTGAGTTTTGAGTCCTTGACTCTTGACTCTTGACTCTTTCATATCATTATGACATTATGATATTTTTTGTAAACATTATATCACTGGTGACTGTGACAATGAAAATTTGAAGTTTGAAGTTGGGCCTTGGCAATTATAACTCATTGGTAATGATTGTGAATTATGAATATGATGCTTTGTGAAAGACTAAAGTTGTTTCATTTCATCTCATTATTCATGTTTCATTTTATAAATTTTTAACATTTCATATCATGTTAACAGTTAGAAGTTAGGACTTAGAAATATCTTCGATATTACTTCTTGTAATGGTTAAACTTGGCTTACAAGTACAACTTGTTACTTTGGTGATCAATGATGATAAATGTTATTGAATTGAATGTTATTTTAATTTATTATTTTACTAAGGTTGATGACGATTATAATTTCTAGATGATTGATGTGATATGGTTCAATGATCAATTTATGTTTTTTTATGTTTTTTATGTCTATTTCATCATTCTACATGTTTTTGTTGACATATATGTATCAAAAATTAAAAAATATAAAAAATATATATATTTTTAAAAAATCGCTCCCCGATTCGCTCCCAAACCGGGAGCTTCTGAAAATGGTCGCTCCCGCTCCCGCTTCCCGCTCCCGCTCCCGCTCCCGCTCCCAAGTAACACTGTTCTAATGTGAAAATGAGCATGCAATGCATCCTACCCTAACATGCATATAGTGAAGCTATTATTAAGTGTAATCATAAAAGAAGTGCAACCAACATATCATTAAGTCAATATAAATATGCCTGCCTATATGATTACTTATGCAACAAATCCCAAAGCGAATGCAAACCCAAACACATGGAGGATGCTGTGGGCGGGAGGTGGGAAAATATGATGCCCACACATGGATGATTATGTGAGAAGAGGTAAGAAAAGGATGTAATCTAGTCCATGAGATCTTCTCTTGCAACCAAAATATAGAGATGTCAACAACCAAGCTCATAAACTTTTGATGGATGGAAACCTCTGGCATATCACTTCCACCATTGTCCTTATTATTTACGTCATGGCTTATGGCCTTCATCGGGTTATGATTAGTAGGAAAGGGAGGCCGACGAGATGGAGAAACACAAGTAGGTTGCACATGATGATTACACTAGAGAGGGGAGACTATGGAGTGATCAAAACCCTAAGGGTGCGTCCAAGGAGGAAAAGTATAATCAATGAAGGGCTTTTCCTTGACACTATACTCGGGAGGGGGGAAGGGCTCACAGTTACTTGAGATCATATGACCAAGGGTGAGGGAATCACTTGATGAAGACTCAAGATGATGACCAATAGGAAAAAGGGAGAAAGAAGTATTGTATTCAATGGGTTGTGCTTTTCCAAAATCATAATCTAAAGGCTCAAGTGATTTGAACATAGAATCAGACTCGGGAGAAGTGGGATCCTTATCAATTTCCTTAGTATCAAAGATTGGGTCTTTCCTGAAAGGAAAATCAATCACTTCCAACTGCCCCTCTTTATGCAAATGAGAATTCTTCTTCCCAAGGGTATCAATGGGTGTGTCATCATAAATAGTGCCTGAGGGGAATGGAAGACCAATCTCATCCTCATCCTCGTTGTCGGTGTTGTAAATGGGATCACAATCAAATTGAGGACCAACAATTTCCCATTTCTCCTTTTCAATGTGGAAATAATCTTCAATGTCATCTTCTAAGGGGCTAATGGGATCATCTTTCTCAAGGTTTTCAAAAGAGCATTCATCGAGAGTAATATCCTTGAGAAAGGTAAGGTTGGCCTCAATTTCACTTTCCATAAACTCATCCTTCACAACACGTGTCCTCAAAATCATCATTTTCATCATGTGGACCTAAGGAGGACTCGTCTTCTTGCTCATTACCTAGATTCTTAATGTTTTGATGATGCTTGACGCAGGCTTCCTCTTGGATGCTTAATGTAGGGTGTAATTGAAAATGTCTAAGAAAGCCATCAACGCACTTTTTAATAGATTAGATGCTCTTAGGTTTATGATCATGTAGCCATGAGTTATGACCACCGAGAGATCCCATGAACAATAACATAAGGACATCTTGGTGGACATCCTTCTCTCTTGAAGCATGTGCATTAAAGCTTTCTATGTGGTCAATTGCGGAGAATGGATCACCATCAAACACGAGGACCCCACGTACCATCCTTCCTGCAACATGATTAGGATGCCCATGGATGCTAGAAATGTCCAAAGAGGGAAATTTATCAACGAAAGACAACCTATTTGAGGTGTACATGAAAAATATGTAGGAGTTGCCAAGGTGAAATTAAAGATGCCTAGGAAAATGCTTGCCACTCTACAAGCATTGACCTTAAAGTTTAATGAAGTACTAAGGCTTCGTTCTTCCAATGGAGTTGCCAATAATATGTCAATATGTCGTATGGGGAACAAAACACATGTTTCGTGTCCTCGACAACGACGTCAAAATGTTACTGCTCAAACTAACAGAGGGCTTGAAAGGGATCCTTAAAGGGCAAATGCTAGGTCAAGGGCAACAAATGGAGACTTAGCCCATTGTCACCTCAGTTAAGGCTCCCTTCTATTTACGGACTTTCCCCGATGGGAGGAGACCCGGTATGTTATCGAGTCACCAATGAAGGATAAGTCAATGAATGGATGGGAGTGACCCAAATAATCCCTTTCCTAGAAGAGCTTGAAGAATGGAGCTTGCTTGCTTTGTAAGCAAGGTACAATGTATCCTAGGGAAAGGAAGAGAGGATTGAAGGTTAGGTTTATGGGATAAGACTTGTGAAGGGTTCCCCAATCCCTAAAATCCTTATTGTAATTGGTATCCTAAATGCTTCTTGAACAATTGTCTTTTCAAAAGAATGGGACCAACCGGGACCAAGTGGACCCGGTCTAGGGTATGAGGAAAGAATGTAGCAACCAATGATATTCTTACCCTAGACAAGGTCGGGGAAAGGATCAAAGAGAGAATTTTCACCTGAAAGTGTTGGTTTGACCCTATGAGGTACTAGCATTGGGGATGCCAGGGCAAAGATTGATCCCAGAGCTAGGGCTTGGCTTTTCTCCCGATTCCACTATTGGAATGGCTTCAAAATTGGAGGAGAGCTTGAGAAAACACTAGCAGAGAAGACTCTAGGAGATCGAACGTTTTGGAGGGCTAGCTTGTCCTAGGTACCCCAACTTGTCTAGACCTGGAGGGAAGTGAAAGAATGCGATTTTTAGTGACCACCCTAGGTAGATTAGTGCCTTAATATTTGGGAGAATAGAGTCTATGATGAATATGAGTAGGATTTCTTGATTCCCTGTCAAGGAGGCCCCAAGATCACTTTGCTAGACTTCTAGGTCAAGGAGAAGCAACCTTGTAGCTTTTATACTTCGACGTGCAAAGGAAATGGCTTATCAAGGTCAAATTCTTTAACGGAATTACCCTTAGGATATTTCGCTCATATTACATGACCCATACATTGAGAGATGTTATAATAAAGAGAAATTCCACAATTTTAAGCAGTAAATGCATGCAACAATTAGCCCTAGAACAACGAAAATCCCAGTCCAACATATATGACAAAAGTAAACAAGAATAACATTAAAAAGCACGTATTTACATGTAACAGAGTATATCCAACCATTCAAAATTGACAAGAGAGAAGCTCCAAGAGAAGATAGACCAATATCGACACATCAAAGTTAATCCATAAAGCTCCAATTCATCCTCTAGAAAAAGTGCGAAAATCTCAAGAGAGATAAGAGATCCAAACCAAAGTGATGATGAGAAAATGAGTTCATCTCAGTTGTATTTATACACAAATTAGGAGTTCGAATTAGCCTCCTTGGCCTACATGAGCCCCAAAAATAAAATAATGTTCTAATAATTCAACTTTTGGTGACAAGGCCACCAAACTAGCTCATAAATGAAAGAATCAATCTCTCAAGAGGTCATATAATAATCTATGCATGTCGTAAGCCCCCCTAAGAGGCCTAATGAGGTCCATGGGTGCCACAATGAAAAGTAGGACCCTCAAAAGCAGTGGACAAGGGGTTGGCCCCTTGTAATAACCTGTGGTGATCCAAATGAGATGTGGGGGCACACAAGTGCCCTCATGGGTTTCCAAACAAGTTGAAGATGCCTGTAGATCGACTGCAAGGGCTAGGATGATGGTGTAGGTGGTGCCACGCCATTGTGCGAGTCCCTGATCATATCCAAAGTGTATGGTGCAAATTTGGGGCCAACTGGGCATGATGGATTAGGTGCATCATCCTCGTCCAATAAGTGAACCACGAGCAATCTTTGAATGGTTATGAGGATCCATGGAGTGCCATATGCTGCTGTGGATGCCCATGGCTCTATGCCAATGTAGCCCTATGGAGGATTAGGACATCGTATAGGGAGACCAATCCCAAGATGGAACCATCTACAATCCTACATAAGATCCAATGTGTTCCCTAGCCTTCCAATACGACAAGTCATTAGAGAAATCGAGTAACTAAGCTTACCAGTCATGGACCTGTTGTAGCGGCGACAACCACCCTCCAAAATTTTGCCTTGGTTTTGTTTTGGAGCCTCCCTACCAACCTTTCACAGCAGCATGTCTTGCTTCGTCAAGTACACAAGCTTCAGTGATTTTCTTGCAGAAGCACAGCCGTCTATCCAAGCTTGATGCATTCCCCTCACTGGCTGTTTCTCTAGACTTGGTCTAGTTGCAGGCTGAGCAACTCCCTCAAGAAATTGTGCAATTCTGGAGGGCAACCAGCCTTCCCTCCAGAAATTGCGCAATTCAGTCTGGCAGCCTGTTGGGCTCCAAAATTGCGCAATTCTGCCAGTCAAGCTTCATCCAGAAAATTGCGCAATTCCTCCCAGCAGGGCTGCTTAGCCCAGGAATTGCGCAATTCTGGGTAGCAGTCAGCTGCTCTGCCTAGATATTGCGCAAATCTCCTGGGTGTTCAACCTAGCTCCCTTCCAAAAATGCACATTTTCTCCCAACAGTTGAGTAGGCTCTTGCATGTACAGTTGGTTTGACCAGTTCCACCCGGGACCAAGGAAACTTGACTTGCATGCATGGGCTTCTTTTTCCCGAAATAGAAAAAGCAACATGCAAAAAGCATCCCTAGATTTTAGGGAGCTATTTTTAGCAACTGGAGGTTACATGCAAAGATCGTTTTAGAATCTTTCCTCCAAGTGTCGCTTTTTCCTAGATTTGTGGCATGCGCGTCATGAGCTTCAAACTTATTTATTCGACGCTTCAAAGCTCATTTCTTCACATCGATCTTGGAGCTCTGACATCCCACAGCACATCTAGGACTCTTCGACACATCTAGCTCAGCTATTCATGGGTAAGTGGTCTTAACTTGTCTTTTGCAGCATTTCTGTCGCTTTTTGTGTTTTCGCTTGTGTGAATGCTATTTGTTTGATTTCTTTGAATGCTTGCTCTCATTTACATGCATACTAGCTTGTACTATCACCGTTTCAGTTTTTGTTACTATCTCACTGTTGTCGCATGCATGAAACTATTTTGCACGAATAGTCGCCGATTCAGCGACTCGCTTCACCCACATACATGCTGTTCCATTTTCTGAATCTTTCATTCATTGTTTGCATGCATGATCATTTGCTTCTGCTTACACTTAGTATTGCCATGCATTCACTTTCACATTTTCTTTTTGTTGCCCGTCAGTGGGTCAGGGCAGCCTTGTACCGGACTCTGCCTCGCCAAGACAGCATTGCACAATCCTGAGAGGGAAGGCTCTCTCTTCCCCTGGCGGAAATGCGCATTTCTGCCATGTAACTGTCCTTTAGGCCTGCTTTGTGCAATTATGAGGGATAGTGACTGCTGGCCCAGAAAATTACGCAATGCAGTCATTGAGCCTGCAGCCATTGCTAGTTGAAATTGCACATTGCGCAATTCCAACAGTCAATAATCAACCTGGATTGCGCCTTGCGTAATTCCAGCAGCCAGTCATGCCTCCCATACAGCCCAGACTGCCTTTTGCGCAGTTCTGGTAGCCAGTCAACCATCCTCCCAGAAGAAATTGCGCAATCCTTGCCTATCAATCCCCAGGTATGTGTTATGTCGTTCTCGAATTTGCTTTGGTTTTCGCTAACATATTTCTTGCCATGCATGTCGCTTTGTCTCCAGATCTAGCAGGTGTTCGTTCGCCTCTTAATAGTTCAGGATCAATGGCCTCCAAGAGAGCAGGATCAAAGGACACTGATGGAAGTGCAACTGGAGTAGCGGTTGAGCGAGTGTCCGCAAGTTTACCGATATATGAAGATATGAAGCTGATTCTAGACAAGCACATCAAGTTGAAATGGCAAGAGGTCAATGATGCATTTGCAGGGACATTTGGGGAAGACCTCGAAGACCACCAGATATACGTGAACATCCACAAGTCCGGCTTGTACCGGATTGCATGCAGATACCCCGTGTTCCCATGCGCGGACATGATACACTGGATCGTCTCGCACACTAACCCCGAGACAATGACCTTGAGTAGTGTCAGCGAGACGAAGATTGCAACCTTCAGGGCATAGGATTATGATGAGATGTATCAGATGTCGGAGCCCGTAACTATCATGGAGACTCCCTTCAGCTTACCCAACAACAATGCCAACTCCAAAGACATTCTAAAGAACTGGGTAAAGGAGTCGGCTAGATTCAGGATGACACCCAACCAGATCTACAAGACGAAGATACTGCGGAAGGCATATCAATACTTGGTCATCTTTGCATGTCGACTGTATGGCCAAGAAAGCACGGAAACCTTCCCATAGAGTTGGGTGATCGCATTGGACCAACTGGCCAGAGAGGGAAAACCATGCAACTGGTCCGGCATGTTGGCTCATCAGCTGAAGGAATAGGTAACGAGGGCTCGACAGCTGCCCAAAGGTATGCAAGCAGAAATCTACATGTTCGCCTACATCTTGGATGCAGTCTGTGCTCGACAGGAGTTCCTGGGCTTGAAGTGGGCATGGTCACCGACGGAGACTACTGTGAACACTTATTGTAAGATGTTGTCCGAATGCAGCTTTAGAGGAGTTATCACACGACTAGTAGATCATTTTGTCACCCCGGTTTACAAGATGATATTCGAACAGATTCCACCCTGCATGTCGATGGCAACAATGGAGGCACTGATAGACATAGTTGATTGGCATGCCTCGCTGTCCATCACCTTCATACGGATGTATAGTGCGGAGAAGCCTCCACATGTTCTACCGAAGATTGCCTTGGATGTGCTTGTCATGCAGGAAGTAGCATATCACATCTTGGCAGGATTGACAGTTAGGTTGCACCGGAAGAAGAAGGAAGCTTGGCCCACTCTTCTGCTCCGCATCAAGTTATACAAGATTTGGAGTTTCAAGCATGCAGATGTCAAAGTAGAGCAGATGAAGAAGTATCCATTCGACCTCCGAAGTTATAATCCGTATGACCCGCATTGTCTTGTTAAAGATCACTACATGAGAGTACAGTTCAATTGGATCCATGGGGCATTTCATTGGGCAGAGGAGGAGCCATGGAGATATTGCTATAGTTTCTTCGGACCCAATGAACAGGTTGTCTTTACTGTGGAATAGTTAGTGAAGCAACATGAAGTAGCATCCCGGAGAGCACCAGAAGCAGCAGCAGCAGTAGAGGCGAACATACCAGTGCGCGACAAGGGCAAGAGGAAGATTGTCGATCGCATGGAGGAAGAGCAAAGCTGCAAGTTCCGAGCAGATCCACTTGTGGAGAAAGCAGCTTTGGCCATAGAGGCAAAGAGGCAACAACGCGACAAGCAAAATGCGCAAAGGCAGAGAGAGAAACGGAGAATGGAGGAAACAGAGAAGGAGTTGCATGAGTTGAAGGAGCAACTCCGAAAGGAACAGGAGTTGCGCAAACAGGAGAGGGAAGCGCAACAGCAACAGGTACAGCAGGGGGCGCAACATGTGCAGACGGATGAAACAACGCCCGTACAGGTAGTGGACTCATCAAAACAACTGGCATCAGGCAAACATGGTGAACCATCGCAGGAGAAGGACTTCGCTCAGGAGATAGAGCAAGCACTTGAACAGATGGATACAGACATGGAGCAGCAGGAGTTAGAGCAGGACATCGACCTCATGCCTCACCACCAAGGGGTCGACCCACTAGCTTCACCGCATCCAGAAGATGAGCAAGTCCCAAGTGACCAAGGAGACACTGAGATCCTTGGAGATCAGCCGGAAGGAGAGATGCACAACATCTCATTTGACGAGTCTCAACATAGAGTTGTGCAATCTCGCAGAGTGTCAACTCTAGAAGATCATACATCTCCTGCATAGTATGAGGAACGAGTGATCATGTCTGATGTGCGTAAACATCCAACAGCCTTGGCCGATGCCGCTAAAGAATATGCCGTAGCCACTAGCTCAGGTGTTCGCTTTCTGATAGCTGAGAATGAGTGAATGGCTAAGGAGCTATACGCAGCCAAGCAAGGAGGAGAGTTGGTGACAACATTCGCCCGAGCAGAACTGAAGAAGGCAATACTAGATGAAGTACTGTCCCTTGACACAATTATGCGGGCGTTGTATTCCAATTTTGGTACCGTGCATAAGGCAGTTGTCCATCTCAATGGATGGTAGCAGCGATGTGCTAGAAGAGCACATACCTTGTCGAACATACATGCAATTGTTGATTACGTGCAAACGTGGACGATGAGATACAAGGGAGCCTCGCTTCACTTGCCTAAGTTGACGAAGCCCAGAGCGGTCGAGCTGAAGGCACACATCCGGAGTCAGATCTAGAACTATGAAGAGCTCCCGCAGCTCATCACTAGTCTACATGCGTCTCATGCACGTGTATTCAAGAGTATGGATGTTGTGGTGCGCGCACATGCAATCCCATCTATTGGGACTCTTGCCCATGCGAAGACAAAGGCACAGGTCCGACTAGAGCTTGACTCGTACTTTGACGAGTTGATGCACATAGCCACCAGCCCAGACTTGCCAATCAGTGCAGACATCATGCACAAGTATGTTGCTGGTCCGACTGCATTGAAGACAATGATGCGCATGCTTTCAGACAAGTTGGACATAGGAGCCCGAGCAGTGTACCCATATGCTATGGAGGCAAGAAGTAGGTTTCGGAAAGATGTCACCTTGGAGTACACGGACACCATTGCGGACTACCGATCTTGGCATCAGTACGCTACTGTTGATCATCGCGAGGATTTTGAAGAGTTGGACTTCCCATGGTTGTCCAAGTCATAGTGATGTCGTGCATGGCTTTCTCAAGTCGTTTTGTCTCAGATAGGTACATGTGCATTGTAATGTAACATCTTGTTAAGTGTAAGTTCAAGTATCGATAGTTGGATGTAACAATCATAGAGTAGATGAAGAGTCATGAGGGTAAATGAAATGTCACAAAGGGGAATGTCAAGGGTCACCCCACACTTCGCTATAAATAGTCCCTCATAACTTATTGTAAAGGCTTTTGGTCAGACAAGCTTCCGATAGGACTATCTTAGAGAGAGCTTGGATAGTATTGTGACGAGCCTTGGCTTCTCCATTGCGCAGAGCTAGTACATGTCTTTGGAGGAGCAGGCAGTTGTAGCTGTAACGTTCTGCTTTCAGAACTAGTGGTTGGACATGAATGTATTGTGTGATTGGAACTTACACTTCTTAATATAACAAGAGCCAACACGTTTCATGCATATGTTGTATTTTATTTCAGCGATCTGTTTACTCTAAATGATATATGTATTTGTTTGATTATGCATGCATGTATAGCTATTTCTGTGTATATATGTTGAATCTTTTTGAAATATGTTGTTGGTTTAACCATCAATTTGGATTGCTCGTGTGTTCCCTTCTTAACTCCGTGCTATCACAGGTTTCCAAGGGGTGCACTCATCTCAAACTTTGTGTGTTAGAACCTCTCATGCATCTTCCTTGGTTCACTGCATATGTCACACCCTTGCTACCAACAGAGTTATCTTACTTGCCTCTGTGCGAAATCATATTCAAGGCATTATTGTACGACCCACTGGTGGGAATCCTACACCAAACGGTTTGAGGTCTAATTGGGACTTCTTACGGGGGCGATCCCCTGACATGTTGGCGAGTCCAGCGCTGTCAACATTTTTGGCGCTAGGAGGGCCAGATGACAGGCTATGTCCTCTCATCCTGTTTTGAACCTTTGCATATCTATCATGGAGTCTTGCATTGTTCTCCCTCCACAATGTTTTTCGAATGTCGAATCTGTTACCATCATGAGGGAGTTTTTCGATCACTTGTCCACTTACACGTATGATGGTGAAGGTGAAGTGGCTTGGTCTAATTTTTTGCATAACTTTCTTTCCATGCTTCATGAGGAAGATGGATTTTCTAACGAACAGGCCAGTTTGCTGCTTGCATACAGACTTCACGAATCTCCACATCGATGGCTGTGCAACCTACCAACTCATAGCGTGCACTCACTTGAGCACTTCTATGATCTCATTGAAGACACTTTCTATCATTTTGATCTAGACCATCTTGACCAAAAACTATTACAACAACGGAAGGCTACGCATGAATCGCCTATGGATTTTTGGCAGCGTTTCCGTGATTTGCTATTTCAAGCTTCGAAGAGCAAGATGAAATTTTTTCTATCTTTGGGACTGATTCGAGTATTGCGTTAAGAAATCTTCTCATCCCAAGAAGAAGTTTGAAATCAAGCCTTGCTCAGCATTCTTCAGTGATGGAGCTGCACAATCATAGACGGATACAGTCACTGTCACAAGTGACTGTCCGCCATCCCCTCATCAAACAACTCCACCACTGCAAAGTGATGCAGGAGATCATGCTTGCACATCTGTTCAGCTGTCACATTCTCCCAACATCACTTCGCTTAATTTTCGCGCAGATTTGGTTGTGAGTCCATCGAGTTGTCATATGCATTTTGTTCCACAACCTCCGTCTTCATACTCGGCTAATCCTCCGGATGATACTGTCTTGTGTTCTTCCATTCCAGACTCTACACTTGTTGTGAACGAGGAACAAGCCATTGACGAAGTTGGTGTTGCACAACCAACATGCGCTATCATTCATGAAGAGTATGACTGGGAGCTTGAGCATCAACACTCGACGAAGGATGACTCCCTTTCGTCCGAGCCTCCTCTGTTCTTTCTTGACATTTTTGGTGAACCTGCCATCCATGATTTCACATGTGTATCATCCACGGATACACCCATTGTTGATCACTCGCAGGACACCGGATGTCAGTCCATCATCCGACAACGGAGAGGATAAGTCATTCATTGAAAATCCACTTGATCTTTCATCTGCCTTTTCCAGAAACACAGAGGATGAATTTGTTCGCTTCTCATCTACCCTATGTTTGATTCATCAGATCATGAGGATGCCGATGAAATCATTGATTTTTCTGATCGTGGCTGTCGTGATCCATTTACTCCCATATTCGATCACAATCATGATTCTATCGCAGTTGATTTTTCAAAGCCACTAGTTTATGATGATCTATCTGACAATGAAGTTGAAACACCTAAGACTGTCAAGGCACTTCAGCCCGAGCTGATGGTTATGTCAGGCCCTTACTCTCTTGAGGTTAGTTTCACTTCCGATCAGGAAATTGTTCAATCACCCGAGGCTCCTCATCACTCATCTATATGCATTGAAGATCAATCTCACACACAAATCATGCTTCCTCCACTCGAACTGCACGATCCCATCGGTCATGCATTGGAGGAATCTTACATTGCAAGCACGTGTGCACGACGCAAGTTGTCTTTTTTCCTTTCGTTTGCTTGCATGTCACAGTCAAGAGTATGCGTATGCTTCAAAGCTGCACGCAGTGTCACACAACACTGTGACAAGTCCACGAACCACATGTCATGCACTTGCACTCACTTATGTCCCGTGGACACTTTTAAACATGAAGTGTGTTTGTCTTCATTGTTATATCTTTCTTGTTTGTTGGTTTGCACAACCGGGTTGCTCGCGGACCAAGCCTTCACCAACATGGGTCAACCAATGCGCCGGTGGCTACATTGGAAATATCACTTCACGTGATTAGGCCCATGCATCGTTAGCTTAGGAGTAGGAGTAGTTTTTGCTTTCAGTTTGTTTGCTTGCATGCTTGTTTGCTTACCTGCTTCGTTTGTTTGTTTTCTTGCTTGTTTGCTTACTTTGCTTTCGCATTTGCTTCTGCTTCTGCTTTGCTTTGTTGTTATTTGTTTGTTGTTCGTAGGTTAGTTTCACATGAAACCATGTATGACTCTTGAGACAAGCTGGGTAAAGTACAAGAGGTCTTGTACTACTATCACTACTTGGTTATCTGTCATCCTGCCTCTGTATGATGAACTTGTTACCTTTAGTCCATGATACGTCGAAGGAAAATACGTATTGTTCGAAGTGAACCTTGGTGAAAACACAATGCCTACGCGTTAACTAGTGTCACCTACTCTAGTTGGTTGTTTTTGGGTTAACCCTTGTCAGCTTAGTCAAGTAGAGTAAGGTGAGGGGGAAAACCTTAACAAGCACGTCAGAGGTATATAATAAACTACTTCTCTGAAGGAACAACCTCTTCTGCTCTCAATAAGTCGGGATCCCTCTTCCGCCTCTGAAATGAATAAGTGCTATGCACAGTTATGAAAAAAATGAAAAGTGAAAAATGAAAAATGAATTAAAGAAGAGAATGGTTTTCAGCGCAAAGAGGTGATGCAAGTAACTCCGCCGGGGCACTGACCAGGCTCGCTGGCAGCGGAGCGATGTTTGTGTTCCTGTGTGACTCCGCCGGGGTACTGTCCAGGCCTGCTGGCAACAGAGTAACACCAGAGATGAGACTAAGACTCTGACGATTATATTGCTTGTGCACCAATATACCCCTCAACCCCAATCGAAACAACTGTGTGAAACCAAGATGAATTAAGAAATGAACAATACTTTCGGAGGTGTTAGAGTTGTTTTTCACGAACAAGGTCCATTCAGAGAACTGGAGTTCTACTAGTGTGTCGCCAAGTGTTGTAGCGGCTACAACCACCCTCCAAATTTTGCCTTAGCTTTGTTTTGGATCCTCCCTACCAACCTTTCACAGCAGCATGTTTTGCTTCGTCAAGTACACGAGCTTCAATGATTTTCTTGCAGAAGCACAACAGTCTATCTAAGATTGATGCATTCCCCTCACCGGCTGTTTCTCCGGACTTGGTCCAGCTGCAGGCTGAACAACTCCCTCAAGAAATTGCGCAATTTTGGAGGGAAACCAACCTTCCCTCCAGAAATTGCGTAATTCAGTCTGGCAGCCTGCTGGGCTCCAAAATTGCGCAATTCTACCAGTGAAGCTTCATCTAGAAAATTTCGCAATTCCTCCCAAAAGGGCTGCTTAGCCTAGGAATTGCGCAATCCTGGGCAGTAGTCAGCTGCTCTGCCCAAAAATTGCGCAAATGTCCTGGGCAGTCAGCTCAGCTCGCTTCCATAAATGCGCATTTTCTCCCAGCAGTTGAGCAGGGTCTTTCATGTGCAGTTGGTTTGACCAGTTCCACCCAGGACCAAGGAAACTTGACCTGCATGCATGGGCTGCTTTTTCCTAGAATAGAAAATGCAACATGCAAAAAACATCCCTAGATTTTAGGGAGCTATTTTTAGCAACTGGAGGTTACATGCAAAGATTGTTTCGGAATCTTTCCTTCAAGTGTCGTTTTTTCCTAGATTTGTGGCATGTGCATCATGAGCTTCAAACTTATTTATTTGATGCTTCAGAGCTCATTTCTTCACATCGATCTTGGAGCTTTGACATCCCACAACACATCCAAGACTCTTCGACACATCCAGCTCAACGATTCACCGGTAAGTGGTCTACTGTTGTCTTTTGCAGCGTTTCAGTCGCTTTTCTTGTTTTCGCTTGTGTGAGTGCTGTTTGCTTGATCTCTTTGAGCACTTGTTGTCATTTACATGCATACTAGCTTGTACTAGCACCGTTTCAGTTTTCGTTACTATCTCACTGTTGTCGCATGCATGAAACTGTTTTGCACGAACGGTCGCCGATTCGACGACTCGCTTCACCCACATGCATGTTGTTCCATTTTCTGAATCTTTCATTCATTGTTTGCATGCATGATCATTTGCTTCTGCTTACACTCAGTATTGCCATGCATTCACTTTCACATTTGCTTTCAGTTGCCCGTTGGCGGGTCTGGGCAGCCTTGGCTCGGACTTTGCCTCACCAAGACAACATTACACAATCCTAAGAGGGAAGGCTCTCTCTTCCCCTCAGGAAATGCACATTTCTGCCCAGTAATTGTCCTTCAGGTCTGCTTTGTGTAATTCTAAGGGACAGTGACCACTGGCCTAGAAAATTGCGCAATGCAGTCACTGAGCCTGCAACCATTTCCAGCTGAAATTGCGCATTGCGCAATTCTAGCAGTAAGCAGTCAACCTGGATTACGCATTGCGCAATTCCAACAGCCAATCATGCCTCCCAGACAATCCAGACGGCCTTTTGCACAATTCTGGCAGCTAGTCAGCCATCCTCCCAAAAGAAATTGTGCTATCCTTGCCTATCAGTCCCCATGTATGTGTTATGTCGTTCCCGAATTTGCTTTGGTTTTCGCGGATAGATTTCTTGCCATGCTTGTCGCTTTGTCTCCAGATCTAGTAGGTGTTCATCCGCCTCTTGACAGTTCAGGATCAATGGCCTCCAAGAGAGCAGGATCAAAGGACACTTATGGAAGTGCAACTGGAGCAGTGGTTGAACGAGTATCCACAAGTCTACTGATCTGTGAAGATACCAAGCTGATTCTAGACAAGGACATCAAGCTAAAATGGAAAGAGGTCAATGATGCATTTGCAGGCACATTTGGGGAAGACCTCGAAGACCGTCAGGAATACGTGAACATCCACAAGTCCGGCTTGTACCGGATTGCATGCAGATACCTCGTGTTCCCATGCACGGACATGATACACTAGATCGTCTCTTACACTTACTCCGAGACGATGACGTTGAGCAGTGTCATCGAGACGAAGATTGCAACCTTCAAAGCACATGATTATGATGAGATGTATCAGATGTCGGAGCTCGTAACTATCATGGAGGTTCTCTTCAGCTTTTCCAGCAACAATGCCAACTCCAGAGACATTTTGAAGAACTGGGTAAAGGAGCTGGCTAGATTCAGGATGACACCCAACCAGATCTACAAGACGAAGATATTGTGGAAGGCATATCAATACTTGGTCATCTTTGCATGTCGATTGTATGGCCAAGAAAGCACGGAAACCTTCCCACAGAGTTGGGTGATCATGCTGGACCCAGTGTTTTACGAAACGGCCGTACCGAAACGGAAACGGCCGTTTCGTTCCGTTTCATGACAAATTTTGGTGACCCGGCCTTTGACCCGGCTCGGCTGGCCGAGTCAGCTATGACTCGGCCGAGTCAGCCAATGACTTGGCCGAGTCATAGCTGACCCGGTCAACCCGGCCGGGTCCCGTCATAACTCGGCCGTTTCGTTCAAGTGCGGTTGGGCAGCGTAATTACCAAAAATAAATCACTTTTTTGCTGATTTTTGGCTGAGTTAGTTAGGGTTTGTGGATTCCAAAGGGTAATGGAATATTGTTAAATGCTTTTGGGGTCCATTTCCCCCTCCCAAACTCTATTTAAGACAGCCAAATGCTCTCATTTCACTCACAGCAGTCTTATGCATTTGAGTGAGAGTCTTCTTTGAGAGTTAGTGAGCAGTTCTTGAGCTTGTTTTGGAGCAGCAGTGAGGAGTCTTGGAGGAGCATTGTAGCTGGAGTGAGGAGCTTCTTGGGCAGCCATTTGGAGCAGCATTGAGGAGCTGATTTTTGGAGCAAGCTTGAGGAGGCAGTTTGTGCCTGGAGGTATTTTTTTCCACCTCTATAAATCTGTTTTTACTTAGTAAATTTTAGGTGCATATCAAGATAGCTTAGAGAGTGTTTTTAGTCAAATAAATGAACATTGAATCAATTTTTTTTTTTTTTTTTTCATTTTCAGATTGTTTTCCTAGTCAAAAAATGGCACCTAGAGCAAAAGATGCTGCTTGGGCATATGTTGAAATGGTTGATGATGAGATGTGTTGCAAGTTTTGCCATAGGAAAATTAAGTCAGGTCCTGGGGGGATTCATAGGCTGAAACAACACTTGGCAGGGATTAAAGGCAATATTACTGCATGTAAATCTGAGGAAATTGGGGAGATTAGAAAGACTTTGTTGGAAAGCTTTGAAAAATTTAAAGAAGAAAAGACTAGGCAAAAAGAGATACAGGCTGAAATTGGGAGGAAGAGGGAGATACAAAGAATGATGGCTGCCAACCCCCACTATGAGTTTGAGGGTTCTTCCTCTATCCCTCAAACTGATGCATCAAACCCTTTCCGTTATGTTCCTCCCTCTTTTGCTTCTGTTCAAGATAAGGGAAAGGGTAGAATGAAGGGTGATGGGACTATCAAAAGTTTTTTCACTCACTCAGGCTCCTCTCCATCAGATGCACATGGTCCTGAAGTTAGTAAAGGTCTTGCTCAGCCCACTTTAGATGACCATTGGAAGAAAGAATTGAGGGAGACTGCTTGTGACTACATAGCTAGATGGTGGTATGATGCTGATATCCCCTTTAATGCTGCTCGTTCACCATATTATGAGCCTATGTTTGAGGCCATACATGCTGCTGGAAAAGGCTTCAAAGGCCCTACTATGCAAGAGCTAAGGGGGTTTCGTTTGCAGAAAGAAATTACATCAATTAATGAGTATTTGCAAGATTTCAAGGAATCATGGGCAAGAACAGGGTGTACCATCATGTCAGATGGATGGACTGATCAAAGAAACCGTACCATCATAAACTTTCTTGTCTTCTGCCCACAGGGAACCATGTTTTTAAAATCAGTTGATGCATCTGATAAGGTAAAAGATGGCCACTTGTTGTTTCAGCTATTGGATGAGGTTATTCAGGGTGTGGGGGTGGCTAATGTTGTTCAAATCATCACAGACAATGCCTCTAACTATGTTCTTGCTGGTAGACTGTTAGAGGAAAAACACAAGACCATCTTTTGGACCCCATGCGCTGCACATTGCATAGACCTCATGCTTGAGGATATTGGAAAATTAGATTGGGTCAGAAACACTGTAGATAATGCCAAAAGCATAACAAAATTTATCTACAATCATACACTGGTTTTGAGTCTCATGAGGAAACACACTGGAGGCAAGGATATTATTAGGCCTGCCATCACTAGATTTGCTACACATTTTTTGACATTGCATTCTATGCTTTCCCAACATAGAAACTTGCAAAAGATGTTTTCCAGTGATGATTGGAATAATAGCAGTTGGTCTAACAAACCAGAAGGCAGAGAATTGAAAAGGAAAGTCCATGATGAAACTTTTTGGAGAAAGGCAACAGAAATTGTGAAGGTTGCTGAGCCACTAGTTAAGGTGTTGCGGTTGGTGGATGGGGAAAGGTTGGCTATGGGCTTCATTTATGAGGCTATGGATCAAGCAAAGGAGCAAATAAAGACAACATACAAGGATAGAGTGGCAAAGTATGGGCCCATTTGGGCAATCATTGATGAAAGATGGAACAATCAACTCCATCGCCCTATACATGCAGCTGGGTATTTTTTGAACCCACGGTATCATTATAAAGCTAAGGAGTCAGGAGCTTTGAGGGGGGAGGTCAGAGATGGACTGGTTGATTGCATTGAGCGCATGGTCCTATCGGAGTCTGATCAGCTGCTGATACATCAGCAGGTCACATCCTTCAGCAATGCAACAGGTACCTTTGGGAAGAACCTAGCAAAGATTGCAAGAGAAGCAGATGAGCCAGGTAAACAAAAATTTCAATTTTCAATTTCTTAATGGTTTTACTATTTTTATTAAAGTTTGTTAAATCATTTATAATTTGAAAGTTAGATATAATTTGTAATTTTGTTGAGCTTCAGCCTTCATCTAACTCATAATTCATTACACTCCTATGTTTTTTGCAGCACAATGGTGGGAGGCCTTTGGTGGCCAGTGCCCTGAATTGCAAAGGTTTGCAATTCGTATTTTGAGTCAAACTTGCAGTGCATCTGGGTGTGAGCGCAATTGGTCTGTCTTTGAGAGGATTCACACAAAGAAGAGAAACCGTTTGGAGCAAAAACGGTTGAATGATCTAGTTTTTGTCCAATACAACCTTCGGCTCAGACGGAACCAATTGCTGAACAAAAGACCTGATTCAGATCCCATTGTGTTGGAAGACATTGATCCAACATCAGATTGGGTAGTGGAGAGTCGTCTACTAGAGTTTGATCCTGATGAGGATCTTGATGAAATTGATGTTGGAGATCCACTGCAGCGTGTTCAGTTGAATGCAGATCCCGATCCACCAGCCTCAGTCTCACAGCCAGCTAGTAGGACTCCAGTTGTAGGTGCTTCGCCTTCCTCTGCTCAGCCACGACAGAAGCGCAGCCGCATTTGTACTCTATCTCAGCTTGCATCTGCTGCACAGCCTAGTGGTACTGGTACTGGCACCACTTCTACAGTTGCAGTTGGAGACGATGATGATGAGGAGGAGCCATGGGGCCCCTTGTCTGACTCTGATGATGATGATCCAGAGATTGGTCGAGATGATCTTGGCTCCTCTGGCAGTAGCTACTAGCCTCCTTGGTTATTTGTATTTTGTTTTGACTCTTGAGTCTTTGATCATGTATGACAGACTACAGTTGACTATGTATTTACTATTGCCATTGGGTACACCGTACCATTTTGATATAATGGATTGGTTCATGAGCCTACTTTGATCACATGTTGTCTTCCATGTATATTATAATGTTGTGTGTTTGGAAACTTGAATGAAAATCTTTAAAATTATGTTTAAAATATTTAAAATTATGTTTTTTTATAAAAAAAATAAATATTTAATGTATTTTTTACAACGACCGAGTCATTGAAATCGAGCCGGCCGAGTCATTGCCGAGTCCGAGTCGATCCTCGGCCGAGTCCGAATCCGAGTCCGAGTTGTAAAACACTGGCTGGACCAACTGGCCAGAGAGGGCAAACCATGCAACTGGTTCGACATGTTGGCTCATCAGCTGAAGGAATAGGTAACAAGGGCTCGACAGCCGCCCAAAGGTATGCAAGCAGAAATCTACATGTCCACCTACATCTTGGATGCAATTTGTGCCCGACAGGAGTTCCCGGGCTTGAAGTGGGCATGGTCACCAGCGGAGACTGCTGTGAACACTTATTGTAAGATGTTGTCTAAATGCAGCTTTAGAGGAGTTATCACACGGCTGTTTGATCATTTTGTCACCTCGGTTTACAAGATGATATTCGAACAAGATCCACCCTGCATGTTGATGGCAACAATGGAGGCACTGATAGACATAGCTGATTGGTATGTGTCACCGTCCGACACTTTCATACGGATGTATAGTGTGGAGAAGCCTTCGCATGTTCTACCGAAGTTTGCCTTGAATGTGCTCGTCATGCAGGAAATAGCATATCACATCTCGACAGAATTGACAGCTAGGCTGCGTCAGGAGAAGGCGACACCTTGGCCCACTCTTTCGCTGCGCATTGGGTTATACAAGATCCGGAGTTTCAAGCATGCGAATGTGGAAGTAGAGTAGATGAAGAAGTATCCATTCGACCTCCAAAGTTACAATCCGTATGACCCACATTGTCTTGTGAAAGATCACTGCACGAGAGTACAGTTCAACTGGATCCACGGGGCATTTCATTGGGCGGAGGAGGACCCATGGAGATGTTGCTACAGCTTTTCCAGACCCAATGAACAGGTCAACTTCACTGTGGAATGGTTAGCAAAGCAATGTGAAGCAGCATCCCGAAGAGCACCAGAAGCAGCAACAACAGTAGAGGCGAACATACCAGTGCGCGACAAGGGCAAGAGGAAGATTGTTGATCGCATGGAGGAAGAGCAAAGCTGTAAGTTTTGAGCAAATTCTCTTGTGGAGAAAGCAGCTTTGGCCATAGAGGCAAAGAGGCAACAACGCGACAAGCGAAACGCGCAAAGGCAGAGAGAGAAATGGAGAATGGAGGAAATAGAGAAGGAGTTGCATGAGTTGAAGGAGCAACTCTGAAAGGAACAGGAGCTGCGCAAACATGAGAGGGAAGCGCGACAACAACAGGTATAGCAGGGTGTGCAACATGTGCAGATGGATGAAACAACGCCCGTACATGTAGTGGACTCATTAGAACAGCTGGCATCAGGCGAACAGGGTGAACCATCGTAGGAGTAGGACTTCATTCAGGAGATAGAGCAAGCACTTGAATAGATGGATATGGACATGGAGGAGCGGGAGTTAGAGCAGGACATCGACCTCATGCCTCACCACCAAGGGTTGACCCACCAGCTTCACTGCATCCAGAAGATGAGCAAGTCCCAAGTGACCAAGGAGACACTGAGATCCTTGGAGATCAGCTGGAAGGAGAGATGCACAACATCTCATTCGACGAGTTTCAATATAGGGTTGTGCAATTTCGTAGAGTGTCAACTTCGGAAGATCATACATCTCCTGCGTAGTATGAGGAACGAGTGATCGTGTCTGATGTGCACAAACATCTAGCAACCCTGGCCAATGCCACTAGAGCATATGCTAAAGCCACTAGCTCAAGTGTTCGCGTTTTGATAGCTGAGAATGAGCGAATGGCTAAGTAGCTAAAGACAACCAAGCAAGGAGGAGAGTTGGTGACAATGTCTGGCCGAGCAGAACTGAAGAAGGCAATACTAGATGAAGTAATGTCCCTTAACACAGTTATGCTGGCGTTGTATTCCAAGTTTGGTACTGTGAATAAGGCAGTCGTCCATCTCAATGGATGGCAGCAGTGATGTGCTAGAAGAGCACATATCTTGTCGAACGTACATGCTGTTGTTGATTACATGCAAACATGGATGATGAGATACAAGGGAGCCCCGCTTCACTTTCCTAAGATGATGAAGCCCAAAGTGGTTGAGCTGAAGGCACGCATCCGAAGTCAGATCCAGAACTATGAAGAGCTCCCGTAGCTCATCACTAGTCTACAGGCTTCCCATGCACGTGTATTCAAGAGTATGAATGTTGTGGTGCGTGCACATGCGATCCCATCTATTGGGACTCTCACCTAGGAGAAGACAAAGGCACATGTCCGACTAGAGATTGACTCGTACTTTGATGAGTTGATGCGCATAGCCAGCCACCCAGACTTGCCAATCAATGCAGACATCAGGCACAAGTATGTTGCTAGTTCGGCTGCATTGAAGACAATGATGCACATGCTTTCAGACGAGTTGGATAGAGGAGCCTGAGCAGTGTACCCGGATGCTATGGAGGCAAGAGTTAGGTTCCAGAAAGATGTCACCTTGGAGTACACGGACACCATCACAGACTACTGATCTTGGCATCAGTACGCTACTGTTGATCATCACAAGGATGTTGAAGAGTTGGACTTCCCACGGTTGTCCGAGTCATAGTGATGTCTTGCATGGCTTGCTCAAGCTGTTTTGTCTCACATGGGTACATGTGCATTGTAATGTAACATCTTGTCAAGTGTAAGTTCAAGTGTCGATAGTTGGATGTAACAATCATAGAGTAGATGAAGAGTCATGAGGGTAGATGAATTGTCACAAAGGGGAATGTCAAGGGTCACCCCACCCTTTGCTATAAATAGTCCCTCATAACTCATTGTAAAGGCTTTTGGTCAGCCAAGCTTCCGATAGGACTATCTTAGAGAGAGCTTGGACAGTATTGTAATGAGCCTTGGCTTCTCCACTACACAGAGATAGTACATTTCTTTGGAGGAGCAGGTGGTTGTGGCTGTAACGTTCCGCTGTCGGAACTAGTGGTTGGACATGGATGTATTGTATGACTGGAACTTACACTTCTTAATATAACAAAAGCCATCACGTTTCATGCATATGTTGTATTGTATTTCAACGATTTGTTTACTCTAAATGATATATGTATTTGTTTGATTACGCATGCATGTATAGCTATTTCTATGTATGTATGTATTAATCTTTCTGAAATTTGCTGTTGGTTTAACCATCACTTTGGACTGCTAGCTAACTCACCTTCCATGTTGTGATGCATCTTTGGTCGTGTGTTCCCTTCTTAACTCCGTGCTATCTAAGGTTTCCAAGGGGCGCACTCATCTCAACCCCCACATGTTAGAACCTCTCATGCATCTTTCTTGGCTCACTGCATATGTCACACCCTTGCTACCAACAGAGTTTTCTTACTTGCCTTTGTGTGAAATCGCGGTCAAGGCATTACCGTACGACCCACTGCTGGGACTCCTACACCAAATGGTCTGAGGTCTAATTGGGACTTCTTACCAAGGAGATCCCTTGACATGTTGGCAGGTCTAGCACCGCCAACAAGACCACAGGTGGGGACTTCATAATGGCCTTCCCTTCCATAATGAGCTTCGAGATGTGCCAGTGTCTCCTAAACTCCAAATGGGTTTAACCAATAATCCTATTAGGTGGTTTCTACTTCTAAAGGGAATAATATAGTCAATGTACATCCTTCAAAAAGGTGGTGGCATGTGAAAGATAGGTGAATGGAGTAGGGGATGAGAAGGGGCATCCCTAGGTGACATGCTGGGGTACAAGCATAGCTAATAAGAGGGAAGCCCACACTTGGGTTTATAATGTATAGGAGGGAGAAAGTATGGTACATGAGGTGCCTCGACCTTGGTTTTTCCACCCTTCTTTATATGCCTTTTTCCTTTTTATGATTTTCTTTGATTAGCTGCACGGGGCTCAAGGGGTAAGAGCATGATGTATAAGATATAGCAGTGAATACACCCTTTTAAGTTAGGGCGGTTTATTGCTGACCAGGGGTTGGGACAATCATGGGTTCCTATATGATGAAGGAGGTTCATGGAACCTGTAGGAACTATGGTAATGGCCATGATGATGGGGTAGAGCTCATGTATTGGCTTTTGCCCACATGCTTAATGTGTTTGTCCCAACCATCTTTTGCATTTTGTGGTACATTTTCCTGTTGAATGTGGCCAAATATGCTTTTTTCAACTGCATCAACCTCCGGGCTTCATTCCAAGCCATGACCCAAGGTGTTGGTAAGGGGAAGGGGCAAGCTAACTCTATGTGGACCCAATTGGAGGAATTTGAACCCAAGTGGGAGAAATGATGAATGGGGTAATGATGAGAGGAAAGAGGGTAATACAAGTAGATAAGGGAGCGAGACCACACAACCCAGATTGGGGTTTCCATGAAATACAATCCCTAGAGCCAAATGGTTAGTAAAAGAGATCCCACAAGACTAGAATCCAAGGTTAATATTCAAAAGGGGTCTAGGGGACAAGAGCATAGACCTAGCCCATTATTTTCGCCGAATACCCCCATTAATCCATGCCCAAAAGTGTCCATGATAAGCAAACTACAATACTCAATTTTCAAATGACAAGGCATACCTTTAGATTCAGGAGGCCCACCTTCAAACATATGATCATGGCAGATGGGCGAGGGACCACATTGTTGGCTCAGGTGGCGGAGAAATTGCACAATGAGCTAGCTGTTTTCCGCACAGGGTTGTTGGCTGCCGACTGAGGACCATCTTGGAGAAATTGTTTCTCCTAGGGATATCACCCACAAAATGGCGGGTAACGAGCCCCAAACAAGAGTTGACAATAGCTCTTGAAAATTGATTTCTTTGCACCAAGAACTTAAAAAAAAATGAAACCGATCTCAGGATTTCATTTCTTTCTCACTGCCCTCAAACTTTAATGAAACCCCAACAAGAAATGTTAGATCTCTGCAAGAAATAAAGGCAAAAGATAAGCTAGAAAACCCGCGGTTTAACAAAATGAACAAATACAAGATTGTGGCCCTCAGAAAATAATACAAATTAAAATTATTGAGGCACAAAATTATGCCTAGAATCGATGAGAGAAGGCTTCCCAGCTAGTAGCTTCTCTACTTAGGAAAATTCATTGAAAATTATAGTCGCGTTTTTTTCTAAATCTTAACAATCCCTTCTTTCTTTTGCCTGCGGTCTGCCACCAAAAAATACTTTGTGGCCTGCAAAATCGAAACAATAAAATCCCAAGGATAATCTTAAAGGAAATTTACCAAAAAATTTGATGGATTTTGCTTACAAAATTTTGATTTTCCAAAACCCTTTCGGACTGCAGGATTTGTTTAATAGAACCAAAGGGGATTTTAAAATTTGAAAAAGTTTCGAATAAATTTCCTTTGAGATTTTTAGACCTAAAACCCTAGTTATAGTTGAAAAATTCGTTGAAGGGATATGCATGCAACAGTTAACCCAGGTTGAATTCTTGATGGAAAAATGGAGAAATAACTTAGAATATGTTTGCAAATTTCTTAGGCATGAAACCCTTGCCAAAATTTCCAAAATTGCAGTGAAAGCAGGGCTTCAAAGATAGGGGCTCCCTTTGAAATTTTTGCGAAATAAAATGCTTCGAATTTTGATTTAGAAGCTAGCAAGAACCACAAAAATGGCTTGCGGTCTTTGCAAATAACTCCCAAGGCTTTAGAACAATGGATATATGTAGAAACAACCAACGATTAGCTAAAATTTGATACAAACCACAAAACCCTCTAAGCTTGCGGCCTAGAAAATAGTCCCTAGATGTCCTTGTAGGCTTAAACAAAATTCGACTAAGGCAAGTCAAACGCCGGGTTTCTTCCAAAAATTACTTTACTGTGATGCCCTTGTTGACCACTACGTGTCAACGACTCGTAGAAGTACACCGCCTTTTGTTTCGCAAAAGGGATAATACCTGATCGATGTGTTTGTGCCGTCCAGATATCATCATCAACCTGATCATCATGTTATAATGTAAACCCATTTTGCATGCATATGATGTAAACAATCTTAGGAGAACCGTGTCATGTATCTAACAACCTAGGTAAACCTACCTTTATAGTGACGATCTCCATTCTGGGAGGTTTTTTGTTTCACCGATCCATTTTCGGATGGTCGGCAGAGTTTTCCCCTTCAGTCTTACCCCAAAGTTGGGACGGATTTTGTCGCTAGGATCTTAAGCGAGTCCTAGTGTTCTAGATCGAGCATATGTAAAAGTAATTTGGGAATAGTCCTAACTATTTGGTTAGGTTATTTTATTACAAATTGTTTGGTTTGCTGAATTATATTTGTGTCGCAAAAAAAGGTAGTGTGTGAGGGTCTATCACAAATAGGTTTTCCCTCTTATGATGTAAAAAATATGAAAATCATGATGTAAAGTGTCTTGAGGGTTGGAAAAATAATTTATTCCCTCATAGGTTAAATAATTAAATTTTCCAACCAAAAATTAAATAAAATCCTAAGCCAGAAATTTAATTAATTCTAGGTCCTAGGTAAATTTAAATTCTCCAAAGGATAAAGTCGTCGATCCTAAAAAATTAAATTATAAAAGGTCTCGGGAATAAGTTAAATTAATTATTTTGATAAATTTTAAGCCTTTGATTCCTGGGGGTTAAGTCAAAGTCAATTTTTTTGGGAAATTAACTCAAAAATTTAATTTTTGAGTTAATTAAAATGCATTAAATTAAAAATTTTGAATTTTCCCAAATATTTAAATATTTCGACGGATGAGATTAAAAGAAATTTTAATCTTCATCAACGGTCGAGATTGCTTTGATGAGGACCATTCAAACTAGTCGTTGGAGGATTTATCTTTAAATAGAAAGTCATTTATCAATTGATCCATCTGACGTTTGAGTCGTGTGGTTAGCAAGAAGCTTTGGTGTAATCTTTTTTCTGGATAATAAAGAAAGACTTTGGGGTTAAATTCTGCTGGTGTTACTCTTCATGGGAATACTGTAAGATGTGTTGTTTTCATGCATAAATTTTTCTAAAGCCATTGATGATAGCTTCTAAAGAGTGATTTGAGTACAGGTATCTACCTCAGTTCCTGGGGTTTGAATAATAATTTAAATTTTGAACGTAATAGTAGGTATCTCTATTTGTTTGAATTTTATTATTATTTTCTCGCTCTATTTTGATGGCTGGATTGAGTTTTGTAGGGAAATCTTGATTTTAGATCCTCGGGTGTTAGGGGAAGTTTTTAGTTGGACCAGCCAACTCCCGATCTGTGTTTTCTAAAGAGCCGAGCTAAATTAGCTGTGGGCTTATCATAAGATTTTGCTGGTGATACAAAAAGGGTTTCGAGTTAGCACCTCCTTTTAAAATTTAAAAATCTATTTTTTGTGCAACATAATGATAGATGTGGCTACTTAGAGCCTTCAACTCGTAATTATTGTAATTTAGTTGGTTTTTTAATTTTATTTTTAATTTTTAATTTTTTTTATCATTGTATATCTTGTTTCTAGGTGTCTCGTTTTTGTCATTACAGGTACAGATCTAAAGGAGAATTCCTATTTGAAGCTAGATCTAGGCCATGGAGGGTAAGATCTGGCTTCAATATTGTTTTGCAGGGACATTTTTTAAGGAAATTTTTTATAGTCCAAAAGGGTTTTAAATTTTTAGATCTGGAAATTTTATAACGGTTTCAAGGCCAAATTTGAAACATAAAATACACTGGTGTGAATTTTTTTTTTTTTTTTTTTTTTTCTTGAGTTTGTGGGCCACCTTTTCTCTTCTACCTAGGCTTTTGATTCACTGCAAATTTCAAATTTTTTTTAGAAACCCCTTATCCCTCGATTACTCCATCCTTCATCTTCCTTTGCTGCCAGGGCTTTTCTAACTGTTTGCTGTAAATTTCGAATTTCTTCACTGCCTGCAAAATCCTTAGGCCCTCTTTTTCTCCATCTGCTATCCCTCTGCTGCGTCCTTCTCCTTTTCAGCTCCAAACGCATCCATTTTTCGCTGCGTGCAAAAACGTGTGCTATCTTTCCTGCAAACCTGAAACCCTAGCCGACTCCCTGCTAGGAAAGAGTCTAAACGGAGTGAGTAAGGATTAGAGTGACAACCCTTACTTTGAGCGTTGTCGCGGTGCCTAAACACTTTGTGCGACAACAACCCTCATAAAATTATGAAATAAATGTGGATCTCCATTCTGGAAGGCAGGAGAAGCTTTTGGATTCCTCAAAGGTTTTCTTTTAAAATCAATATACTAGCAATTGCCCCTAAAGGTGCAAAGATACATCGAAGGAATAGAACATGCCTATGATGTTACTGCAAAAGTGTTGCAGCAAAAGAAACATAACAACACAAAGGGTGGAAAATGGAGGGGAGGAAATGTGTTCAGGCTTGCAACAATCTCACACTTGTGTCAATGCTTGTCTGACATATGTTGCTTGAATCACTATTCTTGGCTAAGTCATTCTTTTCCAATCAAATCACTATGTCAAAATCTTATATACACATTATATCCAATCTATAACATGTAGGGTAATGAGGAGAAACATTAGTCTTTAGATATCTAATTGGTCTATATGGCCTTGGGTAGACGGTGATTGGGCAGGTTGTTAAGGCACTCCTAGATGCTAAGTTACAAACTCCTTATTTAGGGCTGAATTTCTGAGGCAGTTAAATTAACATTCTTTACTTTTTCTTCTAGCTGAGAAAATTTTACTATTTTGATCATAGGAAATAGTAAACTGAATAAATATAAGTGCAAATAAAATCACCTCTTCATAAAGTCACTCCACAGCTCCTTTAGCATCTTTTCTGATGACTTTAGTTTCATCTGCCAATAGGTGGATGAGGCTAATTTTACTTTAGCTCAACTTTAAACTTTCTAAGCTAGATGAAACTGACTATAGAAAGGGATCATGTTACAAAAATGCAGATCTAGAGAATAATTCCAATGTCACAAAGTACACGATAATGTGTATTTTAGTGTTTTGGAGCTTGACTGTAAAGATTTTCACATGATAAGCATTTCAAAATTGGAGAAATAAAGCTTAGAGAGAAAATGAAATTACATCAATCAAAACTTCATTTCAAAAGGCTTAATGTCCAGGCAATTTCACTTCTTCACATTAGTTAGGTAACTAAAGAAAACACTTGTTCTTAAGCTGTTTTTCCACAGCTATATGTCATTTGAAGACAACAGTGAAATCTTTATTTCAATTATCTCTAGCAGTGTAAAATAGAAAACATCTTCACATTACTTGCATGCCCATTGTGCAAAATCATCAGTAGCCTCATCTTCCTCATAAGGGGCACTGGAAGATGATGTTTGAGAGCTGGAAATCACAAGTTGTTGTGGTAAAGGAGGACTTAAGGCTGTAGTGTCATGTTTTGCAAGCATGCTTTGTAATTCATCATTTAATAAAAGACCTTGCCAAAGAAGCTTGTCATCCATATGGTCATAATCAATAATATATTGTCAATAAATCAAATTAAAATTTCCCAGAAACAAACTTAAAGAACTCAAAAAACTTCATATAGTGTCTCAAGACCCATATGTTTTTAAGCTTTCCTCTTAATAGGATTTCCATGTACTACAGTGATTTTAATAACTAAATGAAAAATATATAATACTCATTTCATGGACTTGAATGTAAAGAGCAAAAAACAAAAAAATAAGGCATTCAGAATAAGATTAGCTTTTGCAAGAAGTTGAGATTGATATCAAACAAATATTTCAATGGGTGTGCCATCAAAAATAGTACTCATGACATGAACATGGACCTAAATCCACTTTATAATACAAAGGCCATTTTCATTCCAGATTATAACTCTATATGGAGTTGACATTAATAACAAAAGCAAATAATATTATTAAAAAGTAATAACTAATGGTAGAATATGCTCATATAGTCTGAAAAAGTTCAATTCAATGTTGATGGTGCACAAAGATTAAAAGTAAATAAACTCAAATCTTAACTGATAATGCACTGTGTGATATAAATTTTGAATCGAGCCAACATATAATCGCTCCACCTCAACCGAGACCCACCAGTGCTAAAAAACAGAGATGTACTAACACCAATGTAGGTGCATATGAGCGGATTCAATGGTCGACCCTACGAAGCCAGAGTCTGGAACAGGTTGGACACAATTTGTTGAGTATTCACTGAGATTGAAAATACCCTTTCAAGCTCTTCAAATAATCAATCAAATCCCGTCTTCCAATCTCTAATTTAGGTGGACAACTTGGGGTTGTGGAGGGAACAACAGCCGAGACACCATGGCTGTTGCTTGGCACAAATGATCAAGTCATCAGCCTCTCAAAGGGCATGGTGCATTCTTTCAAACATTTTTGGATGGGCCCCAGGAGCATTCTCTGTTTCTCTTGGAATTGAATTGAATTTCAATATGGTGTAAAAAAATCCCCATAGGGGTGAACTCAGTATCAAGATCACCAAGCACATGATTGAAGCCTAATCCACCGAAAACAAAATATAAGGCTTACTGTTTAAGGTGGGCTTCTGAACAATGACTTTCCTTAGAGTCTGGAACAGATATCACTACATTTGGAATGAACAATACAGTAGGCTACGAGATCTTGGTTGTCTCAACTGAATTTCAAATAGACTGATATGTCAGAGCACTGCAGCAAATTAAATAAAACAAGGAATAATAAGTTTCTTAGAGTGACTCATGAGCAACTTTAAGAGAGTGTTGAAATTTGCACAACTTTGGTTTACTTGACATTGCTCCTAACTGACAGCATTAACAAAATGCTATGCAATGTAGATCTAATCGTAGAGGAGCCTATTTGCACAGACAGAAGCAAGGTGCATTCTACAACCTGAGTGAGTGTGGTGATACATCAACTCTTTGAACTTGTGGAATAATTCATTTAATTTTGATGGTACACTGGGCACTATTGAATATGCACACAAACCTAGACACATCTAAACCCATATTCAATAAGCACCATGTGAAGCTTGATGCTACATCTCTTGAGTTCGTACAAACCAATGGATCTTGAGCTCATACAAACAAATAACTGATATATCAAATACTGTAACTCAGGTATGCAACCTAAAGGTGCATATCAGATCCAGGATTAGATGGCTCTAGGCTAGATTAGTTCCCTGTCCTACTTCAGAATCCAGATTCCTGAAGTGGAACTGTAACTCCTTCACAATGTTTTTTTAATTTTTTAAATTTTGAGCTGACTGAGCTCAGGGCTCAAACACAACTCATGGTTATTAGGCATCCACTTTCTCACCATAGCTTGAGAGGTCCACATCTACAGTTTAATAAGAGATCTTAAAAAAAGCGTGAAAGTATAGATCTCAAATTGATCAACAGAAACAAAGGTGCAGTCTTTAAAACTCCAATTCAGTTTTCCAGGGTTTAAATTGAACAAAAGAGCTATTTAAAAAATTGTGCCACAATTCCTGATCAAACGAGGTCCATATTTTCAAAGCTTGGCATGTGAGGGAATTCAAATCCATTTTAAGGAATCGAAAAGTCCAAAATTTTGGAATAAAACCAATGGAATGAAATAAATGATGTGAAATTCAAATCCATATTAAGGATTAAAAAGCCCAAAATTAATAAACATATTGGAGGAAAACAACTACCATGCAATCTAGATTCTCTACTGTTATATTCATAAGCACATTCACCATTCAGGGATTCAAGGGTGAATTCAAATCTTAAGGATTAAAAAGCCCAAAATGAATAAACATATTGGAAGAAAACAAATGGCATGCAAGAAGTGCTGTTAAATTCACAAGCATATTCACCATTCAGGGATTCAAGGGTGAATTCAAATCTTAAGGATTAAAAAGCCCAAAATGAATAAACATATTGGAAGAAAACAAATGGCATGCAAGAAGTGCTGTTAAATTCACAAGCATATTCACCCTTCAGCATGAGAAAGTACAATAAAATAGCAGAATAAGAGAGGAACAAAAGCATGCCATTAAAAAAAATCCTGATTTGGATCCTTTTCATTAGATGCACTGAAGAGAAATATACAATGCATGTGTACAAAGATGAATCATCCCAATTGATGAACATTGAATACAATATAGATATATTTATATATCTGTTTAAGCAACCATGGACCTTTAGCTGCAATGCTAATGATAAATTAGCTTTATGTTTTACAAGCAGGAAAGTTGCCTCTTCTTCTGGAGGAAGCACAAGGGGGTTTGTGGTTGAGATAGAAAAGATCATCTATCATGAGAAGAACATATTCCAAGATCTCAGTTGGAGCATTGGTAAGATTCAATTCTGGCAACCATCCGGGCTCTAAACACAGGAGAAGGTGTAGGGTTCGAACTGTCCCACTGAAGTCAACGCTTGAAATCAACCTTCCTGTAAACATAGTACATCTTGTCTGTGGATTTCAGCTTGAACATACTCCATCTAGCGCCTGCCATGACTCTGGGTAACTTGTCCATGTTATCTATCAATTCCTTGTTCAACCTCACGCCCAAAGACCCAGACCTCCCTCTCTCTCTCTGCCTCTTGGAATTTGAATGAGAATTAGAATAAGATTTACAAGGCGAAATTGGGAGGCTAAGGTTTTCAACTCCGAAGAACCCTCTACTCAATTTTTCAAAGTCACGGAGTTCCTAAAGCTAGGCATCCGCAAGACGAGGAGAGGGTAGAGAAATAGATTCGTGAGCGGCCATGCCCAGGGCAGGCCAAGAATATTCGAGATGACCATTGATCAAATCCCCGCAAAACTCGATGCCTATGTCCCTGGCAATGGCGGCCACTCCCAGTGCATGTCTCATGACTTCTTATGTAGGTACGAATACCAAATACGGGAAACAAATAAATGATTAACTTGCATTCCCACCCCCATTGCCAGAAATGTCAGCACCCAAGAATAGTAAAAATAATTCTGTAATTTATAGAGCCAGGCCCTCTGCTACGACCAGTGATACCATGGGAAGAGAGAGATCAGTCAGGCGCATATCACTTTGGATCTGTGAAGAATCTTCTTTCTCTTTGACGAATTGTTAGCACCATCTTCCTTGGCTCTCCAATTTTAAAAGAGTGATGGAACGAATGTCACTTAGTGGGCAACATAGCAGATGGACATATGTCAAAAGGAGATGGAAAAGGTAGACAATGCCTAGCCTGACCAATTCCAAAAAGGGACACCTTCGCTATAAAAAAACACTTCCATTTTTTTTTTTGGTCTCCAAACTAATTTTTTATTTTTATTTTTTTTCTTGAGCAAGGAACTAAGCTTTGGAAGACTACGGCTAATTAATATTTCAATTTAATAACCCGAGCCACATAAGAAAGGGAGAGTTATCCCTCAAAAGAGAATTTGATTCCTCGTTTTTATTTTGATGTTAGGTCCACCTACAATATGAATCAAAGGAAAAAGCCCTTGTTTCCTCTTCAAATCTGCAAAAAGGAAATAAAGCTCACCACACACACACACACACACACACACACACACACATATGAAGAAATTATATACAAGTGTTGGAGCAAATATTTACAAATTTACAAAAAAATAAAAAATAAAAATAAAATAAAAAAAATAAAAAAAATAAAATTATCTATGAATATTTACAAGTAATTTATAAGGCTTGATCCTAAGGGTATGAGGACACCTCCACCTTTAGGTCAAGTAATTAGCTCTTCAAATAGTAGATAAACCAATGAAATTCTTTAAAAATGAGTAAGAGATTTAATTTTAAAATGAGTGATCTAGGCTGAGTAAAGGCAAGAAAACTCCCTTTACAATGTACTTATGATCAGTCATTGAGATATCCCACCATGGGTTCTTATGCCCTCATGCTCAAGAGTGGGATGGTTTAGTTGAAAACTGCATGCTTGAGATCCGTTTCAAAAGATATTTCTACAAACACTCGAAAAATTTGCTAAATGCAAATGGGATTGATTCACACTGTAAAAGGGAAATCAAAGGGTTTAACCGAAAACCAATAGATCTGCCAAATCATTAGTGCTTGCTCAACCCAAATAACAGTGCAAGATATCTGTACACTCATAAATCCCAAAGGCATATGAAAATAACATTTAGAATTCAATAGAAAACTAAGCACAAAGCCAAAATAAATTTACCATAAATAGTTGAAGACGTACACACATGGCTTTGCCCCCAAAGACTTTTCTTTTATTAATCAAAGAAGAAATTACAGAGCTTCTAGAGCTAACTACAACATCCGAAGATGATTACAATGAGGAGCCTCAAGTTCAATTTATAGAAAAAATGAGAGATCTACAAAACGGCTAGGTCCAAGAAGTTGCACAATTTTGACTTGATCCTGGAGAATAATGGCTAGTTGTTGCTTGAACCATGCCAAAATTAAATCCTGTCCTTTGATCTTGATGAAGAAATTCGAATTCCATAATAATTCCCTATTTTCCAGGTCCAAAAAATATTATTTTGACCTTTTTTCCTCAAAAAGCTATTTTTGAATTAACCACTTAAGTTCATAAGTTCCATTTTTGTTAAAAAAATGATTTTTCCCTTTATAAAGGACCTTGAAAATATGATTTCTTTTGGACCCACGAATTTTCTTCAACTAACTGGACCCAAAAAAATTAATTTTCTTGAAAAAAATTAAAATAATTCTTTTCTGACGCCAAAGAATTTCTTGTGGGTTTTTCTGCCTTGGAATTGAGTTTTTCAATTTAATTCTTCCTTGAGAATGGCCACCTTCTCCAAAATTTGTTTCCACTTGGAGAGAATTTCATTTTCTCTCAATTTTAATTTTTAGATTGTTTTCTCGCTAATTTTTTACCCTTTTTGCCAGAAAACCAAAAATAAAAATAATTTGAGGGGAAAGACATTATTTCAACCATCAAAAGATGTCTAAACACAAAGTTGAGGTGTAAAGGTTCTAATTATGAGTACTCTACCCCCTTCATCTTTTACGATCATTTGATTTTATAATTTACATTCAAATTATTAAATTTCCTAACCAGTTGGAAATTTAATAATTAGAAAAAGGGCCTGCATAAATATAGACTAGAGACAATGAAATATTTTTGATTTGGTAGCACACCAAGAAGATCACTGAATATGAAGACTAGATCAAGAAATGAATTGGATAAAAAACATGTCAATAGTATGATTAAAGTTTTGCAGTTAGCAACATGCTTGTAGTGTTTTGCAATACTTGTACGGTAGGTCTTGATGAGTATGAAGAATCTAGGGTTTGTAGAACTTGTAGTTTGTGAGCTATTGAAGACTTTTGGCGTTTAGGGTTTGTGAAACCTGGCATAGTTTGGAATAAGAAGAACCCTAGGAGCAAGACTCTATCTAATCATATCCACTATTAGAAGTAGTTCTAAGTTCTAACCCTTGATGTTTAATATGAGAACAAGGCTAGTGAACAGGTCCTAGATTAAGAGGAAGCTAATCCTTCTCAAATTATAAGTACTCTATATCTCCTTGTTTAGTATCTTTGTGTCTTGTCCTTTTTGTTCTTTCATGGTCTTTGTTACCCACCACCAGTGGGTGACACCCAAAGGATAAATTTTTCCCCTAGATTGTCTTCATTCGACAGCCACCAACCCCTTGTAGCTCCCAAATAGCTCTATGTGCCAATATCTCCACCACTTGAGCCAACCATTATGTGCCCTCACCCATTTTGTATGATCGTATATTTGAAGGTGGGCCTTCTGACCTTGAAGGTATGGATCATTTATTATGTAATTGGTTTTTTTTGCTTAATACGGACACATCTAGACATGGAGTAGTGGGGAGATTTGGCGGAAAGAATGGGCTTGGTTTGTACTCTTGTCTCCTTGCCCAATTTGGTTGTTACTCTTGTATCCTAGTCCCATGGGATCTCCTTTATGGGCTACTAGCTTTAGGAGTGGCACTACATGGGTATTCTGAATTTGGTTGCGTGGCCCCGCTTCCCGACACCACATACATCTCTCCCCTCCGCTCATTATAAACTCTTTCCACATATTTCCCATCCGGGTCAACATTTGTCCATTGGGCCCACAAGGAGTTAGCCTCCCCCTCCCCTTCTCCACTCTTTGGGTGTGGCTTGGAATAATGCCCCGAAGGTTGATGTAGCTAAAAAAGAAAGTAAAAAGCATAAATTAGCCACTCTCAACAGGTAATGTACCATAAAATGCAAAAGATGGCCAAGACATGCAAATTTAGCACGTGGGCAAAAGCCAACATGAGCTATACCCCCTATCATTATGGCCATCACCCTGGTTCCTAGGGCCCCCTATATGCGCCCCTTGCATCATTAAAGAACCCATGATTGTCCCAACCCCTGGTCGGTGATGAACTGTCCAACCTTAAGGGGGTAATCACAGCCATATCTTACACATCATGCTCTCATTCGCTGGAGCCCCAAACAATTATCAAAAGAAAAATCAATTAAAGGAAAAAGACATATGAAGAAGGGTGGAAAAAAAAGGTTGGGGTAACTCATGTACCACAATTGCTCCCTCCTACATCTATACACCCAAGTGTGGATTCCATCATCATAGCTACCCTTATACCATGGCAAGTGGGTTGGAGCCTTTCCCTGATGCCCCACTCCGTTCCATTATATCACATGACAACTACCATATGACGGATGTACCATGGACATGTCATTCCCCTAAAGGTTGAAACCACCTAACAGGGTTCTTGATTAACCTCCTTAAACTTGGAGACACCTGTACAGTCTAAAGGCCATTATGGAAGGGCATGACACTATGAAGTTCCCACTTGGTTCCATGATTTGTAATCTCATTTGATCAATTGCGCTAATGGATTGTTGTATTGGAAAGTAAGGAGAAGCTTTGGATCTTATATAGGGTTGTAGGTGGGTCTTCATCTTTGGGTTTGGTCTCCCTATACGGGGTCCAAGCCCTCCAGAGGGTCATCTTGGCATTTGTAGGGTGTGCGTTGAGAGCCATAGGCGTCCACTATAGCAGAGAGCAGATAGCCATGTCATGGGATCCTTCAACACCATTTATTACTCGCTCGTGTCCGACTTATTTGATGATGATGATGCACCTGGACCACCTTGCCCAACCGGCTACACACTTTCACCACACACTTGGGAGTTGATCTAGGGCCTGGATGGGGTTTAGTCTAACCATGGGAGACAATGGAGGGCTTGCATCATTGTTCTAGCCCTTGCAGATGGGATACTTGTGAAAATTTCAACTATTGCAGCAACTGGAAATTATTCTTCTAACTGTGAATGAATTCACAGTTTATTTGCTACGACAAATAACGAATAATTCACAATTGCAATTTTCACCAAAATAAATACTGCGGAAGATAAACTGGAATCTGAGAAAATATTGGCACAAAAAAAATATAACACATTTTTGGACAAAAGTCCTCGGAACAGTGTTACTTGGGGGCAAGAGCGAAAGCGGGGAGCGGGAGCGAAAACAAGTGCGGGAGCGACATTTTCAAAAGCTCCCGATTTGGGAGCAAATCCCGAAGTGTTTTATATATATATATATTGATACATATATGTCAAAAAAAACATGTAGAATTATGAATTAGATATAAAAAACATAAAAAAACATAGATTGAACTATATAACAACAATCATCTAGAAGTTATAATCTTCATCAACCACGTACACAAGTTAGTAACATAGTAACATACAACATATTGAGTCTCGTGATTCATCAATCTTAAAGTTTCAAGCTTTCAAAATTCAATACATAACATTTATCATCATTGATCACCAAAGTTGTACTTGTAATAAGTGTAACCATTACAACAAATAATATCTAACATGAAATGAAATGTTATAAAATGAAATGAAACAACTTTCAATTTTCATGAAGCATCATTTTCATAATTCATTACTAATGAGTTATAATTGCCAACTTCAAACTTAAATTCTCATATATTGTTTAAACTTTAAAAGAATATCATAATAAATATGAAAGAGTCAATAGTTATAAAAACTACTAGAAACTAGAAAAAACAACTAAATCTATTATCTATGCTTATGCTTGGGCCTCTTGCCACCACGAGAAATGTCTAGTTTTTTAGTCTTGTTGGAAAATCACGATCTTTGTCATTAATATCACCCTCTAAGCATTAATATCCAGAGGTATCTTTGTCATTACCTCTATATCTATATAGGCATCTTTGTCATTAATATCATCCTCTAAGCATTAACATAAGATAGAAAAAGCATAGCATGTCAAGTCAAGATTTTGTTTGAGTGATGCGTACATTTTTAGGAGGGTCATGATAGGGGAGTTCGACAACCAATGTCACTAACATCAAGGTACATAGAGGGATTGGTGCTCTTGATTAAATACGAGTTCCATACCCTAAACATAACAAAATTCAATGGAAACATTACAATCTTGAAATCCTGAAAAAATGATAAGTCTGCTGGATTTTGAATGAAATCTAAAATTCTACTTTCTCCATATGAAATCCAATGACGTCGGAACCACTCTCAAACATCCTGAGTCATTTCATGGTAATGTTAAAAATTTAAGTAAAAGGATGAAAATGAAGATTAAGGAGAATGTCACTTTTACTTTAAGAATTTAACATGTAACATTACCATGAATCGCATATCAATACTAGGGCCATAGGTTTGATCATTAAGTTGCCCCACTCAAAACTTATTTGTTTCTTTGAAAGCAAATTGCATTTGGAACATTACTGCAAATTGTTTTTTGCAAAAAAGGCTAAACGCTCCCGAAAAGGCAGGGAGCATTTTTTTTAGGGAGTGCGCTCCCGACTCGCTCCCACCTGAAGCATGGATTGGGAGCAGGATCGAGGGGGGGGCTCCCTCGCAACACTGCCCCGAAAAAACACAATGTGGGAAAACTGGTGCAGCAGTTGAGGGTTTGTATTATTAAGCAGCAATGAGAACTTCTGAGTACAACTGGATGCCCAAAACTGGCAATCCTCTATAGGAGAAACTTGCCAAAAAAATTAGTGAGACAAATTTTGTCTCACCTGACTCTAATCTAGCTCCAAAATTAGCGAATACTAGGCTCCACGAAATCCCTTTGTTAGCCTCTGCGTAGGAACTTGTACGCTCTACCTGGAACTGCAACTAATGAAGTCTTCTGTGCAATTCAGCCTTTGAGAATGACTCTTTGGCCCCATCCAGAAATTCTCTCGGCCTCTAGCAACAGAATTGACCCTCTGACTGGCCAAATCGAACTCTGCCTTCGAATCTTTTGCGCTGGCACTACGCATCCTCAATGAGGAAATGCGACCCTCTTGTAGCTGACTCTTTGGAATTGCAAGACTTCCTTCGAACTCATTAACTCTGCCCCTCTGTCTCTACGTCCTCTCTTTGGCTCGAACTCTTCTAGCAAAATGCTATTGCTCTCTAGAGAATTGAATTTCCCAAGGAAATCGATCTCAAGTGTGTTCCTCCATCTACCCATCGACTTCTTCTTATAATCTCTAGTTGGGACTCCAATGGCCAAGATTAAAACTTAATCATTGGCTAAGATCATTTCCTAGTCTATCCGTGTGAGTTTCTAGAAAAATGTCAACTCCCTCAATTAATTGCTCTTAATAATCATTTTCCCCAAGTTAGACTTAAGAAAAATTTAGTTACTGATTAATTAACTTAATTAAGGCATTTCTAGGTTATGGGTTTTGGAGTCCTAGTGTTTCCTAGCCTTTTTGACAACTGTCGAGACTATAACTCCATCCGATGCTACAAAAACTAATACTCCCTCTTAGCGAGGAAGGTGTTCTAGTGCCGTACTGCTACAACAACTTGTCTTTGCATCATCCTTCATACACGCTGCTGATGTTTGGCTACTGTGACTGCCTTCCACTGCCCACCAACCACTGTGCAACTCTGATGTTACATTTGTGTTACTACTGACACTGCTATACTACTGCCAACTCTGCATCTGCACTGCAACTCCCTCTCAACTATTGTTGTTGCTACTGCAACTACTGCAACTAAGAAGATTCCAAAATACCGAATCAACTGTGTCTCGTGTTGCATTTGTCTTCCAAGCATTTGACTGCTACTAGCCTATGTATTGTCCACTGAGGAATTTGCACCATTGCTGACTCTGCTACTGAGCCTCTTGTTCTGCTGTCATCACTGCTCTATGCTCCTCAGCATCTGACTGTTACTAGTCTACAACTGTCACTCCGGAATCTGACTATATCACTGACATTGATCCTCTTGCTATTGAATATTGTAGGCCCCTGTAGCCAGGTAATGATCCATGAGAAAACACCGACTGACGCTCACCTCAATGGACCCTACACAAACCTCTGCGCAACTTTGGGACTATAGCTCCATATTGCCCCACCTCACTCCTGGAGGTATAGCTGTAAACATGGCAAAATCTTCCTCTAACCTAGAGGACAACTTGTCTATCTTTGCAGATGTTGCTGCCTGGTCCTGGTTCTCTTGCTTGTCCTTCTTCCTTTGAGGACATTGAGTATTGTAGTGGTCAAATTGGCCACCCCTGAAGCACTTGACTTTAGATTGGTCCGTCTTTTTCTTCTTTCCCCCTTGTGAACCTTGTCCCTAACTGGGACCCTTTGATGCAAGGGCCACATTATCTTTCTCCTTCTCACCTTTCAATCCCTTACTGCTGCTTCCGCTGATGGAGGTCTTCATTAGTGCTCGCCTCATTTCATCTTGTTGCAGGTCCGACCACATCCTGTCCCACCTAGGTAGAGTATCTCGTCCGAAAATGCCTTGGACGAAAATTTCCCAATCCTTTGAGACACTGTTTAGGGATAAACGCACAAGCTTTGTATCTTGAGGCGCTTCCCCAGTGGCTGCAAGATGATCTCAGATTTCCTGAATTTTGGTGAGAAAGGGATCAATGCCTTCACCCTTATGCATCTTAATGTTCCTCAGCTTCTCTTTCAAGAACATCTTCCGCTGTTCGGAAGCATTCTAGTGTATCTATGCAAGAACATCCCACATATCCTTGGCCATATTCTTGGCCAACATATGCGAGACTTATGGTCCCAGACTCCATCTAGGATCATTTGCTTCACCTTTGAGTCATCTCCTTCTTGAATTCCTTCAGTTGATTTGCATTAGTAGGTTCTGCCACAATGTGCTCTTCATAGGTGTTCAGACCATGTTCATCAAAGAGAAAGGACATCCTAGTCTTCCAAATGACATAGTTGGAGGCACCATCCAATCTTTCTTGATCTCTTAGCCTAACTATGGCCATTTCTGCAAAATATCAAAAATTCCCTGCTCGACTGCCTGTTTTGAAACTTGCACTCCCTTCTTGAATGCACAAAACTGCTTTGTCTACCTCTCTCTGCCTTCAACTGCCCTCTGGAACTACTCGCTCAACGTTTCCAAATGTCTTTTTTTTCTTCAAAAAACTGGCACTCAAACTATAACCCCATCAACTCGAACTGGCTATTCAAGCAAACGCGCACGACCTTTTGCAACTGGAAAAAAATATGAATCTCCTCCAGAAAACTGCAACTTTGAAACCCTCTAGGAAAATCTGGAAATTCCTCCCTCTATGTGCACTCTCTTCCACCTAGAGCTGATTCCATTATAGCAGAACTATTGCAAAACCCTTCTACACCCAAACAAGGAATCTGCACAACCAAAATAGTGATCTACTTTACCGGAATTGCGTACTGGATTTACTACTTCCTACTAGAACTGCCACTGGACTCTGCGAAATTTTCCTGCCCCATGCACTAGAAAAATCGAACCCTCTGCCCAGCAGTTCGAACTTCGAACTGCCAAGCCAGACTCTGAACAAATCTGGAAATCGAACTGCCAGACTCCCTTTGAATTTGGACGATTTCCCTCTTCTGCTTCTGAGCTTCCTGTTTGATCAAATTTGCTTTGATACCATGTGAAAATTTTAACTATTGCAAGAATTGGAAATTATTCTTCTAATTGTAAATTAATTAACAGTTTATTTTCTACGACAAACAACGAATAATTCATAACTGCTATTTTCACCAAAATAAATACTGTTGAAGATAAACTAGAAACATAGAAAATACTGGCACACACACACACAAATATAGCACCGTTGTCTTCGGACAAAAGTCCCCAGAAACACCCAATGTGGGAAAACTGGTGCAACAGTTGAGGGTTTGTATTATTAAGCAGCAATGACAAAATTATGAGTACAACTTGATGCCCAAAACTGGAAATCCTCTACAAGAAACTGGCCACAAAAATTAGTGAGACAGTTTTTGTCTCACTCGACATTAATCCAGCTCCAAAATTGGTGAATACTAGGCTCCACGAAGCCCCTGCGTCAACCTCTACGTCAAATCTGCATAAGCACTTGTACACTCTACCTAGTATTGCAACTGATGAAGTTGTCTGCCCAATTCAACCTCTGAGAATGACTTGCTGGCACCTTTCAAAAATTCTCCTGGCCTCCAATAACGGAATCGACCCTCTGATTGGCCAAATCGAACTCTACCTTTGAAGCTTTTGCGCTGGCACTACGCATCCTCACTGAGGAAACTCAACCCTCCTGTAGTTGACTCTCCGGAACTGGAATACTTCCTCTGGAATCACTGTCTCTGCCCCTCTCTATCTCTACGTCCCCTCTCTGGCTCGAACTCTTTTGGTAGAATGCTGCTGCTCTTTGGAAAATCGAACTGCCCAAGGAAATTGATCTCAAGTGTGTTCCTCCATCTACCCATCGACTTTTTCTTATAATCTCCAGTTGGGACTCCAACGACCAAGATTAAAACTTAATCAATGGCTGAGATCATTTCCTAGTCGATCCGTGTGAATTTCTAGATAAATATCACCTTCCTCAATTAATTGTTGTTAATTAATCATTTTCCCTAAGTTATACTTGGGAAAAATTATAAATACTGATTAATTAACTTAATTAAGGCATTTCTAGGTGGATTTTCTTGAAATCTTTTCGGGGTTTTGGAGTCCTAGTGTTTCTTAGCCTCTCTGACAACCATTGAGACTAGAACGGCATCTGATGCTGCGAAAACTAAAAATACATGCTTGTTTGATTTAGTTGGAGACCCATGAGGATGTTTTTGTGCTTGCACAACCACTTGGGGGCACCACAGGTCATTTTCTTGGAGATCAAGGGGCTACCCCCTTCATCACTATTATTGGAGCCCTCCTATCCATTATGGCACATGAGGGACTTTACTAGGCCTTCTAACGACCCTCCTAGCTATTTTATTATCTCTTTGTCCTTCTTGAGAGGTTTTTTTTTCATATTATGGAGCTTTTTTGTGGGCGTGTTACCAAAAGGATGTTATTTTGCACATTATTTTAAATTTTTATTGTAGGGGCATTATTATGCATAATTAGTGTTAGTTTTTAACTTTTTGTAGCATTAGATGTTTTCTAGCCACGAAATTTGGCGGAGAAGCTAGAATGCCTGAGATCTTCAAAACCCATAAATCGTTTCTGGAAATTTCGCCTAGAAATGACTTAATTAGATTATTAGTCAGTTTTTAAATATTTCCTAAGTCTAAACTTAGGGAATATGACTAATTAATTAGAATTAATTAAGTTAACGTGTGAATGTTCTAGAAACTCACATGGATTGATTTCAAGTTAATCCTTGCCATTGATTAAGATCTAATCTTGGCCGTTGAAATCTCAACAAAGGATTATAAGAAGTCGATGGGCTCTTGGAGAAGACACTTGAGAGGTTCAATTTCATGAGAAAATCAATTTCTAGAGTAGCAACTGTCAGTTGCCGGAGAGAGATCTAGTGAGATCGAAGCAGTGAGAGAGGGGTAGAGACAGTGAAGCCAGAGGAAGGTTTCTAGATCCGGTGAGTGCATTTGCAGAGAGGCAAGAGAGCCACAGAGAGGCTGACATTGGGGCAGCGCAACAGTGTCTAGAGGCAAAGTCGATTTGTTGGGAGTGATTGACGTTTTCAGTTCCAAAGGATGGGAAGGAGTCCTAGAGTGCCAGAGAAATGTCTTTCTGGTCAGTAGAAGGCATAACGACTTCTTCAGAGACCGGTCCGAGTTTAGATATCCAGCCAACTACGTAGAGGCTAGCACAGAGGCTCAAAGGGTCGAAATTTTGAAGGCAAGTTGTGCTGGGAGGTTGCTTGTGGGGTGAGGAAAATTCCTCTCCATATTTTTTCCAGTATTTCTCTGTAGGATTTCTAGTTTCGGCATCCAGTTATACTCAGATTATTTCATTGTTGCATAATAATAAAACCCTCAGCTGCAGGACCGGTTTTCCCAAGCTGGGTTTTTCTGGGGACATTTGTCCAAAGATAACTGTGTTATTTTATGTGTGTGCTAGCATTTCTTCCAACGTTTATTCTTCCGCAGTTTTATTTGTGTAGGTTGTGTTGAAGTTTCTAAGTTTACTTAGTTTAAAAACCCTTCATGCACTTTTTCTGATTTATTCCTACCTACTTGTTATTTTTCGTTAACAAGTTATTTACAAAGTAAATACTGAAAATATACACCAGTGCATGCTCAAAATATTATAGATCAGCAACTAAAAGAAACAAGAACAAACACACCACATGACACCATTATTTTTGGACCAATGTCGGAAAAAACCCAATGTGGGAAAATCGGTGCAGCTATCTGAGGGTTTTCTTATTAAGCAATATCAGAGTACAATCTGGGTGCTGAAATTGACCTACCCAACAGAGAATTTCCTTAGTAGCTATACCTCACAGTTTGAGAGAAATCTGCTGGCTAAAACCTCGGAAAACCCTTCCGGTAGCTCCTCAACACAAAATTGCTCTGCAACCCCAGCATCTGCCCAAACTGGACTGTGTCAGCCCTTCTCTGTCTCACGTTGGCCCCACGTCAGCCTTTCTAGGCCTGCATCAGCCCCAAGAGGCACTGTGTCAGCTCTGGGAGCCTCTGCGTTAGTTGCGCTGGCCCCTCTGGTGCTTTGCGCAGCACTTAGCTGTCTTTGCGTGGCCCTGCGTGAGCTCTTGCTAGCTCTGCGTCACCCTCCTTGGCTGATGCGCTGCTCTCCCAACACAATCTTTGCCTTCTCTGTTTCTCTATACTCAATGCCCCTCACCTGCTCTCTCGATCACTGATTCTATCTCTCTTACCAAACCCCGCTCTAGAGAATAGAATGACTGATCATCTGGTGTGCTCTCCAAGTCACCCTCAAGCCTCCTCTTATACTTTTCCTGTTGACATCTCAACGGCCGAGATTAAGTCCCTAATCAACGACTAAGATTAGATCTGGCTTGATCCATGGCTTTTGGACCATTCTAATGCAGATTCATATTAATACACATTAATATTTTACTTTCCCTAAGTTTAGACTTAGGGACTCCTTTAAAATATTAATTATTTTAATATCTCTTGATCTGTTTAGAATCTGCCCAAACCCTTTCTGGGTATTGGATATCTCATGTTCCCCAACCTCTCCACCAAATTTCGTGGCTAGAGCACATCCGATGCTACTGCAAATCAACACTCCCTTGTAGTGAGGATTGTGCTCTAGCAATACTCTTCACTGAGTATTATTCTGATCATTCGTCATCGGTACCTGTGTTGATGCTAGGCCTTCCTGCGCAACATCCTCCGCACTGCTGCCTCCTGTATTGCTGCCCATGGTTCTGCCACTGCCACTACTGCATCTGTACGACAACTCATTTTGCATCCGTGCTACTACTGGTCCTTCCTCCCAGCACTGCATCTACATTGCACCTCCTCTCATCGTGTTGCCCACTACTGCACTGCAACTCAGTTACTGAGAAGTAAGTAACTGATCTCCCAAATGAACTCCCTGTTGGGCTAGAAACACCCACTGATGCTGAAGCTCCCTCTGCCGCTGATAAGTGCTCCCTCTCTGACCTCTGCGCTGCTGCAGCAAGTCCCTGCGTCTCGCATTGTTGCACACCTTGTGTGCCTTCCTGCACTGGGGCAACACTCCTGTGCCTCTCGCACTGCTACAGCCTGTTAGCTCTATGCTATCTCTGGACTCCTGCACTGTAGCTCTCTCTGCTGCTCCATCCACATCCGTCTCTCCCCACTCAGCCAGTCCTGCTACTCCTCGTCAGGGCTCCCATAGCAAGGTCTAATCCAGGAGGCTGAGTACCTCAAGGATCCTCCCCCTCATCGCCTGTAGTCTGCCTACATACAACTCGATGTCTCCCCATCTCCGCTCAAATGGCGTGTGTGCACTCATGGCACAGTCATTGTCTTTTAAAACTTCCTTCTCTGCCCGTGCTGGCGCTGCCTTAGTCTCGGAAGACTCTCCCTTACTCTTCTTCCTTGGGCACTTGGTCGCATAATGACCTATCTCCCCACAGTGGAAGCACTTGATCTTGGAGAGATGTTTCTTCTTCTGCTTCTCCTGCTTTCCCTCAGATGCTAGGGCCACATCCTCCTCCTCCCGCTGAACTTTGATCCCTTTGCTGCTGCTACCTGTCTTCGATTGCCATCTGATCTCTTCTTGGCGAAGAGCTGCCCATATCTCGTCCCAATGTAGGAGAGTCCTTCTGCCCAGGATACTCTGGACAAACACTTCCTAATCTTCTGAGACAACATTTAGGGCTGTCCTCACCATAAGCTCTTGATCCGGTGTAGCTCCTATAGCAGTCAACTGGTCTCAGATCTCATTTAGTCCTTTGAGGAAGGTGTCAACCGATTGACCCTTCTTCATTTGATACGACCTCATCTGGTTCTTGAGCAGCATTCTTCTCTGCACAAAAGTATGTTGGTACAGGTTCTTGAGAGCCTCCCACATCTCAACTGTCGTTTCCTTCTTGGCTATATGTGGTACCACATGATCCTTGACCCTGTCAAGGATAATGCACTTGGCCCTCACCATCGCCTCTTCGTACTTGTCATTATCATTTGGGTCGACTGGGATCGCTATCGTCTTCAAGGTGAAGTTCTTGACACAATTCCTATCAAGCACTGATAAGATTTTGGCCTTCCAGACTGCGAAGTTCGATGCTTCATCCAGTCTATCTTGGTCTCTTACCCCGTGTAGTGCCATGACGCTCCTCTACTTCCCTCCTGGAAGTTCTCTGTTCGACTCCTCTGAGTCTCTACTTCCCATTTGGAAGTTCTCTTCTGGACTCCCTCTGAGTCCTGATTTCCCTCCTGGAAATCCTTCTGCCGCTTGTCGAGATGCCCCCTACTTTGATCGTCTTGTGCAATTGCATTGCTGATCGAGGTTCTTAGGCTAGAAACCCTCGGTAACAACTCCTCTGGCCCTGCTTTGTCAGGTACTATTCTAGACTCCAGCAACTGTCTCTTTGTGAACTGCGTCAGCCCCTCTTTTCCTCATGCTGGCTCTGCGTCACACTTCTTGGCTTCTGCGCTGCTAGAAATAGCTTCTGTCACCTTGGGACAGCTGTTTTCTGCTGCTATTGCTCCGCTTCGCTGATGTCTTTTAGTCCTCCTGTGATCTACAATCACGCTCTGATACCATGTTGAAGTTTCTAAGTTTACTTAGTTTAGAAACCCTTCATGCACTTTTTCTAATTTATTCCTACCTGTTGTCGCGCGGATTGACACGACAACGCTCAGACCGGGGGCTGTCACTCTGATCCCCGATCCCTCCGTTTAAGCCTGTCTCCCGCGGCCAAGGGGGGTAGTCCCTGTGAGATGATGAGGCCAACTGTCGACCAGTTGGTTGGGAGACACGAGACACGATTAGGATAAACACTAAAAAAAAGATTTAATTAATTGAGCAGACCAGTGCCTTAAGAGATTGCGGATAAGACGATTACTTGCTAAATGATATAAAAACATGGACCATGAACAACGATCATCTATCATCAGCTAGAATCAGCTAAATCACAATTCTTTTAGAATGACAAAAATGATATCCAGCAATTGAAAATTTAAAAAAGATGAATGCTTTAAACCACCACGAATCATAAACTATCAACCAGATATCAACTTCGCATCTCGACTTGAAAATTTAGATCTCAGCATGAAAAATATGACAATTCCCGAAAATAACTGGATCTAAAAATTTCCACAAATTTTTTTTATATTTTTTAATTTTTTTTTTTTTTTTTAAACTAAAAAGCAAAATTTTAAATCTAAACCTAAACCCTAAAAATCCCTTTAAGAATTTTTTTATTTCATTTATTTATTTATTTATTTTTATTATTTTTTTTTTTTTTTAAAACCAAAATAAAACAAAATTTTAAAATCTATTTAAAATTAAATCTAGAACATAAAATTAAAATCCATAAAAGAAACAAAACTCTAAACTAAAATAAAATTAAAATCATAAAAATTAAATTACAAACTAACAAAGCCTAAGTCCTAACGAAATTCGATTTTTTATATTTTTTATAAATGAACTTTTTCATATTACAAAAAAAAACTTAATCTAAAATTAAAAAATCTAAACTAAAAAAACTAAACCTAAGGCATATATACATTTAAATGAAACTAAAACTAAGAAATAAAACGTAACTAAAATGAAATCGATTTTATTACCTACGCTATGAAATAATTCATCTGTCTGCACATATAACTCAAAAATGAAACCTCACGCAGACTTACGATGGAGACGCAAGCAGACCGACGTGATCTCTCTCAGCAAAAAAAAAGGAACTCAGTTTACGGTTATTTACCTGGCGTGATTTACCTGGACATTGATGCCGTGCGTTAGGATTGGAATGGTAACCCCTCCTGCCGGCGTTTGATGCGTTTTCCCTTTTTTATTTGTGCGTGGACGGATTGGACGGCGGCGGAGGAAACAATCGAAAATGCACGAGGAGCTCGGGGTGAAGCGGATCGATTTGTTTTGCAATCACGTGTAGGAAAAAAACTGAGACAAATCCGCAGGAGTGATGTGTTCGACGGCAGAGGGGAGTCGTTTGCAGGTCCACGACTTCCAGCAAATTGGAAAGCAGTGATTTATAACAAATGCGTGGGCATTTTCGGTCGATGGTCAATGTGTTAACGAAGTGCAATTTCATCCAAACGTCCTGATGCTGCAATAATGCCACTGAGCGTAAAAAAGAATCGATTTCGAATGCGGCGTTGAATGATCTTTGGTACCAGACGGCAGCGCTTTGGCAACAGGCTTTCGATTCAGAAATTATTTCATGCCGCTATTTAAAATTTGCAGATGAAGGGAAATGATTTTGCTTTCGGATGGGTGTGGGAAAATGGCAGGCCGCTGAGGTAAATAGAAGTGAGACTGCATTGAAGAGCAGCGAGCACAGGGTAATAATATGCGTGAACAGGCAAGCCGACTGCCCAGAAAACAGTGAAGCTCCTCACAAATTTATATTTGGTAAACCCCTGAAGAAAAACCTTATACCTGCAATTACAAGGAGACAAAACCCTAATGAAAAATTGAACAAAAATTTGAAACCCTAGAACAGAAAAATTGAAACCCTAAGACAACTGATTAATTTACAAATGTGGCCCCTTAACAGCCAGATTCAGCAGTAGGCACAGAAATATTTTTAAGAAATAAAGATTTTCAGATTTTCACTGTGAAGAACTTCAGAAAATCTCTCATGCAAACTAAAAAATAAAACCGAATGATAGACCCAGGATCAAATCCAGCTGGGCTCAACAAAAAATGCTTGTGGGAGTTGGCTGGTTCAGCCGAGAACTTCCCCTAACGCCCACCAAATCTTCTTCAGCAAGGGTTTTTCTGCATAGCTCAGAAACAACCATCAGCAAAGAGGGCAAGAATGCTGCTAGATCTCAGGAATTAATGGAGATACCTGCCATTACTTCAGAAACCCTAACAGCACCCAAACCCTAGCAAGTGAACAAGATACCTGTGCTCACAATACTCTTAAAAAAAGCTATTATCAATGACTGAAAATAAAATATGCAGAAACTAAAACAATCTCACAGCATTTTAAGAGAGTAACACCAGCAAGATATGGACCCCAAAGTCTTCTTTTATTAACCAGAAATCAGATTACAAGAGAGCTTTTTCAGTACAGACTCACAGATCAGATGATCTGAAATGACCACCTAAGACCCTATATAAAGGAAATGATCCCAACGGCTAGTTCGAATGATCCATGTAGAAATGATCTCGACCGTTGATGAGGATCAAGACATCTCTTGATCTCATCCGTCGATTTATTCACTTAAAATATTATTATTTTATTTAATTTTTTAAATTTTTAAATTTTTTATTATTTTTTATTTTATTTCGTTTTTTTAAATGGATCATCGAACTAAGCCTTCGGAAACATCACCTAGGACCTAGGACTTAGGACTCACGAGGGGATTTAAAACATTTTCAACCCTCAAGACACATTTCATGATGACTTTTTACAATTTACATCTCAAGGGGACAAACCCACTTAATACAGACCCTCACAAAACACCCAGTTCTGCGACACAACTATAATCTAGCAGATCAACACACTAGGATTCTCCTAAAGTTCTAATGACAAAATCCATCCCGGCTTTGGGGTCAGGTTTGAAGGAAAACTCTGCCGATCCATGGATCGGTGAGACGAAAAACCTTCCGGGACATAGATTACCACTAGAAAGTTAGGTCCACCTAGGCAATACACATACACGACTCATGTCTGCTAAGATTATTTACAATTCATACATGCAGACTGGGTTTACAATCAAAATGATCAAGCTGCTAATGACTGCAGGATGGTACGGAAACGCTGATCAGGTGCTGCCCCTTTTTGCAAAGAAAAGGGGGATGTACTGCATGGGTAGTTGACCAGTAGTGGTCAACTTCTGGCTCTACTTGGGGACACGTTGTTTCTTGCAGGAATGTGAGAATCCAGAATCTGCATCCATACAACACAAGAATAAGTAGCGTCCATCCAAAAAATCAGCATATAAATTAAGCACAAGAAAGAAAAAAGCTCTTCATTTATTAACTAATCTAGAAAAGCAAATCTAATGCGGAAAAAACAAGGAGTAGGGTTAGAAATACAAAAGATGCCCCATGGCATCAGATGTGTTCAATATAGTGCATACTGAGCATTTGCCTGCTTTCAGGCAAATCTGTCGGCTGCTTGTCGGATGTGCCATGTCCAATTTTGCATATGGTAGGACTCTTTCCTATCCGAAAATCAAGCTGCTCGCGGCCGTCTGATATATCAAATCTTCGTCTCATTTTCTTTCTCTTACGCTTTTTCCTTCTGGCAGGTTGAATTACTGATGACCTGGAACTTTCTGTTTCAAAACTATCAGATGAAGTATGCGTGATATGTCTTTCTTTAGCCCACATCTGATCTTTATCATTCTTAAGTCTATCCGGATCACCTTCAATTAACCATCTTTCAATCGAATCAATAACCTCCTCATAATAAGATGGAGCTTGTTGCAGCACATGAGAAGGCTCCTGATCTATTGATGTCACCTGGTTTCTTTCATCTTCCAATTGCTGAAACCTTTGAACCTGTATTCTAATGGCATCCATCTGTCTAGAGTGTTCAACCTTTATAGCATTGATTTGTCTGGCATGGTGTTCTTGCATATCTTTTATTACTTTAACATTTTCTTCCTTTATGTTCATCAAGCAATGCTGTATGGAATTTATTTCTTCTTTGTGATTCGCTTGCATGTCAGCCAACTGATTATTATGATTGAATGTCATGATAGTCATTTCCTCATCCATAGTTAATAACTTATTTTGCATAGAGTCAATTTCCCTATCATGATCAGCTTTCATGGTCACCATATTTTCTTCCAAGACTGACATCTTGCTATGCATGTTTCCAATTTCTGTTTCATATTTAGTTTTCATGGCCTCCATTTCTTTAGCATGCTGATTTTGCGTGACCTCAATCTCCCTTTTACGTTTTTCCAGGTGGGTGCATAAAGTTTTCACATCATTGACATAATTAGTTTGATTGATTTCCATATTTCTCACCAGCATCATTAGATCTCGTAAAATTTGCTTTTGCTCTTCCCTTTCATTGTCATTTGTCCTTGATTTTTCACTATCATAAACTTGATCTGCAATATTTCTGGTGGATGACACATTCTGACATGATGAATCGTCTTGGGATCTTTCAGCTGGACCGCTTATCAAATTACTTTCATTCTGTTGCACAATTTTAGAGGCAGAAGGCAAGCTGTTTGGATAACCATATCTATTTTTAAAAGCATCGACAATGTCTTCTAAAGAAGTGAAAGATTCCTTTGGAAAATTGTTAAACCAATTCAAAGCATCATCTTCTAAAGAAAGGACAAATAGGCGCATTTTGATATCTTCATGATTAAACTGAGGGGATCTACAGTATATGATCATGATGCGAGTAAACAAGACTAGATGCCTTCTAACAGCGATTGAATCACCACCCGAGAACATAGGTAACTTAGGAATGGCATCTTCCGGAAAATCATGGAGACGTTTAGTAAAACGACATGGCTTAATTGAATAATCCATGATGAATGATAAGGGATTAGATGAATGATAGAACTAGATCTCTGCTCAAGAAAATCAAGAGATGAAAGAAGTGGAGTCGCCACTTGAACAATCAATCTGATTCTAAGATTCAAAAAGGAATCACAAGCAGATATGAGGAAAGCTTCTTGTCTGGGAAAAAATGAGAAAGTGGAGTCGCCACCCAAACAAGAAACAAACCGAAGACATGCTACTGATATGGCGAAAAATAAGGCAATAAAAGATCCAAATGATAACCCAAAAGGCTGAATTTGCCAGCTCAAAATGAGAGATGAGAAAGATGAGAAGGTGAAAGTCGATGAAACCTCCAGGAACAGAGAAACTCTGTCCCCGGCAACGGCGCCAAAAAATGTTGGCGTTGTCGGGCCAGATGAAAAGATAGGAAATGAGAAGGATGATTGTCGTTGAAACGCCGAGAAAACAATGTCCCCAGCAACGACGCCAAAAAATGTTGTCTCGCGGATTGACACGACAACGCTCAGACAGGGGGCTGTCACTCTGATCCCCGATCCCTCCGTTTAAGCCTGTCTCCCGCGGCTAAGGGGGGTAGTCCCTGTGAGATGATGAGGCCAACTGTCGACCAGTTGGTTGGGAGACACGAGACACGATTAGGATAAGCACTAAAAAGATTTAATTAATTGAGCAGACCAGTGCCTTAAGAGATTGCGGATAAGACGATTACTTGTTAAATGATATAAAAACATGGACCATGAACAACGATCATCTATCATCAGCTAGAATCAGCTAAATCACAATGCTCTTAGAATGACAAAAATGATATCCAGCAATTGAAAATTTAAAAAAGATGAATGCTTTAAACCACCACGAATCATTTTTTTTTTTTTTTTTTTAAATTTTAAAACCAAAATAAAACAAAATTTTAAAATCTATTTAAAATTAAATCTAGAACATAATATTAAAATCCATAAAAGAAACAAAACTCTAATCTAAAATAAAATTAAAATCAAAAAAATTAAATTACAAATTAACAAAGCCTAAGTCCTAACGAAATTCGATTTTTTATATTTTTTATAAATGAACTTTTTCATATTACAAAAAAAAACTTAAATCTAAAATTAAAAAATCTAAACTAAAAAAACTAAACCTAAGGCATATATACATTTAAATGAAACTAAAACTAAGAAATAAAACGTAACTAAAATGAAATCGATTTTATTACCTACGCTATGAAATAATTCATCTGTCTGCACATATAACTCAAAAATGAAACCTCACGCAGACTTATGATGGAGACGCAAGCAGACCGACGTGATCTCTCTCAGCAAAAAAAAAAGGAACTCAGTTTACGGTTATTTACCTGGCGTGATTTACCTGGACATTGATGCCGTGCGTTAGGATTGGAATGGTAACCCCTCCTGCCGGCGTTTGATGCGTTTTCCCTTTTTATTTGTGTGTGGACGGATTGGACGGCGATGGAGGAAACAATCGAAAATGCACGAGGAGCTTGGGGTGAAGCGGATCGATTTGTTTTGCAATCACGTGTAGGAAAAAAACTGAGACAAATCCGCAGGAGTGATGTGTTCGACGGCAGAGGGGAGTCGTTTGCAGGTCCACGACTTCCAGCAAATCGGAAAGCAGTGATTTATAACAAATGCGTGGGCATTTTTGGTCGATGGTCAATGTGTTAACGAAGTGCAATTTCATCTAAACGTCTTGATGCTGCAATAATGCCACTGAGCGTAAAAAAAGAATCGATTTCGAATGCGGCGTTGAATGATCTTCGGTACCAGACGGCAGCGCTTTGGCAACAGGCTTTCGATTCAGAAATTATTTCATGCCGCTATTTAAAATTTGCAGATGAAGGTAAAAGATTTTGCTTTCGGATGGGTGTGGGAAAATGGCAGGCCGCTGAGGTAAATAGAAGTGAGACTGCATTGAAGAGCAGCGTGCATTGAAAAGCAGCGAGCACAGGGTAATAATATGCGTGAACAGGCAAGCCGACTGCCCAGAAAACAGTGAAGCTCCTCACAAATCGATATTTGGTAAACCCCTGAAGAAAAACCTTACACCTGCAATTACAAGGAGACAAAACCCTAATGAAAAATTGAACAAAAATTTGAAACCCTAGAACAAAAAAATTGAAACCCTAAGACAGCTGATTAATTTACAAATGTGGCCCCTTAACAGCCAGATTCAGCAGTAGGCACATAATTTTTTTTAAGGAAATAAAGATTTTCAGATTTTCACTGTGAAGAACTTTAGAAAATCTCTCACGCAAACTAAAAATAAAACCGAATGATAGACCCAGGATCAAATCCAGCTGGGCTCAACAAAAAATGCTTGTGGGAGTTGGCTGGTTCAGCCGAGAACTTCCCCTAACGCCCACCAAATCTTCTTCAGCAAGGGTTTTTCTGCACAGCTCAGAAACAACCATCAGTAAAGAGGGCAAGAATGCTGCTAGATCTCAGGAAGTAATGGAGATACCTGCCATTACTTCAGAAACCCTAACAGCACCCAAACCCTAGCAAGTGAACAAGATACCTGTGCTCACAATACTCTTAAAAAAAGCTATTATCAATGACTGAAAATAAAATATGCAGAAACTAAAACAATCTCACAGCATTTTAAGAGAGTAACACCAGCAAGATATGGACCCCAAAGTCTTCTTTTATTAACCAGAAATCAGATTACAAGAGAGCTTTTTCAGTACAGACTCACAGATCAGATGATCTGAAATGACCACCTAAGACCCTATATAAAGGAAATGATCCCAACGGCTAGTTCGAATGATCCATGTAGAAATGATCTCGACCGTTGATGAGGATCAAGACATCTCTTGATCTCATCCGTCGATTTATTCACTTAAAATATTATTATTTTATTTAATTTTTTTAATTTTTATTATTTTTTATTTTATTTCGTTTTTTTAAATGGATCATCGAACTAAGCCTTCGGAAACGTCACCTAGGACCTAGGACTTAGGACTCACGAGGGGATTTAAAACATTTTCAACCCTCAAGACACATTTCATGATGACTTTTTACAATTTACATCTCAAGGGGACAAACCCACTTAATACAGATCCTCACAAAACACCCAGTTCTGCGACACAACTATAATCTAGCAGATCAACACACTAGGATTCTCCTAAAGTTCTAATGACAAAATCCATCCCGGCTTTGGGGTTAGGTTTGAAGGAAAACTCTGCCGATCCTTGGATCGGTGAGACGAAAAACCTTCCGGGACGTAGATTACCACTAGAAAGTTAGGTCCACCTAGGCAATACACATACACGACTCATGTCTGCTAAGATTATTTACAATTCATACATGCAGACTGGGTTTACAATCAAAATGATCAAGCTGCTAATGATGCAGGATGGTATGGAAACGCTGATCAGGTGCTGCCCCTTTTTGCAAAGAAAAGGGGGATGTACTGCATGGGTAGTTGACCAGTAGTGGTCAACACTACCTACTTGTTATTTTTGTTTAACAAGTTATTTACGAAGTAAATACTAAAAATAAACACTAGTGCATGCTCAACACATTACAGATCAGCAACTAAAAGAAACAAGAACAAACACACGACATGACACCATTATTTTTGGACCAATGTCCCCGGAAAAAACCCAATGTGGGAAAACCAGTGCAACTATCTGAGGGTTTTCTTATTAAGAAATATCAGTACAATTTGGGTGCCGAAATTGGCCTACACAACAGAGAATTTCCTTAGTAGCTATACCTCACAGTTTGAGAGAAATCTCCTGGCTAAAACTTCGGAAAACCCTTCTGGCAGCTCCAAAACACAAAACTGCTTTACAACCCCAGCGTCTGCCCAAATTGGACTGCGTCAGCCCCTCTCTATCTCACGCTGGCCCTGCTTCAGCCTTTCTAGGCTTGCGTCAGCCCCAAGAGGCCCTGCGTCAGCTCTGGGAGCCTCTGCGTCACTCTCCTTGGCTGCTGCGCTGCTCTCCCGACACAATATCTGCCTTCTCTATTTCTCTGTACTCAATGCCCCTCAGCTGCTCTCCCGATCACTGATTCTATCTCTCTTGGCAAATTCCACTCTAGAGAATAGAATGATTGATCATCTGGTGTGCTCTCCAAGTGACCCTCAAGCCTCCTCTTATACTTTTCTTGCTGACATCTCAACGGCCGAGATTAAGTCCCTAATCAATGGCTAAGATTAGATCTGGCTTGATCCATGTCTTTTGGACCATTCTAACACAGATTCATATTAATACACATTAATATTTTATTTTCCCTAAGTTTAGACTTAGGGACTCCATTAAAATATTAATTATTTTAATATCTCCTGATCTGTTTAGAATCTGCCCAAACCCTTTCTGGGTATTGGAGATCTCATGTGCCCCAACCTCTCCACCAAATTTCGTGGCTAGAGCACATCCGATGCTACCCCAAATCAACAGGTTGCAGTGTGAGTTGTTTAGTGTTTGTTGTAGGAAACAATAAATAAATTGTTAAATTTAATTAACAATTAGGAGAATAATTTCCAGTTGCTGCAATAAGATTCAAGATTTTGAATTTTCACAATTAGGCCATTCAAATCCCTTGGAGGATCATATAAATATAAGAGAGGATCATTTGATCTCTCATCATCTCTTGGATTTGTATCTCTTTGGAAAAAGAACTCAAACCTGCAATTTGATGGACGAATTGGAGATTAATTGATGTATTTTGATGTTTGGATATTTGTTACTTGTCTTGGAGCTTCATTTTCCAATTTTGATGGATGGATATAGTCTTCTTTTCATGTAAGTGTTTTTCTAATGTATGGAACGCTATGCTTGATTAATTTTGTGCCCTAATTAATGATGGGAAATTCATAAACACATAATATTGGCTTGTTGTATACATTATTCATCTTGGCAAGGAGATTGAACTATTCCTAGGGGCGGGCTATCTCTTTGCACCTTGAAACTCCATTAATTTGTACAACGAAGTATAAATCCTTGTTGCCACCTTGTAGCTGCTTCTCTAGGGCATACGAAGTTGCAATAAGGATCCTTGATAGAGCGAAAATCCTTAATCAAACTCACATTGACTCCATTCTCCACAATTGGCTAGGCACTGGTCCACAAGTCCTTGGTGATAACCATAATTTCACCTCCTCCAATTTTCCTGCCCTAAACCTAGACGACCTACCTAGGGCTTGCAGCGAAATCCTTTAGAGCCATCATCATGCTCAACGAGTTGGCCAGGAATTGCGCTGGGTGGTCTTCCACTTGCCCTCCAAATTCAAGGTCAATCCCATGGTTGGTTTGCGAGATACACCAAGCCCTAGCTCAAAAACCGTTAGGTTCTTGGTCCTTCTAGGTTAGCGGCCTTCAAAGGGATCTACTTTGCTAGAAAACTCAAAGGAAGTTCATTTATCGTTGATCCCTCCTCCCTTGCTTGACCTAGATCTTTTGTTTGAAGTTTCATCCTAAACCCTAGGTTTGCTTGGGTCCTCTTGGGCTTCTTTGTAGTCCCATATCTTAATCACTCCTTATCTCACAAGGCCACCTAGAAACCTTCTTCCCTTAGGAATCTTAGGTCTGGGACATCCTTTATCAAGAAATATCTCTAACCCTAAGTCTAGGCCTCCTTTGAGCCCTTCTTGGAGAGCCCCACACCTTGCTTTAAAAGCAAGAAAACCCTATTATTTGAGTCTATCCTATGAATGGGCTCTAGAAATCACTACCTATTCTATCATTGACTTATCATTCATTAGTGATTTCCCTCATATTGGGACTCCTCCCATCGGTGAAAGTCCATAAAGAGCAGGGGACATCCATTGAGGTGACACTGGGTCCTTGTCCCATTGTTGCCACTTGATCTAGTGGTAGTCCCCTAGGAGGCCCTCCTAGGACCCTTACTAAATTGAGCGGTATTAGTCTTCTAATAAAAGTTGCAGGTCAATGCAAGTTCTATCTAATGCTTGACTACTAGATGAATGATCTGAAAGAATGTGGCATAGCATGAAGAATATGAAGGAGTAGTTTGATGTATGCATCAAAGAAGATAACTAGATGGCAAGAAGTTCACTTACCTCAGATGAATAGAAGGAGCTGTAAATATCTGGGTGAAAACAATAGTAATTGAAGTTTGGCAGAAAACCTCGAGAAACTTGTGATCAAAAGGAAAATGATTGATCCTCAAGCAAGGAGTTGAAGAGTCCTAATGATGTTGTACCAACAACTCATTGGTTCATTTCGGAAACACATTGGTTAACAACAATGAAGCATAAATTTGTTGCAATACGAAGATAGACCATACAAAGGAATGTTGATCTCAAAGGGAGCAAGCAACAAGAATTTGACATGAAGAATCCCACATCTTGACTAGAGGCTATTTTGATTGAATGATCCTTTGTTTGGGATTTGGTTTGGCTCCCTAGAAAGGACATATCATAGAAGTATGTGTAGAGGCTGATATTGATGTATCACCAACTGTTTGGTTTGATCCGATTTGGAAGCACATGGATTGAGTGGATAACAAGAGCATGAAGGAAAAATTATGTTATATAATGAAGAAGGCATGTGCTAGCAGCTGTGAACAAGTTTGGCTCCTTGAAGATGATAAATGAACCATCTGATGACAATGTTGCATGAAGATTGACATGATCCAGGAAGGTCGAAGTTCAATATGGTGTAATGTTGTTAGGAGCTGTAAAGCCCAATAGCTACAACAAAGATCTCCATGGAAGAACTTGTAGCTTTTTGAGACAAGCTTGAGCTTGTGGATGTTTCTCCCTGTTGGAGAGGGAGTGAGGATTTCCTCCCTGGTTGAGAGGGAGTGGTGATGAAGTGATGGTGGACACCATATTCTCCATGTGTCATGCATTAGACCAAGACTAACAACCATAAGTCTAGTGAAGGCACTAGTAGGGAGAATGGAGGATTGGATAAGCATTTGGGACCGATACTCCTTGAGGAATGGTATCCAAGATAGGAGTAGTCCCCAAGAATGATACTCTTTGAGGATAGGGAATCCAAGATAAGAGTAGTCCTGAGGAGGACCTATATTCTTTGAGGATAGACTGGGCATCCAAGATAAGAATAGTCCTATGAGGACATACCTGGGGAACACTTAGATGGGGTATGTGCCTAGAGAGAGGTGGCGGTGGTGTCCAAATTTATGCCTCCCATCATTGTTCTCTAATCTAGTGGAGAGATAGAGCTTGTTAGTCAAGGCCTTGCTATATTTGATAATGTTGGTTATGATGATGAATATGCTTATCAGTCTGAACTCTTCTTATGAGAATATTTCAATTTGAGAGTATCCTAGTATCCCGTTGTGTAATTATGAATACCTCCCTAGTTAAGAGGGAGTATTGGAAATGTAACTAGGTTCGGTTTTCATAATTGTACATTATTTTTGTATCAAAATGTATTTTGTAAAAGAAGAAGGAAGAAAAATAGTTATTATTGTTATTATTTTCACTAGTCAAAGCATGTTCTTCATGCTCATAGGATTTATTGAGTCAAAGATCTGCAATTGAGTCAAAGTCCTATTTGGACTCCTTGTAAGTAAAAGGGAGACGAAGTCTAGAAGAAAAGGATAAGGCTGAAAATTGATCTCTCTCAGCCTCGCATGAGAAAACAAGTATATCTTGAACTCGCACTTGTGGAAACTCTGTCAAAACAAGTTTTTTTGTTGATTGAAGGTTACTATTGCTGCTAGATTTGTTGATGACTTAATACTACAAGAAAATCTTGAAGGAGAGCTTGACTAGGCATTTTGGAGATTGGAATTTTGTTTTGGTCTTGGGTTTTGGATATCTCACTTTGATCTTATTCTATAAGAAGAGGAATTTTTCTGGTTTTCCCCCTAGTGGGGTTTTGGAGAGCGTACATCTTGTGTTCTTTTGTTTCTTTGTGATCTTTATGTATATTTTGGTAATTGCTTGATGAAGAAGAACATAACATAATAAAAAGCCAATGAACAGTCACAAGTAATTATCATGAAAGAGAAATCTACCCCAATATGGAAGCAACTTGATTTCTTAACATGATCAACAATAAGGGATGGTAAACCTTCAAAAAACCCTAAGTTGAAGCCTTGTATAGAAATAGGGTTTACTAGGGCACAAAATTGCCTAAGGTTGATGATGTCAGCCCTATTTCGACCAATAAATATGCTAGATTTTGACTTGGTAAGGTCAAACAAGATCAAAATATGCCAAATCAGCTCAAATGCTTCAATAACTCAAGCCCTAGTTGAATTCAGCCCTTGCCCTAGCCCTAGCAGCTTGCATTGAAGGGCCAAAAAAGTAAGAGAGAGGAAAAAGGTAAAATTTTTCAAGAGTCTTGATCAACCACTGGATCCCAGTGTCTTTCCCTACTTGGGTGATGGAGACTTAGGGATTTAGACCATAGAGATATCAAGTTTATGCATGGAGTAAAGGGGAAAACCCTATTTTTCACTTCCAAACTCTAACTATCTTTTTATGAGCGGAGAAATTAACTAGAAGAATGCTCATTAGAAGGTCTTCTAAGGATTTCAAGAAAAATAGATTAAACATGCAACAATTTACCAAGAATTTCCAATAAAAATTTGCATTTAGACAAGGAACAAATAGAAACCCTAGCAATATTTTATTACATGTAAAACCAAAAAAGATATGCAGTAAATACTCACAAATTTTCCAAGAACATGCCTTTTTTGAATCGCAAAAAGCTGTCTCCGATACACAGATTAGTCTTCATTGTTCAATAGCAAAAATCCACATAAGATCACATCTCCTCAAGTAGTGAAGTACAATAGGCTAAGTTGAGTTCTTCTAGAGAGGCTGAAATACACAAGTGTGATGATGAGAAATGAAATGGATTGATCCTCCTTTTATAGGAGGTTTTCACTTCCAATAATTCAGCAAAAGACCCTAAAGCAAGTTTAGTTTTGAGTAGACATAAAATAAAATGGGTTACAAGCCAACCCACTAGCTCAACAATAATATATGTGAATAAATTCCCATACGTGTGAGTCGTAAGCCCTCAATAATCATGACGTCATGCCCTTTTAGGGCTCAAAATGCTCCAAAGGTGCAATGGAATGGCTGGATGAGTATCCAAGCATCATGATCAACTTCAGTTTAAGGGTCCTCAAATAGGAGAAATATTTTCTCCTAGGGGTTACCCACTTGGGTGGTTAACATTGCCCTTGTACCTTTCCTTCTTAATTTTGTTTCTCCTCCTTCCTCTTCTCCTCTACCTACTTGGGTATAGAAGATTCCCTAATCCCTGTTCCTTTGGAACCTTCCTTTCTCTCCTGTCTCTTCTGGTTCAGAAACCCTACCCCAATCCTAGGGTCTTGAAGCTGATTTTTCCTCCGTCCCTGTTGTCATCCTCTCAACCAAACGAAAAATTCATTTACCACTAAACCGCTTATGTGCAAGATGGGAGAAACTTATTTTTTATTTGAGGATGATGAATACATTTTCTTGAAATCCTTAGATGAAAATTAATGAACAACCTGTTACCGCTCAAACTAGCAGGGGTCCTAGGAGGGATTCCTATAGAAAAACTACTAGGTCGAGGGCAACAGTGGAGCGATAGGCCACTGTCACCTCAGCTAAGGCTCCCTGCTCTTTACAGACTTTCACCAATGGGAGGAGTCCTGGTATATGAGGATTCACGAGAATATATGGTCAATGATAAGATTAGATTATATTGGTGGGCTTGTCACCAAAAGTTAGATTATTAGCACATTATTTTATTTTTGGGGCTTATGTAGGCCTAAGAGACTAATTCAAACTCCTAATTAGTGTGTAAATACAAGTGAGATGAGTTCATTTTCTCATCGTCACTTTAGATTGGATCACTCTTCTCCTTGGAGAATTTCACACTTTTTCTAGGATTGGAGTATTTTATCTTGGTTGTCAAATTGTTGACGATTTCTATTACATGTAAGTACAAACATTTGATGCTATTCTTGTTTTACTTTTGCCATATGCATTGAATGGGATTTTCGCTATAATAGGGCTAATTGTTGCATTGCATATTTGTGGAAAGCATCTCTCAATGTTTGGGCCATGTATGTGAATGAAATCTCCTAGGGATAATTCCATCGGTGAATTTATCTTGATAACCCATCGCTTTTTTCCAAGCGAAGTATAAAAGCTTTAAGGTCCCTTCTTCTTGCCCTGAAGGCTGAAGGCCAAGCGAAGTAGTCCTTAAGGCCTCCCTGATCGAAATACAAGTTCCTTTCTCATCATTCTCCTAGTCTCCATTCTCGCCAAGGGATTAATGCACTGGTCCACCGCTAGGTGATCACTCAAAGAACATTTTTTTCTACTTTTCCTTCTCTCTTCTAGGTCTAGCCAAGTTGGGTCACCTAGGGCATCACTTTCCTGACAAAATAGCCCAAGAAATAGTTCAATCTCCTAGCCTCTATTGCACTGGTGTGTCCGTAAGGCCTCCTCCATTTTTGAAGCCATTTTGATGGTGGAGTTGTGAGATAACCCAAGCCCTAGCTTTGAGATCAAACTTTGCCCTGGTATTCCCTAGGCTAGCACCTCATAAGATCAATTTGATACTTTTAATTGGAAATTCTTGTTTTGATCCTTTCCCCTTCCTTGTCTAGGTTAAGAACATCATTGGTTGCTATATTCTCTCCCCTTAATCTAGGCTGGGTCCACTTGGTCCCGTGTGGTCCCATACCTTTGAAAGGTCAATTCTTCAAGAACCATTCGGGAAGTCAAGTTCAATAAGGATTTTAGGATTGGGAAACTCCTTTACAAGGCATATTCCTCTAACCTAACCCTCAAATCCTCACCTCCTTATCCTAGAAATCTTTGTACCTTGCTTGAAGGGCAAGTAATCTCTATTCTTTACCCCTTCTAGGAGAAGGATGATTAGGATCACTCCACATCCATTTCTTGATTCATTCTTCACAAGTGACTTCCATATATCGGGTCTCCTCCCATCGATGAAAGTCCGTAAAGAGTAGGGAGTGTTAGTTGAGGTGACAGTGGGCTAAGTCTCCATTTGTTGCCCTTGGCCTAGCAGTTGTCCCCTTTAGGAATCTCGTTTAGGTCCCTTCTGGTTTGAGCAATAACATTTTGGCGCCGCTGCCGAGGAGGAAGAAGGTCTACCTCCCTAGTGAATTATTGAGGAATTGACTCATTGAAAACATCTATAAGCATTTCTCTGGCGACTCCACTCATTGTCCAAACCACTAGTTTTCTTGAAGGCGACAACATTCCTCCTTTAACTAGGGCTGCTACAAAAAGGGGGGAGCGAACTCATTCACTTGTTTGAAACGCCCTCTTCCCTGAATTTGAGAAAGTCAATGATCCATCTCCAAAGATGCCATCTGGTTCTAACACTGACCAAAACAAGATCAACCCAAGATGACCAAAAGTGAAAGACACTTGGTTAGTGTCTTTGCCCCTTTGAAATTGAGTGATGATCCCAAACCACTACCTGAAAAATATAACCAATGGTTACCCAAGTTCAAAGGGGATGCTACTTGGATTGCCCATCATTTTACTGTGGAATTCTGTTGGCAAATGTCCCCTAGAATGATCTTAGGTGAAGATAGGCTCATGATGCTTTTTGCTCTATCACTTGAGGGACAAGTAAGAGATTGGTACCTTAGCCTTCCCCCATCATGCATAGAAGACTCTGATGACTTCGAAGACCTATTCATGAAGAGGTGGTCATGTAATGCCCAAGGGACCTTGAACATTAAAAAATTCTACCAAATAACCAAGGGAAGGGAAGATGTACGAGAATTCATTCAAAAATTTGATAGGGTAGTCAAGGACATACTTGATCATTTGAAGCCATCCGAACCAATATTCTTAATAAGTTCATAAAAGCAGTGGGTGGCCACTTTGCCTATGTGTTAAGGGATAAGAAACCTTCCACCTTGGTCGAAGCTAAAGAGATAGCAATGGAAGTTGAAGAAAACATACGGATCTCGAAGGTAGATATTCATATCAATGACCACCTTAGAGCTAGAGCTGAGGTCAAGAAGAAGAAGTCCAAAGATCAACATGAAGAAACCCTCCTTGCCATCCTCAAGGGAATGGACAAGTTCATTGAAGAAGCCAATGCACGTGACAAGGTTATCATGAACAAAATCACCACCTTGGAAAATTCCCAAAAATCTAGTTACATTCCAAAGGGAAAACCATTTCCCAAAAAGCAAAGTGAAGAAGATAAGCCAAGCTCTTCTCAATTCCCAAACACTTTGGCTCCAACTAATGCTGTTGAGCCAGACCCATCATCTGAGGATGAGGAAAGTGAAGAGGAAGAGAGTGAGGATGAACCAATTGATGAACAAGCTAACGTTGCAGAATCTGACATCTTCAACATTTTGCTAGGAGGATCATATACACATCCTCCCATTAGTGAGGTCACCCTAAAGGAGGGAAAGGAAGAATCTATTCTTAACTCTGATAGCAGGGAAGGTTCAAAGGGGTCCAATAATCATGAAAGGAAAACAATAAAGACCTCGCAATCTATAAGGAACCATATAGAGAGGACTCGTTGCCTAAGCAAGCCCCTCCCAAAGAATCTCTCCCTGAAATTCCTCCTAAGAAGGATCCCTCAACCAAAGCTACTCCAAAAAAGAATCCTCTGAGGAAGGAAAACATCAAGAAGAAGGAAAAAGGGAAAGAGGTTAAACTTGACATTGACATAGGAGCTGTTGTAGGAAGAATGACCATACCCGTTCCTTTGAAAGAGATTGCTAAACTTCCCGAGAAACAACAACAAATCAAGAAGTCCCTGGAAATTCAGGAAGAAGAATTACCTGAAGAATTACAAAACATTCATATTCCTGACCGAAACCCTGGGTATGAACCGTTTATTCTCACTTTGGCTATCAATGACCTCTTCTTACACAATTGTATGTTAGACTCAGGGGCTTCCGGGAATATCATGCCCTTAAAAGTTATGAAGCAATTTGGGTCTTCGCATCACTTGGCTGTACAAGAAGGTGTGTGGTTTTAACTCCAAGCCTATGGAAGTAGAAGGTCTCATCAAGGACCTTAAGGTTTCTTTGGCTAGGAATCCTGACATATCCCTCCTCATGGATGTTGTTGTCATTGATATTCCTGATGTGTGGGGGATGCTATTATCTAGGAAATGGGGGGCTACTGTTGGGGGTCATGTTCAAATGGACTTATCATATGCTACCATTCCACAATCTGATGGAACCCCTTTTATCCTTTATAGGGAACCCACCTACCTATCTCATGTGATCAAGCCTGGACCATACTATGAAACACATGAAATTGAGAAGCCTTCTCCTATTCTCCCGACTCAAGAAGTCTGTATCCTCAAGCGACCAATCTCTAAAGCAAGCAAAAAGTGGAAGCCTAAAAAGGAATATAAGGCCGGGGACTTGGTCTTGGTTGATAGAGATCCAATGCCTATCAAGATTCATGGAAAAGTTGGGGAGGATTATTATTACATTGCCAAACTCAACGACAAACTTTGGCCCGAGCGGTCAAATTAAGTCATATCACCCCTTTCCTTGAGACTTGATATTGTATCATATGCATGGTAGAGTAGGATGCATTGCATGTTGATTTTGCATTAGAAATAACATCATATGATATTTCTCATGGTAGAGTAGATGCATCTGAATTAAAATTTGCATATTTTATTTTTCTGTTGATTATGGCCTAACATTAAGCATGTGCGATAATGAGATGCCGCGAAAGCATGATGCCCCGTATTCTTCATATATTATATGTGCAGGTAACAGGTCTACAGTAACCAAGAGATTGCTGGAGTTCTCGTGACCTCCTGTTCGAGTAGCTTCGTCCACTTCTTTGAGAGATCACGTCTTAGTTGGAACCAGATGTTACCCACCATTTCGTGGGTGATATCCCTAGGAGATTTATTTTTCTCCAAGATGGTCCTCAGTTGGTCGCCAAGAGCCCCTTGCAGCCACCAACGAGCTCATTGTGCCACTTCTCTGCCATCCGAGCCAGCCATGTGGTCCCTCACCCATCTGTCATAATCGTATATTTGAAGATGGGCCTCCTGAACCTAAAGATATGCCTTGTCATTTGGTAATTGAGTATTGTATTTTGCTTATCATGAACACTTCTGGGCATGGATTAATGGGGGGATTTGGCGGAAAGAATGGGCTAAGTCTGTACTCTTGTCCCCTAGACTCCCTTTGGATATTAACCTTGGATTCTAGTCCCATGGGATCTCTTTTACTGACCATTTGGCTTTAGGGATGGTATTTCATGGGAAACCCTGACTTTGGTTGCATGGTCCCGCTCCCTCATCTGCACATATTATCCCCTTTCTTCTTATTATTACCCCATTCATCATTTCTCCCACTTGGGTCCACATTCCTCCATTGGGTTCACATAGGGCTAGCTCTCCCCTTCCTTTGCCCACACCTTGGGTCAGGCTTGGAATGATGCCTCGGAGGTTGATGCAGCTAAAAAGAAAAGTAAAAGCACAATTGGCCACATTCAACAGGAAAACGTACCACAAAATGCAAAAGATGGCCGGGACAAACACATTTAGCACGTGGGCAAAAGCCAATACATGAGCTCTACCCCATCATCATGGCCATCACCCTGGTTCCTACAGGCTCTATGAGCCCCCTTCATCATATAGGAACCCATGATTGTCCCAACCCTTGGTGGGCAATGAACCGCCCTACCTTAAAAGGGGGTATCCATTGCTATATCTCACACATCATGCTCTTACCCCTTGAGCCCCGAGCAGTTAATTAAAGAAAAATCATAAAAAGGCAAAATACATATAAAGAAGGGTGGAAAAATCAAGGTCAGGGCACCTCATGTACCACGATTGCTCCCTCCTATACATTATATACCCAAGTGTGGGCTTCCCTTTTATTAGCTACCCTTGTACCCCAGCATGTGGCACAAGGCTGCCCCTTCTCATCGCCTATTCTATTCACCTCTTTATCACATGCCACCACCTTTTAAGGGATGTACCTTGGACATATTATCCCCTTTAAAAGTAGAAACATCCTAATGGGATACTTGGTTAACCCCATTTGGAGTTTGGAGACATTAGCACATGCCAAGCCCATTATGGAAGGGCAAGCCATTATGAAGTCCCCACCTATGGTCCATGGTTCGTAAGCTCTTTTACTTGATTTCTTTGAAGACTTGTTTTATTGGAAGGCTAGGGGACGCATTCGATCTTATGCATGATTGCAGGTGGTCTCCATCTTGGGTTTGGTCTCCCTATACAGGGTCCTAACCCCCCAGAGCGCTACATTGGCACATGTAGGATGTGTGTTGAGAGCCATGGGCCTCCACAGCAGTAGACAACACTCCATGGATCCCCAGAGATGTTCAGAAATTGGTTCGAGATCCACCTATTGGATGAAGAGGATGCACCTGGTTCACCTTTGCCCAGCCAACCCCACATATGTACCATGCACTTGGCAGCTGACCCAAGACTTGTAGGATGATGTGGCATCACCTACACCATCATCTGAGCTGTTACAGATAGGTTAGAGACATCTTTGACTCATTTGGCGATCCATGAGGTTAATATCATGCCCCCACACCCACTGGGAACACCATAGGTTTATTTATTGGAGAACAAGGGGCCACCCTCTTGTCCATCACTTTTGCAGGTCCTATTCTTCATTATGACTCCTATGGACCTCATCAGGCCTCTTGGAGGTCCCTATGACATGTATTGTTTATCATTTGACCTCTTGAGAGGCTTATAAGTTCACTCATGATCTAGTTTGGTGGGCTTGCCACCAAAAGTTAGGTTATTAGCACATCATTTTATTTTTGGGGCTTATGTAGGCCTAAGAGACTAATTCGAATTCCTAATTAGTGTATAAATACAAGTGAGATGAGTTCATTTTCTCATCATCACTTTGGATTGGATCACTCTTCTCTTTAGAGAATTTCACACTTTTTCTGGGATGAAGAATTGGAGCATGGATGAATTTTGATGTTTGGATTGGAGTATTTTATCTGGGTTGTCAAATTGTTGATGGTTGGATATATTCTATTACATATAAGTACACACATTTAATGCTATTCTTGTTTTACTTTTGTCATATGCATTGAATGGGATTTTCGCTATAATAGGGCTAATTGTTGCATTGCATAATTGCAAATTTGTGGAATTATTGTTTCTATATAGCATCTCTCAATGTTTGGGCCATGTATGTGAATGAAATATCCTAGGGATAATTCCACTGGTGAATTTATCTTGATAAGCCATCTCTTTTTTCCAAGCGAAGTATAAAAGCTTTGAGGTCTCTTCTTCTTGCCCTAAAGGCTAAGTGAAGTAGTCCTTAAGGCCTCCTTGACTGAAATACAAGTTCCTTTCTCATCATTCTCCTAGACTCCATTCTCTCCAAGGGATTAAGGCACTGGTCCATTAATAGGTGATTACTCAAAGAACGTTTTTCTCCACCTTTCCCTCTTTCTTCTAGGTCTAGCCAAGTTGGGTCACCTAGGGCATCACTTTCCTGACAAAATAGCCCAAGAAAAATTTTGATCTCCAAGCCTCTACTGCGCTAGTGTGTCTTCAAGGCCTCCTCCATTTTTGAAGCCATTATGACGGTGGAGTTGTGAGATAACCCAAGCCTTAGCTCTAAGATCAAACTTTGCCCTGGTATTCCCTAGGCTAGCACCTCATAGGATCAATTTGATACTTTTAATTGGAAATTCTTGCTTTGATCCTTTCCCCTTCCTTGTTTGGGTTAAGAAAATTATTGGTTGCTAGATTCTCTCCCCTTGACCTAGGCTGGGTCCACTTGGTCCTGTGTGGTCCCATACCTTTGAAAGGTCAATTCTTCAAGAACCATTCGGGAATTCAAGTTCAATAAGGATTTTCGGATTGGGAAACTCATTTACAAGGCATATTACTCTAACCTAACCCTCAAATCCCCACCTCCTTATCCTAGAAATCTTTGTACCTTACTTGAAGGGCAAGTAAGCTCTATTCTTTACCCCTTCTTGGAGAAGGATCAATAGGGTCACTCCACATCCATTTGTTGATTCATCCTTCACAAGTGACTTCCATATATCGGGTCTCCTCCCATCAGTGAAAGTCCATAAAGAGTAGGGAATCTTAGCTGAGGTGACAGTGGGCTAATTCTCCATTTGTTGCCCTTGGCCTAGTAGTTGTCCCCTTTACGAATCCCCTTTAAGTCCCCTGCTAGTTTGGGTAGTAGCAGGCCTAGAGGACACACTAACCTAGCTCTGGGCAATACATTGAATTCTTTTGATGGCTAAATTGTGAGAAAAGTGATGTCTTAGGTGACCTTGGAGGCTAGGCCTAGAAAAAGAGCGTAAGGTGAGAAAAATAAGTTTTGAAAGTCATCACCTATGGAGGATTAATGCCTTGTCGTTTGGGAGAGATGGAGTCAAGGAGAATTTAAGGTTTGGAAAGAGTTCACCCGATCAAGGAGGCCTTAAAACAACTTCGCATGGCATTAGAGCATGCGAGCAGTTGCTTCAAAGAATTTATACTTTGATTTGCAATAATTGATTACTTATTGAGATGTATTTATCACAAATTATCTCTCGGAACATTTGCCTATTCATACATGGCCCATGACATGATGCAACGCTATAAACGATCACAATTTCCACTAATTCATATAGAAAAGTAGTGAATTTCAGAGTTGTATAGCGAAAATCCCAACAACATTCATGTGACAAAGTAAATAACAAGAATAAGCATGAAAAGAGAACTTACATGTACAAAGAGCATATCCAATCATCAACTTATGCCAATAATGGAGCTCCAAGACAAGAGAGAGATATTCAAACATCAAAATTCATCCATAACATCCAAACTCGTCCTCCAAATGGGATAGCGAAAATCTCACAAGAGAAAATGACCCAATCCAAATGACGATGATGAAAAAGAATCACCTCACTTGTATTTATACGATTACTAATGAATTCAATTTAGCTAGTTTGGCCTAATTAAGTCCCTAGAATAAAATAATGTGCATAATAACAATACTTTTGGTGACAAGCGCACCAAATAGCTCAATAACATAACGATAAACCTCTCAAGAGGGCAGAATGATCAACATAATGAGTTGTTGGTCCATGAGAAGGCCAAATGAAGTCTAAGGGATGCCATGATGTGAAGGTGGACTCCAAACATAGTGGATGAGGGGTTGGCCCCTTGTTTTCCAAGTGTGGTGCTCCCAAGTGGGTGTGGGGGCACAAGGACATCCTCATGGGTCTCCAAGTGGATCGAAAATGCCTGTAGACCATCTCTCTGTAGCGAGAGACATCCTCTAGACCTTGAAACATCTGCCAAGTGTATGGTGCAAGTGTGGAGCCGATTGGGTGTGGTGAACTAGGTGCATCATCCTCATCCAAAAGGTGGCACATGAGCAATCAATGACTGTTGTTGTTGATCCATGAAGTACTCTCTGTTGTGGTGGAGGCCCATGGCTCTCAATGCTCACCTTACAAGTGCCAATGTGGCCCTTTGGAGGGCTAGGACCCCCTATAGGGAGACCAAGCCCCAAATTGAGACCCACCTGCAATCTTGCATAAGATCCAATGCATCCTTTTGCCCTCCAATATAACAAATCATTAAAATAATCAAGTAAATGAGCTTACAAGTCATGGAATCAATGGGGCGCTTCATGGTGGCATGCCCTTCCACAGTGGGCTTTGGCATGTACAAGTGTCTCCAAGCTCAATAGGGGGTTAATCAGGGACCCTATTAGGTGGTTTCAACCTTTAAAGGCGTTGACATGTCCATGGTACATCCCTCAAGTGGTAGGTGGCACATGACATAGTGATGGAATGGAGTGAGGATCAGGGGAATCATCCAGACAACATGTCATGGTACAAGGGTAGCTATAATGAGGGAAGCTCACACCTGGGTATATGAGTGTAGGAGGGAGAAAATCATGGTACATGAGTTACCCCGACCTTTGTTTTTTCGCCCTTCTTCATATGCCTTTTGCCTTTGATTGATTTTTCTTCATAATTGCTCGGGGCTACAGGTAATGAGAATATGTTGTGTAATACATAGCAGTGGATACCCCCTTAAGGTGGGGCAATTCATCGCCCACCAGGGGTTGGGACAATCATGGGTTCCTTAATGATGGAGGGGGGCTCATCTAGGGCCCATAGGAACCAGGGTGATGGCCATGGATAAGGGGTAGAGCTCATGTTTGGCTTTTTCCCACGTGTTAAATTTGTATGTCTCGACCATCTTTTGCATTTTGTGGTAGATTTCTTGTTGAGAGTGCCCAAATTATGCTTTTTCTTTTTTTTTTCTAGTTGCATCAATCTCCGAGGCATCATTCCAGTCTGACCCAACGTGTGGACAAGGGGAGGGGGAGGCTAACCCTATGTGGACCTAGTGGACACATGTGGACCCGGATGGGAAAAGAGATGAATAGGGCTAAAATGAGTGGAAAGGAGGTGATGTATGTGGTGACGGGAAGTGGGACCATGAAACCAAATCTGGGATTTCTAATGTAGTGCCAACTTTAACGCTAATGGCCAGTGAAGGAGATCCCACGGGACTAGGATACAAGGTCAACCACGGTATCGGGCAATGGAAACAAGAGTACAAACCTAGCCCACTCTTTCCGCCGAACCCCCCCACCAATCCATGCCCAAAAGTGCCAATGACAAGTAAGGAAAATTACTCAACTATACCAATGAAAATCCATACCATCGGGGTCAGGAGGCCCATCTTCAAACATACGATCATAACAAGTGGGCGAGGGACCATATGGCTGGCTCAGTTCGCAGAGACAATGGCACATTGAGCTATCTGGTGGCTGCCCGCTGAGGACCAACTAGGAGAAAAGTTTTCTCCTGTATACACTACCCACAGGTGGTGGGTAACACAGCCCAAATGAAATGTAGTGCGAGCATGAATGATGTACTATATTTTAGTCTGGGAAACTGTCTTCTTGCTTGGAAAGCCTATCCTCGTTTAACATTATTGGACCTTTAAACTAGATAAGGACTGTTCTTGAAATAAATTGTCTTGTTTAGTTATTAACCTGCAAAATGGGTTATGAATATCTAATGCCAGTGAATACTATTGACATGCTAAATCCTTAAATTTTGTTATTACTGTAATGAAGTTCTTCTTTCCACTCAGAGTAGCAGAATGTCTCTTTGCTTTATATAATATTCCCGTCATTGGAAGCATTAGGTATATTCTGAGAGTTATTAGTAAGTAATAAATATTGCATGAACATGGTGGTGTCTCTTCTTTTCTGCACTTCCGCTAAAAATGTTTTTCTATGTGGTTTCCAGGTAACTTTCTCAGTAAATGGTGTCATTATCTTATCCTCTCTTTCAATCCTCAAGGCTTTTCTTCAGGTAAGTATCAATTTGACTTCTATAAGAATACTCCCTTCAACCCATCTCCATAATTGGAGCTCTTAAGTTGTCAATGTTTACTGAAGAGATCTGTTAGTAATATTGATTTCATGAACATGGAGTATGGCTGCTTTTGCATGTTTTTTTGCAGAACTATGCAGATGTTTGGTTTTTGCATGCATTGTGTGTGTGTGTGTGTGTGTATCTACATACATGCATAAATATGCCTCCTTTTGCTATTGGAGGCTTGTGTATGGATTATTAATTTTGAGATTATGCATGAAAATTGAGATATTTGTATTATTTCCTTAGATTGCCTTACGTGTCTGCAACCTGCCCCATTTCTAAGCCTGTTTGTCAATGCCCACTGTGATTGAGTTGTTCCATATGCACTTCAACACCAAATTTAGTTGCATTTTGACTTTAGGATTTGCCACGAAGAACTTTTCTCTGTGTTTCCGATAGTGTTATCTTGTGATTGACCTCTTTTGCTATTTCATGCATCTTGGGCAGGTTCATGATCTCATTACATTGCCATTATTGAATAAGCTTATTGGTTACAGAATTAACTCAATGATATGTTTGGTTCGAAGATGTGTTTGTTTGCCATTATATTCTTGTACATTTTTGCACATATGCAGTTATGCATGCAAGCGTCTTTCTAGTCTTTTCCATGTTGGCTCTGTTCAGGTCTGGGATTCTTGTTAATATTGCTGGTATTGAAGAAAATCGTGTTTGTGGTTATACTTCCAAGTTTTCCTGATACTACCTGTGTGAGCTTATAGTTTTTACACCAATCACCATGAAATTCTTTCAGCCTTTGTTGCTTTAACATGGTTTTAATAGCAGTTGCAGGTTGTCTGAGAATGTGAGGGCTATGATGCAGGTAAATGCCCTGCTATATTATCTTTGTTTAGCCTAAAGCAACCTTGCAACTGCTTTATGTTATGATGTTGAGGTTGTTGAGAAAACTGCTTTAATGAATTATAAGGATTCTTTGTTTGAGATTATTTCATGTCTTTCATAATAATCCAGTTACCTCTTTCAGTTTACAATCTGTTTCAGTCCTTTAGCCATACTTTTTCTTTTCTAAAGTAGATTATTCACGGGAGTACCATCAAGAGCCATAATTGCGTATGCAATAAAATGAGTTTTCCAAGATCCAATCGGAAATTGCTGATTGACATCCATAATGACTTTTCAAGCGGTTCATTTCATTTTTCGAAGGTAGCCCAATATTTTTCATGATGGAATTGAGTAGCTCTGCAGAAATAGCACTACTACTCAATATATGGTGCAAGGACACTATGAATCAATCATTATCACTGGAGTTGATTAAATGGTAATTGTAGAACTTGGATTCCAAATTTCTAACTAGATGCATGATGAAGAAATCGAGTTCTGAAAGAACTGCATGAACTGCAGTTGGTGGAATGAGAGTGTGAACAGCACTACCAAGAAGCTGTTTTATGTTGCTTTTAAGTGTAAAATGGTATCAGGCACATCAGAATGCCTCCACATGTATAGTCTTCTACAAGTGGACTAACCTAGAGCTAATGTTTCCATGCCCCTAGAATTAGTTTCCCAGATGGATATTTGAAAGTGAATCACAGCCTGGAATGTCATAGTGTTTATTATTCTGACCTACCAGGATAGTGCCAAAGTCATACTAGACTATATTTCTTATCAATATACAACGCATTTGCATTGCTTTCTTACTATGTTATTCTGTTTGCTGCATGAAGTGATAAAATGGGGACAGAGGCACCTTATCCATATATTAACAATGTCATTGGCAGTGAAAAAAGTAACTCAAATAGCAACTATAAAACTAAGAGGCTATGAGAGAGATGTAGAATGGTTTCCGGTATAATTTTGCAGGAGAAAGTATGGAAATGTAGGAAGAACATACAAAGACCAGGTGGACCCAGTTTTCAGAGTGATTTTGCAGGAGGAAGTATGGAAATGTAGGATGAACATACAAAGACGATGTGGACCTGGCCAGTTATGATAGCATAAATGCTGCTAAGGATGGTGATTAAAATCCTTTTTGGAAAACATATGAAAACCGACCAGGACATTCTATCATGGGTTCATCATATTACGGGCAGAGACTGACATGAGAATGGGGCTTTAAATTATTTGATGCAATTTTTGGGAGGAATGGATATCTATGTTATAGCATACACAGAAGCAAAGGTCAAGATGATACAGAAAAGGATTAAATTTAATTAAAAACGTTGAAATTGTTCGTGTAATGCAGATAGATATAAGGCAGGGACAATAATTTCTTGAGGTTATCAGGAAGAAGAAAACTTTTGGCATGAGAAATTGTTTCAATTACGAGTTTTTGAATACTAATTGTTAAAGACAATCCCACAGGAGTAAATCTACCAGAGACAAGTCCATAGAGATGATTCCATTTGATGTCACTTTGCTTCCCATGACCTCAATATATGTGAACCCATTAAGACAAACCCACCAAGCTATAATTTCCACTGGTAACTTCTCATGTTAATGGAGAAATTAGAATATTAATAGACTATTTGTTGGAATTATGATTATACTGAGAGGGGGTAGGGGGAGGGCGTTGGGGTGAATCAGTACAGTGGACAATGCAAACAATTTCACAATTCATCATAACTAAAAACATAACAATGCATCAATAAAACAATCATTACATCAACAGATGGGAACACCAGATATACGTGGTGTTGGTTTGGGGTAGCATCGGATGTGCTCTAGCCATGAAAATTGGTGGAGAGGCTTAAGCACATGAAATCTCCAAGACCCAAAATGGTTTCGGTGGATTCTAACCGGTTTGAGAGATATTAAAATAATTAATATTTTTAATGGAGTTCCTAAGTCTAAATTTAGGAAAAATAAAATATTAATGGGTATTAATATAAAACTAGGTTATAAGGGTCCAAAAGTCATGGATCAAGCCAAATCTAATCTTAGTCATTGATTAGAGATTTAATCTCGGCCGTTGATGGACCAACGAGAAAAGTATAAGAAGAGGCTTGAGGGTCAATTGGAGAATACACTAGAGTGATCAGTCATTCTATTCTTTAGAGCGGGGTTTGCTAAGAGAGATAGAATCGACGATTAACAGCGAGGGGCAGTGAATACATAGCAGAGAGGCAAAGTTGGTACCAGAGAGGTAGCGCAGAGCCCAAAGAGGTTGACTCAGTGGCAGCTGGAGGCTCAGAGGCAGCTAGGAGCTGCATAGAGCCAGAGAGGCCAGCATGTGAGACACAAAGGGTCTAGGGGCCGATGCATAGGCTCTAGAAGCTGACGCAGAGGCTAGTAGAGCTGACGCAGGGCCTAGAGGTAGCGCTGGGAGGATTTTGTGGGATAGACTGGGAGCTTGTGAGCCGTATAGGGTGACACAGTCCCTATCAGAGTGACACAGAGCAGTAGAAGCTGCAATTGTTGCTGTGGGATCGTTCATCCGGTGATTTATCAGCCATAATATCTGTCTTCGAGGGAGAGGTACTACTGCCAAGGGCATTCTTTGTTGGGTGAGCCATTTCTGGCACCTTGGTTGTATTTTGAAACCTGCATAATAATAAAACCCTTTGAATAGTTGCACCTATTTTCCCAAGTTGAGTTTTTCTGGGGACATTGGTCCAAAAATAACGGTGTCACTTGTGTGCCTGTTTACTTTCAGTTGATGATCTGTAGATGTTGATACTATACTTGTGTTTATATTTAGTATTTACATGGTAAATGACTTGTTAAGTAATTGAACAAGTAGGAAGAAATAAACAGATAGTACATGAAGAATTTCTAATGGGTTAATCTTAGAAATTTCGACACGGTATCAGAGCATGGTTGCAGATCACATGATAACTGAAGGCATCAGCTAGTAGAGCAGTAGCAGTAGAAACAGCTGTCCCGAGTGACAAAAGTTGTTCCTATCAGAAAGCAGCAAGGAAGGGGTGATGCAGAGGGCCCGCATCATCAGTTCGGGCCAGGAGGAGGATTAGCACAGAGGCAGAGAGGAGAAGATCTAACCTACACAGTGCCCGGTCATCTTTCTCAGTCAGGAAGGATTGACGTTGTGGCCAGGAGGTGCAGATTTTGCTGGTGTCGGGATTGCACAGAGCCTAGAGGCTCAGACCTTCAGATTGCTAGGGCATAGGAGGTTGTGGGTAGTTTGCGGAGCGAAGCTGGTGAGGTATTGTGGTCAGAACAGTACCTAACAGGGCAAGACCAAGGAGGAGGGAGTTGCTGCTGAGGTAGATTTCTAGCCAAGGAATCTGGATTAGTGGTGCAGTTGCATAGACGATCAGAGTGGGACAACTCGACGTTGGCAGAAGGATTTCCAGAAGTGAAATCGAGACTCTATGGGAGTCGAACCGAAAACTTCCAGAAGGGAAGTTGAGAGACTCGAAGGAGTCGACGAAAAAGCAGCGAGATGGCCGTGAATGGGCTGAGAGATCAGGATAGGTTGGACGGAGCATCCAACGCTGTGGTCCAGAAGGCCAGGATTTTGTCTATTCTAGACAGATATCACATCAAGGACTTCGCCTTGAAAATTATAGCGATCCAAGTTGACCTAGCTGAAAATGAGAAGTACGAGGAGGCAATGGCCAGGGCGAAGTGCATCATCCTTGATGGGGTCAAGGACCATGTGGTACCGCATATTGCCAAGAAGAATACGACAAATGAGATGTGGGAGGCCCTAAATGTTGGCATTATGATGCATGCGTTGTACTTGATGGCAACCTTGTCATAGACAAACATCTCACTTATATATGCCAAAGAAGCAGTTATCGGGAGCCATTGAGCCATTGGGAGCTTATCGGAGCAATAGAGGCGCATTCTCATATATAAAGAGCTTATCGGGAGGAATCGGGCCTATATAACCCTTGGATGCATGCTTACTCATTATCGGGAGTCATCAGGCCATATATGCATGCTTTAACTCTATCGGGAGTTGTTCGGGCGATCAAATCCCATATATGCATTCATTAATACTATCGGGAGGTGATTGGGCGTTTAAAACCCATATATATATGTGTATTACATAATAAACAATAGCATGTATGCATTTCCCCCTTTCGGCGGATAAACACAGTTATATGTGTTAATACATGTATTTCGGCATATATGTGCATCGGTGGTTCGGGTATGTAACACCGTTGAAACCTCCGATTGCATTGGACCTGACGGCATATCGCTTTTGGTTTATAATAATATCGCATCCGCAGTATATCGCAATGCATAAAGGGTTTCCCACCCCAATCCTCCGATTGCGATAAGAGGTGGCGGACCCGATGGAAGCATTAAAGGCAGCATATATTAACATCGCATCTCGCCCATTTTATAAAGGCATCCCACATCTAATCGCCGATAGCGATAAAAGGAGCGGACCCGATATATATATATATATATCTATATCTATATATATATATATATATATATATATATATATATATATATATATATATATAAAACATGGTTAATGGGCATGTCGCATCCGATCCATCGGATCGGAAGTCGGGAATAAGCCATGATATGGGCATGCGTTGTTAGCGATGAGGAGCGGACCCGATTTATTATTGTTATGGGTGCATTAAGTTTAAAGTCCGCCTTTTGTTGTTTGGACTTGTTTTTTCGTTTTCCCGCTATTCTTTTCACTTAAATCATCGGTCAAAGCAAGCGAGCCTCAGGATTTCGGATCCTCTGGTTTCGACTCATGGTTTTATCAAAAGCATGACTATATAAGAAGAAAAGAGATCCTTTGGCAAGGCATCGATTATGAATTGAAGATCTTAAGGGAGAATTGATTGGCATTCTTGTGATCGGTTAAGGAGCAATTACTGAATCTAAATCAAGGAGAATGCGCGCAGAACAAAGCAAAGGATCGCAGGCTTGAAGTTCAGACATTTCTTCGAGAGAAATCGCATTGCTGCGGGTGTATTGCAGTTCAGGTTCTGGGTGCACATATTGGGTTTGTCTTGTGTCTAGCCTCCGGGTGCACTGCTATATTCCTCTGCATTGTGTTCTGATTTCGGCATAAATAACCTCTGTTTTTAATGGGTGACCAGATCGAGCATTTATTTTGATCTAGTGCTTGGGTTGGCGCTTGGGTGTTTTTGAAAGATCTGCTGTATAAAGAAAATATATATTGATCTGATGCTTGGGTAATTCTGAAGAATTGTTTATACTTGACGACCATTTGATTTTTCTAGATCCAATCTGAGTCCTTGAACGAAGTAGGGGGTTGTAGCTCCCTTCCAGGAGAGACTGGAAAACGAGAGAGGGTTGTAGCTCTCTGCAGGTTGCAGCCTGCGTACTGGTAAAGGACTGCACCAGTACAAATTCATTGTAAAAGAAATTCTATTTGAAAGATGATAGAGACATATTGCAACAGGTGGTTTTCACCCACATTGGGTTTCCACCTTATATCTGGTGTTCCGTTGTGTGACAATCTGTTTTTAATTGTTCTTGTTCATCATTTTATGGTACTGACATACAAGTTAATTATCAATTTCGGAAGAATAATTTAAAGCATAAATTTGAATGGTTTATTGAAAAGAAATTAATAATACTGATTCACCCCCCCCTCTCAGTATTATTTCCAACACTAAAGAAATTGTACAAGCATACAGATGTTACTTGAAAATGTGCTGCGGTCATACTAGATGTAGAAGGGAAAGCAGATAGATATCTTCCTCGGGCGATTGACGGAGATCCGGGACCTGCTGACTTCCATAGGGGCCACGCCGGATGAAGAGATGTTGGTGAGGACCGCATTGAATGCAGTTTCTGAGGATTAGGAGGTATTTGTCCAGAGCATACTGGGCTAGACGAGACTTATGGATTGGGAGGAATTGTGGGCAGCTCTTCGTCAATAAGAGATAAGACGACTGACCAAGGCAGGGAGTAGCGACAAAGGGGTCAGATCAAGAAGGAGGAAGAAGAGGATGCGGCTCTAGCATCTGCGGGAAAGGAGGAGAAGCGAAAGAAGAAGGTGCTCTCCAAGGTCAAGTGCTTCCATTGTGGGGAACTAGGTCATTTTGTGAACCAGTGTCCTAAGAAGAGCAAGGGAGAGGCTTTTGAGACCAAGGCAGCGCCAGCGAGGGCGGAGAAAGAAGTCAAGACAGATGACGACTATGCCATGAGTGCTCATGTGCCACTTGAGAGGAAGTGGGGAGACATCGAGCTGTAGTCAGACGGACTACAGGCGATGAGGGGCAGGATCCTTGAGGTACCCAACCTCTTGGATTATACTTTGCTACGGGAGCCCCGAAGAGGAGTAGCAGGACTGGAAGATGTCGGTAGAGACGGATGTAGATGAAGCAATAGAAAGTGATACAGTGCAGGAGTCCCGTGACAGCGCGAGGCAACAGTGCGAGAAGCACGGGAGTGTTGCACTAGTGCAGGATGGCACAGAGAGGTGTGCAATGGTGCGAGATGCATGGAGTTGTTCCAGCGGTGCAGAGGTTAGTAGAGGGAGCACTTGTTAGCTGCAGAGGGAGCTTCAACATCGGGAGTGTTTCTAGCCTGACGGAGATGTTAGAGTTGGGAGGATCAGTTACTTACTTCTCAGTAACTGAGTTGTAGTGCAGCAATTAGCAGTGGTAGTGCTATGGGCAGCACGATGCAGCATGATGAGAGGGGACGCAGTGCAGATGCAGATGCAACAATGGCAGGGCCACGGGTGGCAACACAGACGTAGAAGGAGTTGTTGTACAGATGCAATAGTGGTAGTGGTAGGGCCATGGGCAGCAGTACAGGATGCAGTAGTGCAAAGGATGTTGGGCAGGGAGGCCTAGCATTAGCACAGGGACCGATGCTGGATGATCAGGGTGATACTCAGTGTGGAGTATTACTAGAGCATAGTCCTCGGGCAATGAAACGGATCAACTCGGCCGTTTCCGTTTCGAATCGGCCGAATTTTAAAACTATGGGTACTACTGCCGAGGGCATTCTCTTTTGGGTGAGCCATTTCTGGCACCCTGGTTGTATTATGAAAACTGCATAATAATAAAACCCTTTGAATAGCTGCACCGGTTTTTGCAAGTTGGGGTTTTCCCGGGGACATTGGTCCAAAAATAACGATGTCACTTGTGTGCTTGTTTACTTTCAGTTGATGATTTGTAGATGTTGATACTGTACTTGTGTTTATATTCAATATTTACATGGTAAATAACTTGTTAAGTAATTGAACAAGTAGGAAGAAATAAATCAAATAGTACATGAAGAATTTCTAACGGGTTAAACTTAGAAATTCCAACACGTGGAAACTCTTTTAGGAGAAAACCACAAATCTTCTTATTTTCTTCTTCAATCTTTGTTTACAATAATTCACTGGTACCAACTAGAAGGAGGCACTAATCCCCGGAAATATGCGAGCACCAAATTACTTTAGGCTACAACCTGATTGAGGCACCAACTTCAGAAATATGCAAGCATCAACTTTCTATAGGCTTCAACCTAATGGAGGCACCCACTTAAACAATTTGCAAGAGCCAACCTACTTTACCTAGCAGATCCCTCTTTCATAATATTTTCAAACTCAGATCCGCAAGTATTTTCATTTTTATGGCTTTCTTGTTCTGTAATTTTCTTCCTGTTCTAAATTCTCCATGTAGCTTCATCCTCTGACATTCTCTTGCAATTACATGTCTCTCACAGGCTTCATTTCATTGTTTTCCTTTGTTCCTTCGTTCCACAAAAATACTGCAAACAAGTCTTTTTACAAACTTCATAGATGATTGAAGATATTTCATTCCCCATATTTGCCAATCTCCTTGGCTTATTTATACTCTACCAGATTGATCAAACATGGATTATTTTAATTTCCTTTGCTAGAAATTTGGTCTGGATTGTTGAGAAATCTAGGGCATCGAGATTAGGTAATTTCTCTTAGTTAGATAACTGCTTGTGAATGCTTTTTACCAGTGTTGCGAAAATCGCGATAACATGAAAAAATCGCGAGTTTTTCAAATTCCCGATAAACTCGCCCGATTACTACGCGTTTTTTTTTTTTCAAAAATCGGTGAAATTATTGCGATAACTTCAAAAAAGTGCGATAATTTCGAAATAATCGCAATTTGATGGGAAGTTATCACAAGGGTGGCAGACAACATGTTTTATAAGGGAAAACATGAATTTTTTTTGTCATTTTGAACAGACAGCAACTTGGATTGAGAGTTGAGGAGGAGAGGAACCCTGGAAGGTATCTACAAGGGCAGAGGAGGAGGAATCCTGGAGATTTTAGCATCCCAAGCAAGAGAACTTTGTCTTTGGATCAAATTTTTTCGGAAAACCGTGGTTTCCAGGTATTGGCACCAAATTTGGCCCTTTTGTTTTGGTTTTTTTCTTGTTTTTGCTTGGGTTTCTATAACCCATTGTTTATCAAAGATTTTTTAGTGGATTTGATGGTGTTTTTGTTTTCATTTTTGTTGCATAGAGTGGAGAGAGTTCATTTTGTATTGAGTTGAGGTTTTTTTGTTTGTTTGTCAAAAATTCAATGTGTTGTGTCATGTATGTAATTTTTTATTTTTATTTTTGTAACTTGCAATTCTTATTGTGCCATAGGTTCAACTTCAAAGTTCAAATTTCATCTTACATTAAAACTCAAGAGTTCAACCAAGTTACAAACATGCCAAGGAAATTAGACTCTCTGTGGGAATATGGTTAACCTGATGGAGGGTTTGATAGATTGAACTTGTTTTGCAAGTTGTGTGGGCAACATATGTCAGGGGGGTTTATAAATTGAAGTATAACCTTGCACAAATCCCTAGACATGATGTAGGGCCTTGCAACAATACAAATGCAGAAATCATTCGAAGAGCCATGAGATCATTGGAAGAATTAGAGCAAGAGAGAGTGCTCAAAGTAGAACTGAAGAAGCAACTAGCAGGGAAGGTGTTAGGAGGTGAATATGGAAGTGGCACTGGTTTTACTTCAGCATCAATGTCTACAACCAACCCTGTAGCTGCTTCATCATTTTTTGTTACTAGAACCACATCTGGTTCACAACCATCTATTACTTCAATACTTAAAAAAAAGAGAAAGAACAAGCTGACAAGTTGTTGGGCAAGTTTCTCCTTTAGAGTGATATTCCTTTCAGCGTTGCAAGGAATAATCCATTTTTCTAGCCTGCTATTGATGCTATTGCAATTGTTGGCCCAGGGTACAAAATCCCTTCTTATGATGACTTTAGAGGCCACATTCTTCAAGGGGAAAAGGTTGGCTGCACCAAAAAATTGGAAAAGTTTAGGGCATCATGGGCACAAATAGGATGCACCATGATGTCAGATGGTTGGACCGACCAAAAGGGGAGAACCCTTATAAACTTCTTGGTTAGTTGTCCCAAGGGGACAATGTTTATGAAATCTGTTGATGCATCTTCACATATCAAAGATGCAAAATTATTATGTGATTTGCTGGATGTGTTTATTTTGGAGGTGGGTGCAGAACATGTTGTCCAAGTCATAACGGACAATGCTGCAAATTATGTTGCTGCTGACAGGATGCTTATGGAGAGGCATCTACTTTATTGGACACCTTGTGCTGCACATTGTATTGATTTGATGTTGGAGGACATAGGAAAAATTTCCTTTGTCAAAGATATTGTTGACTCATCAAAAAGCATTACAAAATTTATATATAATCATGCATCTGTGCTTAGCTTGATGAGAAAATTCACCAACAACAAGGAGTTGGTGCGCCCCGCCATTACACGGTTTTCCACCAGTTTCATATCTCTTCAATCCCTCTTGAATTTTATGTGGGATGTGAAGAAAATGTTTCTTTCAGAGGAGTGGTGTGCTTTGACAATGAGCTGCAAACCAGAGGGAGAGGCCATATGCAGATTAGTTTCATACCAGGAAGACTTCTGGGCGGGAGTGCAGGAGGTGTGCACTGTTACTGAACCTTTGGTAAAGGTTCTTCGATTAGTTGATGGTGAGAAGCCCACAATGGGCTATTTGTATGAGGCCATGGACAGGGCCAAAGAATCCATTCGGGCCTACTATGATGATAAGGGAGATGAGGGGTTTCAGAAACAACTCCTCCTATGGGAAGTGATTGATGAATGATGGAACAACACACTCCATCGTCCCATTCATGCTACAAGGATCTACCTGAACCCCGCATTTTCTTACCCATGTGGGTTCTTATTTGATGTTGAGATCATGGATGGATTCTTAACTTGTGTTCAGAGGATGGTGCGATCTCCAGCAGAATGTGCAAAAATCTCCAAAGAAATGGAGATATATAGGATGGCAGGTGGCACATTTGGCTTTGAGATGGTTGTAACTGATAGGAACACTACAATGCCAGGTATTTTCAAATTTCATTGTCTCTTCAAGTTCATAACTTCATACTTTGCTTCAACTTTCAAATTTCATTTTTTTCTTATGTTTATCTTATTTGTATTTTTGTTGTAGATGCATGGTGGACTCGCTATAGTGCCAGAGTACCCATCTGCGAAAGCTTGCCATTCGAATCCTTAGCCAAACATGTAGCTCCTCAGGATGCAAGTGCAACTGGAGTGTATTTGGAAAAATACACAACAAGAAGCGCAACAGGTTAAACTTAAAACTTAAAATATTCCAAATTTCCAATTAATTTTTTGAATTCATTAAATAATTTTTTTTATAATTATTATTTTATGATCTTTGTACAGGTTGGAGACCCAGCGACTTAATGACATGGTCTATGTCTACTACAATCTTCGATTGTGGGTGAAGCAACTTGAGAGGATACCTGATATGGAGGCCATCTCATTGGATGGGATTGACACCACTGCTGCATGGAGGGTTGAGGCCGAGAGGCCTCTCATGGAGTCTGCCAATGATTGAAAAGAGCATGAGGTAGTGGAAGGCGTAGAGGGGGAGGAGGAGGAGGAGCAATAGGAGGAAGAGGAGGAGCAATTGGAGGAGGAGGTGACACCACCTAGCCAGGCTACCCCTGCCACTAGTAGAGGACGTGGTCTACCTCCTGCAGCTCCTAGTTCTTCAATTTCTAGAGCACAACAGAGTCCACTACCAACTCCACCGACATTTACATTTAGAGGGAAAGGGAAAGCTATTGCATTTTCTCGCAAGAGGGGCAGAGGAAATCAATAATATTAGTTATTTGGTTCATTTCATTGTATATTGCATTATAACTCATGATATGACATACATTATTATATTTTTTGTTGATATTTTGAGGCTGAGTTGGGACTCAGGAGTCAGGACTTACTATTCAGGACATGATTCACTGTTATGTGTGATGTAGCACTAGAAATGATATTACACATCTTAAATATTAGTTATTTTATCATATTTATGTGTCAATGTATTTATTTTATGTTGTAGATGCTTTAGATATTAAAAAAATTGAAAAAAATGAATATTTTTGTATTTTACGATTTTTTCCCGATTTTTACGATTTTTTCCAATTTTTTTCCGATTTTTTCCCAATTTTTTCCTGATTTTTTTCCGATTTCTTCTGATTTTTTTCCCTCGCCGATTTACTCCCGATAACGATTTTCGCAACATTGCTTTTTACTTCTTAGATTAGGATTTTCTTTTACTTATGTTATTATAGTGTTATTCTTTATCAAACAACTACCAATGCATAAACCATAAAGAGACAAGAGACACAAAATATAGGCTATCAGCCAGAGCCAAAACCTCTCCCACTTGAGAGGAAAACCCAAACAAATTCTTCTTCTTATAGAGATTCCAATTGACGAATACCAAGACCAAGACCCTTGACCTATTTTCCACTCCAAGACCAAGACACAAGTTCCCTTAATGAGATCCTTAGACAACAATAGTCAACCTTCTGCTCCTTCCCTTTTCTCGACTCCTCTTCCACTTTGACCTCCTTCTACTTCAAACCTTCAACCTCCTTGAATTAGGTCTGCAATCTAATTCAGAAACCCTAGCTCATGTACAAGACCTTATCTTATGCCTTAACTTTCATTGCTATGGATAGAGTCTTCTTCTAGCTTGACTTAACTTCCTTCTTGACTTGACCTTCTTCCAACTCGACTACCCAAGAAGACTGCTATTCTTCTTGGCTCCTTTTGCTGCAATTGTTCTCTTGCTTCCTCACACGTGTGGAGGTTTACAACCCTTAAAATAGACCTAAAAATAACCCTAAGGACTTCGCTCTTCCTTCTCTTTACTTCACTGGTTGGGAACCTTCTTATGTTACACTTTCGCACTTCTTCCAATTTCCGACCTTGACCGAATTTTTCTGCCTGAAATGATGCCGAGCTGCGCTATTTATAGTGGTTGGAAGCTCCATAATAAGCCAACATGAAGTGTGAGTGAACTGACATGTCCTTTTGAAATATTTCATTATTCTTTTGAAGCCGACTTGAAGGAGAGGTCTTGTGGTTGTCTTTGGAGGGATTTCATACTTATTTAATGACTTATACAAAATGTGACATGTCCAAGAAGGGTCCTTCATACATGACATTGACTCTCTTTGACTTTATGACCAATCCTAAGGGCTCACAATGGGAGCCATTACTAAAAATAAAATTCCTTGCTCATGAAACCCATGAGACAAGTATCACAAAAACAATTTTATTTTTCTTCTTTACATCAATTACATAAAATCACAATTTACACGTCATTATGAAGACCGAACCTAGTTACACTTTTCAACACTCTTAACTAGGGAGGTATTCATAATGGTACTTGGTCATTCTCAATCTGAAGAATTTCTCATAAGAAGAGTCATATTGGTAACCCATTTGTGTAACATCATATCAACTAGCATTGTCACATAGCAAGGCCTTGACTAACAACTCTATCTCTCCACGAGATTTGAGCACAATGCTGGTGAGACCAATGATGTATAGACACCCTCATCATTGTCTCTCTCGGAACATACCCCACCTGGGTTCTCAGGGTGTGTTCCACCAGGACTATTCTTATCTTGGATTCCCAGTCCTCAAAGAATATCGGTCCTCTACGACTACTCTTATCTTGGATGCCCTAACACATTCTCAAAGAGCATCGGATGCTAGATGTTTACCCAATCCTCCATTATATCTTCCCGAGTGAAGACAAGAATGATGTGTCTATCTCTCCCTCTTAACCTTTTAATTAGGGAGGACATATCTATTCCAATAAAGGAATGTACACATTCCTATTGAAGGAATGTACCTAAGCTCCGTCTTGGCTTAGGAATTCTTCTTCCAAGTTTCTACCAAGTAAGAAACTTGTTTCCTGGCTCCCTCCTAATTAGGGATCTACAACAACTCCTCAGGTGGACATGATGGGACAACCAGCTGCTTGAAGAACTCCTCCTCACGATGTCATGAACTTCCTTTCGTTATTTAGGAGTCTTCTTGTTTGAGACTTCTTCATAGGGCACAAACCATCCATCACTTTCATCCATGAGTCAGTCATGTCATCATTGGAAAGTGATCCATCTTTTCATATTTGGCCTTCCTTCATGCCATGTTTTCATAAGGATTTTTCATGCTACTACATGGACATCGATGGTGGAATATATCCATAGATCTTTCCTCGGCAGCCTTGCATAAGCCCATGCATATATTTGTTCAAAAATAAGAAATGAACACTTAAATCAAAGTTACCTTTGTGATGGTCTTTCATCATGACATCTTCTAGTTTGCATCAACATCCTGCATACATATCGTTACATCTCCCAAAGATATATATTGCCAAGGGTTTCTTTCTTTTTCAGACTCCATCAGAGTCTTCATTTCTTTCAAGGAAATATCCTAGTCAAATCTTCTTGGTCTTTCAGATGTTGATTGCCTTTACCATGGTTGCATATTCCACGGTCCCTTCCTTCCTTTCTTCACACATTTCATTCCCAGGAACTTCCAATTAGTGTTCCTTAATTATAGTCAACCACCTCATATTACATATGTGGACATATTATGTTGATTTCATCTAGTGAATGTGTGACCCATGCATTTCTGCATTCCTTCGAAGGAGGAGATCCTTCCTTTGATTATGGTCTCAAGATAGAGCATTGATCCACGTTACTTGCAACCATAATACATGACTCTTCAATATAGACTGTAAACATGCATACCTCATTTTCCTTTGGGTCATCCAGACTTCTTGCAACAGCTTCCTTGATTGAAAGAGCTTCAATCCCTTGATCTGCTTCTCCTTTTATGTCATCATACCATCATCCCATGAATTCCACAAGTTTAGAATTCTTGATGAAACACTTGCTTCCTCTCTTGATCGGTGAACCTGATGAAGATTCCATCAGAGAATCTTGAGGATCTAGAGTATTCCCATCCGACAGATGTTTCCTTTTGACAGATGTATGATGAACCTTGTATTAGATGACCTTTTTATTTCTTTCCCATAAGTGCCACCTTATTACATATGAGGTTTTCAAGAGCTATATCTTTCCATAGATTTAATTCAACTACCATTCATGCTTCCCTATGATGATGTCACGAGCTTTTTGCTTTTAATTCTTTTATCATGCTCCTACTTTACAAGAAGAAAACTTAGAAACAAAAACTAGAAAAGAACCAGGTGAGGAAGAAAATCTCAATAGTGGAGATCTATTACTTCCTTCTTCTTGGACTTCTTCTTTTCAGCTTCCTCCACTTCCTCGGTTATGTGGGCTTCTTCTCTTCCTCTTTTGTTATTATCCTTATTGAGCTTAGGACAATATCTCCTATAGTGCCTGTTGTCGCACAGATTGTCGCGACAACGCTCAGACCGGGGTTGTCACTCTGATCCCCGATCTCTCCGTTTAAGCCTGTCTCCCGCGGCTAAGGGGGGTAGACCCTGTAGGGAAAAGGACGACCAACTGTGAACCAGTTGGGTTGGGAGACACGAAAGACAACCGGCACTAAATAGATTTTATTAGATTAACAAACCAGTGCCTTGTGGAGTTAATGTTTAAATGATTGATTATCAGATGCTGCAGAAAAGTAAACCATGTAAACTTGCACATTAACCAGATATTATATTCAAGCATGCCAAATCACATAAAAGATAAACATTAATGCCACATCAAAATTTTAGCCTCAGCAAGAAAAATAGAACATGATGAGTTCCCAAGCTAAGACTTCATCTGGCAAAATATTTCCCAAAAATAAATATTTTTACGTTTTTCACATAAAAATAAAATTTTTAAAAACTAAAAATTTAAAACTAAATGAAAAATCTAAATCTATTCTTTAAATGAAATTTTTTTTTTTTTTTTTATGAATTTTTAATTTTTAAACAAAACTAAACTCAAAAATTCAAATCTATAACGCATATACATTTACAAACTAAAACTAAAAAAAGATCGAATACGTAATTAAACCTAAACAAAAGAAAGAAAAAATCGATTTTTTAAAACTTTATCAAACCTACGCTATGAAACTATACCAAAAGCCCACACACTATATCAAAACGTGAAATCGTTGTGTTTGCAGGTCCGCGTGGATATGGAAGGACGCAGCTTTCAGGCGGAGAGGGTTACGCACGCAGGTGTAGTTTTGAGGTTTGACGACGGAAGAGAAATACCCACGCTGGATGACAGACATACGCCCCTCAACACACGCTGCTTGAACTGGAGCTGATGGCGGGTCAGCGATGCGGACTGGCAGTGCAATACCCACGTCCTTGCTGCTCTAACGTGCCTGAACTTAAAACATCAATACGCATCACGCAGGTAGACTTACGCTGAACAGCTAGAAAATATACTTGAGCATTTCTGATGGACAATATCGACTCAGATCTGCTACCTGGCGAGGAATGGATCACGTCGAATGGTTCTCAAATGATGGCTTTCTTACTTGCGCATATACAAACCGACCACGCATATATTTCGTTTTTTGCAGTTTTTCTCTTGACGGCTATCAGCTATATGAAGCCACAACGTGGAAGGAAATGCGCAGATTTTGCAAATAGCTTGACGTTTTTACATGGGTAACAAAACAACAAAACCCTTAAGCCGAAATATGTTCCCTTCGATGCGTGATTTCTGAGCCTTGCTTTGATGGCCAGCCAAGCAGATGGTCAAACAATCAACGCAGCACCCAGAGGACCGAGAAAACTGAAAATGGAAGAATTGAAAAGCTGATTTTTGGAAACCCTGGATAATTGAGAGAAAGACCCTGCGAAAAAATAAACTTTCCTCCAGACCTTATCTCAGGTCTGTAATATGCAAGCAGAAAACAAAACCCAGCAGATATATGCAAAAATTTTAAAGTAAAACCCTTCAAAACTAACCTAAAATCACAAAAATTCACAGCTCTAGAACAACCAGATTTAGCAATAATCACAGTAATATTATCAGAATTTAATTTTAATATAAAACGCTTCAGAAAACCCTGCATGCATTCATATAAAATATTTTGAATGATAAGCCCGGGATCAAGAACTAGCTGGGCTCTTTCAGAAAACACAACCCGGGAGTTGGCTGGTTCAGCCGAGAACTTCCCCTAACGCCCGGTAATCTGAAAAAAGGCTTTCCTGCACAACTTAAAATCAACCATCAACGTAGAAGGAGAAAACAATAGTGAAACCCTGATCAAATGGAGATACCTGCCAATATATTTCAGAATCTAAACTATCATTCAAACCCCAAAGATCAGACAAGATACCCGTGCCTAGATCAATCTTCATTAAGCTATCACTAATGGCTGAAAATAAAATTATGCAGAACAAATAGAACAATTTTACAGCATTTTCAGAAGAGTAACACCAGCAAGATTTTTAACCCCAAAGTCTTCTTTATTGCACAAAAAATTGAACTACAAGAGAGTTTTTTCAGCACAAGACTCACAGATCCAATCTGATCTCAAATGACCCCTAGCACCCTATTTAAAGGAAACGATCCCAACGGCTAGTTCGAGTGATCCATGTCGAAATGATCTCGACCGTTGATGAGGATCAAGACATCTCTTAATCTCATCCGTCGAATTAGTTAATTCATTAAAAAATGAAAATTTGCATTTATTTACTCAAAAATATTATTATTTTATTATTTTTAGGGTTTTTGCTTTATTTTATTATTTTTATTTAAATTTTTATTTATTTATTTATTTATTTTATTTTATTTTTTTAATTTTTAATTTATTTTTAAATGGATCCTCGAACTTAGCCTTTGGAAAAATCACCTAGGACCTAGGACTTAGGACTTATGAGGGGATTAAAACATTTTCTAACCCTCAAGACACTTTACATCAAGACTTTTACAACTTTACATCTTAAGAGGGAAAACCCATTTGACATAGACCCTCATAAACCACCCAGTTCTGTGACACAACTATAATCTAGCAGATTAACACACTAGGATTCTCCTAAGATTCTAGTGACAAAATCCATCACGGCTTTGGGGTTAGGCTGAAGGAAAACTCTACTGATCATGGATCGGTGAGACGAAAAACCTTCCGGGACGTAGATTATCACCTAGAAAATTAGGTCCACCTAGGCAATTTACAGACATGACTCATATCTGCTATGATTATTTACAATTTATACATGCAGACTGGGTTTGTAACATAAATTGATCAAGTTGTCGATGACTGAAGGATGGCACGAACATGTCGATCAAGCGCTACCCTTTTTGCCAAGAAAAGGGGGTGTACTGCTATGGGTAGTTGACCGGTAGTGGTCATCATTTGGCTCTACTTGGGGACACGTTGCTGCATTGTAGGAATGTGAGAATCCAGAATCTGCATCCACGCAACACACAATAAAACATAAGTAGCGTCCATCCAAAAACCATCATATAACATTAAGCACAGGAAAGATAAAAGCTCTTCATTTATTAACTATCTAGAAAAGTAAATCTAATCCTAAAACAGAAATGAAAATGCGGAAAAACAAGGAGTAGGGTTAGAGATACAGCGGATGCCCCTGGCATCAGATGTGTTCAATATAGTGTATACTGAGCATTTGCCTGCTTTCAGGCAAATCTGTCGGCTGCTTGTCGGATGTGCCATGTCCAATTCTGCACATGGTAGGACCTTTTCCTATCTGAAAATCAAGCTGCTCGCGGCCATCTGATGCATCAAATCTTCTTCTCATTCTCTTTCTCTTGCGCTTTTTCTTTGTGGCAGGTTGTATTACTGATGACATGGAACTTTCTGTTTCAAAACTATCAGATGAAGTATGTAAGATATGCGTGATATGTCTTTCTTTATCCTGCATCTGATCTTTATCATTTTTAAGTCTATGTGGATCACCTTCAATTAACCATCTTTCAATCGAACCAATGACCTCCTCATAATAAGATGGAACTTGTTGCAACAAATGAGAAGGCTCCTGATCTGTTGATGTCCCCTGGTTTCTCTTATCCTCTGACCATTGTTGAAACTTTTGAACCTGTATTTTAATAGCATCCATCTGACTAGAGTGTTCAACCTTTATAGCACTGATTTGCCTGGCATGGTCGTCTTCCATATCTTTTATTACTTTATCGTTCTTTTCCTTTATATTCATCAAGCAATACTGCATGGAGTTTATTTCTTCTTTATGATTTGCTTGTATGGCAGCCAACTGATTATTATGATCAAACGTCATGATAGTCATTTCTTCTTCCATAGTTAATAACTTGTTTTGCATAGAATTAATTTTCCTATCATGATCAGTTTTCATGGTCATCATATTTTCCTCTAATCCTGACATCTTGCTTTGCATGAATCTAATTTCTGTGTCATATTTAGTCTTCATGGCCTCAATTTCTTTAGCATGCTGATTTTGCATAATCTCCATCTCCCTATTACGCTTTTCCAGGTGAGTGCATAAAGTTCTCACATCATTGGCGTAATTAGTTTGATTTATCTCCATATTTTTTACCAGTAGCAATAGATCTTGTATAATTTGCTTATGATCTTCCTTTTCATTGTCAACACTACTATGATCTGCAATGGTACAAGTGGATGGCACATTCTGATATGAAGAATTGTCTTGGACAGCTGGACCTTTTTCAAGATTACTTTCATTTTGTTGCATAATTTTAGGGGCACAAGGCGAGCTATCTGGATCACCATATCTATCTTTAAAAGCATTGACAATGTCTTGCGAAGAAATGAAGGAATCTTCAGGAAAACTATTAAACCAGTCCAAAGCATCACCCTTTAAAGAATGGACAAATAGACGCATCTTGAAATCTTCATGATTATATTGAGGAAGTCTACAATATATGATCATTACGCAAGTAAACCTGATTAAATGTTGTCTAACAGCGACCGAATCACCACCCGAGAACTTAAATAATCTAGAAATGGCCTCTTTTGGAAAATCATGGAGATTATCAGTAAAATGACATGGTTTAAATGAAAAATCCATGATGAATAATAAGGGATCAAGAGGATCATAGAAAGAGATTTCTGCTCAAGAAAATTAAGAGATGAAAAAAGTGGAGTCGCCACTTGAACAATGAATCTAATTCTAAGATCCAAAAAGCAACCAACAAGTAGATATGAGGGAGGTTTCTTGTCTGGGAAAAATAAGAAAATGGAGTCGCCACCCAAACAAGAAACAAATCGAAGAGAAGTTGCTGATATGACGAAAGATAAGGTGACGAAAAGATCAAAACACGCCAAAGAATGTTGGCCGTTTGACAGGCTAATGAATGGCATAAAAGATGAGATGACGCCAAAAAATGCTGAATCTGCCAGCTCAAACGTGAGATGAGAAAGATGAGAGAATGATGAGAAATGAGAAGATGAATGTCGAATAAACCAAGGACAGAAAAAACTCTATCCCCGGCAACAGCGCCAAAAAATGTTGGCGTTGCCGGGCCAGATGAAAAGATAAGAAATGAGAAGGATGATTATCGTTGAAACGCCGAGAATTAAATGTTCCCCGGCAACGGCGCCAAAAAATGTTGGCGTTGCCGGCTCAAACGAGAAAGATGCACGATGAATGATAAAAAGTCGTTGAAACACCGAGAATAAAGTATCCCCGGCAACGACGCCAAAAAATGTTGTTGCACAGATTGTCGCGACAATGCTCAGACCGGGGGCTGTCACTCTGATCCCCGATCTCTCTGTTTAAGCCTGTCTCCCGCGGATAAGGGGGGTAGACCCTGTAGGGAAAAGGACGACCAACTGTGAACCAGTTGGGTTGGGAGACACGAAAGACAACCAGCACTAAATAGATTTTATTAGATTAACAGACCAGTGCCTTGTGGAGTTAATGTTTAAATGATTGATTATCAGATGCTGCAGAAAAGTAAACCATGTAAACTTGCACATTAACCAGATATTATATTCAAGCATGCCAAATCACATAAAAGATAAACATTAATCCCACATCAAAATTTTAGCCTCAGCAAGAAAAATAGAACATGATAAGTTCCCAAGCTAAGACTTCATCTGGCAAAATATTTCCCAAAAATAAATATTTTTACGTTTTTCAGATAAAAATAAAATTTAAAACTAAATGAAAAATCTAAATCTATTCTTTAAATGAAAAAAAAAAAATTATGAATTTTTAATTTTTAAACAAAACTAAACTCAAAAATTCAAATCTATAACGCATATATATTTACAAACTAAAACTAAAAAAAGATCGAATACGTGATTAAACCTAAACAAAAGAAAGAAAAAATCGATTTTTTAAAACTTTATCAAACCTACGCTATGAAACTATACCAAAAGCCCACACACTATATCAAAACGTGAAATCGTTGTGTTTGCAGGTCCGTGTGGATATGGAAGGATGCAGCTAGTAGGCGGAGAGGGTTACGCACGCAGGTGTAGTTTTGAGGTTTGACGGCGGAAGAGAAATACCCACGCTGGATGGCAGACATACGCCCCTCAACACACGCTGCTTGAACTGGAGCTGATGGCGGGTCAGCGATGCGGACTGGCAGTGCAATACCCACGTCCTTGCTGCTCTAACGTGCCTGACTTAAAACATCAATATGCATCACGTAGGCAGACTTACGCTGAACATCTAGAAAATATACCTGAGCATTTCTGATGGACAATATCGACTCAGATCTGCTACCTGGCAAGGAGTGGATCACGTCGAATGGTTCTCAAATGATGGCTTTCTTACTTGCGCATATACAAACCGGCCACACATATGTTTCGTTCTTTGCAGTTTTTCTCTTGACGACTATCAGCTATATGAAGCCACAGCGTGGAAGGAAATGCACAGATTTTGCAGGTAGCCTGACGTTTTTACATGGGTAACAGAACAACAAAACCCTTAAGTCGAAATATGTTCCCTTCGATGCGTGATTTCTGAGCCTTGCTTTGACGACCAGCCAAGCAGATGGTCAAACAATCAACGCAGCACCCAGAGGACCGAGAAAACTGAAAATGGAAGAGTTGAAAAGCTGATTTTTGGAAACCCTGGATAATTGAGAGAAAGACTCTGCGAAAAAATAAACTTTCCTCCAGACCTTATCTCAGGTCTGTAACCTGCAAGCAGAAAACAAAACTCGGCAGATATATGCAAAAATTTTAAAGTAAAACCCTTCAAAACTAACCTAAAATCACAAAAATTCACAACTCTAGAACAACCAGATTTAGCAATAATCACAGTAATATTATCAGAATTTAATTTTAATATAAAACGCTTCAGAAAACCCTGCATGCATTCATATAAAATATTTCGAATGATAAGCCCAGGATCAAGAACTGGCTGGGCTCTTTCAGAAAACACAACCCGGGAGTTGGCTGGTTCAGCCGAGAACTTCCCCTAACGCCCGGTAATCTGAAAAAAGGCTTTCCTGCACAACTTAAAATCAACCATCAACGTAGAAGGAGAAAACAATAGTGAAACCCTGATCAAATGGAGATACCTGCCAATATATTTCAGAATCTAAACTATCATTCAAACCCCAAAGATCAGACAAGATACCTGTGCCTAGATCAATCTTCATTAAGCTATCATTAATGGCTGAAAATAAAATTCTGCAGAACAAATAGAACAATCTGACAGCATTTTCAGAAGAGTAACACCAGCAAGATTTTTAACCCCAAAGTCTTCTTTATTGCACAAAAAATTGAACTACAAGAGAGCTTCTTCAGCACAAGACTCACAGATCTAATCTGATCTCAAATGACCCCTAGCACGCTATTTAAAGGAAAAGATCCCAACGGCTAGTTCGAGTGATCCATGTCGAAATGATCTCGACCGTTGATGAGGATCAAAACATCTCTTAATCTCATCCGTCGAATTAGTTAATTCATTAAAAAATGAAAATTCACATTTATTTACTCAAAAATATTATTATTTTATTTTTAGGGTTTTTGCTTTATTTTTTTTATTTTTATTTTTATTTATTTATTTTATTTTATTTTTTTAATTTTTAATTTATTTTTAATTGGATCCTCGAACTTAGCCTTTCGAAATATCACCTAGGACCTAGGACTTAGGACTTATGAGGGGATTAAAACATTTTCTAACCCTCAAGACACTTAACATCAAGACTTTTACAACTTTACATCTTAAGAGGGAAAACCCATTTGACATAGACCCTCATAAACCACCCAGTTCTGCGACACAACTATAATCTAGCAGATTAACACACTAGGATTCTCCTAAGATTCTAGTGACAAAATCCATCCCGGCTTTGGGGTTAGGCTGAAGGAAAACTCTGCCGATCATGGATCGGTGAGACGAAAAACCTTCTGGGACGTAGATTATCACCTAGAAAATTAGGTCCACCTAGGCAATTTATAGATATGACTCATATTTGCTATGATTATTTACAATTTATACATGCAGACTGGGTTTGTAACATAAATTGATCAAGCTGTCGATGACTGAAGGATGGCACGGACATGTCGATCAAGCGCTACCCTTTTTGCAAAGAAAAGGGGGTGTACTGCTATGGGTAGTTGACCGGTAGTGGTCAACAGTGCCCATATTCTTGACACCCATAACATTGTATTTTAGCCATGTCCTTCTTCTTATTTTGAGGATCAAATTTTCCAAATTTTCCCTTTATTTTTGTCATTGCATCATATGCTTGATTTTGCTCACCTGCTCCCACATCAGATTTGGCCTTTAGTCTAGATTCTTCAATCTTGCATAATGACCATAGATCCTGGAATGGAGTAGCTTCTTTCTTCCCATAAATACTTGAATTAAAGTTACCCCACTCTTTTGGTAGTGCATTTAATACAATTGTAGTCATTTCTCTATGAGACATTACTTCTCCCAGATCTTATAGTTGATCTTGGATTTCAAATATCCTCATAAAGTATGAGGCTATTCCATCTTACCTTGACATCTTCAGCTTGTAGAGTTCTTTCCTTAATGAGATGACTTCTCCAGAGGTGCTTACGGAATACAACTCTACCAGTTTGTCATAGATTTCTTTTGAAGTTTTTGGATACATATGGGATGAGGGGGTCCTTGATAGATCCTATGAAAATCCTTTGAGCCCTAACTTTCCTTGTCATATACTCTGCAATAGCTTGAGCATCTTCCTTTCTTGGTTTAGTGATATATCCTTTGACATGTTCCATAGCCTCATTTTCAATGAGATTCAAATCTGTCATTTTTTTCCATGTAAGATAGTTTGAAGCCCTAACCAATTTGCTGATTTCCTTGCAAAAAGACATTATGACAGATTCATATGTGGACATAAATATACTTACTTGATAGAATGCTCCTTCTTCTTGCTGCTTCCTTGATGTTGATGATGATATAGAGGATAGAAAACTTCTCCTTGATGAAGATAGTTTTCTTCAATAATGATCCTTGATCCCACAGAGAGGGAGATCCCTTGGATCTTTTGATGATGATGATGTCTTCAATGGTAGGGATCTTGCTTGAGAGAGATCACCTTAGAGTCTTGATGACAATGCCTTTTGATCTATCTTCCTTTGGATGAATAGTCTTCAAAACACTTAACTTGATTCGTAGATCTTTTCAACTTGAGTAGATGTAGGGTTTTGGCCTTCTTTTCTTGATGGTGATCCCAATACTTCTTTGTAGACTTCTTTGATCTAGGGTTTTGATGCTTTCTTTGTAGATCTTGACTTCAAGATGATCTTTGCTTTGATGCCTTCCTTGAGATTTTATCCTTGAGTGTCCTTGATAAGATGCCCTTCCTTGACTTAGTCACCTTAGCTCTGATACCATATTGAGAAATCTAGGGCATCGACATTAGGTGATTTCTCTTAGTTAGATAACTGCTTGTGAATGCTTTTTACTTCTTAGGTTAGGATCTTATTTCACTTATGTTATTATAGTGTTATTCTTCATCAAACAACTACCAATGCATAAACCATAAGGTGACAAGAGACACAGAATATAGGCTATCAGCCAGGGCCAAAATTTCTCCCACTTGAGAGGAAAACCCGAACAAATTCTTCTTCTTATAGAGATCCCAATTGACGAATACCAAGACCAAGACCCTTGATCTATTTTCCACTCCAAGACCAAGACACAAGTTCCCTTTATGAGATCCTTAGACAATGATAGTCAACCTTCTGCTCCTTCCATTTTCTTGACTCCTCTTCGACTTCGACCTCCTTCTGCTTCAAACCTTTGGCCTCCTTGAATTAGGTCTGCAATCTAATTCAGAAACCTTAGCTCATGCACAAGGCCTTATCTTATGCCTTAACTTTCTTCACTATGGATAGGGTCTTCTTCTAGCTTGACTCAACTTCCTTCTTGACTTGACCTTCTTCCAACTTGGCTACCCAAGAGGACTGCTATTCTTCTCGGCTCCTTCTGCTGCAAATGTTCTGTTATTTCCTCACGCGTGTGGAGGTTTACAACCCTTAAAACAGACCCAAAAATAACCCTAAGGACTTCACTCTTCCTTCTCTTTAATTCGCTGGTTGGGAGCCTTCTTATGTTACACTTTCGCACTTCTTCCAATTTCAGACCTTGACCAATTTTTTTTGCCTAAAATGATGCTGAGGTGCCCTCTTTATAGTGGTTGGAAGCTCCATAATAAGGCGACATGAAGTGTGAGTGGACCGACGTGTCCTTTTGAAATATTTCATTATTCTTTTGAAGCTAACTTGAAGGAGAGGTGTTGTGCTTGTCTTTGGAGGGCTTTCTATTGGAAATACTGAGAGGGGGGGGGAATCAATATTCCTTAGAAATTAGTACTTTTTAAATCTTTCAGAGCATTAGTTAATCTTCAATTATGATTAATGTGTATGCAGTAAAAACAGTAAACAATAGAACACAGTAGGCACAAGAATTTTAGGTGGAAAAGTTAAAACCCCCTCCAGGTCAAAAACCATCAAACGTTTGTCTAATAAATTCTTTAATCTCCATCCCCAACTGAAATGAAAGTTACAACTTCCTAGAATTCTAGAAAAACATTCTTTCCTAGCGACCACTAGAAGGACGCCCCAACGCCCTGGTTTCTTTAGTAGTCAACTAAATGGATGCCCCAACATCTTAGACCAACCTACCACCTTGAAGTGTTCACAGGCTCCAACCTATAGGCGACTTCATGCACTTGCTTGGCACCTCCCTGCCACCCTATAATAACTGAAATGAGACAAGATTGTGGATTCCCATACTAGGGACAGCAATCCACGATACAATATGATTTACAATGATTTTGACTGAACACCCAATCACACTATGACCTACAACCCGACCATGACATCATCCCAACAGAGACTCCTATACCTCTCAACAATGCCTTTTCAACTTTAGGCAGATTGACTCTTTTACAATAATGACTCTTCCAATGACGACACCTTTACAAATGACTCTTTTACAACTTTACAATGATGACTCTTAGCCTTGACACTTCTTCACAATATACGGATGGTTGTCATGTCTTCAAAGGATGTCCCGCTGCAATGCTTCCTTTGATTTGATACTTCAACTCTTGAATGCTTGCTTGATGCTGTCCTTGAATCTTCTTCTACCTGCATGCAAATTTGCCTAGCGAAACCCAATCCCAAAAAGAAAAACAAAATACCCTTTAACTTACCCCTGCCTACAATACACATGTAAGTACATAATAGTGAAAGTACAAAATTAAATCATTACAGTACGTACCTGAGATGTGCTTGGTTTTTGAGTATGTCCCTTTTGTTCTTGACTTGTTGCAGCAGCCTACACTCTTCTTATTCAACTAGTTCTTAACCAAAACAGACCACGACACTGACCTAGATTCTAAGCAGGACTAGACACCAATGAAGACTGTAGCTATAAGCCTTAGACACAACGATGACAAGGCAGTCTAGACACACTTAGGACAGAAATTTCAATAGCTATCAAACTGAACACAACTTACAATACTAATTCAATTGCAGCTTAACTCAAAACTAGCCTACTACACACTATTGTGCAGTCCTCAATTTAATATAACAACAGTCATTAAAGTACACATTGAAAGGAATTTAAATATGTACAAACCTTGAATTTTAAATATGAGGCTCAAAAGAATTGTCCTGATGCAAGACATGAATTGAGACTTGTTTCAAATACAACTTAAACACAAATTGTATGCAACACAACTTACCAAAATTGGAGACTAGTGCCACGAATATTTGCTTGCAGAAGTTCACATGTATTTCAATGAGGACCTGTGGAAGACCGAGACCTGAAACAACCTTTGGATACCCTCGCTGTCCTGAAATAATGCAATTTCCTAAGTGCTAAGATCTTTAGGTGTGCTGTTCCTTGTAGTCCATTTGTTGAAGACTGTAAATAGATTTGTTAACTGGCTTGTTATCCTTCCTTCGCTCCTTTTTGTAGGATAACCTTTGCTGTTGTAAAAATCTGTAATTAGACTTGCATCATGGCTGCTTACAACATGCTCCAAATGACTTCGCTTTCCTTGACAGTCAACAAATATAGAATTTTTGTGACAAATTTTCAAGTCAAATTACAGGTCCGAGTCTCTAGTCTTGGCTGTAGGTTCGCTCCAAAATTGACTGTGCTCATGCCTTAAATAAAATATCTTGTTACAGGTCCGAAACCCTTGATGACTATCCTAAATATTTTAATCATTCGCTGCTCATAACAAACATACCCTGCAATAAATCGAATCTCCAAGCAAATCAAAGTTACCAAACCCTATCCCTTAAGATACCTGCGTTAATACTCTTATAGGGTGACTGAAAAGTTCAGATAGATAATTTTCACAAAATCATTCGTTTTTTCTTCCGTGCACATTAGGCAAGGCAAAGCTTCTTTTTATAGATTACTTGGATTACCGTTAAGGTTTGGGAAAGGGCTTTATAGGTAACTGTTAGATATTAGAGAGGGAATAGGAATTAACATATTAAAATATTAATTTTATTTATGTCTTGTGTGCTAAGGAAGGGAGGCCATGAGCCTTATGGGAAGAGATAGTATTTGTTAAGGTAGGAGGGATACTTTTTATGGGATAGAATTAATTTAAAATGCTTCTTAAGATGATGCTTTCATAATTACCCTTAATTTAATTAATTACTAATGCTTATTAATATTTGTCCACTAAAAATTTGAAGTCAATGATTGGCTTAGTGCATATGGTCCTACCTGAGAGTAAAGTCAATGATTGGTTTACTATCTTTGGATTTTCAATTTATTCAACTTATACGAGGTGAGATTACAGTGAGAATCCCTGTCATATATTGACAATCGTTGGGGAATAAAGTGATGTCTCAACCCCTGGGGTTTTAACCCACTAATGAGGGTTTCCGACTTCAAACGCAGATAACTCTCAAACCGTGAAGAACTGGGAGGCGTACCATATATCAACGGAAACATCTCAACGAGTAGAATCCATCGAGAAGATCTTTGACGCAAAATAATATGAGTTGTCAAGTCAACATACCCATGTAATATCGGGGTAGCCCTTGGTGCTGCTAGGGTTGACATCAATGACAACCACTAATCATATATGACATTGACTCTCTTTGACTTTATGACCAATCCTAAGGGCTCACAATGGGAGCCATTATTAAAATTAAAATTCCTTTCTCATGAAACTCAAGAGACAAGCATCACAAAATTAATTTTATTTTTCTTCTTTACATCAATTACATAAAATTACAATTTACACGTCATTATGAAGACTGAACCTAGTTACACTATTCAACATGGATGACTCGGATACGACTTGGTTCCTTGTCTCTTTGGGGCTTAGATTTAGTTGCACGTGTTGACCACTGAAGTTGCACCTGATTTTTTTTTTACGAATCCATGCCCGAGGATATGTCAGAGGCTTCATGTAGCATCAGAGTTCATATATCATCATAGTTTTTTAACTCTTATATTATGCTTTTCATCTTCTTCTATGTTGTATTCAGATTCTGCAAGCCCTACGGGGACGATGTAAAGTGATGTTAGTGTGATGAATTGAGTCATGTAACAAGCCTAGGTAGCTTGGGACTTTGTCATCAAGTGATTTTACTCTGGGAGGTTTTCTTTTACTTAGTTAATTATTAGGTACTTTCGAGGACTTAATAATTAATTGAGTTTTTTCCTCCAAGCATAACCCCAAAGCCGGAGTGCAGCTTGATGGCGAGGCTTTGGGTGAGTCGTACTTTCTAAAGTCATTGTATATTACCATACTAGATCACTTGTAAAGTTTTACGAAATTTAATTAGGTCTAGGGGTCAGTTTTTTAATTTTTAAAATTTCCCACTCGATGGAAATTATAATAAATTGTGATTTTAAAATGTAATAAGTGATGCCTAGAGAAATTGTATGTGGCATGTGTGCTCAAAATTACACCTCTCACCCTCAACGTTTTTCAAAGACACACTTTGAGGGGTAAAAAATAAGTTCTAGACCCTCAAAACCCACTTTTCCCAAGTTTTATGGAAAATGTGGCAATAAATTAGCCCAACAATTAAATAAATGGAGAAAAATAAACATCCACACATGCTAAAATGATGTGGAAATGAGGTGGAAATTTATCTGAAGGTCAAAGTTGAGTTACCAAGTGATGTGGACTCCAAATAAGCAACAAATCAAGCAAATCAATTTTTTTGTTGAGAAGACAACGAATTCTAGTGACATATCCCACGATTTGTGGAAGCTAGCTCGAGTTTCAAGCACAAGTCTTGAGTTTGGTTGGAGTTTTGACAAAGTTCACTTGAGTGAGGTGGAGAGTGGTCTCCTACCACTCCACTTCACTATCCCACATGTCCCCTCATCTCAACAAAGTCACTCCATCAAGGGATTGCGTGGGCCTTGTTACCACTAAAACCAACAAGGGACCTAAAAGGGGTTCCTAAGAGGGCAACTGTTAGGCCAAGGGCAACGGTGGAGGCTTAGCCCACTGTCACCACAACTAAGTCCCCTACTCTTTATGGACTTTCATCGACGAGAGAAGTCCCAGTAGTGTAGGGATCACTTTGTAAAGTAGATGTCAATGGATAGGTGAGAAGTGACCCTAAAAACCCTTTCCCAAGGATGGAATGAAAAATGGAACTTGCTTGCTCTTTAAGCAAGGGACTTGGTCCACCAGGGGTAAGGGGTGAGGATTGGAGGGTTGAGGGAGAAAGAATAGGCTTATAAAGGAGTTTCTCAATCCCTATAATCCTTGGAAACTTGGATTCCCAAATGGTCTTTGACAAATAGTCTTTATTGAGAAGTGGGACCACACAGGGCCAAGTGGACCCAGCCCAGGTTCGGGGATGGAATATAGCAACCAATGATGTTCCTATCTTGGACAGGTGAGGGGAAAGGACCAAACAAGAATATTTACTTCAAAAGGTTGAATTGATCCTATTAGTGTCTAGCCTTGGGGATGCCTAGGCAAAATTCGGTCCTAGAGCTAGGGCTTGAGATTCCTAGAGATTCCACCATCAGAATGGCCTCAAATTTGGAGGAGAGGGAGGGGACCCACCAGCGCAGTAGCCTAGAGGAGATTGAAATTTTTCCTTGGGCCAATTGCCGGGAAATTGATGCCCTAGGTGACCCACTAGGGCTAGACTTGGGGAAAAAGGGGAAAATGGTAAAAAGAGGGTTAAAATGATCACCCTTTTTGAGGGATCGATGCCTAGTTCACTTGGGGATATGGAGTCAAGGATAATGATGAGTAAGAACTTGGTTTCTTTGATCAAGGAGGCCCAGAAAGTCAACTTCGTCCAATGTTGAGAGAAAGAAAAGAAAAGTGACCTTCAAGCATTTATACTTCAAAGAAAATGATGCAAGATTCTCGAGATAAATAAATCTCTAGGACATTTCATTCATATAACATTGGACCATACATTAAATTAGCTAAAACATGCTCAATTCCACATTTCGATAATGCAACAACTAGCCCTAATTTTAGCAGTATGCAACAACAAGAATAATAGCACCAAAATTTGCTTACAATGTTATAGAGTATATCCAACCAACATTTTGTTTGCACAATAAAGTTCCAAGACGACAAATAGCCCAAATCCATACATCAAAATTGATCCATCTCCAAAAATATCCACCAAGGAAAAAGTGCGAAAATTCTCTATGATTAGAGATATCCCAAGTCAAGTGATGATAAAAATGAATGTATCTAATGTCAATATATAGGCTCTTAATGAGTTTGAATTACCCTGTGGGCCCCTAAAGATAAAATAATGTGCAAATAATAATTCTTAATGATGACAAGCCCACCATACTACCTCATAATGTAAAAACAAGCCTGATAAGGGGCCAAATAATGATGTATTCATGTCATAGGTCCTCTAAAGGCTCAATAACATCCTGAATTGCCATATTGAGGAATAAATTTAAAATTCCTTGGAATATGATGGACAAGTGGGTGGGCCCTTGTTCTCCAAGTAGTAGCCCTGTGGTGCTCTTAGTGGGTTTGAGGGCACATTAATGATCCCATGGGTCTCCATATGGATTGAAGATGCCTGTAGATCCTCTGCAATGGTCCAAGTGGTGGAAGGAACACTGCCATGACATTGTACAACTGTTGGGCCATCTGCGAGGAGTGTGGGGCTCATGTGGGGGCTTGCTGGGCATAGTGTACCAATCATATCACCATCGTCCCAAAAGTGGATTGCTAGTAGTCTCTGAACATCCATGAAGATTTGTGGAGTGTTGTCTGCTGCTGTGGAGGCCCATGGCTCTCTATGCACACCCTATATGTGCCAATGTGGACTTCTGGGGGTCAGGATCCCATATAGGGAAGCCAAACTCAAATGGAAACCACTTGCAATCCTGCATAAGATCCAATGCGTCCCCTAGGCTTCCAGTACAATAAGTCATTAGAATAATCGGTTAAAGGAGCTTACAAACCATGGATAACAAAGTGGGCACTTCATAATAGCATGCCCTTCCATAGTGGGGTTTGGCATGTGCTAGTGCCTACAGACTCCAAAGGGGGTTAGCCAAGTACCTTATTAGGTGGTTTCAACCCTTAGAGGGGATAGTATGTCCAAGGTACACTCTTCTAATGGGGGTGGCAAGTGACAAATAGGTGAGATGGATTAGGGAATGAGAGGGGCAACTGTAGGCCACATAATGGGGCATAGGGGTAGCTAAATAAGGGGAAGTCCACACCTGGGTATATAATGTATAGGAGGGAGCAGTCATGGTACATGAGGTGCCCCGGCTTTGATTTTTGACCCTTATTTATATGCCTTTTGCCTTTTATGATTTTTCTTTAATTAACTGCTCGGGGCTCAAAGGACAAGAGCATAATGTGTATAATATAGTAGTGATTACCCCTTTTGAGGTAGGGCAGTTCATTGCCCTCCAAGGGTTGGGACAATCATGGATTCTTGAATGATAGAGGAGGCTCATCTAGGGCCTATGGAACCAGGGTGATGGCCATGGATGGGGTAGAGCTCATGTGTCGGCTTTTGCCCACGTGCTAATTATTTTTGTCCCAACCATCTTTTGCATTTTGTGGTACAATTTCCTATTAAATGTGGCCAATTATGCTTTTTCTTCTTTTTTTAGTTGCTTCAACCTTCGGGGCATCATTCTAGGCTTGACCCAAGGTGGGGGCAAAGGGGATAGGGAGGCTAGCCCTATGTGGACCCAGGTGGGAGAAATGATGAATGGGGGTATAGTGAGTGGAAAGGGAGTAGTATGTGCGGGTAAAGGAGCGGGACCACACACCCAAAGTCGGGGTTTCCCAAGTAGTACCACCCTAGAACCAAATGGCCAATAAAGGAGATCCCACGAGACTAAGATCTAAGGGTAACAACCAAAAGGGGTCAAGGGGATAGGAGCACAAACTAAGCCCACTCTTTCCGCCAAATCCCCCCACCAATCCATACCCAGAAGTATCCATGATAAGTAAACCCAATACTCAATTACCAAATGACAAGACATACCTTTAGATTCGGGAGGCCCATCTTCAAACATATGATCAGTACAGGTGGGTGAGGGACCACATGGCTGGCTCAGGTGGCAGAGAAATGGCACAACGAGCTAGTAGGAGGCATCAAGGGGCTGCTGGCTGCTGGTTGAGGCTCATCATCGAGAAATTTTTTCTCCTGGGGATATCACTCACAAAGTGGTGGGTAACAGGCCTCTCTAGAGGAAATCAAATGACCACTTGGGAAATTCGAATTGTATGTCTTGGCATTGGGATTGTCACCCATTTGCCTTGGGATTTTTACCATTTTGCTTTGGGATTAGCTCCCACAGTTTTATTTAAGTGAGCTTTGGCTCTCATTATGTATTCATGTTATGAGCTATTGGGCTTGAGGAGACTCTTCCAATTTGTATACTTGCTTTGATAATAAAACAAAAACTTTGGGGTATCATTGTATTAGTTTTTATATCATCTGATGTGTTCTAGCCTTAAAATTTTGTGGAGAGGCTAGAATACATGAGATCTCCAAAACCCATAAATCATTTTTGGAAATTCCACCTAGAAATGATTTAATTAAATTATTAGTCAGTTTTTAAATATTTCCTAAGTCTAAACTTAGGGAATATGACTAATTAATCAAAATTAATTAAGTCAAGGTGTGAATGTTCTAGAACTCACACGGATCGCCTTCAAGTTAATCCTAGCCATCGATTAAGATCTAATCTTGGTCGTTGAAGTCTCAACAGAGGATTATAAGAAGAAATCAATGGGCACTTGGAGAAGACACTTGAGAGATTCAATTTCATGAGTAGATCGATTTTCAGAGTAGCAACAGTCAGTGGTCGGAGAGAGAGCTAGTGAGATCGAAGTAGTGAGAGAGGGGCAGAGATAGTGAAGTTGGAGGAATGTTTCCAGATCCGGCGAGTGCATTTGCAGAGAGGCATGAGAGCCATAGAGAGGTTGACGTTGGGGCAGCACAGTGGTCTTTAGAGGCAAAGTCGATTTGCTAGGAGAGATTGGAATTTTCAGTTCCAGAGGCTGGGAATTTGTGCCAGTGTGTCGGAGATCTCTCCAGTCAGCAAAAGGCAGAATGACTTCATCAGAGACTAGTTTGAGGCTAGACATGCAACCAACTATGCAGAGCAGCGTAGAGGCTGACGTAGAGGCTTAGAGGGTTGAAATTCTGAAGGCAAGTTGGGCTGAGGAAAATTCCTCTCCAGATTTTTGCCAGTGTTTCTTTGTAGGATTACCAGTTTCGACATCCAGTTGTACTCAGATTATTTCACTGTTGCATAATAATAAAATCCTTAACTGTTGCACTGGTTTTCGCAAGTTGGGGTTTTTTGGGGACATTTGTCCAAAAATAATTGTGTTATTTTATGTGTGTCCTAGCATTTCTTCTAGCGTTTATTCTTTCGTAGTTTTATTTGTATAGGTTGCAGTGTGAGTTGTTCAATATTTGTTGTAGGAAATAGTAAATAAGTTGTTAAATTAAATTAACAATTAGGAGAATAATTTCCAATTGCTGCAATAGGATTACGGATTCTGAATTTTCAGATGGTATAAGAGCGCAGATGATTAGCTGGAGAGCTCAGCAGCGAGGAAAGGAGTTTCGTTGTTCAGTGAGGGCAGTAGATTGAAACCCTAGAGGCAGCGCAGTCACTTTGCCAAGAGGCCAAATTTCTTGAGGAGATTCGATTTTTCTAAGAGAGGGACAAAAAATTTAAATTTCTCCAGATCGAGGGATTCCAGAGGCAGAGGGAGCAGCCCAGTATTTTCGCAGAGTAGATTTCTAGCTGGATGCAGTAGTTTTGCAGCAGGTTGCTAGAGTAGAACTAGCGTCGAGTGGAAGAAGAGCACACACTGAGGGAAAATTTTCCTCAGGGAACTAGTCTCAAGAAGTTCAATTTCCCTTGCAGATCAACAATCGTTGTGAGTAGAGTTTCTCACTCCAGAAGGGAGTGCGAATAGCCTAGTAGCAGCTGAGCAGAAGGGAAGAGGAGATTTTCGACATTTGTTGAGATGGCCACTACTGGGCTTCAAGATCAAGATAGGTTGGATTGTGCTTCCAACTATGTCATCTGGAAGGTAAGGATGTCCTTCCTTCTGGATGAGTTTGGCCTGAAGACATATATTGATGTAGTGGTAGCAATACCCCAAGATGTAGATCAGTTGAAGGAGTACAAAAAGGTGATGGAACGGGCGAAGAGGTTGATCCTAGATAGGATTTGGGATCACATTGTTTCACACATAGATGGCAAAGGGACTGTCGGAGAGATGTGGGAGACTCCCTCCACGCTGTACCAGGGCACTTCCGAGCAACGAAAGATGTACTTAGAGGAGAAGCTGAGATGCGTCAAGATGCAGAAGGGGGAAAGCATAGACCCCTTCCTCACCAGGATTCAGGAGGTTCGAGATCAACTGTCAATTGTTGGGGCAACGTTGCCACCCACAGAGCTAGTGCGATTTGCACTAAATAGTGTCTCCGAGGAGTGGCAGGATTTTGTCCAAAGTATTTTGGGTAGAGATACCTTGCCAAGTTGGGATAGGATGTGGTCCAATTTGCAATAGGAGGAGTTGAGGCGAGCTCTTTTAAATAACTCCATCAGTGGCCGCAGAAACAGACTAAAGCAGGTGAAGGAGGAGGAGAATGCGGCACTCACATCGAAGGGTCCTAATCAGGGACAAGTGGAGCAACAAAAGAAGGACTTGTCGAAGGTCAAGTGCTTCAGATGTGGTGAGCTCAGTCACTACAGTACCCAGTGTCCTCTCAGGAAGAAGGATAAGGAGGGGAAGCAGGACTAGTAGGCAATGTCAACAGAGATTGATAAGCTATCCTCCAGGCTAGAGGAAGACTTCACCATGTTTGCTGACATACCTCCAAGAATGAGGTGAAGTGACTTGGTTTTGTAGCCCCAGAGTGCTACAGATGGGCAAGATCCTTGAGGAGGCCACCTTTTGGATGAGTACCTTGCGGGGGCCCACAGTTTTTCAGTAGCAGGATGAATCAGTGGTAGTAGATGCAGTCATAGGTCGAGTGATAGTTGCAGACTAGTAGCATTCAGATGTTGGGGAGCGCAGTATAGAGTTGGCAGCAGTGTAGTTGGCACAGTGCAGAGTCAACAGAAGCGCAGAGTCTTCAGTAGATAGAGCAGTAGCCAGTAGCAGTCAGGACTTGGAAGACAGATGCATCATACTGATCACAGTTGATTCCGTATTTAGGATGATTCTCAGTTGCAGTTGGAGCAACAACAAATGAGAGGGAGTTGCAGTGTTGGCAGCAGTTCAGCAGGGTCAACAACAACACAAATGCAATAGATGTCAAAGTTGTGTAGTGGTTGGTGGGCAACAACAGCCAGAGATCAACAACGTGATTGGAGATGATGCAGAGATAGGGTGCAACTACATGATGGGGAGTAGAGCACTAGAACACATTCCTCACTAAGAGGGAATGTTATTTTTTGTAGCATAAGATGTTTTCTAGCCTTGAAATTTTGTGGAGAGGCTAGAATACATGAGATCTCCAAAACCCATAAATCGTTTCTGGAAATTTTGCCTAGAAATGACTTAATTATATTATTAATAGGTTTTTAAATATTTCCTAAGTCTAAACTTAGGGAATATGACTATTTAATCATAATTAATTAAGTCAAGGTGTGAATGTTCTAGAAACTCTCACGGATCGACTTCAAGTTAATCCTAGCCATCGATTAAAATATAATCTTGGTTGTTGAAGTCTCATCAAAGGATTATAAGAAGAAGTCGATGGGCACTTGGAGAAGACACTTGAGAGGTTCGATTTCATGAGCAAATCGATTTCCAGAGTAGCAGCAGTCAGTTGCCGGATAGAGAGCTAGTGAGATCAAAGTAGTGAGAGAGGGCAGAGATGATGAAGCCAAGATGTCTGTCTCCTTGTACTTTTCCTTTCCTGCATCATTTGAAGGTTCCTTGACTTTTCCTAGTACAAAATCCAATACTTTGTGTTTTGCAAGGATGAGATCTATCCTCTTCTTCCATGCTCTATAGTTGGTGGCTTCTTCTAGTTTGTTTTCTGTCTTCATTGATGTGGCCATAATAGTCCTTCCTCTTCTTTATATTGTCGTTCTCCTTATGGTCTAATTTGAAACCTTATCTTAACCAATGTTTTACAACTCGGACTCCGACTCCGACTCGGCCAACTCCGACTCCGACTCCGACTCTGAAACGGTAATGACTCGGCAGGCTCGATTTCAATGACTCGGTCGTTGTAAAAAATACATTAAATATTTATTTTTTTTATAAAAAAACATAATTTTAAAGATTTTCATTCATGTTTCCAAACACACAGCGTTATAATATAGATGGAAGACAACATATGATCAAAGTAGGCTCATGAACCAATCCATTATATCAAAATGGTACCCAATGGCAATACATAGTCAACTGTCATACATGATCAAAGACTCAAAACAAAATACAAATAACCAAGGAGGCTAGAAATGGCCTCTACAACAAAAGTAAACTGTGATGGTGACCAGACTCCAAAAGTTCTTACAGTTGTTTGGAGAGCTTACGCTGATGGATGTAAAGCCTATAAAATTTATTCCTACATGAAGAACCTCCAAAAGAGGAAGAGCCAAGATTTTGAAAAGGTTGGACAATTTTCTTGTCAACAGTAAGCTTTTGGAGGAAGCCAGCAGGCATAAGTCATGATTAGTAATTGGAGGACTTTCTGATCACTTACCAATCCTGTTTCAACTAGCTGAAGAAGATCAAAAATATCTGTTGCTTTTAAATTTAACAATACATGGTTAAAAGATGACAATGTAAAATCAAATATTGGTTTGAAATGACAGATACTCAACTTCACCATTTACGTTTATTTAAAAACAACAAAAAATCTCAGAACAGTTAAATATATCATTTGGATTGGAGGTTCACAATGTAGAGTTTCCTTTTACAAAACTGTTTTTAGGATTTACAATTAAAGGAGAAAGTTAGAAACTATCTTGTCATCTTAATGCATTAATACAATAAGCAGACACATAAAAAAGAAGAAAATGACACCAAGGCTATTTTATTACATAGCCTACCCAGAAGATATAACATTGTATTCACACTAAGTAGTTTCCATCACAGTCTACAGAAGCATGACCCTTTGGAATCCATAAACTGAATTTAACTTTATCAAAAATCACAAAAAAATTGAAATTTTTCTAACTGTTTCGCTGCCCAGCCGGAATGCATTGACTCGACCGAGTCATAACGGACCCGGCCGGGTTGACCGAGTCACATATGACTCGGCCGAGTCATTGGATGACTTGGCCGAGTCATATGTGACTCGGTCAACCGAGCCGGTTAGCTGGCCGGGTCAAAGTTCAGGGTAATGACTCGGTTCGAAACGGCCGAGTCGGAGTCGAAACGGGCGGGTTGTAAAACAGAGATCTTAACCCTTTCTTCAATAGATCTTCAAGTTTCCCTTTTCCTCTTCTCACCTTAGCTCTGATACCATGTTAGAAAATCAGAAAGGCAAAAAGATTTTCTTATGTTGACAATTACTTTTGATATCCTTGCATTCTTATTAACTTTCTTTATGTTATTCTTTATCTTCTTCTCATCAAACAATCATCAAATCAAAAACATGAAGATCAATGACACCAGAAGTAGGCACTCAGCCAGGGCTAAAACCCCTATGTAGGGGAAAACCCAGTCAAACTCTTCCACTAATAGATTCAAATCAAATTGAGACAAACCAAGACCTTTGACTAGACCAAAAGACCTTCCTCACTCCACCAAGTCAGCCTTCCAAGATGATTATGCAAACTTCAGTAGTTTCTTCTCATCAACTAACTTCAATCCAGTTGCTACACATAATTTTGGTCTTCCAACATCCAAAAATTCGGCCCCACTACAGATCTGAATTTTCGGCCCTCCTGTAGCAACCTAAAAACTCGCACGTGTGGTAGAAAAGAGAAAAAACCTGCTTCTTCTTGCTTGATAAATGTCTCCTCCTTCGCTAGGGTTTTCTTCTTCTCCTTAGGTATTTTGCTCTTCTTTTTCTCCTCTAACAATTGCAAATCAAACTTGCTTGTCTTGTGCTCCAAATGAGGTCGAGTTGCTGCCTATATACAGTGGTTTGAGGCTCTTGTTGAGGCCGACTATCTTCTTTGAGGCCGACTTGGTGGAGGAGGCCTATTTGACTCAATTTAAATCACAATATTTTTCTTTCTTGATATACAAATCCCAAGTAGGGTCTGTTGTCGCGCAGATTGACACGACAACGCTCAGACCGGGGGCTGTCACTCTGATCCCCGATCCCTCTGTTTAAGCCTGTCTCCCACGGCTAAGGGGGGTAGTCCCTGTGAGATGATGAGACCAACTGTCGACCAGTTGGTTGGGAGACACGAGATACGATATAAAAAGCACTAAAATGATTTGATTAATTGAGCAGACCAGTGCCTTAAGAGATTGATGTAGAAACGATTACTTGTTAAATGATATAGGAACATGGACCATGGACAACAACCATCTATCATCAGCTAAATCACATGACCAAAACGATATCCAGCGATAAAAAAAACTTCGAAAAGATGAATGTGCTAAAATGAAACCCAAAAAAAAACCCTAAACCCTAATAAAAAACTGCATAAAGCAAAAATTAAAACCCTAGATCAGCTAATTAATTTACAGATTTGGCCCCTTAACAGCCAAATTCAGCAATAAGCACGGAAAACATTTTAAAGAACAGAAATTTCAGATCGTCACTGTGAAGAACTTCAGAAAATCTCTCATGCAAACTTAGAAAAATAAACCGAATGATAGACCCAGGATCAAGTCCAACTGGGCTCAGCAAAAAAATGCTTGCGGGAGTTGGCTGGTTCAGCCGAGAACTTCCCCGAACGCCCACAAATTTCCTTCAGAAAATGTTTTCTGCACAGCTCAAAACAACCGTCAACAAAGAGGGCAAAAATGCTGCTAGATCTCAAACAGTAATGGAGATACCTGCCATTACTTCAGAAACCCTAACAGCACCCAAACCTCAGCGAGTGAACAAGATACCTGTGCTCACAATACTCTATAAGAAGCTAATATTAATGGCTGAAAATAACATATGCAAAAAATGAAATGATCTCACAGCATTCCAAGAGAGTAACACCAGCAAGATATTGGACCCCAAAGTCTTCTTTTATTAACCAGAAACAGATTTACAAGAGAGCTTCTTCAGTCTTAGACTCACAGATCGAATCCATCTGAAATGACCAGCTAAGACCCTATATAAAGGAAATGATCCCAACGGCTAGTTCGAATGATCCATGTAGAAATGATCTCGACCGTTGATGAAGATCAAGACATCTCTTGATCTCATCCGTCGATTTATTCAATTAATTTTTTATTATTATTTTTAAATTTTTTTAAATTTCTTATTATTTATTATTAATCTTTTTATGGAAGATTTCGAGTCCAAGGCTTTGTACTCTTCCCAGCTCCTTCCTAAGCTATGGAAGAGGTATGTGGATGACACCAATGTCATTTGGTCTCTCGACCAGGATGAGCTTGATCGCTTCTTTGATCATCTTAACAGTCAGTCATCGGCCATTAAGTTCACTAAAGAGCAGGAAGTTGATGGATGCCTCCCTTTCCTTGATATTCTCATTTCTAGGAATGAGGATGGTTCCCTAGCCCATCAAGTTTTTCGGAAGAAAACTCATACGGAGCAGTATCTTCATGCCAGTTCCCACCATTTCCCAGCTCAAAAGATGGGGGTTCTTAGTACCCTTGCTACTCGGGCCCTGAGGATCTCGGACAAGAAGAGCTTTGAGAAAGAGAAATCCCATCTGCTGGATGTCTTTGTGGAGAATGGTTACAGTAGATACATGGGTCATAGGGCTTTCCTTAAAGCTTCCAAGAATTCTCTGGTGAAAAGGGAGCCAAAAGATCGTGTTCCTGGTGTCCTTCTTCCTTATGTTCAAGGGACCACTGATAGAATTGGTAGGATTCTCAGGAGACATAGTATCCCGGTATCCTTCAGGCCCCTGAACACCATTCGTTCGTCTCTCAGATCGGTGAAGGATCCCATCGACCCTAAAGATATGAAAGGTGTTTATTTGATCCCCTGTTCTTGTGGGACCCCCTATATTGGGGAGACTGGTCGTTCCATTAATCAGAGGATTAGTGAGCACGCAGCGGATCTGAAGCATAGGAGATTTAAGTCTTCCGCTTTGGCTGAACATGTGGAGAAAACCAAGCATCAGGTTTGTATCGAAGAAGCCAGTGTTATTGCTAAGGTTCCGCATTTCCATCATCGAAAATTCAGGGAAGCTCTGGAGATCGAAAAGAGACCTAGCAATCTCAATAGAGACGATGGTTGGAAAATCAGTAGATGCTGGGTCCCTGCCCTCTCCTCCTAGTCCTTTTTCCGTCCTCTGTGATTTTTACTGTTTTGTCTCGTATTTATTTTTGTCATTGTCATCCTTCTAATCGCCTTTCCTTTATGTTTCTGATTAGTTAAGGGCCTGGTGGTAACTTGTTTCCTTACTTTGATACCATTTAACTCGCTATTTAGCTGTATTCAGGACTCTATTCATCTTTTTTTTCCCTTTTATTCTTATTTAGTTATTTCATTTATTATTATTAATTTATTTATTTTGTTATTTTTTGATTTTTATTATTTATTTATTTATTTTATTCGTTTATTTATTTATTTTTACTATTATTATTACTGTTTAAGTTATGTTTTAGTCCCCTGTTCATTTCTTCAGTTTTATTTATTCATTATTATTTTATTTCATTTTTATTTTTATTTCGTGTTTTGTTATTATTTTACTTTTATTTAGTTAGTTATTTTATTATTATTATTATTATTAGCTTTTATTAATTAATTAATTCAATTAATTTATTATATATTTTTTAAGCTAATTATTTTATTCTATTCCCTCTTAGTTATTCATTCTTATATATGTATTATTATTTTATCTCATTTTTTCGTTGTTCTATTAGTATTTTTATTTAGTTAGTTATTTTTATTATTTTATTATTAATTTTTAATAATTATTTAGTTTATTATCACTTGATTTTTATTTTTTGTGCGTTTTATTTTATCTATTTATTTTTATTCTCGTGGTTTATTTTTGTTTGATTTATCTTTTATTTTATTTATTTTTACTTTTGTGTTTGTGTATTTGTTTTATTTTTACTATTTTTAGTTCGGGTTTTTATTTATTTAATATGTTATTTTAATAGTTTACTTAGTTATTCTCCCTTAGTCCGTTCTTAGAAACGGTCCATTGCATCTAATTTTCTTTTATTAGTAATTTGACCTTTAATTTTTTATTATTTATTGGATTTGATCCTGGTCCTTTGGTCAATATTAGCGGTTGGGTCAAACTAGCCGTTGGAGGCTCTACTCGGTCTATATAGCATGCTAAGCTAGATCTGTTTTCTTCATCTTGTCCTGACGATGAACCACACTGGTTGGTTCGAAACGCGTCGACAAATGACTCTTCATGTGATTTACGCCGAAATCTTTCTCTAACTAAAAAAAAAATTTATTATTTTTTTTTTTATTTCATTTTTTTTTTAATTTTTTAATTTTTTTATTATTTATTATTTTATTATTATTTTTTAAATTTTTAAATATTTTTTTATTATTTTTTATTTATTTCATTTTTTTAAATTTTTAATTTTTTTTCTTTATTATTTATTATTTTATTATTATTTTTTAAATTTCTAAATTTTTATTTTTATTTTTTATTATTTTTTATTTATTTCATTTTTTTAAATTTTTAAATTTTTTATTTATTTTATTATTTTATTTCATTTTTTAAATGGATCATCGAACTAAACCTTTGGAAACATCACCCAGGACCTAGGACTTAGGACTCACGAGGGGATTTAAAACATTTTTCGACCCTCAAGACACATTACATCATGACTTTTACAACTTACATCTCAAGGGGACAAGCCCACTTAACACAGACCCTCATAAATCACCCAGTTCTGCGACACAACTATAATCTAGCATATTAACACACTAGGATTCTCCTAAAGTTCTAATGACAAAATCCATCCCGGCTTTGGGGTCAGGTTTGAAGGAAAACTCTGCTGATCCATGGATCGGTGAGACGAAAAACCTTCCGGGACATAGATTATCATAGAAAGTTAGGTCCACCTAGGCAATTTTACATACATGACTCTGATCTGCTTAGATTATTTACAATTCATACATGCAAACTGGGTTTACAATTGAAATGATCAAGCTGCTGATGACTGTAGGCTGGCACGAACACGTCGTTCAGGTGCTACCCCTTTCTGCCAAGAAAAGAGGGTGTACTGCATGGGAAGTTGACCAGTAGAGGTCAACATCTGGCTCTACTTGGGGACACGTTGCTGCTTGCAGGAATGTGAGAATCCAAAATCTGCATCCATACAACACAAAATTAAGTAGCGTCCATCCAAAATCATCATATACATTAAGCACAATAAAGATACAAGCTCTTCATTTATTAACTATCTAAAGCAGAAACGAAAATGCGGAAAAAACAAGGAGTAGGGTTAGAAATACGATACAAAGGATGCCCTACGGCATCAGATGTGTTCAATATAGTGCATACTGAGCATTTGCCTGCTTTCAGGCAAATCTGTCGGCTGCTTGTCGGATGTGCCATGTCCCATTTTGCATATGGTAGGACTCTTTCCTATCCGAAAATCAAGCTGCTTGCGGCCGTCTGATGCGTCAAATCTTCTTCTCATTTTCTTTCTCTTGCGCTTTTTCTTTCTGGCTGGTTGAATTACTGATGACCTGGTACTTTCTGTTTCAAAACTATCAGATGAAGTATGTAAGATATGCGTGCTATGTCTTTCTTCATCTTGCATCTGATCTTTATCATTCTTAAGTCTGTTTGGATCACCCTCAATCAACCATCTTGCAATCGAATCAACAACCTCCCAATAATAAGATGAATCTTGTTGCAGCAAATGAGAAGACTCCTGATCTGTTGATGTTCCCTGGTTTCTCTCATTTTCCAATTGCTGAAACCTTTGAACCTGTATTCTAATGGCATCCATCTGACTAGAGTGTTCAACCTTAATAGCACTGATTTGTCTGGCATGATGTTCTTCCATGTCTTTTATCACTTTAATATTTTTTTCCTTTATGTCCATCAAGCAATGCTGCATAAAATTTATTTCTTCTTTATGATTCGCTTGCATGTCAGCCACTTGATTGTTATGATTGAATGTCATGATAGTCATTTCCTCATCCATAGTTAATAACTTATTTTCCATAGAGTCAATTTCCCTATCATGATCAGCTTTCATGGTCACCATATTTTCCTCTAAGACTGACATCTTGCTTTGCATGATTCTAATTTCTATTTCATGATTAGTCTTCATGGCCTCAATTTCTTTAGCATGCTGATTTTGCGTGACCTCAATTTCCCTATTACGTTTTTCCAGGTGGGTGCGTAAAGTTTTCACATCATTGACATAATTAGTTTGGTTGATTTCCATATTCCTTACCAGCATCATTAGATTTCGTAAAATTTGCTTTTGCTCTTCCCTTTCATTGTCATTTGTCCCTGATTTTTCACTATCATGAACTTGATCTGCAATATTTCCGGTGGATGACACATTCTGACATGATGAATCGTCTTGGGATCTTTCAGCAGGACCTCTTATCAAATTACTTTCATTCTATTGCACAATTTTAGAGGTAGAAGGCAAGCTGTTTGGATTATCATATCTATCTTTAAAAGCATTGAGAATGTCTTGTAAAGAAGTGAAAAAATCATTAGGAAAATTATTAAACCAATTCAAGGCATCACCCTCTAAAGAATGGACAAATAGACGCATCTTGAAATCTTCATGATTATATTGAGGAAATCTACAATATAAGATCATTACACAAGTAAACCTGTTTAAATGCTGTCCAACAGTGACCGAATCACCACCCGAGAACTTAAATAATTTACCAACGGCCTCTTTCGGAAGATCATGGAGACGTTCAGTAAAACGACATGGCTTAAATGAATAATCCATGATGAATGATAAGGGATTAGATGAATGATAGAACTAGATCTCTGCTCAAGAAAATCAAGAGATGAAAGAAGTGGAGTCGCCACTTGAACAATGAATCTGATTCTAGGATCCAAAAAGTAACCACAAGCAGATATAAGGAAAGCTTCTTGTCTGGGAAAAATGAGAAAGTGGAGTCGCCACCCAAACAAAAAACAGACCGAAGAGATGCTACTGATATGGCGAAAAATAAAGCAATAAAAGATCCAAATGATAACCCAAAAGGTTGAATTTGCCAGCTCAAATGAGAGATGAGAAGATGAATCTCGAATGATGAAAAGTCGTTGAAATGCCGAGAAAACAATCTCCCCGGCAACGGCACCAAAAAATGTTGGCGTTGCCGGCTCAAACGAATGATAGGCAGATGAACGATAAATGATGAAAAGATGTGAAAAACCAAGGACAGAAAAACTCTATCCCCGGCAACGGCGCCAAAAAAATGTTGGCGTTGCCGGGCCAGATGAAGAGATAAGAAATGAGAAAAATGATTTGTCGTTTGAAACACCGAGAAAAAGCATCCCCGGCAACGGCGCCAAAAAATGTTGTCGCGCAGATTGACACGACAACGCTCAGACCGGGGGCTGTCACTCTGATCCCCGATCCCTCCGTTTAAGCCTGTCTCCCACGGCTAAGGGGGGTAGTCCCTGTGAGATGATGAGACCAACTGTCGACCAGTTGGTTGGGAGACACGAGATACGATATAAAAAGCACTAAAATGATTTGATTAATTGAGCAGACCAGTGCCTTAAGAGATTGATGTAGAAACGATTACTTGTTAAATGATATAGGAACATGGACCATGGACAACAACCATCTATCATCAGCTAAATCACATGACCAAAACGATATCCAGCGATAAAAAAAACTTCGAAAAGATGAATGTGCTAAAATGAAACCCAAAAAAAAACCCTAAACCCTAATAAAAAACTGCATAAAGCAAAAATTAAAACCCTAGATCAGCTAATTAATTTACAGATTTGGCCCCTTAACAGCCAGATTCAGCAATAAGCACGGAAAACATTTTAAAGAACAGAAATTTCAGATCGTCACTGTGAAGAACTTCAGAAAATCTCTCATGCAAACTTAGAAAAATAAACCGAATGATAGACCCAGGATCAAGTCCAACTGGGCTCAGCAAAAAAATGCTTGCGGGAGTTGGCTGGTTCAGCCGAGAACTTCCCCGAACGCCCCACAAATTTCCTTCAGAAAATGTTTTCTGCACAGCTCAAAACAACCGTCAACAAAGAGGGCAAAAATGCTGCTAGATCTCAAACAGTAATGGAGATACCTGCCATTACTTCAGAAACCCTAACAGCACCCAAACCTCAGCGAGTGAACAAGATACCTGTGCTCACAATACTCTATAAGAAGCTAATATTAATGGCTGAAAATAACATATGCAAAAAATGAAATGATCTCACAGCATTCCAAGAGAGTAACACCAGCAAGATATTGGACCCCAAAGTCTTCTTTTATTAACCAGAAACAGATTTACAAGAGAGCTTCTTCAGTCTTAGACTCACAGATCGAATCCATCTGAAATGACCAGCTAAGACCCTATATAAAGGAAATGATCCCAACGGCTAGTTCGAATGATCCATGTAGAAATGATCTCGACCGTTGATGAAGATCAAGACATCTCTTGATCTCATCCGTCGATTTATTCAATTAATTTTTTATTATTATTTTTAAATTTTTTAAAATTTCTTATTATTTATTAAAAAAAAAATTATTATTTTTTTTTATTTCATTTTTTTTTTTTAATTTTTTTATTATTTATTATTTTATTATTATTTTTTAAATTTTTAAATATTTTTTTATTATTTTTTATTTATTTCATTTTTTTAAATTTTTAATTTTTTTTCTTTATTATTTATTATTTTATTATTATTTTTTAAATTTCTAAATTTTTATTTTTATTTTTTATTATTTTTTATTTATTTCATTTTTTTAAATTTTTAAATTTTTTATTTATTTTATTATTTTATTTCATTTTTTAAATGGATCATCGAACTAAACCTTTGGAAACATCACCCAGGACCTAGGACTTAGGACTCACGAGGGGATTTAAAACATTTTTCGACCCTCAAGACACATTACATCATGACTTTTACAACTTACATCTCAAGGGGACAAGCCCACTTAACACAGACCCTCATAAATCACCCAGTTCTGCGACACAACTATAATCTAGCATATTAACACACTAGGATTCTCCTAAAGTTCTAATGACAAAATCCATCCCGGCTTTGGGGTCAGGTTTGAAGGAAAACTCTGCTGATCCATGGATCGGTGAGACGAAAAACCTTCCGGGACATAGATTATCATAGAAAGTTAGGTCCACCTAGGCAATTTTACATACATGACTCTGATCTGCTTAGATTATTTACAATTCATACATGCAGACTGGGTTTACAATTGAAATGATCAAGCTGCTGATGACTGTAGGCTGGCACGAACACGTCGTTCAGGTGCTACCCCTTTCTGGCAAGAAAAGAGGGTGTACTGCATGGGAAGTTGACCAGTAGAGGTCAACATCTGGCTCTACTTGGGGACACGTTGCTGCTTGCAGGAATGTGAGAATCCAAAATCTGCATCCATACAACACAAAATTAAGTAGCATCCATCCAAAATCATCATATACATTAAGCACAATAAAGATACAAGCTCTTCATTTATTAACTATCTAAAGCAGAAACGAAAATGCGGAAAAAACAAGGAGTAGGGTTAGAAATACGATACAAAGGATGCCCTACGGCATCAGATGTGTTCAATATAGTGCATACTGAGCATTTGCCTGCTTTCAGGCAAATCTGTCGGCTGCTTGTCGGATGTGCCATGTCCCATTTTGCATATGGTAGGACTCTTTCCTATCCGAAAATCAAGCTGCTTGCGGCCGTCTGATGCGTCAAATCTTCTTCTCATTTTCTTTCTCTTGCGCTTTTTCTTTCTGGCTGGTTGAATTACTGATGACCTGGTACTTTCTGTTTCAAAACTATCAGATGAAGTATGTAAGATATGCGTGCTATGTCTTTCTTCATCTTGCATCTGATCTTTATCATTCTTAAGTCTGTCTGGATCACCCTCAATCAACCATCTTTCAATCGAATCAACAACCTCCCAATAATAAGATGAATCTTGTTGCAGCAAATGAGAAGACTCCTGATCTGTTGATGTTCCCTGGTTTATCTCATTTTCCAATTGCTGAAACCTTTGAACCTGTATTCTAATGGCATCCATCTGACTAGAGTGTTCAACCTTAATAGCACTGATTTGTCTGGCATGATGTTCTTCCATGTCTTTTATCACTTTAATATTTTTTTCCTTTATGTCCATCAAGCAATGCTGCATAAAATTTATTTCTTCTTTATGATTCGCTTGCATGTCAGCCACTTGATTGTTATGATTGAATGTCATGATAGTCATTTCCTCATCCATAGTTAATAACTTATTTTGCATAGAGTCAATTTCCCTATCATGATCAGCTTTCATGGTCACCATATTTTCCTCTAAGACTGACATCTTGCTTTGCATGATTCTAATTTCTATTTCATGATTAGTCTTCATGGCCTCAATTTCTTTAGCATGCTGATTTTGCGTGACCTCAATTTCCCTATTACGTTTTTCCAGGTGGGTGCGTAAAGTTTTCACATCATTGACATAATTAGTTTGGTTGATTTCCATATTCCTTACCAGCATCATTAGATTTCGTAAAATTTGCTTTTGCTCTTCCCTTTCATTGTCATTTGTCCCTGATTTTTCACTATCATGAACTTGATCTGCAATATTTCCGGTGGATGACACATTCTGACATGATGAATCGTCTTGGGATCTTTCAGCAGGACCTCTTATCAAATTACTTTCATTCTATTGCACAATTTTAGAGGTAGAAGGCAAGCTGTTTGGATTATCATATCTATCTTTAAAAGCATTGAGAATGTCTTGTAAAGAAGTGAAAAAATCATTAGGAAAATTATTAAACCAATTCAAGGCATCACCCTCTAAAGAATGGACAAATAGACGCATCTTGAAATCTTCATGATTATATTGAGGAAATCTACAATATAAGATCATTACACAAGTAAACCTGTTTAAATGCTGTCCAACAGTGACCGAATCACCACCCGAGAACTTAAATAATTTACCAACGGCCTCTTTCGGAAGATCATGGAGACGTTCAGTAAAACGACATGGCTTAAATGAATAATCCATGATGAATGATAAGGGATTAGATGAATGATAGAACTAGATCTCTGCTCAAGAAAATCAAGAGATGAAAGAAGTGGAGTCGCCACTTGAACAATGAATCTGATTCTAGGATCCAAAAAGTAACCACAAGCAGATATGAGGAAAGCTTCTTGTCTGGGAAAAATGAGAAAGTGGAGTCGCCACCCAAACAAAAAACAGACCGAAGAGATGCTACTGATATGGCGAAAAATAAAGCAATAAAAGATCCAAATGATAACCCAAAAGGTTGAATTTGCCAGCTCAAATGAGAGATGAGAAGATGAATCTCGAATGATGAAAAGTCGTTGAAATGCCGAGAAAACAATCTCCCCGGCAACGGCACCAAAAAATGTTGGCGTTGCCGGCTCAAACGAATGATAGGCAGATGAACGATAAATGATGAAAAGATGTGAAAAACCAAGGACATAAAAACTCTATCCCCGGCAACGGCGCCAAAAAAATGTTGGTGTTGCCGGGCCAGATGAAGAGATAAGAAATGAGAAAAATGATTTGTCGTTTGAAACACCGAGAAAAAGCATCCCCGGCAACGGCGCCAAAAAATGTTGTCGCGCAGATTGACACGACAACGCTCAGACCGGGGGCTGTCACTCTGATCCCCGATCCCTCCGTTTAAGCCTGTCTCCCACGGCTAAGGGGGGTAGTCCCTGTGAGATGATGAGACCAACTGTCGACCAGTTGGTTGGGAGACACGAGATACGATATAAAAAGCACTAAAATGATTTGATTAATTGAGCAGACCAGTGCCTTAAGAGATTGATGTAGAAACGATTACTTGTTAAATGATATAGGAACATGGACCATGGACAACAACCATCTATCATCAGCTAAATCACATGACCAAAACGATATCCAGCGATAAAAAAACTTCGAAAAGATGAATGTGCTAAAATGAAACCCAAAAAAAAACCCTAAACCCTAATAAAAAACTGCATAAAGCAAAAATTAAAACCCTAGATCAGCTAATTAATTTACAGATTTGGCCCCTTAACAGCCAGATTCAGCAATAAGCACGGAAAACATTTTAAAGAACAGAAATTTCAGATCGTCACTGTGAAGAACTTCAGAAAATCTCTCATGCAAACTTAGAAAAATAAACCGAATGATAGACCCAGGATCAAGTCCAACTGGGCTCAGCAAAAAAATGCTTGCGGGAGTTGGCTGGTTCAGCCGAGAACTTCCCCGAACGCCCACAAATTTCCTTCAGAAAATGTTTTCTGCACAGCTCAAAACAACCGTCAACAAAGAGGGCAAAAATGCTGCTAGATCTCAAACAGTAATGGAGATACCTGCCATTACTTCAGAAACCCTAACAGCACCCAAACCTCAGCGAGTGAACAAGATACCTGTGCTCACAATACTCTATAAGAAGCTAATATTAATGGCTGAAAATAACATATGCAAAAAATGAAATGATCTCACAGCATTCCAAGAGAGTAACACCAGCAAGATATTGGACCCCAAAGTCTTCTTTTATTAACCAGAAACAGATTTACAAGAGAGCTTCTTCAGTCTTAGACTCACAGATCGAATCCATCTGAAATGACCAGCTAAGACCCTATATAAAGGAAATGATCCCAACGGCTAGTTCGAATGATCCATGTAGAAATGATCTCGACCGTTGATGAAGATCAAGACATCTCTTGATCTCATCCGTCGATTTATTCAATTAATTTTTTATTATTATTTTTAAATTTTTTAAAATTTCTTATTATTTATTAAAAAAAAAATTTATTATTTTTTTTTTTATTTCATTTTTTTTTAATTTTTTAATTTTTTAATTTTTTTATTATTTATTATTTATTATTTTATTATTATTTTTTAAATTTTTAAATATTTTTTTATTATTTTTTATTTATTTCATTTTTTTAAATTTTTAATTTTTTTTCTTTATTATTTATTATTTTATTATTATTTTTTAAATTTCTAAATTTTTATTTTTATTTTTTATTATTTTTTATTTATTTCATTTTTTTAAATTTTTAAATTTTTTATTTATTTTATTATTTTATTTCATTTTTTAAATGGATCATTGAACTAAACCTTTGGAAACATCACCCAGGACCTAGGACTTAGGACTCACGAGGGGATTTAAAACATTTTTCGACCCTCAAGACACATTACATCATGACTTTTACAACTTACATCTCAAGGGGACAAGCCCACTTAACACAGACCCTCATAAATCACCCAGTTCTGCGACACAACTATAATCTAGCATATTAACACACTAGGATTCTCCTAAAGTTCTAATGACAAAATCCATCCCGGCTTTGGGGTCAGGTTTGAAGGAAAACTCTGCTGATCCATGGATCGGTGAGACGAAAAACCTTCCGGGACATAGATTATCATAGAAAGTTAGGTCCACCTAGGCAATTTTACATACATGACTCTGATCTGCTTAGATTATTTACAATTCATACATGCAGACTGGGTTTACAATTGAAATGATCAAGCTGCTGATGACTGTAGGCTGGCACGAACACGTCGTTCAGGTGCTACCCCTTTCTGCCAAAAAAGGAGGGTGTACTGCATGGGAAGTTGACCAGTAGAGGTCAACATCTGGCTCTACTTGGGGACACGTTGCTGCTTGCAGGAATGTGAGAATCCAAAATCTGCATCCATACAACACAAAATTAAGTAGCGTCCATCCAAAATCATCATATACATTAAGCACAATAAAGATACAAGCTCTTCATTTATTAACTATCTAAAGCAGAAACGAAAATGCGGAAAAAACAAGGAGTAGGGTTAGAAATACGATACAAAGGATGCCCTACGGCATCAGATGTGTTCAATATAGTGCATACTGAGCATTTGCCTGCTTTCAGGCAAATCTGTCGGCTGCTTGTCGGATGTGCCATGTCCCATTTTGCATATGGTAGGACTCTTTCCTATCCGAAAATCAAGCTGCTTGCGGCCGTCTGATGCGTCAAATCTTCTTCTCATTTTCTTTCTCTTGTGCTTTTTCTTTCTGGCTGGTTGAATTACTGATGACCTGGTACTTTCTGTTTCAAAACTATCAGATGAAGTATGTAAGATATGCGTGCTATGTCTTTCTTCATCTTGCATCTGATCTTTATCATTCTTAAGTCTGTCTGGATCACCCTCAATCAACCATCTTTCAATCGAATCAACAACCTCCCAATAATAAGATGAATCTTGTTGCAGCAAATGAGAAGACTCCTGATCTGTTGATGTTCCCTGGTTTCTCTCATTTTCCAATTGCTGAAACCTTTGAACCTGTATTCTAATGGCATCCATCTGACTAGAGTGTTCAACCTTAATAGCACTGATTTGTCTGGCATGATGTTCTTCCATGTCTTTTATCACTTTAATATTTTTTTCCTTTATGTCCATCAAGCAATGCTGCATAAAATTTATTTCTTCTTTATGATTCGCTTGCATGTCAGCCACTTGATTGTTATGATTGAATGTCATGATAGTCATTTCCTCATCCATAGTTAATAACTTATTTTGCATAGAGTCAATTTCCCTATCATGATCAGCTTTCATGGTCACCATATTTTCCTCTAAGACTGACATCTTGCTTTGCATGATTCTAATTTCTATTTCATGATTAGTCTTCATGGCCTCAATTTCTTTAGCATGCTGATTTTGCGTGACCTCAATTTCCCTATTACGTTTTTCCAGGTGGGTGCGTAAAGTTTTCACATCATTGACATAATTAGTTTGGTTGATTTCCATATTCCTTACCAGCATCATTAGATTTCGTAAAATTTGCTTTTGCTCTTCCCTTTCATTGTCATTTGTCCCTGATTTTTCACTATCATGAACTTGATCTGCAATATTTCCGGTGGATGACACATTCTGACATGATGAATCGTCTTGGGATCTTTCAGCAGGACCTCTTATCAAATTACTTTCATTCTATTGCACAATTTTAGAGGTAGAAGGCAAGCTGTTTGGATTATCATATCTATCTTTAAAAGCATTGAGAATGTCTTGTAAAGAAGTGAAAAAATCATTAGGAAAATTATTAAACCAATTCAAGGCATCACCCTCTAAAGAATGGACAAATAGACGCATCTTGAAATCTTCATGATTATATTGAGGAAATCTACAATATAAGATCATTACACAAGTAAACCTGTTTAAATGCTGTCCAACAGTGACCGAATCACCACCCGAGAACTTAAATAATTTACCAACGGCCTCTTTCGGAAGATCATGGAGACGTTCAGTAAAACGACATGGCTTAAATGAATAATCCATGATGAATGATAAGGGATTAGATGAATGATAGAACTAGATCTCTGCTCAAGCAAATCAAGAGATGAAAGAAGTGGAGTCGCCACTTGAACAATGAATCTGATTCTAGGATCCAAAAAGTAACCACAAGCAGATATGAGGAAAGCTTCTTGTCTGGGAAAAATGAGAAAGTGGAGTCGCCACCCAAACAAAAAACAGACCGAAGAGATGCTACTGATATGGCGAAAAATAAAGCAATAAAAGATCCAAATGATAACCCAAAAGGTTGAATTTGCCAGCTCAAATGAGAGATGAGAAGATGAATCTCGAATGATGAAAAGTCGTTGAAATGCCGAGAAAACAATCTCCCCGGCAACGGCGCCAAAAAATGTTGGCGCGCGGATTGACACGACAACGCTCAGACCGGGGGCTGTCACTCTGATCCCCGATCCCTCCGTTTAAGCCTGTCTCCCGCGGCTAAGGGGGGTAGTCCCTGTGAGATGATGAGACCAACTGGTCGACCAGTTGGTCTCATCATCTCACAGGGACTACCCCCCTTAGCCGCGGGAGACAGGCTTAAACGGAGGGATCGGGGATCAGAGTGACAGCCCCCGGTCTGAGCGTTGTCGTGTCAATCTGCGCGCCAACAGGGTCTATTACATGATGACAAGGAAAAGCACTCTTGACATAAAGCTTAGAAGCCTACAATGGAGGCTTTGACCGAAAAGTAAAATAATAAAACATGAAACCATGCTAATAAATAATTTTCTTTTATAAATAAATTTGTTTTTCATTCTTTTGACAAATACAATTATGAAGACCAACACTAGGTGCATTCTCCAACACAACCCTCCATTTCAGTTCATCACTTTGAGCATAATACCATAAAGAATTAAAGCAAATCCATTTTGGTACACAAATGTAAAAGTTAAGCAACACATAATGCCTTCTCCTTGCATATCATAAAACATTCCCAAAATCACCATTTGAATGCTCTCAATAGAGGATGAAGTCATTGCTGCCCACCTAGGGAAAATTTTAAGGATAGAAATTTATCTTAAAGTTTAGAAATATTGGCAAATATTACTAGTCCCTAATATGCAAATTGTAAAAGGCTTGGTGACACTTTTGTAAAAATATTCATATTTCTAATGATTTTGTATAGTCTCTGTTGTTGCTCAGATTGTATAGGTACTGTGACAATGAATCAGGTGGGGGGCTTTCACTCTGATCCTGGACCTCTCCATTCTAGCTGTCTCCCAACAACAGGGTCTGGAGGGTAGTCCCTATGGAAATGTGAAGTGAAAGACAAGTTGGCAACCAATGTGTCTAGGTGGCACGATTGAATGGCCTAGCCACTTAGTTGTTTGCAAGTTTCAAAGGATTAGATTTAATTATTAATGAGACCAGTGCCTTATGGAGTCAACTAACTTGGATTTAGATCAATTAGAGACCAAGCAATCGGATGCTTCACTAACTTATATTCTATGTAAATCCTAATAGCTAGTTGAATGCAATATCTTGGTTGATTTTAAGTTAGATGCCTATTCTAAGTGTAACCTTCCTCTTAACTATCTTGGAATTAGTCTCTAGAGGAGGTTGTGGGATGGGAGCCAACGAGAAGAAAGTAGAGGCTTGATTAATGATACCTCCCCCTGTGTTCGAACCACTCGATTCCTCAGGTGTTGCAGGCGCTGTGGCTCTGATGACTGCAAGGTCACTGTGTTGACCACTAAAAAGGGCCTAAATTCCTCAAGCTAAATTGAGAAAGGGTGGCCCTAAATATCTATCAACCAAGCTAATGCTTGGAGGTAAATTATTAATGCAACTAGACTTAGAATGCAATGCAAGACAAGTTGAGTGATTCTTGAGTTAAGATTGTTTATGTTAAGTACTTTAGTTACGATTAATCTTTAATTATGACGATAAGTTCTTATTAATGGAAATTAAGAAACAATCCTTAACCACAAGAGAATGTGCCAAATTACCAAGTGCCAATAAGATACAATAGATACCCATAATATGCAATTATCCAACAGTTACAGGATGTGCCAAAATCCTGTAATAATGATAGTTGAAGCACTTAGAATAATTTCATCAACGCTTAACAAGATACCAACGATTATTACCACATGATTATCAATGCTCTCGCTTCAAATAAAAACTTCCAAGATACTTTAATGAGATAAATGCCAATATTATTCCAGATATGCTCAATGTAAATTGGCACCAATTCAAATAGATTAGAAGCCTTTAAACAAGGAACGCTTAGAATTTCAATGCCAATGTAGATTCATCAATGACAATATGAGAGCACTTATTCACCAAGTTTCTTATTAGATATCAAAAGAGAAGCAATGTGATTTAGATCAATTGACAAGATACCAAGATTTAATGAACTCTTAGATTATTTCACTTAGGGGAACAAGGTCATTAGATCGTGTGATTTAGAGAGTGAGTTAGATGTGATCTTATGGAAACTTTATTAAACTCACAAACACATATATGTTAGTGCACTTGAAACAATTAGAAACTAACTTGCTATAAAACCATGGAACAAGACAATTGTGACCTATAGAGCATAAGCAAGGAAATTTCTTATGTTACTTATGTCCCGATCACATTCAAATGAGCAATTATTAGATCCTTTAGGACAGCGGTATGGAAGTCTTATGATATAAGTGAGATAATTATGAAAAGTGTGAGCTACGAATGAATTACTCAACACCAAGTGTATCCAACAAGCCCAAAATACCCAATTTCTTAAGAGAATTTAAAATGTGAAGTATCTTTAATGTTCTTAACCACTTTAGGACGCCAATGCCACTGTTAGAAAGCAGACTTCAGATGTATTTGCAATCATAAATGATAGTCATCAAGATTATACAGTGTAACTTAAAACAAAATGCCCAATGTGTTAAATTAATTAGGAAAATTATGAGTGACTTTTAGAGCACTTTCATAAGGATTATATCACTGTTATGATGTAGATATGACTGTTGTAGGTAAACAATGAGCAAGAGAGGGTTTAGAGGTCAAACCCTTAGGCCTTGGGGCCTTCGAAGAACTAGTCCACTTGCCAAATTTTTGTCCAATGATTAGGCCACTTGAAAAATTCCCAATATCTTTGTAAGGACCAAAAAACCAAATGCATCCACAAAGATGAGATGAAGGGAAATGAGGGCTAAGGAAGGGCAACACTAGGCCCTAGAGGGCTAGCATTGAGGAGGAAGAGGGTTGCAAGGCCTAGTTAGGCCTGCAGCTAGGGTAGACAAGGCCCTAGAGGCTTGCCGCAAGCCCTAAGAGGGCCACAGCTTAGGGATGAGGCTTCACAAGAGTTTGTCGCAAGCCAAAGGAGGCTACGACCTAGGGAGGAGAGGGAGATGGGAGGTGAGGAGGGAGAAAAAGGGAGCAGGAGGAGGAAGAAGAGGGAGACGGAGTAGGAAAGAGGGACGAAGAGGCTAAACGAAGGCAGGGGAGGCCGATAAGAGGGGAGACAAAGGGTTGGAAGGAGAGGAAAGGCCTTTTCAGGCTTACGGCCAGGCCTTAGAGGCCCTAATTGGCCCACGACAAGCCCTAAAGCGCTGCAATCTAGCTCTTGGAAGAAATTTGAAGCCTTAGAGGGTCACGGCCAGGCCTAGAAAGGCCCAAAAACAACCACGACCAAGGGAGAAAGGATGCTGCAGGGGCTGGAATGGGCCATGCTAGGCGAAGGAGGGATGACGTTGGGACTAGGAGGCCTAAGAAATTTCAAAACCCTCACAAAATTGAATTTTTGTTTCAGATCTTGAATATTTTCCCTAAAATCCTTGATGTTGTCCTGCAAAATTTTTAGAAACTAGATCTTACCCCCAAGGGCCTAGATCTAGCTCTAATCTAGCAAATCTTCTTGAATCTCACCTGCACAAATAAATTTAAAAGTGCCCAAAACCCCAATATATACAAAAATTTCAAAATCTCAAAACCCCAAACCCCAACTGCAAAACAAGGGTTAGAGAAGAAAAATTATTTACAAAAAAATATTATACAAAATTTATTTACAAATTATACAAATATACAATGCTTGAAAAGATTTTTGGAGAATTAAAATTTTTATATGATGATGGCTAGATGTATTTCGAAAGATAAATATCCAATTACAGCCTTAGCAAAGTAAGAACGTCACATAAAATATTCGAAGTCCAAACAAGGTTAGCTTGTGCCCACAGTTTGTGAATTTGGATCCCAAGGGCTAGGGAACCTGCAAACTCTATATATTTTCTCAAGAAAAGATCGTTAGAACATACAATGAATCGGATCACCTGAGATAAGCCCACAACTTACTAATAGAATGTTCCTGTCATCTACAAATGCAATAACGATTCTGATAATATTTTAAGCATAGTATAGGAAAACACATACCCATCACAACCACAGATCAATGAGACAAAGATACCATGAACTGTACCCCAAAGTTTTTTGTTATGAAGTTCAAACATTCCCCGTAGAACAGCGGCTTCGCACTAGCCTTTACAAAATTACATGAGAACTCAGCTCATCATAAGATGAAAAGAGAAGCGAAAAGCCTTCTATTTATAGAGAAATTCCTGCAAGTGGAAAATAATGACTAGTTGGCTTGATGCCTGTCAAGATAATCTCAACTGTAGATAAATCCTTAATCAACTTTTAATCTCCACCATCCAAAATATTTATTTTTGCGGAATTTTCGAATTTCTCATTAAAACCATTTTTTATTAGCTCAAAAATAATTATTTTGAGCTAATTTCCTCAAAAAATTGACTTTGACTTAACTATCAAGGAACAATGGTCTAAATATTTGTGGAATTTCCAATATTCCCTTGGTGGGGGTCCTCCAAAAATTAATTATTTTTAGACCCACGAATTTTTCCACTCGGAGAATTTAATTTCTCTAACATTTTAATTTTTGACTCTAAATTAATTAATTTTCTCGCTTAAGATCTAATTTTATTTTTGCCAAAAAAATTAATTAATTGACCCTTGAGGGGATTAATTATTTTTTCCACCCTGAAATATTTAGCCATGCTGTCTAAATATGAGGGACCATGCACTAAAATGTTTTTTACATAAGATTTTAGAAATTCAACCCTCAAAGTGGGAACACCCGTTCACTATAGACCGCTAAAATATTTACCCACTTCTGTAACACAATATGACCTAGTAGACCAAGTGGTTTGTAATCAAATAATTTAGCCAATTAGCTTAAATGATTCCGAAATCAAGTTTACAATTGACTCAACTAAAACACTAGGACTCACCTAAGACCTTGACGATAAATTCCACCCTAGCATTGGGGTGAGGCTAGAGGGAAAAACTTTGCCGATCATCCGCGTTTAGAAAAATAGATAATTAGTGAGATGAAAAACCTCCTAGGATGAAATTCGTCTCCGAAATAATAGGCTTACCTAGGTTGTTACATAATACACGGTCTTACTAGCATCATTTACATTACAAATTTGCAAAATGGATTTACAATGACATAATAAAGATTTGGTTGATGATTCTGACTTTGAAAAAATTTCTTCAGGCTCCCAGATCCTACTTGCTTTGAATGTTGAAAAAATGGGTGCAACATCTGGCTCCATATGGGTACACGTTGCTTCTATATGGGGTAACATGAGAATCCCAGAATCTTGTATCCAAGAAAACAAAAGTCCATCAGTTAGATATCCAATCAAAATCGAAATCATCATTCATACATAGAATATCTGCTGGAATAGAAAAATCTACTCTAACAAACTGAAATGAAAGATCATATGACTTAAATGCGTGAAATAAAACTAGCTAACAAAATAAAAAGGAGTAGGGTTAGAGATACTATACAAAATATGCCTTATGGCATCAGATATCATTTGTGTGGCACGATTTGAAACATTCGCTCGCTGACACGTAGATCAATAGGTTGCTTATCTGATGTCCCTTGCTGAAACTTGACCCTCTTTGGTTGATGAAGCATGTGATAACTATGGTGCATATCTCTGTCAATCTAAAACCTTCTTCTTTTTCTGGTCAGGAGATAAGATGGCAGAGGAGATGAGGAAAAGTGATAAACTGGCTGAATGAATTCTACCTCATATAATGGTGGATTATCATGTGGTACAACTTCTTCACCATTTTCCAGTTTCTTTGGAACTTCAACATGGTATCTTCTTTCTACTTCCCTATATAACTTGACCATACCACTTGTAGCTGCGGGAATAGCGGCATATGATAAATCCATTTGAATACATCCCCCTAGTTTGACTGCAAACTTCCGTGAGAGGAGCGTCCCCCATACATCTGGTACATCAATGATAGCTATGTCTATGGTGATGATCTTGTATGGATAATCAGCTAAGGAAACCTGCAAGTGTTTGACCACACTAAGGACTTTAATCCTTTTTGAATCCATAGAATAGATGTTGTGATAAGGCCTAGAAATCCTGAAGTTCAACTAATCTGTAACCTTCTTAGTCATAACATTCATTGAAGCATTGAAATCCAGCATACAATTATTGTTGGAATTTCTAAGTTTAACCCGTTAGAAATTCTTCTTGTACTATCTGATTTATTTCTTCCTACTTGTTCAATTACTTAACAAGTTATTTACCATGTAAAAACTGAAAATAAATACAAGTACAGTATCAGCACATACAGATCATCAACTGAAAGTAAACAAGCACACAAGTGACACCGTTGTTTTTGGACTAATGTCCCTAGAAAAACCCAATGCAGGAAAACTGGTGCAGCTATTCAGAGGGTTTTATTATTATGCAGTTTCAGAATACAACCTGGTTGCCAAAAATGGCTCACCCAACAGAGAATGCCCTCGACAATAGTACCTCTCAGTCAGAGACAGATATTCCGGCTAAATCACTGGATGAACGATCCCACAACAACAATGCAGCTTTTGTTGCTCTGTGTCACTCTGATAGGGACTGCGTCACCCTATCCGGCTCTCCAGCTCCAAGTCTGTCCCACGAAAAATATCCCAGCGCTGCCTCTAGGCCCTGCATCAGCCTCTCTGGCCCAGCGTCAGCCTTTCTGGCCCAGCGTCAGCCTCTCTGTGCTTTGCGTCAGCCTCTGGAGCCTTTGCGTCTCACAAGTTGGCCCTCTCTAGCTCTGCGCAGCTACTGGCTGCCTCTGCATGCCTATATCTTGCTCTGCGTCAACCTCTCCCGGCTTCTGCGCTGATCCTCATTGTACTAACTCTGCCTCTCTGCTATGTATTCATTGCCCCTCAGCTACAACTCAGATCACTCACTCAATTTCCTCAGCAAACCCTGCCCCAGAAAATCGAGTTCTTGATCTCTCTCGGTGTGTCCTCCAACTGACCCTCAAGCCTCCTTTTATACTTTTCTCATTGGTCCATCAACGACTGAGATTAAATCTCTATTCAACGGCTAAGATTATATTTGGCTTGATCCATGACTTTTGGACCATTCTAACCCAATTTTATATTAATTCACATTAATATTTTATTTTTCCTAAGTTTAGACTTAGGAACTCCATTAAAATTATTAATTATCTTAATATCTACCAAACTGGTTAGATTCTGCCCAAACCATTTTTGGGTCTTGGAGACCTCATCCGCTTTAGCCTCTCCACCAATTTTCGTGGCTAGAGCACATCCAATGCTACCCCAAATCCACACTCCCTCTTAGCGAGGACTGTGCTATAGTAATACTCCCCACTGAATATCACCCTAATCATCCAACATTGGTTCCTGTGTTGATGCTAGGCCTCCCCATCCAACATCCTCTGCACTGCTGCATCATGTACTGCTACCCATAGCCCTGCCACTGCAACTGTTGCATCCGTACGACAACTCCTTCTGCATTCGTGCTACCGCCCATGGCCCTGCCACTGCTGCATCTGCATCTGCACTGCATCCCCTCTCATCATGCTGCATCGTGCTACCCATAGCATTACCACTTTTAATTGCTGCATTTCAGCTCAGTTACTGACAAGTAAGTAACTGATCCTCCCAACTCTAACATCTCCGTCAGGCTAGAAACACTCTCGATGCTGAGGCTCCCTCTGTCACTGACAAGTGCTCTCTCTATTGACCTCTACGCTACTGCAACAACTCCATGCATCTTGCACTGTTGCCCCATGCTGTCCCGGGAATCCTACACTATAGCACTCTTTGTCGCTCCATCTGCATCTGTCTCTACCGACATCTGCTAGTCCTGCTACTCCACCTCGGGGCTCCCGTAGTAAGGTAAAATCTAAGAGGTGGGCACCTCGAGGATCCTACCCCTCATCGTCTGTAGTCCGTCTGACTACAACTCGATGTCTCCCCACTTCCTCTCAAGTGGCGCATGAGCACTCATGGCATAGTCGTCATCTGTCTCCACTTCTTTCTCCGCCCTCGCTGGCATTGCCTTGGTCTCAGAAGCCTCTCCCTTGCTCTTCTTCCTCGGACACTGGTTCGCATAGTGACCCATTTCCCCACAGTGGAAGCACTTGACCTAGGAGAGGTCCTTCTTCTTCTGTTTCTCCTGCTTTCCCGTAGATGCTAGAGCAACATCCTCCTCTTCCTCCTTCTTGATTCTGACCCCCTTACCGCTACTTCCCGCATTGGTTAGCCATCTGATCTCTTCTTGACGAAAAGACGCCCACAGTTCCTCCCAATCCGGAAGGTTTAACCTGCCTAGTAAGCTCTGGACAAATACCTCCTAGTCCTTTGAGACTGTGTTCAGTGCAGTCCTCACCATTTCCTCATCCGGCGTGGCCCCCTATGGAAGTCAGCTGGTTCTGGATCTCCGTCAATCGCTCGAGGAAGATATCTATTTGCTCTCCCCTCTGCATTTGGTATGATAGCAGCCGATTTTCTAGAAGCATCTTCCTCTGCACGGAAGTATGGTGATGCAACTTCTTCAGGGCATCCCACATCTCATTTTCCGTATTCTTCTCGGCAATATGTGGTACCACATGATCCTTGGCCCCGTCAAGAATGATGCACTTAGCCTTGGCCATTGCCTCCTCGTACTTCTCATTTTCAGCCGGGTCAACTGGGATCGCTATTGTTTTCAAGGCGAAGTGCTTGATGTGATACCTGTCTAGAATGGACAAGACCCTGGCCTTCCAGACTACGAAGTTGGAAGCTCCGCCCAGTCTATCCTGATCTCTCAGCCCATTCACTGCCATTTCACTGCTACTCTTTCGACTGTTCCGAGTCTCTCTACTTCCCTCCTGGAAGCCCTCTGGTCAACTCCTATTGAGTCTCTCAACTTCCCGCATGGAAGTTCTCGGTTTGACTCCCTCTGAGTCTCGATTTCCCTTCTGGAAACCCCTCTGCCAACGTCGAGATGCCCCACTTCGATCATTTGTGCTACTGCACCACTGATCCGGATTTCTTGGCTAGAAATCCTCGGCAACAACTCCCTCCTCCTTGGTCTTGCCCTGTTAGGTACTATTCTGACCACAGTACCCCCCTAGCTTCGCAACGAAACTTACCCACAACCTCCTATGCCCCAGCAATCTGAAGGTTAGAGCCTCTAGGCTCTGCACAATCCTGGCAATGGCAAAATCTGTACCTCCTGGCCACAGTGTCGATCCTTCTTGACTGAGAAATATGACCAGGCACTGCGTAGGTCAGGTCTTCTCCTCTCTGCCTCTGTGCTGATCCTCCTCCTGGCTTAAATTGATGACGCAGGTCCTTTGCGTCACCCCTTCCTTGCTGCTTTCTGTTAGGAACAACTTTTGTCACTCAGGATAGTTGCTTCTGTTGCTACTGCTCTACTCGGATAATGCCTTCAGTTATCTTGTGATCTGTAACCATGCTCTGATACCATGTTGGAATTTCTAAGTTTAACCCGTTAGAAATTCTTCTTGTACTATCTGATTTATTTCTTCCTACTTGTTCAATTACTTAACAAGTTATTTACCATGTAAATACTGAAAATAAATACAAGTACAATATCAACACATACAGATCATCAACTGAAAGTAAACAAGCACACAAGTGACACCGTTGTTTTTGGACTAATGTCCCTGGAAAAACCCAATGTAGGAAAACCGGTGCAGCTATTTAGAGGGTTTTATTATTATGCAGTTTCAGAGTGCAACCTGGGTGCCAAAAATGGCTCACCCAACAAAGAATGCCCTCGACAATAGTACCTCTCAGTTGGAGACAGATATTTTGGCTAAATCACCGGATGAATGATCCCACAACAACAATGCAGCTTTTGTTGCTCTGTGTCACTCTGATAGGGATTGCGTCACCCTATCCGACTCTCCAACTCCCAATCTGTCCCACGAAAAATCTCCTAGCACTGCCTTTAGGCCCTACATTAGCCTCTCTGGCCCAGCGTCAGCCTCTCTGAGACTTAGGGACTCCATTAAAAATATTAATTATTTTAATATCTCCCAAACCAGTTAGATTCTGCCCAAACCATTTCTGGGTCTTGGAGATCATATGTTCTTTAGCCTCTCCACCAATTTTTGTGACTAGAGCACATCCGATGCTACCCCAAATCCACAATTATGAAGCAGAAATTCATTAACATCCAAAGTCAAGAAGAAACGCTGATGATCCTCATTAATCATGTAGCAATTTAGATCCTTTAACTTGATTTCTTCGTCTTTAGGGTGAGTGTCAATCTTTTCCTGTTGAGCAATGCCTAAAGCTTTGAAGAATGAAGCTTTCTGTGACGGGATCTTCAACAGTTCCAAGACTGAGACTGACATCTTAATACTATTAATCCATGCGACCCAATCGACTTTTAAACCCGACTTATACCTTTCAGATGCAATTTGTTTAGTCTGATTTTGTTCTTTACCTTTCCTTTAATAAGTATAACCCTTACTTGATCCGAATTTAAACGAGAACCAGGAATGCAACAAATTACAGATATAACCATAAATACGGAGATGCAGCAAAAATAATACTTCATTTCATCAATGTAAAATACTGAAATATGCTTACAGGAAAAAATTGAAATAAACTAGCTCGGGCGATAGTAGGTGAGAAGAGATGTGGCGACTACATGCCTTTGAACTGTGTTACAATGAGGCTCAAAGGCCTTTTTATTATTGAACAATAAGAGCAAACCCTAAACAACCAAAACCCTAACCCGAGGAGATGTAACACCAAGAGTTTATGTGCCCCGTTCGGGTTAGTTGGACAACCAACTACCCGAGGTCGTGACTTGTTCATATTATCTCCGTTTGACACACATGATACCCCGTTGGAAAGATCTCTTCGAGGACTATGACGAAAAAACAATCTTTTCTCAAAATTGTTGGCAGTAGATTGCCAAAAAAACATCGTTTAGGGCCTCAAAACGGCTCTGGAAGTTTAGGACCCGAAAAGCTGCTAAAAATAGTAAGATGTGCTACAATTAAGGAAACTGAAAAACTGAAAGGGACAGTTGTGGGGGTCCAAGTGGGATCGGTGGGTGGCCACCAACATCCACCTGGATCAGTTACTTCTAGCAATTTTCAGAATTTGTTCCTGAGATGGCTTTTCACCATATGCCCGCGTGATGGGATCCTTTTTGTCACTGAAGTTATGGATGGTGAAGGATGAAGAAATCATGTTTGTACAACGACTTTCCTTAGAAGCATCTTGACTCACATTATTTATTTGTTGACTTTTGCCCTCTTCCAGGGTTTTTTTAGCAAAAGCACATGCACTTTCTTCATGGAAACTTTCGCAAGGTTTGCAGAAAGGGATAGGATGATCAACATGATAGTTTTTGTAGCATCAGATGTGTTATAGCCACGAAATTTGGTGGAGAGGCTTGAATACATGTATTTTCCAAAACCCAAAATCGTTTTTGGAAATTCCACCTAGAGATGACTTAATTAAAATAATTAATCATTTTTTAATGGTTCCTAAGTCTAAACTTAGGGAATATGATTAATTAAAGAGTATTAATTAAGTCATGGTGAGAATCTTCTAGAAAAAGACATGGATGGTTCTAGTTAATCTTAGCCATCGATTATATTTTAATCTTGGTTGTTGATGTCTAAACGAGAGATTATAAGAAAAAACTCGATCGGACTTGGAGAACACACACTAGCAGCTACTCAATTGCCCAAGCAGATCGATTTTCTCAGTGGCTAAATTCAGCAGAGGAGATAGAGCCAGAGGGTGAGCTGCAGGGGAGAGAGAGGGTATCAATAGTGATTTGGGAAGTGCAGAACGAGTTCCAAAAGAGACAACGTGAGGAGAAACGCAATCCACTAGAGCTCTGCGTAACTACTGCGCAGAGGGTGACACAGAGACCCAATGTATGTACCGAGGGTCCATCTTAGGGTCAGGGAGTCGTTGTGGAGAGTGAGAAATTTATCACTAAATTTCTCTTAGTATTTTTCCTTTGTTCGGAAGTTCGAATTCTTGTACTTGAATTTCTGCTGAAGAATTAAGAAAGAAACCCTCATCTATTGCACCAGTTTTCCCAAGTTGGGTTTTTCCGGGTACATTTGTCCAAAAATAAATGTGTCAATATTTTTATGTGTGCCAGAATTTCTCTAATTTTCCTACATTTGTTTTTCCACAGTATTTGTTTTGTGAAGGCTGCAGCGTATATGTTTCAATATTTGCCGTAGGAAACTGCAATTAGTTTGTTTAATTAATTTAACAAATAGAAGAAATATCATCAGTTGCTGCAGTAGGATTCCGGGTTTCAGAATTTTCACTTGGTATCAAAGCTCAGCTTGGAAGCCGAAGAGCTCAGTGGCAGAAGGGGAGAGGAAATTCGAAACTCTACGTAGGTAGTAGTTCGAAACCCTCAGAGGCAACACTGTTCCTTTGACCGGGAAGGTCATTTTTTTGAGGAAAAATTTATTTCTTTGAGAGTCGACAGAGAATAAATTTTTGACAGAGAATAAATTTTGTAGATCAAAGAGTACCATAGGCAGAGGGAGCAACAATATTTTCCTTGCAGAGCAGATCTTCAGTTGGGACGTAGTTATTTTGTAGCAGTTTGGCAATGCAAAATAACGCTAGGAAGGAAAGGAGAAATAACACAGAAAATCATGGATAGAATCAACAGGCAGGAAGACGCAGAATTATCTTCCAGGTTGGAGGATGAGTTCGCGTGCTTGTCAGGTTCAACATCATCTGGTGTCTGGTACATTGATAGTGGAGCTTCAGCTCATATGACAGGAGTTAGAGAATATTTCTCTAACTATCAAGAGGAGCAAATGGACTTCCAGATCACTGTGGGCAACAAAACTAAATGTACTCCAGTAGGAAGAGGCACCATAGAATTTTAGACAGAAATAAGAACCAACACTAGCGCTACTAATGTACTGCATGTGCCAAGATTGGGTATGAATCTAATTTTAGTGTCCCAATTACAGGACAAGGGGTACGATGTACACTTCGTGGGGAAGAAAGTGTATGTCAAACACTCTAGCTGGAAGAAGGTGAGACAGATTGGAGCTCGGAGCAATAGGCTATACAGGTTGCAGCTCGATTCTCCAATGGCACTGATAGGCAGTGATAATAGCAGTGGGAAGGAGCTGAACGAACTATGGCACAGGAGGATGGGAAATTTACATCATGGAGCACTTAGGATGCTCAGAGACACTGTAACAGGGGTTCTAGTTCTCAGTATAGAGCATGATGATGGGTGTAGAGGATGCGCACTTGGGAAGTACGCAAAGGCAGCATATCCTAGAAGTGACAACAGAGCAAATGGAGTGTTGGGATTGATACACTCAGATTTTTGTAGTCCTATGTCCACTAGAGCTCTTAGCGGTGGCGAATATTTTGTCACCTTTATTGATGATCATTTGAGGAAGACCTGGATCTATTTCTTAAAGACCAAAGACGAGGTCTTTGATTGATTCAGAGAGTTCAAGGTGTTGATTTAGGGTAGCATCAGATGTGCTCTAGCCACGAAATTTGGTGGAGAGGTTGGGGCACATGAGATCTCCAATCCCCAGAAAGGGTTTGGGCACATTCTAAACAGTTCAGTAGATATTAAAATAATTAATATTTTAATGGAATCCCTAAGTCTAAACATAGGGAAAATAAAATATTAATGTGTATTAATATGAAAGTGTGTTAGGATGGTCCAAAAGACATGGATCAAGCCAAATCTAATCTTAGCCGTTGATTAGGGACTTCATCTCGGCCGTTGATATGTAAACAAGAAAAGTATAAGAGGAGGCTTGAGGGTCACTTGGAGAACACACCAGAGTGATCAGTCATTTTATTCTCTAGAGCGGGGTTTTCTAAAAGAGATAAAATTAGTGATCGGGAGCTGCAGCTGAGGGGCATTGAGTACAAAGAGACAGAGAGGCAGAGATAGTGCCAAGAGAGTAGCGCAGAAGCTGGGAAGAGTGACGCAGAGCTATCTAGTGCTCATTGAGGGCCACGTAGAGGCAACCGGGAGCTACGCAGAGTCTCAGAGAGGCCAGTGTTGCTGAAGCAAAGGGCCAAAGGGCTGACGCAGTCTCGTCCGGGGTGAGAGGGGTCGACACAGTCCACAGAGAGATTGACGCTGGGGTTTCTGGGGCAGATTGGTGCAGAGGAGCTACAGGAAGGATTATCTGGGGTTTCAGCCAGGAGATTTGTCAGAAACTGAGAGGTATTACTGCCAAGGAAATTCTCTGTTGGGTAGGCTAGTTTCGACACCCAAATTGTACTTTGATATTGCTTAATAAGAAAACCCTTAGATATCTGCACCGGTTTTCCCACATTGGGTTTTTCTGGGGACAGTGGTCCAAAAATAATGTTGTCATATCTGTGATTGTTTTTGTTTCCTTTAGTTGTTGATCTATAATATGTTGAGCATGCACTAGTGTTTATTTTCAGTATTTACATTGTAAATAACTTGTTAAGGAAAATAACAAGTAGGTAGGAATAAATAAGATAAAGTGCATGGAGGGTTTCTAACTAAGTAAACTTAGAAACTTCAACATGGTATCAGAGGGTGATTGTAGATCACAGGAGGACTAAGGACATCAGTCGAGCGAGCAATAACAACAGAAAGCAGCTGTATCGAGGTGACAGAAGCTGTTTCTAGCAGAGCAGCAACAAGGGAAGGGTGACGCAATGCCTGCGTCAACAAGGGTGAGCCGGGAAGAGACAACGCAGAGGCCAAGGAAGGTAAAGTGAGCCTCACGTAGAGCTATGCAGTAGCTGGGAGGGCTGACGGAGTTGGTTGAGGAGGTTGGGTTGTTGGTGCCGGGATTGCGCAGAGGCTAGGAGCTCTCACCTTCATGTTGCTGGGGTTTAGAAGGCTGTGGGAATATTGCAGAGTGGAGTGGTGAGGTATTGTAGTCAAAACAGTACCTGACAAAGCAAGGCCAAGAGGAGCTGCTACTGAGGGTTTCTAGCCGAGGAACCTGGATTAGCGGTGCGGTTGCACAAGACGATCAGAGTAGGGGGCATGTTGACAACGTCAAAAGGATTTCCAGGAGGGAAATCAAGACTCATAAGGAGTCCAGAAGATAATTTCCAGGAGGGAAGTAGAGCATCATGGCACTACACGGAGTAAGAGACCAGGATACTGGACGGAGCATCGAACTTTGTAGTCTGGAAGGCCAAAATCTTATCTGTACTTGACAGAAATCGTGTCAAGAACTTCGCCTTGAAGGTAATAGCTATCCCAGTCGACCCCAATGATAACGACAAGTATGAGGAGGCAATGGCGAGGGCCAAGAGCATCATCCTTGACGGGGTCAAGGATCATGTAGTACCACACATAGCCTAGAAGGAAATGACATTTGAGATGTGGGAGGCTTTCAAGAAATTGTAACAGCATACTTCTGTGCAGAGAAGAATGCTACTTGAGAATCAGTTGAGGTCGTATCAGATGAAGAAGGGAGAATCGATTGACACCTTCCTCGGAGGACTGAATGAGATCCGAGATCAGTTGACTGCTATAGAAGCCATGTCGGATCAGGAGTTGATGGTGAGGACAGCCTTGAATGCTGTCTCAAAAGATTGGGAGGTATTTGTCCAGAGTATACAAGGGAGAGGGACTCTCCCACCTTGGGACGAGATGTGGGCGGCTCTTCGCCAGGAAGAGATCAGACGACAGTCGAAGATGGGTAGCAGCAACAAGGGGATCAAAGTCAAGCAGGAGGAGGAAGATGTTGCCCTAGCATCTAAGGGAAAGCAGGGAAAGTGGAAGAAGAAAAATCTCTCCAAGATCAAGTGCTTCCACTGTGGGGAGCTAGGTCATTATGCGACCCAGTGTCCAAGGAAGAAGAGTAAGGGAGAGTCTTCCGAGACTAAGGTAGCGCCAGCATGGGCAGAGAAGGAAATTCTGATAGACGATGACTATGCCATGAGTGCACACGCACGACTTGAGCGAAAGTGGGAAGATATCAAGCTGTAGTAAGGTGGACTACCGGCGATGAGGGGCAGGATCCTTGAGGTACCCAGCCTCTTGGATTAGACCTTGCTACGGGAGCCCTGACGAGGAGTAGCAGGATTGGCTGATGTGGGTAGATACGGATGTGGATAGAGCGACAAAGAGAGCTACAGTGCAGGAGTCCCGAGACAGTGCAAGGCTAGTAGGTTGCAGTAGTGCGAGAGGCACAGGAGTGTTGCATCAGTACAGGATGACACAAAGAGGTGTGCAATGGTGCGAGATGTAGGGAGTTGTTGCAGCAGCGTAGAGGTCAGAGAGGGAGCACTTGTCAGCAGCAGAGGGAGCTTCAACATCAGTGAGTGTCTCTAGCCCAACAGGGAGGTTAGATTGGGAGATCAGTTACTTACTTTTTAGTAACTGAGTTGCAATGCTGCAGTGGGCAGCATGATGAGAGGAGGTGCAATGCGGATGCAGTGTTGGGAGAAAGGACTAGCAGCAACAGAGATGCAGAGGGAGCTGTCTTACAGATGTAGCAGTGGCAGTGGCAGAACCATGGGCAGCAGTACAGGATGCAATAGTGTAGAGGATGTTCGGCAGGAAGGACTAGCATCAACATGGGTATTGATGCTGGATGATCAAAGTAATACTTAGTAAGGAGTATTGCTAGAGCATAGTCTTCGCTAAGAGGGAGTGTTAATTTCGGGTAGCATCGGATGTGCTCTAGCCACAAATTTTGGTGGAGAGTTTGGGGCACATGAGATCTCTAATACCCAGAAAGGGTTTGGGCACATTCTAAACAGTTCAGCAGATATTAAAATAATTAATATTTTAATGGAGTCCCTAAGTCTAAACTTAGGGAAAATAAAATATTAATGTGTATTAATATGAAATTGTGTTAGAATGGTCCAAAAGACATGGATCAAGCCAGATCTAATCTTAGCCATTGATTAGGGACTTAATCTCGGTCGTTGATATGTCAACAAAAAAAGTATAAGAGGAGGCTTGAGGGGCACTTGGAGAACACACTAGAGTGATCAGTCATTCTATTCTCTAGAGCGGGGTTTGCTAAGAGAGATAGAATTAGTGATCGGGAGTTGCAGTTGAGGGGCACCGAGTACAGAGAGACAGAGAGGCAAAGATAGTGCTAGGAGTGCAGCGCAATAGCTGGGAATAGTGATGTAGAGCTAGCCAGTGCTCACGCAGGGCCACACAGAGGCAGTCGGGAGCTACGCAGAGCCTTAGAGAGGCCAGCGTTGCTGACGCAGAGGGCCAAAGGGTTGACCCAAGGCCTCCTAAGGCTGGCGCAGTCCCATCCGGGGTGACGCAGGGCCAGCGCTGGGCAGGGAGGGGCTGACGCAGTCCAGAGAGAGGCTGACGCTGGAGTTTCTGGGGCAGATTGGTGCAGAGGAGTTGTCGGAAGGATTATCTAGGGTTTCAGCCAAGAGATTTGTTAGAAACTGAGAGGTATTACTGCCAAGGAAATTCTCTGTTGGGTAGGCCAGTTTCGGCACCCAAATTGTACTCTGATATTGCTTAATAAGAAAACCCTTAGATAGTTGCACCGGTTTTCCCACATTGGGTTTTTCCGAGAACATTAGTCCAAAAATAATGGTGTCATATGGTGTGATTGTTTCTGTTTCCTTTAGTTGCTGATCTGTAATATGTTGAGCATGCACTAGTGTTTATTTTTAGTATTTACATTGTAAATAACTTGTTAAGTAAAATAACAAGTAGGTAGGAATAAATCAGATAAAATGCATGGAGGGTTTCTAACTAAGTAAACTTAGAAACTTCAACACAAGCCTCTTGTAGAAAACACAATAGGGAAAAAGATCAAGGTGCTATGTTCAGATAATGGTGGAGAATACACAGATAAAGACTTCACAGACTTTTGCATAAAGGAAGGCATCAAAAGAAAATGGAGAACTCCATATAATCCTCAGCAAAATAGAGTAGCGGAGCGAAAGAACAGAACAATAGTTGGGGCTGCAAAGGCTGTGATGTATCACTGGGATTTGCCTAGATTTTTATGGGTAGAGGCATGCAACGCAATGGTGTACATTCAAAACAGAAAACCTGATAGAGCATTGGGGAAGAAAACACCAAAGGGGGTCTTCACAGGAAAGAAGCTTGTAGTAACTCATTTGAGGATATTCAGGAGTGTGGCTTACTGCTACATACCAGATGAAAAGCGTTGTAAATTGGATCAGACTGCAGAGAAGGGGTTTCTCGTAGGGTATAGCGAGACCTCAAAGGTATACAGGATCTACATTCCTAGCAGTAGGAAGATTATAGTGAGACAAGATGTAAAGTTCATGGAAGACAGAGCTTTCAGAAGATCTCGAGAAATGCCTGCAAGTGATCAGTCAGTAGAAGTTTCGTTAGTCCAGTGACAGGGACAGCTAGTGGGACAAGCAGGAGGACAATCACTGTGAAAATTTGCTTTAACAGTTGATTTATTTCTCCTACTTATTTATAATAAGTTATTCACAATATTTCAGTAAATATCAAAATAAATTCAGTGGCAGACTTCACAAATTAGGAACTGAAAATTAAAAGGCAAGAGAAACATTAGCATATGAAAAATCACATTAACACACTTGTTTCTGGACAATCATCCCCAGAAAAACCCAATGTGGGAAAACCGGTACAATGGTTCGAGGGTATGGCAGTAAATATCTGAATACAACTTGGATGTCCTAGAGAAAAACGACAATCCACACATAGAAGATAACTGAGAATTCTCTCACACTAATTCTAGAGATTTTTCTCTGTCCCCAACTCCTGGATGACCCACTGTGCAGTCCCTGCGTGAGACTACGTAGCCTCTGCATGATTTCTGCGTGGAAGCTCCCTCTGACTGTGTCAACCTGGACTGCTGTTGCTTCTGCTCCTGAGAAATCGAGATTTCTTCTGCAAATCAACTACTGTGATTCCCGACACTGATCTCTACTCATCCCCACCAATTCTGCGTTAACCTCCTCCAGATTCTGTGCTAACCCTCTGCATCAATCTCCTTCAGTTGCTGCACTGTCCCTTCTTGGACCAACACTGGCTCTATTATCCATCTCTGTGTATTCACTAGAACTGGAAATCACTTCCTTCCAGTACTGCCTCTGATCCTCACTGCTTGATCACTGGTTTGAATTCCTTAGCAAATCTTGCCCTAGGAAAATCAAACTGATTGATCAACACTCGTGTATCTTCAAGTGAACCCCAAGCCTCCATCTTATACCTTTCCTGTTGAGTCTTCAACGACCGAGATTAAGTCTCTAATCAACAGCTAAGATTAAAACATGACTTGATCCGCCTTCTAGATCATTCTCACACATATTTTGATTAATACCCATTAATATTTTAATTTCCCTAGGTTTAGACTTAGGAGCTCCATTAAAAATATTAATTATTTTAATAAATACAATCTGGGTGGAATTTCACCAAACGATTTCTGGGTTCTTTAGAACTCATGTGCCTTAGCCTCTTCATCAATTTTCAAGGCTAGAGCACTTCCGATGCTACCAAAAACTAACACTCCCTCTTAGTGAGGAAAGTGCTCTAGCAACAATGTCCACCTGCATGCTTCTCTATTTCTGAAGCACCACCTTTCTGCACTGTAGCTGCCACCAACACTGTGCTGCTGCTGCTTCTGTACTGCTGCCCGTGACACTACCACTGCCACTGCTGCATCTGTACTACAACTCCCTCTCAAACGCTGCATCATTCTATTGAAAGGGATTTCCCAACAAACCCATCTATTCCTGAAATTGAACAAACTTTGCTCTTCCTAGAATCTTGGTGAGTATGTTTACTACCTGATTTCCTGTGGGAGCGTATTCTAATTGTACCACTCCATGTTGAACACAGTCTCTGATAAAGTGACACCGAATATCGATGTGTTTGGAGCGATCATGAAATACTGGATTTTCAAAGAGCTTGATACACCTCTGATTATCACAGAAGATCCTTGTCAGTTCCATCCTTCTCTTGAATAGATTTACAAGCAGTTTCCTGAACCATATAGCTTCACATGTTGCTTTGCTAGCTGCCATGTACTCAGCTTCAGCAGAGTTCAGAGCTACAAACTTCTGCTTCTTATTGCACCAGGAGGTCATCCTAGATCCAATACCGAAGCAATACCCAGAGGTATTTTTCCTGTCTACTGAACTTCTTGCCCAATCTGCATCAGGGAATCCACTCAATTCGATATCATTGTCCTTGGTGTATCGTAACCCAAAATTGATTGTTCCTCACACATACTTGAGAATGTGCTTTGTTGCTGCTTAGTGCACCCTTTTTGGTTCCACCATGAACTGACTAAGGGTGTTGACAGCATAACATAAGTCTGGCCTAGTGTTGACCAGATACATAAGCGACCCAATGAGTTCTCTGTATAAGGTGGGGTCCACTTCCTTGTCTCCCAAAGCATCTATTTTCTTCCAATTGGTAATCATAGGTGTAGCCATAGGCCGACAATCCTGCATTCTGAATCTTTTCAGAATTTCTGATGCATATCTTCCTTGGCCAAGGAAGATCTCACCATCCTGCTCCTAGAAAATAGTGTGTTAGCCCCAAATCCTTCATATCAAACTCATTTTCCAGGTTCTTCTTAAAATCCTCTATGAGTTTGGATGATATTGTCAAAAATAGATCATCCACATACAATACCAGAATTAACGGCTCACCTTCTACTAGTAGATAATAAAGATTGGGATTGACATCGCTCTTGATGAATCCCAATTGCTGTAAGTAGCTGTCAATTCGACCATACCAAGCTTTGGGTGCTTGTTTTAGCCCATACAAGGCTTTCTTCAACCTACACACATGAGTTCTCTTTTCATGTGTTTCGAAACCTTTTGGTTGTTCGATATATACATCTTCTTCTATCACCCCATTCAAGAACGTTGTCTTGACATACATTTGGTGAATCTCCCATCCCATCTGTGCTGCAAGGGATATAATAGATCTAATAGAGGTATACTGAGCTACTGGGGCAAAGGTTTCCTCATAGTCTATTCCTTCCTTTTGTGCATATCCTTTTGCGATAAACCGAGCGTTGTACTTGTCTACGCTGCCATCTGCAACATATTTGATCTTGTAGATCCATCTCGAACCTACAACTGATCTATTCTCTGGTCTTGGTACAATTTCCCAGACATCATTTGTCATGATAGAACTGTACTCTTCTACCATGGCATCCACCCATACCTGGTGTTGTACGACTTCTTGAAAACTAGAAGGTTCTTCGACCTGAGCTACCAATGCTTGGTACTTGTTAGGTTGTCTACGTTGCCTTTTCTCAACTCTAGGAGCTCCAACGAATTCCTCTACGTCCCTCAGAGTCTGTCGTACTTCTCGGCTAGTTCTTCCACTCGTGGTGGGAGGTTCCATTTGTTCCTTTTCCTGTTGTGACACTCCTGGCTACTCTTCTCTTGAGGAGATGTTAGTATTGGTTACCGTGCTTGAACCAGACACTTTTCTTCATGCCAGATTTGATCCCTATTGCTGGACTAGAGGAGCATCCTCAACCTGTTCTTCAAACGACATCTCACGAGATTTCCTGAAAGCTCTATCTTCCATGAACTTTGCATCCCACCTTACTACAATCTTCCTACTGCTGGGAATGTAGATTCGATACGCCTTTGAAGTCTCGCTGTAACCCACGAGATACCCAACGTCGGTAGTCTGCTCTAACTTGCTCCATTTCTCTTCTGGATTATGGCAATAAGCTACACTTCCAAATATCCTGAGGTGACTTACTTCTGGCTTCTTTCCTGTGAAAACTCCCTCTAGCATATTCTTTCCTAAAGCCCTGTGAGGAGTCCTATTCTGAATGTGTACAACTGTGCTACATGCTTCTGCCCATAAAAACTTGGGTAGATTTTGATCATATAACATCACCTTTGCTACTCCAATAATAGCTCTATTCTTCCTTTCTACGACTCCATTCTGTTCTGAATAATAAGGTGTTGTCCATTCTCTTCGGATCCCTTCCCTTGCATAGAAATCAATGAAGGTTTTATCTGTGTATTCTCTGCGATTGTCTGAGCGCAATATCTTGATCTTCCTTCCTGTCAGGTTTTCCACTAGAGCCTTAAACTCTTTAAACCGATCAAAGACCTCATCCTTGGTTCTCAAAAATAGATCCATGTTTTCCTGGAATGGTCATCTATGAAGGTAACAAAATACTCAGCGCCACTGATGGCCCTTATAGACATTGGACCGCATATGTCTGAGTGTATTAACCCCAATACACTCTTAGCTCTATTGTTGCTTCTGGAATATGCTGCTTTGGCGTACTTGCCTAGCACGCAACCTCTGCATGTATCATCATCCTTGATAGTAAGCACTGAAACTTCCATAACAGTTTCCTTGAGCATCCATAACGCCCCATGATGTAAGTGTTGCATCCTCCTATGCCGAAATTCATTTAATTCTTTTTCTCCATCGACATTATTGCTTATCAATGCCATAGGAAACTCGAGTTGCAACTTGTATAATCTGTTGCTTCGAGTTCCAATCTGGGCCCTCTTTTTCCACTTTGGATGCTTGACATATACTCTATTACCAATGAAGTATACATCATATCCCTTATCTTGTAATTGAGAGACAGAAATCAAATTCATTCCCATACCTGGCACATGTAGTACGTTCGTGGCCCGAAGACTATCTCCTGCTGCTGTCTGGAATATAATGGTTCCTTTTCCTACTGGGGTGCATTTCGTCCTGTTACCCATTGTGATTTGGAAGTTCATCTGTTCCTCCTAATAGCTCGAGAAATATTCTCGTTCTCTAGTCATATGAGCTGAAGCCCCGCTATCAATGTACCAATCCTCGGTTGATGCAGAACTCGATAAGCAAGCAAACTCCTCTTCCAGCCTGGAAGCTAATTTGGAAATATTCTGATCCCTACTGTTCTCCATGCCCTTTTTCTTTGCTTCCATCTTGCCTGGACCTCCCTCTAATACCATGTGAAAATTTGTTGCAATAATTGATTTATTTCTCCTACTTATTTATAATAAGTTATTCACCAATATTTCAGTAAATATCAAAATAAATTTAGTTGCAGACTTCACAAATTAGGAACTGAAAATTAAAAGGCAAGAGAAACATCAGCATATGAACAATCACATTGACACACTTGTTTTTGGACAATCATCCCCGGAAAAACCCAATGTGGGAAAACCGGTGCAACAGATCTGAGGGTTCTTATTATTGGCAGTAAATATCTTAATACAATTTGGATGCCCTAGAGAAAAATGACAATCCACTCAAAGAAGATAACTGAGAATTCTCTCACACTGATTCTGGAGATTTTGCTCTGTCCCCAGCTCCTGGATGACCCACTGCGCAGTCCCTGTGTGAGCCTACGTAGCCTCTACGTGATTTCTGCGTGGAGGCTCCCTTTGACTGCGTCAACCTAGACTGCTGCTGAGAAATCGAGATTTCTCCTGACAATCAACTACCGTAATTCCCGACATTGATCTCTGCTCATCCCAAACATTTCTACATCAACCTCCTCCAGATTCTGCGCTGACCCTTTGTGTCAATCTCCTTCAGCTGCTGCGCTTTCCCTTCTTGGACCAACGTTGGATCTATTATCCTTTTCTATGTATTCACTAGAACTGGAAATCACTTCCTTCCAGTACTGCCTCTGATCTTCACTATTTGATCACTGGTTTGAATTCCTTAGCAAACCCTGCCCTAGGAAAATCGAACTGACTGATCAACACTCTGTGTATCTTCAAGTGAACCCCAAGCCTCCATTTTATACCTTTCCTATTGAGTCTTCAAAGGCCGAGATTAAGTCTCTAATCAATGGCTAAGATTAAAACATGTCTTGATCTGCCTTCTAGATCATTCTCATCCATATTTTGATTAATACCCATTAATATTTTAATTTCCCTAAGTTTAGACATAGGAACTCCATTAAAAATATTAATTATTTTAATATAATACAATCCTGGTGGAATTTCACCAAATGGTTTTTGGGTTCTTTAGAACTCATGTGCCTTAGCGCCTTCACCAATTTTCAAGGCTAGAGCACTTCCGATGCTACCAAAAACTAACAGTCACAGGGGTCGAGTACGGTGACTAGTACTAGTATCTCCTCGGGGGTTAGAGATCCAGGGAGTTCTCAGCAGACGCAGCAATAGAAATAGGAGGAGGAACTGACTAAATCTCCCACCACTTGTGGCAGATCCAATTGGGAAGTGCGTCAGACCTTGAGGGACACAGAGGAGTTTGTTGGAGCTCCTAGGACAGACAAGAGACAACGCAGGCAGCCTGACAGATATCAAGCTTTGGTAGCTCAGGTTCCAGAATCCTCCAACTTCCAGGAAGCTGCATGTGAGCAGGTGTGGGTGGATGTCGTGGTGGAAGAATAAAATTCTATCATGAAAAATGATGTTTGGAAGTGTTGTCGCACGGATTGACACGACAACGCTCGGACCGGGGGCTGTCACTCTGATCCCCGATCCCTCCGTTTAAGCCTGTATCCCACGGCTAAGGGGGGTAGACCCTGAGGAAAGATGAAGGCCAACTGCCAAACAGTTGGACCGGGAGACGAGATGCACTAAAATGGTTTTATTGATTTGATAGACCAGTGCCCTGTTAGATTGGTGCCTAAATGATTACTTTCTAGGTGATATAAGAGCATAAATCATAAACATCAATCACCTATCATCAAATGATCAGAACAATGCTTTAAATATCCAGTAAAAACCACAAAGTTCCTCGAATAACGATATCCGGCAAACTAAGAGAAATAAATTGCTTTAAATAACAGAGAAACCAGATACTTATTTCGTATTCAGACCACAACACGAAAGATATACGATGATAAACAACTGAAGGTGGTAAGAGCAATTCTCCACAAAAAAAAAGAAATTTTTATGCTTTCTTCAATTTTTTTTTTTTTTTTTTTTAAATACAATCTAAAACCTAAATTAAAATCTAAGAAATTTAAACTAAAATTAATCTAAAATAAAAAGTTTAAAACTAAGCCTAAAAACTAATTAAAATATAACATTTTTTGATTCTTTATATTTGAAAATTTTAAAATCTAAAACTTTAAAAAAGGAACAAACTAAAACATTAACTAAATAAACTACAGCACTATAAACTAAAAAAATTTAAAACTATATGAAAATTTAAATAAACTAAATTCTAATAAATCTAAACTAAAACTAAAGAAACTAAAATCCTAACAAATCCTTTTTTATTTTTTTAGATTTTTATCATAAAAATAAACCCAAACTCTACACCTAACCTAAACTATGTAAAACAAAAATTACAAACCTACGCCTACGCTATCAAAAACACATCAAATTCATTCAAAATCTAATTAAATGGGAACGAAACTGAAAAGGGAACGCATCAAAACATGAACACGTAATGGGCAGCGAAAATCATATGAAGACCTAACCCTAACTACACGCCTCCCTAACCACGCATAACAAACAGCCAAAAGAAATATGAAAACGACTGCAATGAGATGAAACTCAGCCTCAGAAACGCGAAAACGATGCTTGGTGACAGGGTTCAGATATGCAACGAAGGCTTTCGGGCTGGAAAGGTAAACGCTGATGCGTTCCCCAGCAACATGCGACGGCAGAAAGAAAAGCAAGGCAAAAACGATGAATGTGTGCCCCCTTTTAACGCGAGAAATTAAACAAGCTAAACCGTAATTGCTGGCTGGGCGTGAATCAAAACTGCAAAAAGGTAATGCGACTCAGGCTCGAACACGCAGACGGGGATTCAGCAAAGAGTGTCGGATGAAACCTCAGGAAAAACGGCCAGCAGGCACATACCAGATCAAATGCGGTGATATCCAGGAACAATCCGAAAATGACAACGACACTAAAAACTGAAAAATCGAAAGTGCATTTAATCAAAAAAATGAACCGTCACTGTGCACAAAAGGCTACCAGAATGTCGACAAAACCAGCCGTTAAAACAAAAATATGCAGAGAGAATGAGGCGTCAGAGCGATGAGTTGAATGCTGCGGCACTGGGATTACGCTATTATGCTTTGCCTGAGGGTTTACAACTTAATGAAAAAGATATGAACGCTATCTCAAGCAGAAATTTTTGAACTGATCATATGCATTGCAGGTAAAACCGAGGCAAGAAAAGAAAGAAAAATGGTGATGGGATTATGCTTTGGCGTACAGAACTCAGGTCAAGACGATTTTATGCAGACATTCCAACAAGAACTGGTTTGCAAGTGAACTGAAAGCGTACCTTATGAAAATCGATTGAGAGATTACGTCAGTTTGCAGATATCTCACCCAGATTTGACAGTGTTCGTTTGTGCTAAAGGCATTATGAGACACGACTCATAGATTCCCAGCTCTGATGACGGCTGTAGGCTGAGGGGCAGAACTATGATAATGCTTTGAACCTAGTACAAAATTTTGAATTTCTTCCCGCTCCAGCAACCTTGAAAATTCCTAGCTCAGATAAATCTGTAATCTGCAAAGATGAAAACGAAATCTGGCGGACATACACAAAATTTTGCAGTAAAACCCTTGAAAATTCGCCTAAAATCAAAATTTTACAGCTCTAGAATAGCCAGATTTAACCATGATTGCAGTAACATTTTCAATATATCATAAATTTGAACTTTACTGTGAAAATAAAGAAAAATCTCTCATGTAAAACAGAAAATGAATTTTAAATGATTAACCCAGGGCACAATCAGCTGGGCTCTGCACAGAACAGCCTGTGGGAGTCGACTGGTTCAGCCCAGAACTTCCCCAAACGCCCACAAATACCCTTCACCTAAAGATCTCCTGCACACCTCAAGAAAACATCAGTAAAGAGGGCAAGAAATGCTGCTAGATTTCAAGAGATAATGGAGATACCTGCCATTATTCCAGAAACCCTACAACATTCAAACCCTAGCACGTGAGCAAGATACCTGTACTCACAATACTCTGAAAACCAACTATTTTTAACTGCTGAAAACTGAAATATGCAGAAAAACAAACATCTCACAGCAATTCCAGAGAGTAACACCAGCCAGTTTTGAACCCCAAAGTCTTTTTATTAACCAGAAAATCAGATTACAAGAGAGCTTTTTCAGTATAGACTCACAGATCAGATAAAACTGTAAAATGACCCCCTAAGACCGTCGATGAGGGTTAAGACATCCCTTAATCTCATCCGTCGATTTTATTTAAAAAAGTTATTTTTGCATGCATTCACAAAAATATTGTTATTTTATTGCTTAGGGTTTTTGCTTTATGTTTTTAATTTTTTATTTTTAATTTTTATTTTTTTAATTTTTAATTTTTAATTTTTTTATATATATTTTTTTATTTTATTAATTTTATTCATTTTTTGAATTTTTTAATTCATTTTAAGATGGATCATCAAACTAAGCCGTTGGAAACATTACCTAGGACCTAGGACCTAGGACTCATAAGGGGATTTACAATATTTCCAACCCTCAAGACACATTTCATCATGATTTTTTACAATTTACATCTCAAAGGGATGAACCCACTTAATACAGACCCTCATAGAACACCCAGTTCTGCGACACAACTATAATCTAGCAGATTAACATATAAGATTCTCCTAAAGTTCTGATGACGAAATCCATCCCGGCTTTGGGGTCAGGTTTGAAGGAAAACTCTGCCGATCGTAGATCGGTGAGACGAAAAACCTCCCGGGACGCAGATCATCATTAGAAAGTTAGGTCCACCTAGGCCACTTTACATACATGACTCTGATCTGCTTAGATTATTTACAACTTATACATGCAGACTGGGTTTACAACAAAAATGATCAAGCTGTCGATGACTGTAGGCTGGCACGGACATGTCGCTCAGGAGCTACCCCTCTCTGCCAACAGAAAGGAGGTGTACTGCATGGGCAGTTGACCAGTAGTGGTCAACATCTGGCTCTACTTGGGGACACGTTGCTGCACTGGTAGGAATGTGAGAATCCAGAATCTGCATCCATACAACACACAAATGAAAATCAGTAGCGTCCATTCCAAAATCATCATATACATTAAGTACAGGAAAGATAAAAGCTCTTCATTTATTGACTATCTAATAACATGAAAAGTAAATCTAATCCTAAAAACAGAAATGAAATGCTGAAAAGACAAGGAGTAGGGATAGAAATACAATACAAAAGATGCCCCATGGCATCAGATATCATCTCTGAAGAACAGCTTGAGCATTTGGCCGTTCACTGGTAGATCAAGTGGTTCGCCATCCAATCTGCTCAAGTAGAATGAGTTTGGCCCAACTATATCTCTAATGATGTATGGTCCCAGCCACAAGCTGTCAAACTTTTTATGCTTTCCTGGTTTTTCATTTTTGCGATCCCAAAGTAAAACCATATCTCCAACCTGCAAAGATCTAGATCTAGAGCATTTATCAAAGCTTTTCTTAATATTAGATTGATTTTTACATATAGTTTCAAAAGCTGTCCGACGAGTCTCATCTAATTCCACAATCTGATCTATCCTATTCTGAACAACATCTTTATCAGTGGAAAAATTTTGGAGAAGCTGATAGGCTGGCAATTTTAGGTGCACAGGTAAGGTAACATCCAAGCCATAAACCAATTCAAAGGGAGATTTACCAGTAGATTTCTTCTTAGTAATTCTGTCTGCCCACAAAGCATACTTGATTTTGCTGTCCCAAGACTTCTTGTTATCTCCTACTATTTTCTTGATAATGGTTATGAGATTTTTATTACTTGATTCAGCCAAACCATTACCCTGAGGATAGTAATTCGACGAATGAGATAAGACAATGCCATATTTGAAACAGAAAGATGTAAACTCTGAAGAACTAAAAGCCTTGGCATTGTCCGTAGTGATCTTAGCGGGGACACCAAATCTAGTAATGATATTATTCTCAATGAAATCCATAATCACCTTTTCAGTGGCATTCTTAGCAGGAATGGCTTCGACCCATTTAGTGAAATAATCAGTAGCAGTCAAAATCCAAGAGTAGCCATTGCTAGAGTTTTCATGGAACTTCCCTATGAAGTCCAGACCCCAATGCTGAAAAGGAGCCTCTACAATAACAGGTTGTAGAGGAAGGGCAGCAAGCTTCTGTTTCCCAGTGAACAGTTGACAGGCCTGACACGTTCTAACATACTTGTGCACATCAGAAAAAATCGAAGGCCAATAATAGCCAGCTCTTAGGATTTTGTGGGCAGTAGTTCTAGCGGCATAATGACCACCACAAAATCCTGAATGAAATTCGGAGATTAATCTTTTGGACTCAACATCGTCAACACATCTAAGCACTATGCCCTTTGGATTTCTCCATCCAAGGCCATCCTTCATAAGGCAGTACTTAGTGGCTTTTAGTCTAAGAGCCCTTCTCTTATGAGCGACTAAGTGGTTAGGACATGCAAGGTTTGTTAAGTAGTAAACTATGTCCTTATACCATTCATGCTCAGCTAACCTTCTTAATTCTGGTGAAGATAGATCGTCAAGGCAGAACAAACCAAGAGTCTTTTCATTACTTTCAGCTAACATTTGAGCTAAACCTTGGCCTTTGATCAGCTTAGTGGGTCTGATCTCTAAATCATACTCTTGTATCTTAGTAACCCACCTAGCACGAGTCCCTAAGCAATCAGTTTGAGTTAATATGTCCTTAACAGCAGAATGTGGGACGAAAGCAATGATCGTAGAATAACCCACATATGTTTTAAAATGCTTAAGAGACTTGACCAGGGCATAAGCCTGCTTTTCCATGGTATTGTACTTCAATTCGGAGTTTTGAAGCACTCTACTCATGAAAGCGATAGGCTGCTCATGACCATCTTTATTCTTTTGAAGCAAGACACCGGCAATGGTATCTTCAGAAGCGAAAGAAAAAATCATGAAATCTTTGGAGTAATCAGGACTAACAAGGACAGGAGCCTTCGCGATAGCAGACTTGATTTCTTGGAAAGCCCTTTTGCCCTCTTCTTGCCAGACAAATTTCACATCTTTCTTCAGAAGACTTTGAATGGGCTTAGCTATTTCCGCATAATTCAGGATAAATCTTCTAATAAAATTTATCTTTCCAAGGAAAGACTGAAGGGACTTGAGGTTATGCGGGAGAGGAATCTTTTGAATTGCTTCAACTCGTTCAGGATCGACCTTGACTCCTTCCTTAGAAATGATATGACCCAGAAGTTTCCCTTCAGTTACCCCAAAGACAGATTTAGCCGGATTCAAAGAAATTCCATATTCTCTGCATCTATCGAAAACCTTCCTAAGATGATCTATATGGCTAATACCATCTTTAGAGAAAACAGTAAGATCGTCTTGGTAAATTTCGATGATTTTCCCGATTAACCCTTTGAAGGCATAATCCATGGCCCTCTGGAAAGTAGCCCCAGCATTTGTTAACCCAAATGGCATTCTGATGTATTCAAAAGCGCCCCATGGTGTTGTGAATGTGGTCTTGTGTCGATTTTCCTTTTTAACCCAAACTTGATTATACCCAGAAAAACCGTCCAGCAATGACATCATTCCAGACCCAGTTACTCTTTGCAACAAAGTTTCCATTTTTGGCAAAGGGTAATTATCCTTTTTGCATGCTAGATTAAGGTTTCTAAAATCGACGCAAAGTCTTATCGTACCATTCTTTTTCCTGACAATCACTAAATTCGAACACCATGTCGAATGCCTAGTTTGAGCGATGATCCCTGTTGCAAGCATTTTCGTAAGCTCTTTCTGGACCAGGGGGGCTAACTTAGGATTAATCTGCCTAAGCTTCTGCCGGAAGGGTCTAGCATTTTCGTCCTTTAATGGAATAGTATGCTCCATAATATCCTCCCTATAGCCCTTCAATTCATCATAGGAAAAAGCTAAAACATCTCGATATTCGCGAAGTAAATCGGTTAACTTTTTCCTTTCCTCCAAACTAGTACCTTTACCGATTTTAACTATTTTCGGATTTTCAGAAGTGCCCATGTTGACGTCAAGGTACTCACCTGGGTCCATCTTGTTTTCTTCTCTCAACTTCGTGGCATCATGCCGATCAAAATGTTGCTCTAAGGCAACCACATTTCTAGGAGTGGGATTTATGATATGTCTATGATCTAAAGACCCATCCTCGTCAGAAACTAACCGGAAATCCTCAAACTCGTCTAAACTATTGAGAAAACGAACGACTTGCTTTTCATCATTAAAAACTTGCCAATGCTCTGAGTTGTCTGGAATAGATGGTCTGAATATTACTTCCATTTTAATCTTATCGTTAATTAACTCATCAGACAACTGGAAAGTGGTAGCAGCTACGGCAAGTTCATCTGCCGAACTATTCAGCTCTCTAGGAATTGCTTCAAGGCTAAGGGCATCGAAGTGCTCCATAGTATCCCACAACATTTCGATAGTTTCTTAATCTCTGATTTCTACATGTGAATTTGTTCTTAAGCTGCATGATAACCAGATCGGAATCCCCCTTTATGCTAAGCAACTTAATCTTCAAGGCTTTGGCCAATTCAAGGCCCAACAATATGGCTTCATACTCAGCGACATTGTTGGTTGCTTCAAATTCTAGACGATAGGCAAACTTGAACACGTGACCAAGGGAAGACTTAAGCACAATTCCAGCACCCTTACCATGACTAGAGAAAGCACCATCGAAATACATATACCAGACTTCATCTTTAAGACTTTTGACCTTTTCGTTGGGAGGAGTTATGAAGTTAGAAAGGATAGCATAGTTCCCGATGTCAGATTGCTCTCTAATTATTTCGTTATGAGGCTTTTTAGGATTTTCAACATGAAATTTCCTCTCAGGCTCTCTATTTAGTCTAACGAAACCATCACCGCTAGGAGAAGGAATCATAGCATATGACCAATTCATCTGAATGCTTCCCCCTAGATCAGAGGCCCACTTCCTAGATAACAGCATACCCCAAGCATCAGGTACATCAACGACAACAATATCCATAACAACCATGATGTCTGGATAAACCGAAAGATGAACTTGCAAATCCTTGATTAAACCATGTACTTCGATTTTCTTAGAATCCATGGCACATATATTATAGTAGGGTCTGGAAACTCTTAAGTTAAGCTGTTCCATAACCCTTTTAGTCATAACGCAAGCAGATGCACCTGAATCCAACATGCAGTTATTCAATTTATACCCATTGACTAACAAGGTGATAAAGAAGGGTTGATGATCCTTGTTATCAGCATCTACGCTTTGCAGGTAAATAGGAGCATCCTGATAGTCAACCTCACGAATCTTCTGTTGAGAAGCATTGACTTGAGGACCCTGAATTGCTTTTAGTAACTTGTCTCTTTGGGAAGGGATCTTAGCAATCTCAGATACGGGAACCCAGATTTTAGCATTATTAAACCAACTCCCCAAATCGACATCTATTCCAGAGTTTATACCAGGGTTTAAAGTTCGAGGAGGAATTTGATTCCCGCTCTGATCTTTATCCCTTCTCTGGTATGTTAAACCCTTATCTCTAGCAATTTCCAGAATTTTCTCAGGAGAGGGTTTCTCACCATATAACCTAGCCAAAATGTCATCTTCGTCTTCAAGGTTATTTATACTAAAAGCGGATTGAGGATTCCCAACATCATAACTCCTTTCCTTAACATCTATCCAATCATTCATAGGCAAAGGAAACTTGCCCCCTACTACGTTTATTTGCTCACCTGTCCCAAACATTCCATTGTCTAGGAGTCTTCTGATAGTGGGACAAGAGGACTCTTCGTGAAAAGCATCGCAAGCACGACAATAAGGAGGAGCATTATCAACCAGATTAGTAAGCGGATTAGGAGGCCTCTGCTCACTGGATTGACCCTTTCTTTGCCAGTTACTATTTCTGTTATTATTATTTCGTGGTTGAAAATTTTGCGATTGCGCTCTTTCCATTTGAATTAACCTATTCTGCAAAGTGTTTATCTCCTTGTTATGATTAATTTCCATGGTTTCAATTTTCTGAAGCAATTTGAGAACAAGTTCATTTTCAGGCTCTTGGACTGCTTTTCCCTTAGGTTCCTTCAGTTTTGTAGCAGCCCTGTCATAACCTGGGATTTCAGACTTCCCAGAAGTTGCCTTGTCCTTCTCAAGTTCTACAGCTAAGGCTTGGCAATCTCGATAATCAGTAAGTTTAGCACGCCTTAACTCATAAGATGGTTCAGGACCAAAGGCATCAATATAAAAATCTTGGAGAGTTTTATCTGAAGGTTTATAGTCTTGAGGTAATTCTCTAATAATACCATTAAACCTTCTATTAAATTCTTCAACAGTTTCGTCTTCTCTCTTTTTCATCAGAGTAAGAGCTCTTATAAGGTGTCTTCCCTCTCTCTTATCTCCATATTTTTCTCTAAATGCATTAATGATTGATTGTAAAGAGTCAAAAGAATTAGGAGGTTTTTCTGTAAACCAGTCATGAGCATCACCTCCTAGAGTCAAGATAAAAAGGGTCATCCTGACATCTTCATGATCAAAATCAGGAGATCTAGCATACTTAGCCATCCATATGTTGAAATCTCGCAAATGGGAATTAACAGTAATGGCATTATCTCCATGAAAGCTAGGCAATTTGTCTATCCCAACAGATGGAATATCATTGGGGGCTCCAGGAATGTTAGAAAAATCACAAGGGCCCAACAGACTCATGGTGTTGCGCCTAACTTGACCCCTAAAGAGCAAATGGATGTCAGAAAGGGCTTCTTGTCCAAGATTTGTAAGGAGTGTACGAGAAGCGAGTTTGTGTGATCGCACCCTGTAAACCTTTTCAGGATCAGGAGTGGGGTTGCACAGACTGCCTGGATGTCTCCTAGTGTACACTCTTGCAGATAATATGGGAAGTGGAGTCGCCACTTGAACAAGAAGCTAAGCACAAACAAGCTTGAAATGAAAAACCCAAGGACAGAAAAACTCTATCCCCGGCAGCGGCGCCAAAAAATGTTGTCGCACGGATTGACACGACAACGCTCGGACCGAGGGCTGTCACTCTGATCCCCGATCCCTCCGTTTAAGCCTGTCTCCCACGGCTAAGGGGGGTAGACCCTGAGGAAAGATGAAGGCCAACTGCCAAACAGTTGGACCGGGAGACGAGATGCACCAAAATGGTTTTATTGATTTGATAGACCAGTGCCCTGTTAGATTGGTGCCTAAATGATTACTTTCTAGGTGATATAAGAGCATAAATCATAAACAGCAATCACCTATCATCAAATGATCAGAACAATGCTTTAAATATCCAGTAAAAACCACAAAGTTCCTCGAATAACGATATCCGACAAACTAAGAGAAATAAATTGCTTTAAATAACAGAGAAACCAGATACTTATTTCGTATTCAGACCACAACACGAAAGATATACGATGATAAACAACTGAAGGTGGTAAGAGCAATTCTCCACAAAAAAAAGAAATTTTTATGCTTTTTTCAATTTTTTTTTTTTTTAAATACAATCTAAAACCTAAATTAAAATCTAAGAAATTTAAACTAAAATTAATCTAAAATAAAAAGTTTAAAACTAAGCCTAAAAACTAATTAAAATATAACATTTTTTTATTTTTTATATTTGAAAATTTTAAAATCTAAAACTTTAAAAAAGGAACAAACTAAAACATTAACTAAATAAACTACAACACTATAAACTAAAAAAATTTAAAACTATATGAAAATTTAAATAAACTAAATTCTAATAAATCTAAACTAAAACTAAAGAAACTAAAATCCTAACAAATCCTTTTTTATTTTTTTAGATTTTTATCATAAAAATAAACCCAAACTCTACACCTAACCTAAACTATGTAAAACAAAAATTACAAACCTACGCCTACGCTATCAAAAACACATCAAATTCATTCAAAATCTAATTAAATGGGAACGAAACTGAAAAGGGAACGCATCAAAAAATGAACACGTAATGGATAGCGAAAATCATATGAAGACCTAAACCTAACTACACGCCTCCCTAACCACGCATAACAAACAGCCAAAAGAAATATGAAAACGACTGCAATGAGATGAAACTCAGCCTCAGAAACGCGAAAACGATGCTTGGTGACAGGGTTCAGATATGAAACGAAGGCTTTCGGGCTGGAAAGGTAAACGCTGATGCGTTCCCCAGCAACATGCGACGGCAGAAAGAAAAGCAAGGCAAAAACGATGAACGTGTGCCCCCTTTTAACGCGAGAAATTAAACAAGCTAAACCGTAATTGCTGGCTGGGCGTGAATCAAAATTGCAAAAAGGTAATGCGACTCAGGCTCGAACACGCAGACGGGGATTCAACAAAGAGTGTCGGATGAAACCTCAGGAAAAACGGCCAGCAGGCACATACCAGATCAAATGCGGTGATATCCAGGAACAATCCGAAAATGAAAACGACACTAAAAACTGAAAAATCGAAAGTGCATTTAATCAAAAAAATGAACCGTCACTGTGCACAAATGGCTACCAGAATGTCGACAAAACCAGCCGTTAAAACAAAAAAATGCAGAGAGAATGAGGCATCAGAGCGATGAGCTGAATGCTGCGGCACTGGGATTACGCTATTATGCTTTGCCTGAGGGTTTACAGCTTAATGAAAAAGATATGAACGCTATCTCAAGCAGAAATTTTTGAACTGATCATATGCATTGCAAGTAAAACCGAGGCAAGAAAAGAAAGAAAAATGGCGATGGGATTATGCTTTGGCGTACAGAACTCAGGTCAAGACGATTTTATGCAGACATTCCAACAAGAACTGGTTTGCAAGTGAACTGAAAGCGTACCTTATGAAAATCGATTGAGAGATTACATCAGTTTGCAGATATCTCACCCAGATTTGACAGTGTTCGTTTGTGCTAAAGGCATTATGAGACACGACCCATAGATTCCCAGCTCTGATGACGGCTGTAGGCTGAGGGGCAGAACTATGATAATGCTTTGAACCCAGTACAAAATTTTGAATTTCTTCCCGCTCCAGAAACCTTGAAAATTCCTAGCTCAGATATATCTGTAATCTGCAAAGATGAAAACGAAATCTGGCGGACATACACAAAATTTTGCAGTAAAACCCTTGAAAATTCGCCTAAAATCAAAATTTTACAGCTCTAGAACAGCCAGATTTAACCATGATTGCAGTAACATTTTCAATATATCATAAATTTGAACTTTACTGTGAAAATAAAGAAAAATCTCTCATGTAAAACAGAAAATGAATTTTAAATGATTAACCCAGGGCACAATCAGCTGGGCTCTGCACAGAACAGCCTGTGGGAGTCGGCTGGTTCAGCCCAGAACTTCCCCAAACGCCCACAAATACCCTTCACCTAAAGATCTCCTGCACACCTCAAGCAAACATCAGTAAAGAGGGCAAGAAATGCTGTTAGATTTCAAGAGATAATGGAGATACCTGCCATTATTCCAGAAACCCTACAACATTCAAACCCTAGCACGTGAGCAAGATACCTGTACTCACAATACTCTGAAAACCAGCTATTTTTAACTGCTGAAAACTGAAATATGCAGAAAAACAAACATCTCACAGCAATTCCAGAGAGTAACACCAGCCAGTTTTGAACCCCAAAGTCTTTTTATTAACCAGAAAATCAGATTACAAGAGAGCTTTTTCAGTACAGACTCACAGATCAGATAAAACTGTAAAATGACCCCCTAAGACCCTATATAAAGGAAATGATCCCAACGGCTAGTTTTGGGTGATCCATGTTGAAGCGATCTCGGCCGTCGATGAGGGTTAAGACATCCCTTAATCTCATCCGTCGATTTTATTTAAAAAAGTTATTTTTGCATGCATTCACAAAAATAATATTATTTTATTGCTTAGGGTTTTTGCTTTATGTTTTTAATTTTTTATTATTTTTTTTTTTTTTTTTTTTTTTTTTTTATATATATATATATATTTTTATTAATTTTATTCATTTTTTGAATTTTTTAATTCATTTTAAGATGGATCATCAAACTAAGCCGTTGGAAACATTACCTAGGACCTAGGACCTAGGACTCATGAGGGGATTTACAACATTTCCAACCCTCAAGACAAATTTCATCATGATTTTTTACAATTTACATCTCAAAGGGATGAACCCACTTAATACAGACCCTCATAGAACACCCAGTTCTGCGACACAACTATAATCTAGCAGATTAACATATAAGATTCTCCTAAAGTTCTGATGACGAAATCCATCCCGGCTTTGGGGTCAGGTTTGAAGGAAAACTCTGCCGATCGTAGATCGGTGAGACGAAAAACCTCCCGGGACGCAGATCATCATTAGAAAGTTAGGTCCACCTAGGCCACTTTACATACATGACTCTGATCTGCTTAGATTATTTACAATTTATACATGCAGAATGGGTTTACAACAAAAATGATCAAGCTGTTGATGACTGTAGGCTGGCACGGACATGTCGCTCAGGAGCTACCCCTCTCTGCCAACAGAAAGGAGGTGTACTGCATGGGCAGTTGACCAGTAGTGGTCAACAGGAAGGTAGTGGCTAGACCAGAAGACAGATCAGTTGTAGGTTCCAAATGGATTTACAAGATCAAGTACGTTGCAGATGGAAGTGTAGAGAAGTACAAGGCTAGATTCGTGGCGAAGGGGTATGCACAGAAGGAAGGGATAGATTATGAGGAGACCTTCACCCCATTTTCCAGATATACCTCTATCAGATCTGTTATATCCCTAGCAATGCAGCTAGGATGGGAGATTCACCAGATGGACGTCAAGACAACATTCTTGAAGAGGGGGGTAGAAGAAGAGGTGTATATAGAGCAACTTTAAGGCTTCGAAACTCATGAGAAGCACACTCATGTCTACAGGTTGAAGAAAGCCCTATATGGGCTCAAATAGGCACCCTGGGCGTGGTATGGTCGAATTGGCAGTTATTTACAGTAGCTTGGATTCATCAAGAGTGATGGAGATCCCAATCTCTACTATTTGATGGTGGAGAATGAGCCTCTAATTTTGGTTTTGTATGTAGATGAGCTATTTTTGACAGGATCATCAAGGCTTATAAAGGACTGCAAAAGGAACCTTGAAGCAGAATTCGACATCAAGGATATTGGGTTGATGCACTATTTTCTAGAATTGGAAGTGTGGCAGAAGAATGGGGAGATCTTCCTTGGGCAAGGGAGATATGCTACAGATATTCTAAAGTGATTCAGAATGCAAGATTTCCGACCCATGACGATGCCCATGATCACCAATTGGAAGAAGATAGATGGATTAGGGCACAAGGAAGTCGACTACACCTTGTATAGACAACTCATTGGGTCGCTAATGTATCTGGTTAACACTAGGCCAGGCATTTGTTTCGCTGTCAATACCGTTAGTTAGTTTATGTAAGAACCGAAAATAGTACATTGGGCAATAGCTAGGCACATTCTTAGATATGTGTGTGGAACAGTCGGATATGGGTTGAAATATACTCGAGGAGATGACGTTAGATTATGTGAATTCACAGATGCAGATTGGGCAGGTAGTTCAGTGGACAGGAAAAGTACCTTTGGGTACTACTTTAGTGTTGGATTAGGGATGGTCTCTTGCTGTAGCAGAAAGCAGAAGTCAGTAGTACTGAGCTCAGCAAAAGCTGAATATATGGCAGCTAACACAACTATGTGTGATGCTATATGGCTTAGGAAGCTGATCGTGAGTTTGTTTAGAAAGAAGATGGGAGCGACCAATGTTTATTGTGATAATCCGAGTTGCATAAAACTCTCTGAGGATCCAGTATTCCATGATAGGTCAAAGCACATTGATATCAGATGTCATTTCATGAGAGACTGTGTTCAGCGTGGGGTAGTCCAGCTGCAGTATGTTCCCACAGGAGATCAGGTAGTAGACATACTCACGAAAGATCTGAGGAGAGCTAAGTTCATCTAGTTCAGGGAATAGATAGGTATGGTGGAGAAACCATTTCAGTAACAAAAACAAATGGATTCTCAGTTGCAGCAACAGCAGATGAGAGGGAGTTGCAGTGTAGATGCAGTGTTGGCAGCAGGTTAGCAGGGCCAGAAGCAGCATAGATGCAATGTATATCAGAGTTGTACAGTATTTGGTGGGAAACAACAGCTAGACATCAACAACGTGACAGGAGATGGTGCAGAGACAAGGTGTTGCTTCAATGAGTTGCATCGCTAAAACAACTTCCTTGCTAAGAGCGAGTGTTAGTTTTTGTAGCATCAGATGTGTTCTAGCTACAAAATTTGGTGGACAGGCTTGAATACATGTATTCTCCAAAACTCAGAAATCATTTCCGGAAATTCCACCTAGAGACGACTTAATTAAAATAATTAATCATTTTTTAATGGTTCCTAAGTCTAAACTTAGGGAATATGATTAATTAAAGGGTATTAATTAAGTCATGGTGAGAATCTTCTAGAAAAAGACATGGATCGAGTTCTAGTTAATCTTAGCCATTGATTATGTTTTAATCTTGGCCGTTGATGTCTCAACGAGAGATTATAAGAAGAAACTCGATGGGACTTGGAGAACACACACCAACAACTACTTAGTTGCCCAGGCAGATCGATTTTCTCAGTGGTTGAAGTTTAGCAGAGGAGATAGAGCCAGAGGGTGAGTTGCAAGGGAGAGAGAGAGGGTATCAACAGTGATCCGAGAAGTGCAGAACGAGTTTCGAAAGAGACAGCATGAGGAGAGACGCAATCCACTAGAGCTCTGCGCAGTTACTGGGTAGAGAGTGATGCAGAGACCCAGCGTATGGACAGAGGGTCCATCTCGGGGTCAAGGAGTTGCTGTGGAGAGTGAGAAATTTATCACTAAATTTCTCTCAATATTTTTCCTCTGTTCTGAAGTTCAAATTCTTGTACTTGAATTTCTGCTGAAGAATAAATAAAGATACCCTCATCTGCTGCACTAGTTTACCCAAGTTGGATTTTTCCAGGGACATTTGTCCGAAAATAACTATGTCAATATTTTTATGTGTGCTAGAATTTCTCTAGTTTTCTAGCATTTATTTTTCCGCATTATTTGTGTTGTGAAGGTTGCAACATATATGTTTTAATATTTGTCGTAGGAAACTGTAAATAGTTTGTTTAATTAATTTAACAAATAAAAGAATATCATCAGTTGCTACAGTAGGATTCCAATTTTCAGAATTTTCACACAAGAACATTAGCATAATCAAGTGGGGTAGGAGGACTTTGATCATTAGGGGGGTTCCTCCTTGGCCAAGGATTGTTGTTGCCTCTATTATTATTGTTACTTCTAGGCTGCACATTCTGCACTTGATTTCTTTCCATCTGAATCATCCTAGACTATATGTCACTGGTTTGTCTAGCATGCTCAGTTCTCATTTCCTTAATTACTTGAGTTAATTCTTTGATTGGGTCAGGCTCTTCTTCCTTAACTTCTTTTCCTTTACTCTTGATTGGACCTCTGTCAAAACCAAGAATCTCTGACTTACCCAAAGCTTTCTTATCCTTTTCTAATTCTTCAACAACATTTTGGGCAATGACTAAAGTAACAAGCTTGGCACGTCTTATCTCATATTGAGTGTCAACATTGAAGGCTTCAAGATATTGTTCTAACACTATTTTATTAGGAGGCTTGTAATCTTGAGTCATATCCTTTAGAAGACTATTAAATATTTAAAATTTTCGACTGTTTCATTTTCCCTTTTCTTAATGGAATTAAGCTCTTTGACCAAATATTTTTTTTCTCTTTTGTCCCCAAATCTATCTTTGAATGCATCAATGAGGGCGTGCAATGAATCAAAATAATTATCTGGCTTGTCCTAAAACCAATCCAATGCGACTTTTTCCAATGAAAGGACAAATAACTTCATTCTAACATCTTCATGATTGTATGCAGTTTCATGAGCATATCTTTGTATAAAAGTTTTGAACTTCTTTATGTGATCGAAAACATTGACTGCATTGTTCCCTTGGAAAGTTAGAAGCTTGTGCATCGCAGAGTCCTCTGGAAGATCATGAGAATAACCTTGGATGTTGGCAAAGCTACAGGGACTGAAGTAATCAACCATGAAGTCTTGATTTATAGTATTAGGGAATAGAAAATGGTAATCAGGGAGAGCTTCTTGTCTGAGAAAAAATAAAATCTTTCTAGAATGTAACTTGTTTAACCAGGCTCTTAGAACATTTTCAGGATTAGGAGCGGGGTTAACCAAGCTACTAGGATTCCTTCTAGAGTAGGCTCTTGTGAATAGATGAATAAGTGGAGTTTCCACCCAAACAGGAAACCAACCTAAATGTCTAGGTGCTAAAGGTGCGGATAGAATAGATGAAAGGGTTAGTGAGAGGAAAAGGTATAAGGTGATGAAAATATGAAGAGATATAATGGTGCCAGAAAATGTGGCGTTGATGGGATATATGAAAAGATGAGAAATGAGAGAATGTCACTGTGTGCCGAGAATAAAATATCCCCGACAACGACACTAGAAAATGTGGCATTTATGGGATAAATGAAAAGATGAGAAATGAGAGAATGTCATTGAGGCGCTGAGAACAAAATTTCCCCGTAAATGATACTAGAAAATGTGGGGTTGTCGGCTCAAATGAAAAGATGGAAAGATGAAGGAAATGATGGAAAAAGTGTCATGACGACCAAGGACAAAAAAATATATCCCCGACAATAGCGCCAAAAAATGTGGCGTTGATGGGATAAATGAAAAGATGAGAAATGAGAGAATGTCATTGAGGCGTTGAGAATAAAATATCCCCAACAACGACACCAAAAAATGTTGTCGTTTAGACTGTACAGGCACTGCGACAACGACTTAGGTTGGGGGCTGTCACTTTGATCCCGGACCTCTCCGTTTTAGGTGTCTCCCAACAACAAGCTATGGGGGGTAGTCCCTATGGAAATGTGAAGTGAAAGACAAGTTAGCAACCAACGAGTCTAGGAGACACGATTAAATGGCGTTGCCACTTGGTTGATTTTAGCGAGTTTCAAAGGATTAGATTTAATTATTAATGAGACCAGTGCCTTATGGAGTCAACTAACTTTCTTTTAGATCAATTAGAGACCAAGTAGCCAGATGAACAATCATTTCTTGGATGCTTCACTAACTTATATGCTATGCAAATTCTAACAGCTAGGTGAAATGCAAAATCTTGGTTGATTTTAAGTTAGATGCCTATTCTAAGTGTAACCTTCCTCTTAATTGTTTTGGAATTAGTCTCTAGAGTAGGTTGTGGGATGGAAGCCAATGGGAAACAAGTAGAGGCTTGATTAACGATACCTCCCCCCGTGTTCCAACCATCCGATGCCTCCAGCACTGCAGAGGTTGTGGCTCTAACGACTACAAGGTCATTGTGTTAACCACTAAAGAGGGTCTAAATTCCTCAAGCTAAATTGAGAAAGGGTGGCCCTAAATATCTATCAACCAAGCTTATGCTTGGAGGTAAATTATTAATGCAACTAGACTTAGAATGCAATGCAAGATGGATTGAGTGATTCTTGAGTTAAGATTGTTTATGTTAAGTACTTTAGTTATGATTAATCTTCAATTATGACAATAAGTACTTATTAATGGAAATTAAGAGACAATCCTTAACCACAAGAGAATGTGCCAAGTTACCAAGTGCCAATAAGATACAATAGATACCCACAATATGCAATTACCCAATAGTTACGGGATGTGCCCAAATCCCGTAATAATGATAGTTAAAGCATTTAGAATAATTTAATCAATGCTTAACAAGATACAACGATTATTACCACAAGATTATCAATGCTCTTGCTTCAAATAAAAACTTCCAAGATATTTTAATGAGATAAATGCCAATATTTTTCCAGATATGCTCAATGTAAATTAGCACCAATCCAAATAGATTAGAAGCCTTTAAACAAGGAATGCTTAGTGTTAGTTTTTGTAGCATTAGACGTGTTCTAGCCATGAAATTTGGTGGAGAGGCTGGAATACATGAGATCTCTAAAACCCAGCAATTGTTTCTGGAAATTTCGCCTAGAAATGACTTAATGAGATTATTAACCAATTTTTATATATTTCCTAGGTCCAAACTTAGGGAATATTGTTAATTAATCAGTATTAATTATATCAATGCGTGAATCATCTAGAAACTCACACAGATCGATCTTGAGATGATCTTAGCCATTGATTAAGTTTTAATCTTGGCCGGTGGTGCTCCAACAAAGGATTATAAGAGGAGGCCGATGTGGTGATGGAGAGGACACTTCACCAGTTTGATTTCTGAGCAGATCGATTTCCAGAGTAGCAGCAGTCAGTTGCCAGAGAGAGAGCCAGAGATCGAAGCAGTGAGAGAGGGGTAGAGACAGTGAAGCCGGAGGAAGATTTCTAGATCCGGTGAGTGCATTTGTAGAGAGGCAGAAGAGCCACATAGAGGCTGACACTAGGGCAACACAATAGCCTTTAGAGGCAGTTTCGATTCTGTTGGGGAAAGTCGAGTTTCAGTGCCAAAAGATGGACAAAGGTTCCAGGGTGAGGAGAGACATTTTCCCAGACAATAATAGACTAGACGACTTGAGGAGAGGCTGATCCAGACTGAGTGCAAAAGGGACTGCGCTAGGGTGACGCAGAGCCAGTGCAGAGGCAGTTTGGACGGCTCACTTGGAGCTACAGTGAGAGCCCGGATTTGCTTGTGGGGTGAGGAAAATTTTCGCTAGTATTTCCTCTGTAGGATTGCCAGTATTCAACATCTAGATTGTACTCATATTATTTCACTCATGTTGAATAAATAAAACCCTCCGTTGCTGCATCGATTTTCCCAAGTTAGGTTTTTTCGGGGACTTTTGTCCAAAAATAACTGTGTTATTTTTATGTTTTTTGCTAGCATTTCTTCCGGCATTTATTCTTCCGCAATTTTATTTGTGTAGATTGCAGTGATTTATTCAGTATTTGTCGTAACAAACAACAAATAAATTGTTAAATTAAATTAACAATTAGGAGAATAATTTCTAGTTGCTGCAATAGGATTCCGATTTGTGGAATCTTCACATGGTATCAAAGCGTAGTTGATCAACTAGAGAGCTTAGAGGTGAAGAGAGAAGGAATTTCACTATTCATTGTACATAGTAGGCCGAAATCCGCAGGGGCAGTGCAATCATTTTTTCAGGAGGCCGAGTTACTTGAGGAGGTTCGATTTTTTTGAGTGAGGGGCAGAAAAATTCGATCCTACCAGATCGATTGATTCTAGAGGTAGAGGGAGCAGCCCATATTCTTTTTCGTGGAGTAGATCTCTAGCTGGACGCAGTGGTTTTTTGTAGTAGTTTGCTAGATTAAATCCAACGTCGGGTGGAAGGAAGAAGAGCACACATAGAGGGAAAATTTTCCTCAGGGAACTTCTAGTCTCAAGAAGTTCGATTTTTCCTTGTAGATTAGTAGTCGTTGTGAGCAAATATTCTCACTCCAGAAGGGAGTGCGAATAACTGAGCAACAACTGAGTAGAGGAGGTTTTTGAAATTTTATTGAGATGGCCACTGCTGGGCTTTGTGATTAGGACATGTTGGATGTGCCTTCCAACTATGTCATCTGGAAGGCAAGGATGTCCTTCCTTCTAGATGAGTTTGGCTTGAAAACATATATTGATGCAGTGGTAGCAGTTCCCCAGGATGTAGATCAACTGAAGGAGTATAGAAAGGAGATGGCACGAGCGAAACAATTGATCCTCGATGGAGTCCAGGATCATGTTGTTTTACACATAGCTGGCAATGAGATGTGGGATGCCCTCTCCATGTTATGCTAGGGTACTTCCGAGTAGCGGGAGATGTACCTAGAGGAGAAGTGAGGTGTGTCAAGATGCAGAAGGGGGAAGGTATAGACCCCTTCCTCACCAGGATTCAAGAGATCCGGGACCAGCTTGCAGCTGTTGGTGCAGTGCCTCAACCCATGGAGCTAGTGCAATTGGCACTCAATAGTGTCTCAGAGGAGTGGCAGGTATTTGTCCAAAGTATCTTGGGCATAGATACCTTGCCAAGGTGGGACGAGATGTGGGCCGATTTGCAACAGGAGGAGTTGAGACGAGCTCTATTGAAGAGCTCCATCGGTGGCAACATTAGCGGATCGAAGAAGGTGGAGGAGGAGGAGAATGTGGCCCTCGCATCAAAGGGTCCCAGTCAGGGACAGGGGGAGCAGAGGAAGAAGAAGAAGGACTTCTAGTATGGTGAACTTGGTCACTACAGTACCCAGTGTCCTCTCAGGAAGAAGGACAAGGAGGAGAAGAAAGATCAATAGGCAGCTTCAGCAGAGATCGATAGGCTATCCTCTAGGTTAGAGGAAGACTTTGCCATGTTTGCTGATATACTTCCAGGAGTGAGGTGGGGAGATTTGGTGCTGTAGCCCCAGAGATCTATAGAGATTGGGTAGAATCCTTGAGGAGTCCACCTCATGGATCAATACCTTGCTACGGGGACCCACAGTATTCAGTGGTAGGATGGATTTGTGACGGTTGATGCAGTCAGATACCAAAGTGACAGTTGTAGAGACTAGTAGCAGCCAGATGCTGGGGACCACAGTGCAGAGTTGGCAACAGTGCATTTGTCACAATGCAGAGTCAGCAACAACGCAAATTCTTCAGTGACAGTGCATATACTAGCAGCGGTTAGAGACTCAGATGACAGATGCATTATAATGATCACAGTTGATTCAATATTTTGGATGCTTTTCAGTTGCAGATGTTGCAGTTGCAGCAGCAACAAATGAGACGGACATGCAGTGTTGGTAGCAGTACAATAGGGTCATCAACAACATAGATGTAGTGTATATCAGAGTTGTGCAGTGGTTGGTGGGCAGTATGGCCAGACATCAGCAACATGACAGGAGGTGATGCAGACACAGGGTGTTGTGGCAGGAAGTGCAGCACTAAAAAACATTTCTCGCTAAGAGGGAGTGTTAGTTTTTGTAGCATCGAAAGTGTTCTAGCCATGAAATTTGGCGGAGAGGCTAGAATACATGAGATCTCCAAAACCCAGAAATTGTTTCTGGAAATTCTGCCTAGAAATTACTTAATTAGATTATTAACCAGTTTGAAAATATTTCCTAAGTCTAAACTTAGGGAATATGGTTAATTAATCAGTATTAATTAAGTCAAGGCGTGAATCATCTAGAAATTCACACGGATTGATCCAGAGATGATCCTAGCCATTGATTATGTTTTAATCTTGGCCTTTGGTGCTCCAACAGAGGATTATAAGAGGAGGTCGATGTGGTTATGGAGAGAACACTTTAGCTGTTCGATTTATGAGTAGATCGATTTCCAGAGTAGCAACAGCCAGTTGCTGGAGAGAGGGCCAGCAATTGAAGTAATAAGAGAGGGGCAGAGACAGGGAAGTCAGAGGAAGATTTCTAGATCCAGTTAGTGCATTTGCAAAGAGGCAGAAGAGCCACAGAGAGGCTAACGCTGGGGCAATGGAGTAGCCTCTAGAGGCAATTTCAATTCTTCTGGGGAAAACCGAGTTTCAGAGCCAAAAGCTGGACAGAGGTTCTGCGGGCCAGGAGAGACATTTTCCCAGACAACAGAAGACTAGACGGCTTGAGGAGAGGCTGATCCAGACTGAGTGTAGAAGGGAATGTACTAGGGTGACACAGAGCCAGCACAAAGGCAGTTTGGAAGCTCACTTGGAGCTACAGTCAGAGCCCGGATTTGCTTGTGGGGTGAGGAAAATTCCTCACTAGATTTCTGTCAGTATTTTCTCTGCATGATTGCTAGTTTTCAACATCCAGATTGTACTCAGATTATTTCACTACTTCTTAATAAATAAAACCCTCAGCCGTTGCATCGGTTTTCCCAAGTTGGGGTTTTTTGGGGAGTTTTGTCAAAAAATCGCTGTGTTATTTTTATGTGTGCGCTAGCATTTCTTCCAGCGTTTATCCTTCCACAATTTTATTTGTGTAGATGCAGTGTGATTTATTCAGTGTTTTCTGTAGCAAACAACAAATAAATTGTTAAATTAAATTAACATTTAGGAGAATAATTTCGAGTTGTTGCAATAGGATTTTGGTTTGTGGAATTTTCACACTTAGAATTTCAATGCCAACATAGATTCATCAATGATAATATGAGAGCACTTATTCACCAAGTTTCTAATTAGATATCAAAAGAGAAGCAATGTGACTTAGATCAATTGACAAGATACCAAGATTTAATGAACTCTTAGATTATTTCACTTAGGGGAACAAGGTCATTAGATCATGTGTTTTAGTGAGTGAGTTAGATGCCATCTTCTGAAAACTTTATTAAACTCACAAGCACAAATGTGTTAATGCACTTGCAACAATTAGAAACCAACTTGCTATAAAACCATGGAACAAGACAATTGTGACCTATAGAGCATGAGCAAGGAAATATCTTATGTTACTTATGTCCCAATCACATTCAAATGAGCAATTATTAGACCCTTTAGGACAGCGGTATGCAAATCTTATGACAGTAGTGAGATAATTATGAAAACAGTGAGCTACGAATGAATTATTCAACACCAAGTGTATCCAACAAGCCCAAAATACCCAATTTCTTAAGAGCACTTAAAATGCAAAGTATCTTTAATGTTCTTAACCACTTTAGGATGCCAATGCCACTGTTAGAAATCAGACTTCAGATGTATTTGCAATCAGAAATAAAAGTCATCAAGATTATACAATTTAACTTAAAGCAAAATGCCCAATGTGTTCAATTAATTAGGAAAATTATGAGTGACTTTTAGACCACTTTCATGAGGATTATATCACTGTTATGATGCAGATATGACTGTTGTAGGTAAACAGTGAGCAAGGGAGGGTTTAGAGGTCAAACCCTTAGGCCTTGGGGCCTTGGAAGAACTAGTCCACTTGCCAAAATTTTGTCCAATTATAAGGTCACCTGAAAAACACCAATACCTCTGCAAAACACACCAATCTTCAGTCTAGAAAACCAAATGCACCCACAGAGATGAGATGAAGGGAAATGAGGGCTAAGGAATGGAAACGCTAGGCCAATGTTACTTGGGAGCGGGAGCGGAAGCGGGGAGCGGGAGCGGAAGCGGGAGCGGGAGCGACCATTTTCAGAAGCTCCCGGTTTGGGAGCGAATCCCGGAGCGATTTTTAAAAAATATATATATTTTTTATATTTTTTAATTTTTGATACATATATGTCAACAAAAACATGTAGAATGATGAAATAGACATAAAAAACATAAAAAAACATAAATTGATCATTGAACCATATCACATCAATCATCTAGAAATTATAATCGTCATCAACCTTAGTAAAATTAAAATACATATTACAACTGCAACATATTGAGTCTTATAAATCATGATTCATCAAATTCAATATTAAAGTTTCAACTTCAAGCTTTCAGAATTGAAAATTCAATAACATTTATCATCATTGATCACCAAAGTAACAAGTTGTACTTGTAAGCCAAGTTTAACCATTACAAGAAGTAATATCGAAGATATTTCTAAGTCCTGACTCCTAACTTCTAACTGTTAACATGATATGAAATGTTAAAAATTTATAAAATGAAACATGAATAATGAGATGAAATGAAACAACTTTAGTGACTAGTCTTTCACAAAGCATCATATTCATAATTCACAATCATTACCAATGAGTTATAATTGCCAAGGCCCAACTTCAAACTTCAAATTTTCATTGTCACAGTGATATAATGTTTACAAAAAATATCATAATGTCATAATGATAGGAAAGAGTCAAGAGTCAAGAGTCAAGGACTCAAAACTCAACACTGAACAGTTATGAAAACTAAAGTGACAAGTCTAATAGAAACTAAAAAAGACAAGTAAACTGTAAATCTACAAGTGGCCCTTGCCACGAGAGTCTCCAGGAGTATAAGTAGGTCGTGGTGGTCTTCTAGGAGTCTCCCGCCCAGACCGACGACCAGAACTAGAGCCTCCACGCGAGGGTGCCGATGGAGGTGGCGACAGCAATGGAACAAGACTCAGGCCCCGAGAACTGCTACTGGATGGTGGAGGTGGAGGTGCCATGGCTGCTGCAGCTGCTTCAGCTTCATCCCGTACAAGCTCCTCTTCTAGTTCTTCCATATGTACAATGCCATCCTCCAAATTGTCGTCCTCAGGGTGATTGTCCCAAATTTTATATGTGGGATCTTCATTAGCCCAATCACAGTAATGGCTCAACAACCTCAAGTTGTAGTGCACATAAACCAAGCTTTCTGCTCGGTTTTCGTTGAGCCTGTTTCTTTTCACATTATGTATATAACTGTAGGTGCTCCAACACCTCTCTGCAGAAGAAGAATTTACAACCTGTGAAAGAACTTTTATTGCCAATTTTCGCAAAAGTCCGTGGCCGCCATATGTTTCCCACCATGTGAGAGAATCAAATTTATCTTTGTCATCCATTGCATGGAAGTTACCATACAAACCACTGCCAGTGAAGTATCTGCCTATTTCAAGGCGCACAGCTGCACATTCCTCCCTGTCAGGCACCAACTTTTCTAATGCTTCCAGATATCCTCTAGTTACCTCTCGATCTAAATGGGGTTTGGTCCTAACACCACCCCCTGCTGCAGGTTTGCCCAACCAAGAATCTGAGTAGTATTTTGGCGTAAGGATATACGCCAAGCAATGTAGTGGAAGGTTAAGCCTATTCCACCGTTCACAAACACAATCGTGAATCAGTTTGTACAAGTCGGGATCTTTGTTATGAACAATGTCTTTTATTTCCCCCAACATGGTATCCATTTGCTCATACACCTCGCCAATCACTGGTTTGTCTGTATCTGCAAACCGAATCATGTTATAAATTGGCTTGGTGAAATCCAATACCTGTCTCACAGTTGTCCAAAACTGCCCATCAAGAGCGGCCTCCTCCACCGTTTCAAAACCTGCAATGTCAGCTACATTTGTAGCCCTTTCCTTTAACACCTGCCAATGTGGAATTGATACCATGCTAGCTAATGCCTCTCTTACCTTCAAAAGGCGCCTGAAGGTGAGGTAATAGCTACCAAATCTAGTCCTCGCAATCTTCAGCAACTCCAATCTCGAGTGACTGCGGAAAAGGCCATGGGTATTGCTATGATTTGTAATAAATTTTATCATTTTTTTTCCTTTCTTGTACAAATCACCAATCCATTGGTATTGTTCATTTTTGTTTTTGACAATATCATGCAACAGAAGGTTCAATGTGTGAACCAAACATCCAGACCAAAATATGTTCAGGTATTTATCCTCAATAATTGCTCCCGCTGCCTTACAATTAGGAGCATTATCAGTGATGACTTGGATGACATTGTATGGGCCAATACGCTCAATTGTTTCAAGCAATGCTTCTGCAATGTTGATAGCGGTCTTGAACTTGTCTGAGTAATCATGTGCAGCTAGAAAGATGGGACCACTAACAGACACAGCAAGAACACTTATCAATGGCTTGCCTTTTACATTTGTCCATCCATCAGATACAATGGACACCCCATTGTCAGTCCAAGAACTTGTCATTTTATTCAAAGAATGTGATATTTTTGCTTTTTCATGATCAAGGCCAACAGTTCTTGCCTTGTCATACCCAGGGCTCTTGTATCCTTTAGGGGCATCATTTATGGCAGAAACCATTTCGTGCCAATAAGGTGAGCGTAGAACATTGAATGGTATCCCACATGCATAGAGGAACCTGTAAACTTTTGAATCCACATCATTCCTACACCCCTCATCAAGGAAATCTGATATGGTTCTACGGCGTAAAGATGATGACCCTGTGCCTCCATGTCCATATCCACTGCCTTGGGAGGATGCTGAAGGAGTTCTTTGTGAGCTTGGTTCAAAGAAACCCCTTGATCTTTTTGCTCTGTATTGGGCGTCCTCCTCTTCCTTTATGTATTTGGCTCTATCTGCTGTTGACACCTTGTCACAAGTTTTGATTCCTATTTGTTTCTCTCCATCCCATGGCCTTTTCCCGCAGAGGTGTCTTCTAGCACGGGTGTATGAGCCTGTGTAGTCAGTGTTGCAATGGGGGCAATGAAATTTAGTGGTTCCACCCCCTCTCCCTGTTTCAGCCCTGTGAACATATTTCCACAATGGAGTTTGGTCTTGTTTAGTTTTTTGACCCTCATGTTCACCCTCCTCCACATCCTCCTCACTGGGGTTTTCACCCATTTGACTTCCTTCGGCTTCTTCATCCACCTCTTCAGTTTCAGGCCCCCTCCGTTTCCTACTCTCCACCACCATAATAACCAGAAAGGGGACCAGGAAGAGGAAATGCCAATAAAAATCCTCAGGTCCATCGTGTTTGATGTTTGTAGGGTTTGAGTCTTGAATCTGCAAATTAATTTAGTTTATTGGGATTAATTCATTTAATTTATTAATTTAATTTAAATTAATGATCTTTAAACTCAAACAGGTAAATGAAACTAACCAAATTAACTACCTAACCAACTAAACTAACTAAATGATTAAGTTACTTACCTCTGCAAGCTTCCTCCTCGCTCCTTGGCACTTGCTCCTCGCTCCTCAGCTCTGGCTCCTTGCTCCTCAACTCTTGCTCCTTGCTCCTTTGCTCTTGCTCAACTCTCAATCTCAAGCTCAATGAAGTTGAAATGAGTTTTTTTTGGCCCATTGGGCTTATAAACAAAAAAAAATTAGTTAAATTTTTTTGATTTTTCGGGTCCGGCGGAATTTTTTTCCGCCGAACCGCTCCCGGCTGGTTAAAAATCGCTCCCGGAGCGTTTTTTAATGCCCGGGAGCGATCGCTCCCCGATCGCTCCCGGGCATTAAAAAGCGCTCCGGGAGCTCGGGAGCGATCGCTCCCTGAAACGCTCCCTATCAGAGCAGGGAGCGTAAATTTTTTTAAGGGAGCGCGCTCCCGAAAATCGCTCCCGTCCGGGAGCGATTTTGGGAGCGCGCTCCCGACCCGCTCCGGCCCGGAGCGCGCTTCGGGAGCGGGTTCGAGGGGGGGGGGGCGCTCCCCCGCAACACTGCGCTAGGCCCTAGAGGGCTAGCATTGAGGAGGAAGAGGGTTGCAAGGCCTAGTTAGGCCTGTGGCTAGGGTAGGCAAGGCCCTAAAGGCCTGCCGCAAGCCCTAAGAGGGCTGCGACTTAGGGATGAGGCCTCACAAGAGGCTGCCGCAAGCCAAAGGAGGTTGTGACCTAGGGAGGAGAGGGAGATGAGAGGAGAGGAGGGAGAAAAAAGGAGCAGGAGGAGAAAGAAAAGGAAGACAAAGTAGGAAAGAGGACTGAGGAGGTTGAACGGAGGCAGGGGAGGCCGAGAAGAGGGGAGACGGAGGTAATTCCTTTTCAAACCTGCGACCACGCCTTAGAGGCCTTAATTGGATGATGGCAAGCCCTAAAGGGTTGCCATCTAGCTCCTGGAAGAAATCCAAGGCCTTAGAGGGTCACAACTAGGCCTAGAAAGGCCAAAAAACACCCATGACCAAGGGAGAAAGGTTGACGCAGGGGCTAGAAGGGACCATGCTAGGCCAAGGAGGGATGACGCTGGGACTAGTAGGCCTAAAAAATTTCAAAACCGTCACAAAATTGAATTTTTGTTTCAGATCTTCAATATTTGCCCAAAAATCCTTGATGCTGGGCTTGCAAAATTTTTAGAGACTAGATCTTACCCTCAAGGGCCTAGATCTATCTCTAATCCAAAAAATCTTCTTGAATCTCACCTGCACATTACAAGTGCCCAAAACCCCAATATATACAAAAATTTCAAAATCTCAAAACCCAGCTGCAAAAAAAGTGTTAGAGAATAAAATCTATTTACAAAATTTATTATACAAAATGTTTTTAAAATTATACAAATATACAATGCTTGAAAAGATTTTTGGAGAATTAAATTTTTTATATGATGATGGCTAGATGTATTTCGAAAGATAGATATTCAACCACAACCTTAGCAAAGTAAGAACGTCACATAAAATATTCGAAGTCCAAACAAGGTCAGCTTGTGCCCACAGTGTATGAACTTGGAGCCCAAGGGTTGGGGAACCTGCAAACTCTATATATTTTCTCAAGAAAAAATCGTTAGAACATATAATGAATCGGATCACCTAAGATAAGCCCACAACTTACCAATCAAATGTTCCTATCATCTACAAATGCAATAATGATTTAGATAATATTTTAAGCACATTATATGAAAGCACATACCCAGCACATACCACAGATCAATGAAACAAAGACACCATGAACTGTACCCAAAAGTATTTTATTATGAAGTTCAAACGTTCCCAACAGAATAGTGGCTTTACACCAGTGTTTACAAAGTTACATGAGAGCTCTATTCATCATGAGATGAAAATGGAAGCAAAAAGCCTTCTATTTATAGAGAAATTCCTCTAAGTGGAAAAAATGGCTAGTTAGTTTGATCCGCTTCAAAATAATTTCGATCGTTGATAAGTCATTGATCAACTTATAATCTTTGTTGTCGAAAATATTTATTTTTGATGATTTTTTGAATTTCTCATTAAAGCCGTTTTTTTATAGTCCAAAAATAATTATTTTGAGCTAATTTCCTAAAAAAATTGACTTTGACTTAACCACCAACGTCCAAGGGTCCAAATTTTCTTGAAATTTACCATATTCCCTTGGCGGGGGCCTCAAAAAATTAATTTCTTTTAGACGCACGAATTTTTCCACTTGGAGAATTTAATTTCTCTAACATTTTAATTTTTGACTCTAAACTAATTAATTTTTCTGGCTTAGGATCTAATTTTATTTTTGCCAGAAAAATTAATTAATTGACTCTTGAGGGGATTAATTATTTTTTCCACTCTGAAATATTCTAGCCATGGTGTCTAAGTATGAGGGACCATGAATTAAAATATTTTTTATATAAAATTTTACAAATTCAACCCTCAAAGGGGGAGCACCTGTTCGTTATAGACCCTCAAAATATTTACCCAATTCTACAACACAATATGATCTAATAGACCAAGTGGTTTGTAATAAAATAATTTGGGCAATTAGCTTAAATTATTCCCAAATCACTTTTACAATAGACTTGACTAAAACACTAGGATGCACCTAAGACCTTGACAAGTATGAAGAGTGTTGCAAGGACCAACACCTTCAACCTCCAAAGAATTGCTCCACAAGAACCAACACATGCACAAAGACAATGCCACGAAATCATAAACAGATAGCAACAAAGGTTTACAAACAACTCAGTTCTTTCCTTTATATTGTCCTGCCGATGCTCACCAGTCAAATTAGTTGAGGACCAATCAAATTAGTTGTCTACATTGTTTGCATGAGGACATGCAAACTCTTAGGCATGTGGGGGGGGAGGGTGTTGGGCCCCACTTTTATCATATTTTTTTGCCAAATACAGTCACCATTCATAAATCTTCTTTCCACATTCCATCTACGATTCATGGCCATTATGCCTTAAACCATCATCAAACACCTCACTTACACATTTGTGGTTAATTGTATTGATTCTTTTATGTTTTCAATGATTAAGGAATAATTTACCAAAGTTTTTCCGAAGATGGTTAACAATGAGATTCTTGTAGCTCACAATGTTTAGTTCTAGCAGTGAAATCATTCGTTCGCACACTTGTGCAACTCGAGGAGGAATTATGCCGCTTTGATTGTGTTCCTACTTTCTAGTGACCTCAACATGGTTCTACACCCCTCATAATGCACCCAGGTCACACGTTTTGGTTCCAAGCTCTTAGTCAAGTTTTTGGTTAAAATTGGAAAAAGTTCCCAAACTGCCAACTTGCGACATGATTTCCAAGTAAATGAAGATTGATCTAGACAACCCATGACATGTGTTTTGTAGGTAGCATGGAAATTTGAGTAACATGTGAGCAATTTTCAAAATTGAGCTACAGTTTGAAAGTTATGCTTGGTTCTTCAATATGAATCTGCCCAAAATGCACAATTTTACCCAAAATTTATAGAAAAGTCAAAAGTATCACCCAGATTTGAGGAGAAGACATATTTTTTTTTAGATCTTCTATGGTTTGTAATTAATTATTAAGCTCTCTCTATGAGCCAGAATCACCCAAAATTGCATATAAGTTGTTTTGTATAGTTTTTCTAATTATTGCAAATTATTGGGAATTTGTTGAAAGGAATCACTACTTCTATGTTCATGTATAAATAAAGGGGCAGGTGATGTAATCATAGAGAAATTGATTTGCTATCAAAAGCAATTGATCATGAATTAGGAAACAGATGGTTCAATCAATCAATGGTGGAGAATAGATTGATGTCTGCTCAAGTTAGCTGGGGTCCTTGAAGGCACCTATTCGATCCCCTTGCAAAGTCTATAAATAAGAGACATCTCCTCCTCATTTGGCACATCGATTTGTGATGTGATTATCTCTATTCCAATGAAGAAGAAGAAGAAAGAGGGAGCCAAAATTTCAGAAGGAATGAGGAGAGGCTTGGAAGCTTTTATTTATAGTTAGATGTTATCTTGATGTCTTGTTTTTGGATGTATTGAACTCTCTCTCTCTCTCTCTCTCTCACACAAGGAAATATTTATGTGTTTTGCCCTCGCCTTAGACCTAAATTTTTTGTCTCATCTCCTTGTCTCATGGTTATCTTTATCGCTCTTTCATGTTTAATGGTTGAAATTTTCTTCTATATAACTGGTTAATGATATGGAATGCTATATGGATGTTATTAATGCATATTAGTCATTGGAAGTAGTTATTTGTTGAAGAAAATTGTTCTAGCATGTTTGCACTAGAAATATCAACATGGTATTGGAGCCTGCTTGAAGAGCAGTTGAAGATCATATCTCTTGGAAATTTCGAATCTCTCTATGGACTAGCAGGTTTGTTAAAATTGGAAACTAGAGCCAAATTCCACTTTGGACAGCGTAGTTGATGAAGATGATTATTGCATTGAACTCCTCTTTTTGAGAGGACCAAAATCGACCTAAAGATCATCAAATTTGGACAAGGTGAAATATGTTTTTGAGGTCAAGCCCACACGTGCAAATTGTCAAGGTTGGCGACATCATCATGTAGGCTCATGAAGCCCAATGGACATGTCACTTGACCCCCAACGACTTGTATAAATAAGAGTGACCTCCAACCTCATTTGGCATCTCACTCACTCACTCATATCTTCTCTGTCCTCATATGATTGGTTCATACAGCTATTGGGCAGCCAAATTCTCTCACACCTGGCAAGGAAGACAAATTGTAGGGTCGAAATTTCAGAATCTGTTGCAGGTTTGACCAACGTTGACTAGGCGTGTTTTGACCACATTTGACTGTGATTTTATGCCATAATTTTGATCTTTGGAGGCTGCTCATATTGGCATAGAAACCAAGGTATTTTGGGCACGTTAACCAAGGCTGACTGCAGGGTTGACGACAAACTTCAAGTGTAGATAACCGAGTTGCATTGAGGAGAATTTGCGGCTGTTTTGACCAATGTTGACTTTCTGGTTAGGGTTGTTGACTGTTGCAAGAAAATTTCAGATTTGATAGGGCTGCTTTGATCATCATTTGGCAAGTCGATTTTAACTTTATTGTACTCTCTCTCTTTGCTGAACATTTGATATAATAATAAGAAGAATTGATCAAAAGGGTTTTCCCCATCTTGGGGTTTTTCTCTGGCATTCGCCAAATTTGGTGTTCTCTTGTCTTGGCTTGTCTTCTGCATTTTGTTATTCATGTTCTATCTACAGTTATAGTGAATGTGATTTCTATTGGAAAACTAAATTGGAAATTGTCATTGGGCTGCTAAAGGAACATTGAAGTAATTGTGCAAAGCATGGAACATACCATTGCTAACTAAAATTAACATGGTATCAGAGCCCAGGTGAAGACAAAGCCCAAGCTAGAGAGAGAAAAACAATCACTAAGATAGATCTATTGGACAAGTCTCAATGGCTTCTACATATTACTTCAAGACTGAGGACAAGCTCAATGACAAATCTGACTATCATGCATGGAAGATGACTTTGGACTTGACTTTGGAGGAGCATGAAGTATTGGACTATGTGCAGGTAAAAGTGATGGAGCCTCCTTCAAATGCACCGACTGTTGCTAAGATGAAGTATAGGAAAGGTGAGGTCAAAGTAAAGAAAATTTTGATTGACTCTATTCAAAGGCATTTGGTTGCCTATATTTACAATTTGGGAACTTCTAAGGAGATATATGATATGCTGGATGGGATGTTCAAGGTGAACAATGCAAATCAAATCCTATTTCTCAAGAACAAGTTGAAGGATATCAAGATGGATAAAGGGGAGTCTATCCAATCCTACTTCATGAGAATAACTCAAATCAAGAATGACTTGCTATCTATTACAGAAGTTATTGCTGACAGGGCACTCACTCTCTTTGCACTTAGAGGTCTTTCAAGACCTTGGGATGTATTTATCACCACTATTCTAAAAAATGACAGGATACCTGGTTTCGATGAGTTATTGGCTAGATGCACTCAAGAGGAGACTAGGATGATGGAGAGAGATAAGCCCTCAAATGGAAATGAGCCTACTGCTTTCTTTGCTCATGCAAAGAGGAAGAATAACGCTGGTCGGAGGAGACAGGGTCAAGGATCTAAGAAGGGATTCAAAGAAGGAAAGAAATGAAGATGCTACAATTGCAACAGGTTTGGTCACTATGCTAGAGAGTGTCCTCACAAGAAGAACTCTCCAAGGGATGACAACAACAACAAAAAGCGCAATGATTTCAAAGGCAATCAAAGGAACAACAGGTTCAACAACAAAGGAAAGAGGAATGCTCCCACTACTTGAAATGGAAATGGTCGACCTCCCAAAAGAACAAGAAATGCCTGGTATATGATGAAAGTAATGTTGTAGAAAAACAAGATGAATTCTATCTTATTTCTGCTCTATCTACTGCCTCTCCTCCAGATAATTTGGATCATTGGTTGATTGATAGTGGAACCTCAAGGCACTTCACTAGGTACAAGGAGGTCCTCTCAAATTTGGTTGAAAAGAAGATTAATCTAAACATCAGACTTGGAGATAATGCCACCTACCTCGTGAAAGGGATAGGTACTGTCACTCTTCACTTGAATCAAGGTCAAACAATTCATTTACAAGAAGTATTGTATGTGCCCGACTTGAAGAAGAACCTGGTGTCTATTTCTGTGATAGAAGACAAAGGATTCAAGGTAGCATTCATTGATGGAAAGGTACGTATCTGGCAAAGAAATCCTAAAGATGCATTTACTCTTGGATTTATGATTGATGGTCTCTATCAAATTGGAGGAAGTCATTTGGGAGCTTTGGCGAGTGATACTTCTCTACAATATGAATTATGGCATCAGAGATTTGCCCACCTACCTGGGGTAAGGAAGATGGTCACAGGTATGCCCAAGTTTAACATGAACCATGAAGGTGTTTGTTAGGGTTGTGCACCTGGTAAACATTCAAAGGGACCATTCCCTTCTAGTGAAAGAAAGACAACTGATATTCTTTAATTGGTCCATTCTGACCTGTCTGGTATGTTGCCCATAACATCGTTGGGAGGATACTTATATTTGTAATATTTTTGGATGACTACTCTCGAAAAACATGGATTTATTTCTTGAAGAGAAAGGATGAAGTGTTCAAATGGTTCTATTCTTTCAAAGCATTGGTGGAAAATCAAACAGGGAAGAAGATCAAGATATTGAGGACTGACAATGGAACTGAATATGAATCAAATGAATTCAATGACTTTTGCAGAGAGGTTGACATTAAAAGGGAGACAATTATCCCATACACTCCTAAGCAAAACGACGTTGCTGAAAGGAAGAATCGAGCAATCATGGAAGCCACTTATGCCATGCTCCATGATCAAGGTCTACCAAAGTTCTTATGGGGAGAAGTTGCCAACACTGCCGTATATGTTCAAAATAGGAGCCCGCATCAAGCCTTGGATTTCAAGACACCCGAGGAAGTCTTCACTGATAAGAAACCTAATGTTTCTCATTTTAGAATATTTGGTTGTCCTGTGTATTTTCAATGTTGACACCTAATCATAGGGATTGGGTGAACAATTGTAATTAGTGTAAATACATAATAAAGGAAATGAAGAGTCATCGGGAGATGAACTGAACAGTCACTCCCTATTGTATATAATAATGAACAACCTGAATGAATAATACGATTACATTTGAGGAGTTACCTCCTGGTCTGACATGGTATCAGAGCCAACACCATTTTTGGCTTCCCTCTCTACTTTGTAACTCCCTTCTGCCTATGTTCTGTCTATTTTGCAGAACTGACCACAGGTGTGCCTCTCTCAAGAATTTGATAACCGTTCTACAGGTTTTCCCCTCTCTCGCAATTGCTGCCCCTCTCTGGCAACTGCTGCAGACGTTCGGCTGGTTATCAGGTATTTTTTCTCTGTTCATACATTTTATTTATAAATCACAGTCAATTAGTGTTAAGCGCTAAATACTGAGTTTAAGCATTAATACTGAGTTTAAGCGCTAAACCTTTCCTTAAGCGCGCCTTTATTATAAATATGAATTAAGCACGTGGGTGGTATTGATAAGTGTAAGCAGTATCTTGCGTGCCCTAAAGGCTGTAAGCGGAATTCCAAAATTTCACGCGATTAACCTTAGCGGGCGACACATAGCACGAGAAAACCACTTTTCTCGTGTGCTCTCGACTTGTTATGCATTGTGCAAGATTTCACGCGAGATTACGCGATAGCTGTTGGATCAAGCGGGATTGATCAACGGTGGAGATTGGCCAAGCTAGTTGGTGAGCGGGTGACGCGATAGCCATTCAATTAGACGGGTCAGATCTGACGGTGATCGCGTCGGAAGATGCATGTGAGTTAATTTAAATTTTGGACAACGAGATTAAAACCTCGTTGAGTTCCAGCCATCAAGACCGTTCATTGGTTGATTGATCGGATGCATATCGCTTTCGAAAGTGCGCGCAGGTTAATGTTAAAAATGGACGCGATAAGGTTATGAACTGGAGTTTTAATTCCTTTTGGTTCCGTTGGATGCGATATCCATTGGATCTGGAGAAGTGAGATCAACGGCACGGATTGAAGCACTTGATAAAAGGAGAAGTCAACGAGGGACCGACAGTGATTGGTTAGATAAGTGGGACCCTCAAGGGGAAAATCCACGTACAAAACCGGATTTAAGCGTAGCTGATTGGTTACAAAGTTAACCAGCAGTCGAATTACACAGTACACATTTTTTGAAATGCATTCATTGATATCTATTGTGGGAGTGGTTTTCACCGGGAAGGAGAACTATCCTGAATGTTCATGGAAAGTCAAACACACTCTCATTTATAATGAGCTGTGGAAAGGAGTGTGTGTTGGAAATGGAGACCAAGAGCCAGAACAGCCTACCTCGGACAAGGAATTAGCCATTTGGGAAAATAAGAACAACAAGGCTTGTGCATTGATTGCAACATCAGTAAATGAAGAGGTGAGTCGCCATATTTCGCCATTTTCTTACAAAAACTGAAGGAACTCTATGACTCACACTCTGCACTTGAAGTTGTTCAACTCATGATTAAATTGTTCACCCTTGAATTATAAAATGATGATCCTCTTGCTCTTGCATCAGAAGTAAAATCTATTATGCATAATATCAAAGTCACTAATGTTGAACTGGACATTCCTTTGATAGCTTTCCTCAAGGCACTTTATCCCACTTACTCCAATTTTCTTGAGTCATTGCAAGCAAATGGAAACCTCAAAGATATTACCTTTGACTCCCTTGTGAAAAAAATTGTTGCAAGAGAGAAAGCTTTTGCGAAGAAGACAGCTCCTCAGTCTTCTGAAGAGGCTGTGTGCCTTGCACATAGAGAGAAGAATCTTGCTCAAGATTCTTCAAGAGGAAGAGGTGGTCGAAGAGGAAGAGGAAGATATTTCAGAGGCAGGGGGGGTAGATACTCTCAAGGAGAAAAGTCAGATTTTCACTGCATACGCTGCAAAAGAGATGGATCACATGATGCATCCACATGCAAGTTGCCTTGGGACAGAATTGAGCATGAAAGAAACCAACCCAAAGGTAAAACTAATGATAAAGAGAAAGGTAAAGCACCTGAATCCACTCACTATGTTGTGGCACACTGTAATATTGGAGTAAATGAAGACTTATTTAATGCTTCACTTGGTTCTTGGAAAAATGATTGGTTTCTTGATTCAGGAGCAACTTGCCACATGACTTTTAGAAGAGATTTTTTTGAAGAATTTACTGACAATGTTGATGGAGCAGTATACTTTGCAGACAAATCAAAACTCAAGCCATCAGGGCTTGGTAAAATCAGGCTTAAATTGCCTGGTCATCCAGACTTTCTTCTGCATCATGTTTTATATCTCCCACAACTGAGGGGAAACTTGCTGTCCTTGGTCCACATCCGCTAGCAAGGACACTCCATTCATATGTTTGATGGCAAGCTTGAGGTGAGAAAAGTATCAGATCACTCACTTGTCATGACGGGGATAGAAGAAGAAAGGCTTCTCAAGCTGCAGGGTACCTCTGCTCGTGCAAAAAATTTCTCATACAATTCTCATTATGAAGAAGGTACATTTCCATCAAGTTTATTATGGCATGCTAGATTCAGACACTTGAACTATGACAGTCTCCGCTTGTTGAATAAAAATGGTGTTACTGGTTTGCCTACAATTCCTAGGAAACTTAAGCAATGTGATGCTTGCATTCTAGGAAAGCATAACAAATAGTCTTTTCATGATTCACATTCCAGAGCACATAGAAAAATTTAACTCATTCATTCAGACTTATGTGGTCCAATGCCTGTTCCTTCTGCATATGGAAATAAATATATGATGACATTTATTGATGACTACACCAGAGTATGTTGGGTTTATTTATTGAAGAACAAATCTGATGCTTTTCAAACATTTAAGAACTTTCATTCATGGATTGAAAATGATGCACAATATCATATTGGCTCTATTCGCATTGATAATGGAAAAGAATACACTTCAAATGAATTTGAAAACTATCTTCACCAACATGGGATCAAACATCAAACAACTGTGCCTTATAATCCCCAACAGAACGGAGTAGCTAAAAGAATGAATAGGACAATCTTAAATATGGTGCGCTCCATGATGTTTTTCAAAAATATAAAAATGATGTTTTGCGCTGATGCAATTCTATGTGTTGTATATGTAAAGAAGAGATGTCCATCTAATGCTATTAGAAACAAGACTCCTTATGAAATGTGGTATGGGCACATTCCTTCAGTAAAGCATCTTAGGGTCTTTGGTTCCACATGTTATGCCTTGATACCAAAGGTACATAGAAACAAACTTGGTGCAAGAAGTCGTAAGTGTATCTTCCTGGGGTATTCAAACACCTCAAAAGCGTACCGTCTCTATGATGAAGTCAATAAAAAGTTTGTTGTATCTAGAGATGTAATCTTTCTTGAATCATCCAAAACTGACAATGTTGTTGAGCGGCAATTTGATCGCTTGGATAGATTCACAAATGCAAAATCATTTCAAGAATTTGATAATCAGATTCCACATCTTGAAGGGGGATTCCTATACTAGATCAACCTGTGGAATCTTCTTCTGAAGCACTCTCCCCTCCACATGAAACTCCAACAATGGATGATACTTTGAGTGATGTGATTGACAGAATTGGGAGACTCAATCTTGATTCAGTCCCAACTCAATCAACGAAGCAGCCTGGACCATCTCAGAAAGGTCCCCCAAAGTGGCTGACAAAGACACTTGAAAGTGTTCATCTTGATGAGGTTGGAAAGACAGGAACTAGAAATTCAACCCGGAAAAATGGAGGTGATGTAGATGACTCTGATTCACCTGTTGATATGGATGTTTCTTATGATTGTGAATTGAATTTGTCTACAGATTTTGAACCAACTTTCTTCAAAGAAGCTGCTTCTCATGATGAATGGAAAGAAGCAATGCAAAAGGAGTATGATGCCTTGATAAAGAATGGTACTTGGAAGCTGGTTGATCCTCCATTGGGAACCAAACCAATTGGTTGCAAGTGGGTCTACAAGAACAAGTATAAAGCTGATGGCTCACTTGACAAGCACAAAGCCAGGCTTGTGGCAAAAGGTTTTGCACAAAAGGAAGGGGTCGATTATGAGGAGACTTTTGCTCTCACAGCAAAATGGGCTACCATCCGAACACTCTTTTCCCTAGCAGCTCAGAACGGTTGGAAAGTCCATCAAATGGATGTAAAAACTGCGATTTTGAATGGAGATCTAAAAGAGAATGTTTTTATGTCCCAACCTGAAGGATTTGTTATAAAAGAACATGAACATAAAGTATGCAAACTTGTGAAATCCTTGTATGGCGAATGTTTTTATGTCCCAACCTGAAGGATTTGTTGTAAAAGGACATGAACATAAAGTATGCAAACTTGTGAAATCCTTGTATGGCCTCAAACAAGCACCGCGAGCCTGGTATGAAAAGCTAATTGAGCATCTTCTGAAACTCAATTTCAAACATTATGATCTTGATGACGCAACTTTGTTTGTCAAGAAGGTTGGAAAAATAGTTGTATATCTTGTGGTATATGTAGATGATCTTTTGATGACAGGGAACAATGAGAGCTACATTGCATCCATAAAGAAGGAATTGAGGAAAGGTTTTGAAATCACTGATTTGGGTTATGTTCATTACTATCTTGGTATTGAATTAACTCAACATCCGAAGTCCATATTTCTTTCTCAAAAGAAGTACATTGGAGATCTGTTGAACAGGTTTGGCATGACTGAATGCAATCCTTTGACTACTCCAATGGAACAAAACTTAAAGCTCACATCCATTGAAGGAAAAGAATTTGAGAATGCAACAAAGTAGAGACAGCTTGTACAAAGTCTCAATTACCTAGCTACTACTAGACCAGACATTTTGTTTGTTGTTGGAATCCTCTCCAGGGTTATGCAAAAGCCTTGTGAGGGACATTGGTCTGCTGCAAAAGGAGTTCTAAAGTACTTGAAGGGAACTCAAGACTTTGGAATCAAGTATACATAGGTGGGCGACTTCAGCTTAATTGGATACTCTGATGCAGACTTCGATGGAGACAAAGAAATTGGGTATCTACTTCAGGTTATGATATGAATCTTGGATTAGGAGCTGTCTCCTGGAGATCACACAAACAATTAATTGCAACAGATTCCACAACAGACGCAGAATATGTGGCAGCAGTTGAGGCAACAAAAAAAATTGTGTGGCCTAGGAAAATTCTGGAAGATTTGCAGGTAAAACAAGTACAATCGACTCCACTCATGGTTGACAACACCTCGGGAATAAAGTTGGCCAAGAACCCAAAGTTCCATGATCGAACTAAGCACATCAATACAAAATATCATCTGGTTCGACATCATGTTGAGGCCAAAACAATCCATCTTCGCCATTGTTTCACTAATGAGCAAATTGCAGACATCTTCACCAAAGCGCTTGGAAGAGAAAAGCTTGAAAAATTTAGAACGATGCTTGGACTCACCAACATCCCTTCAGATTAAGGGGGGGAATGTTGACACCTAATCATAGGGATTGGGTGAACAACTGTAATTAGTGTAAATACATAATAAAGGAAATGAAGAGCCATCGGGAGATGAACTGAACAATCACTCCCTATTGTATATAATAATGAACTACCTGAATGAATAACACGATTACATTTGAGGAGTTACTTCCTAGCCTGACAATTTTCATGTCCCTAAAGAGAAAAGAAATAAGTTGGAAGCTTTTGGGAAGAAAGGTATATTTGTTGGCTACAGTGAAAATTCAAAGGCATATAGAATCTATGTGCCTGGTCAAAGAGATGTGGAAGTAAGTCGTGATGTCACCTTTGATGAAGACACTGCCCTTGGGAAAGCCAAAGATCTCCCTATTCCAAGGAAGGATGATGATGATGCTGCCAAAAAACAAGATGAATCTCTGATGGATGAGCCTATGCCCGATGTTGATGGTCCAATGGATCCTATTGATCCCCCTCTTGGAGATCCATCTACCTCAAGGAAACAACCTTTATGGCTCAAAGATACTCTCAAAGATGTTGAAAGACAAACTGCTCCAAGAGGGACATTTCATGAAAGTAAGAAGTTGAATAGGTATCTAGGGCAACGTTGCACGAAGTGGGGACGCGGAAGCATCATTTCTCAAAAATCTAGGAAGTGAAGTGTCTTAGAAGCATCTACTATATACATATATATATTATAAATTTTTTCATTTATATTAAAAAAAACATCCCAAATACCAAATTAGTTATAAAATACATGAAAACATGCATATTTTTACATAAATCAAGATAGATATGGCATCCATGATTACATTGTATGTCAATGATTAATTATTCGAGCATTAACCATCTAGATTCTAGCAATTACAAACATACATCAAATTTTTAAGCATATCATAAAACATAAACATTTAGAAGATAAAATCATCAAACATGCAAGTAACTTATCTAGCAAGTGAGCAATTGTCAACATGAGTCATGTCCAAAATTCAAATAATAATGTTTACAAAATAGGCCACTTAGCCACCACCAAGACTCAAGTACACACTGAACTAGGAAGAGTAGGACAAAAAAATTCAAATTCACAACAAGACTACGAGTCTAATCTATGACCAAAGTAGTAAACTGTGAATATATCTACTAATCTCTCCTCCTTCCGCCACGAATAGGACGTGAGCCTCCATGTAGTGGCAATGAAGAAGATAGTGGCTCTGGAAGTTGTGGCAGTGGAACTGATGAAGATGAAGCCCCTGTTGTTGGTGTTCAGGCATAAAACCTGGGAACCAAGGGTGATCCGAACTTAAACAGGAACACAACAAATCACATATATAATCATAAATACAGAGATGCAGCAGAAATAACACTTCATTTCAATAATATCAAATACTGAAATATGCTTACAAACAAAAATGGAAATAAACTAGCTCGGGTGATGGTAGCTTATCTCTGAGAAGAGATGTGATGGCTACATGCCTCTGAATTGTGTTACAATGAGGTTCAAGGGCCTATTTATTATTGAACAACAAGGGAGAACCTTAGACAACCAAAACCCTAACCCTAGGAGATGGAACGCTAAGAGTTTTTGGGCCTCATTGGGGTTAGTTGGGCATCCAACTTCCCGGGGTTGTAACTTGGTCATATTATCTCTGTTTGGCGTGTATGATACCTTGTTGGAAATATCTCTCTGAGTACTACAAGATTTGTGGCAGGCCCTTGCCTATGGCTATGGGCCTGTTGTGGACCTCAAAAAAATGCATTTAGGGGCTCAAAACTGCTCCGGAAGTTCAAGACCCGAAAAACTGCTAAAAATAGTAAATGCTGCAATAAACAAGGAAACAGATGAAACCGACTGGAGGTCTAGGTGCAATAGGCGGGTGGCCACCAATATCCACCTAGATTAAAGGGACCGGATGGTGTGAAATTTTTATCTATTGCAGCAACTGGAAATTATTCTTCTAAATTAAAATTTAATTATGCAGTTTATTTGCTATGACAAACAACGAATAAAATCACAACCATAATTTTCACCATAAAAACACTGCGGAAAATAAAATACTGAAAACTGAGAAATTCTAGCACACACAAGAATTTTGACACAGTTATATTTGGACAATTGTCCCCGGAAAAACCCAATGTGGGAAAACCGGTGCAGCAGATGAGGGCTTTATTATTATTCTTCAACAACCATTCTGAGTACAATAATTTAGATGCTCAACTGACAAGTTAATCTGAAAAAAATACTTGCAAAATTATCGTGAGAATTTTCTCTCACCCCACAACTATTTTTTGCCTCCAAAATTGCCTCCATAGATTCTTCGCTGAGCTCCCTACGTCAACATCTGCGTAGAGGTTATGCTGGCCCTCTGAGAATTTCAGCCTTCCTTCCTTTTCCTCTTCCGGGGACTGGAAACCTTCCTCCTAGAAAGTTGTTGCCCTCCTCTTCAACCTACTACTCACCCTTTGGCTCTATCTTCTCTGCTGCTGCTGAGAAAATCGAACTGCCTAGGAAACTAAGTATCTACACTAGTGTGTTCTCCATATCACCACATCAATCTCCTCTTATAATCCATTGTTGGAGCATCAACGACCAAGATTAAAACTTAATCAATGGCTAGGATCATCTCTGGATCAATTTGTGTGAGTTTCTAGATTATTCTCACCTTATTTCAATTAATAATGATTAATTAACCATATTCCCTAAGTTTAAACTTAGGAAATATTTAAAAATCGGTTAATAATCTAATTGAGACACTTCTAGGTGGAATTTACAGAAATGATTTTTGGGTTTTGGAGATCTCATGTATTCTAGTCTCTCCACCAATTTCATGGCTAGAACACATCTGATGCTACAAAAACTAACACTCCCTCTTAGCGAGGAATGTGTTCTAGTGCTACTGCATACCCTGTCTCTGCATCATCTCCTGTGACATTGCTGAAGTCTGGTTGCTACTGCCTACCAACCACTACGCAACTTTGATATACGTTGCATCTGTGCTGCTGCTGACACTGCCATACACTGCATCTGCACTGCAAATCCCTCTCATTTGTTGCTGCTGCAACTGAGAGTCATCCAAGGTAATTTGTCCTGCTACTGAAACGGGTTCTCCACCATACCCATCTGTTCTCTAAAATAGACGAACTTAGCTCTCCCTAGAGCTTTCGTGAATATATTTGCAACCTGTTCTTCTGTGGGAACATACTATAGCTGGACTGCTCCACGTATATAGTCTCTGATGAAATAACATCCGAATATCGATGTGCTTCGACCTGTCATGAAACACTGGATTCTCAAAGAGCTTTATGCAACTCTGATTATGATAGTAGACACTGGTTGCCTACATTCTCTGCCTAAACGAGTTTACTAGCAGCTTCTTAAGCCATATAGCTTCGTAGCAGTGTTGGCTGCCATATATGCTACTTCTACAGAGCTCAATGCTACTGACTTCTGCTTTCTACTACACCTAGAAACCATCCTTGATCCAACACTGAAGTAGTACCCAAAGGTACTGTTGACCACTACTGGTCAACTGCCCATGCAGTACACCTCCTTTCTGTTGGCAGAGAGGGGTAGCTCCTCAGCAGCATGTCCGTGCCATCCTGCCATCATCAGCAGTTTGATCTTTTTGATTGTAAACCCAGTCTGCATGTATTAACTGTAAATAATCTTAGCAGACATGAAGTCATGTATGTAATTTGCCTAGGTGGACCTAACTTTCTGATGATAATCTACGTCCCGGAAGGTTTTTTGTCTCACCGATCCACGGATCGGCAGAGTTTTCCTTCAAACCTGACCCCAAAGCCGGGATTGATTTTGTCATTTGAACTTTAGGAGAATCCTAGTGTGTTGATCTGCTAGATTATCGTTGTGTCGCAGAGCTGGGTGTTTTGTAAGGGTCTGTATTAAATGGGTTTGTCCCTTAAGATGTAATTTTGTAAAAGTCATGATGTAATGTGTCCTGAGGGTCGAGAAATGTTTTAAATCCCCTCATGAGTCCTAAGTCCTAGGTCCTAGGTGATGTTTCCGAAGGTTTAGTTTAGTGATCCATTTTAAAATGAATTAAAAAATTAAAAAATGAATAAAAATAATAAAATAATGAAAAATAATAAAAAATTAAAAAAATCAAGCAAAAACCCTAACTAATAAAATAATAATATTTTAAGTGAATAAATCGACGGATGAGATCAAGAGATGTCTTGATCCTCATCAACGGTCGAGATCATTTCCACATGGATCACTCGAACTAGCCGTTAGGATCATTTCCTTTATATAGGGTCTTAGGGGGTCATTCCAATTCATCTGAGCTGTGAGTCTAGACTGAGAAAAACTCTCTTGTAATCTGATTTCTGGTTAATAAAAGAAGACTTTGGGGTCTAAATCGTGCTGGTGTTACTCTCTGGGATTGCTGTGAGATTGTTTTAATTTTCCGCATATTTCAGTTTTCAGCCATTAGTTATAGCTTGTTTTTAGAGTATTGTGAGCACAGGTATCTTGTTCACTTGCTAGGGTTTGAGTGTTGCTAGGGTTTCTGGGATAATGGCAGGTATCTCCATTATTTCCTGAGATCTAGCAGCATTCTCTCTCTCTTTGTTGATGGTTGCTTGAGATGTGCAGGACAACCTTTCTGAAGGAAATCGTGGGCGTTTGGGGAAGTTCTAGGCTGAACCAGCCGACTCCCACATGCTTTTCTTTGCAGAGCCCAGCTGATTTTGGCCCTGGGTTAATCATTAAGAGTTTTATTTCCTGTTTTACATGAGAGATTTTCTTTCTGCTTACAGCAAAGTTCAAATTTCTGTTTCTTTGAAATATTACTGCTGTTATAGCTAAATCTGGCATTTCAGGGGCCATAATCTGTAAATTATTAGGCTGACCTAGGGTTTTATTTTTTAATTTTTTTGATTTTGTTCAGTTTTCATTAGGGTTTTGTCTTTTTGCAATTGCAGATACCGGCTTACTTCTGGGGCAGTTTCTCATTTCTTGACCAGCAGCTTAAAATGACTATTATGCGCCAATACTCCTATTTCTGATTTAGCCGTGGGGGCATATGGAAGCCTTTCTTTGCCTGCGCACAAAGAGTTTCAACGTAACTGCAATAGTTTGATCTATCGAGAATGTGTAAATGATGGCGTGTTTCACTGTTTAGAGCCATCATTCCTGTGTGATGGCAGTGAGCATTTTTGCGTAGAAGGTATTGATAGCTGCAAGTTAAATATGTAGAGGCCGTTGGAAAAAATTTTGTGACCCTGAAAAATCCTTAGCTGCCGTCAGAACTCTTGGCTGGTAATAAAGAGCGCGCCAAAACCTCCGAGCAAAGGGCCTCAGCAAAATTTCGATCATAAGTCTTTCATCAGTCAGACAAACAGTGGATTTTCATTGGTGTATGATCCCCATTCACACACGGATGGGTCAAGCAAATTCACGAGGAGTGAGATAACAGATCTAATCGCTCAAAACCCTCAGATTTCTGGACAAACGATGAACATTTTTCTTTTTAAAAAACGAATGTGCCTTTATCCACGCTGTTGACCTGCGTATCAGCTATCGATTCACACCTCTTCATTCGCTGTTGTCTGCTATCAACACGTCGCTGGGCAAGGTAATATCTTTCAGGAGCTTGTGTAACCTGTAATCGATTTCAAATATTTTTTTTCTGCCGCTGTCGCTTGCCTCTGGCTGACTGAGTATCATCGTTTCCAAGCACGCTTTTCCTGGTCGTGGGCTTATGTTTCACACACTGGAATTTTCGTTTGGCTCACGTTCAACAGTTTTGAGTTTTACGGTATATGCATTGCTGTGTAGGTTACGATGTATAGTTTTTTTAATTTTCGTTTCTTTTTTTTTAGTTTAGACTTAGGCATCGTATGTTTAATTTAGGTTTATTGTTTTAGTTTTACTTTTTAGATTTTAAGTTTAAAATTTATAAATGTTAGATTTTATTTTTTAGATTTTTCTAATATAAAAAATAAACAAAAAATAAAAGGGCTAGCGTAGATCTTAATTAGATTTTAATTTATTGTTTTAGTTTAGTTTAAAGTTCTTTTTATTTTTTATATAGTTAGTTTTTATAAAAGATCAAAAAAAAAAATGTTTATAATTTAGGCTTAGGTTTATATTTTTGTATAGTATATAGATTTTAGATTTTTAGATTTAGCTTTAATTAGCTTTTCATTTTTGTTTTATTTTTTTTTTTTTTTACTTTTGAATAAAAAAAATAAAAAATGAAAAAATATATTTTTAGTTTTATTTTTTAATGATTAGAATTTAGTTTTAGAATTTTAACCTTTTTTGATTTTTTTTTTTTTTTCTAAATTTGACTAATTCTATTATCTTACAAAGCAAATATACAAAAAAGTGTACAAAGGGCAAGGCTTAAGTAGATTTTCGTATACGCCCTGGCCTTGCCCATTTTACAGCACCCAAATTGAATGTATTCAAAATTGGGTAAGTTGCTGTTCCACCGCTGACACTGTTACATAACATTGAAAGACTGTCCATAGCTGGACTGAACATTTGATGAACACAAACACACCAGGGCCTTTTGCTGACCCAGACAAAGACACAAACAACTGGACAAAGACACTTGACACTTGGACATTTACATGCGACATTTGAACAATAAAGCCGACACATTGACAATATAACCGAATTGCACCTGAAAATCCCATACAAAACAGAAGTTACCATGACAATTTCATTCTTCATCAGTAGACTGGAGCTCCTCTGCTATTCGGCAGCCGAAGTGGAGCGTATTCTCCGAATCCGAGAGCTAAATGATCTTATGAGGACTGTCGTTTCGGGCAGGCTTACTCGGACCAGACAGAGGAGTAGCTGCACGCACCGAGGGGCCAGCTTCAGGATCCAAATTGGGGCCAGGGCGCTCCAGTCTCTGCTCACCCTCATGACGAGGTGTCAACCAACCCTTACTCGGACCAGGCAGAGGAGTAGCCGCGCGCACCGAAGGGCCAGCTTCAGGGTCCAAATTGGGGCCAGGGCGCTCCAGTCTCAGCCCACCCGCGTGACAAGGAACCGACCAACCCGGCCCTGGAATGCGCTCGGGCTGGTCCCAACCAATTTCTGCGTCAACCGGAAGGCAAGCGACAGGGGAGTCGTCTCTACTGGAACGCTGCCTATCCGACTGAGGCTCGATACCAGGTTCCACAGCAATTGTTACAATCAAAGAGGAATTGACATGCGGACAGGGGAGGCGATACCTGAGCATGGGAAGCTCTCTCTGGCTATCTTCATCAATAGGGCTGCTTTCCTTCTGCCCTCCAACTTCATCGTTGCTGTCCTGGAACCATCGGGGCTGCGAGGTGACTTCTATGGATGAAGAAGGGGAGTAATGGTCGTCTCTCGGCGGCGCTCGGCCCTGAATTCCTCCCCTCCGGCTACCCATTCTTGGCCTATCCCTCGGCATCCTTAATTTCCTTTCAATTTCAATACTTTGAGCTTTCACCAGGGCCAGAGCAGCTCCCAGTAATAAGAGCGAATTCCACTACCACGCTCTGACTCCGGCCTCAAGAGTCCACTGCCGCAACGCGCCCGAGCTCCAGGAACTAGCTCCAAGAACCAGCTTCGAGAGCCAGCTCCAAGAACTAGCTCCAAGAACCCACTTCCAGAACCAGTTCCAATTACCTGAATCCGCCCCTCGAGCCAAATGACGGAGCAAATTCACCTCTCGAACAACAAGAATCAGTAACAGGAAATTCAGCATATAGCACCAGTTCACACTCCAGCGATGGAGAGCGGTCTCACAAACAGCGTGCTCACAGACAACAGTCTCACCCCTCGACTCTGCATTCACATTGCTGCTTGCGCAGAGGAGGGTCTCCCTACCAGACTCACCATACTCTCGCGGACGTGCCATCCTCCCCAGCTTAAACTCCTCCATCACCCTGTTTCCCAACTGCCTCCCTCGAGCCGAGAAGACAGGCATTAATGCCTTCACTTCATTGCCCTCAACTCCATTAAAAGCCCCTAACGCGTGGTACCGCCATTCATTGAGGTCGTGACACCCGGCCACGTGATGGCGTGTGTCTTGCTCGCGTCTCTTAATCACTCGCATCCGGGAAACCTTTTTTGATTTTTTAATTTCCATAATATTGAAAAATAAAAAATTGGAAAAAGATTTAATTTTTTTTTGAAAAATAAAATTTTTGTGGGAAATTATTTTTGCAAGTCTCAGGAGCTTTCGCGTTATATCTTTATTGCTGAGATCTAAAGTTTTCAAGCCGAGATGTGAAATTGATATCTGGTTGATGGTTTATGATTCTCGTGGTGATTTAAAGTATTCATCTTTTCAAATTTTTAGCTGCTGGATATCGTTTTTGTCATTCTGAGAGCATTGTGTCTTAGCTGATGATAGATGATTGCTGTTCATGGTCCATGTTTCTACATCATTTAAACATTAACTCCACGAGGCACTGGTCTATTAAATCTCTAAATCCATCTAGTGCTTATCATATCGTGTATCGTGTCTCCCACCCAACTGTTTGGCAGTTGGTCTTCACTATCTCGCAGGGTCTACCCCCCTTAGCCGCGGGAGACAGGCTCAAACGGAGGGATCGGGGATCAGAGTGACAGCCCCCGGTCCGAGCGTTGTCGTGCCAATCTGCGCGACAACATTTTTGGCGCCGTTGTCGGGGACAAAGTTTTTCTGTTCCTGGAGTTTCATCGACATTCATCTTCTCATCTTCTCATCTCTCATTTGAGCTGGCAGATTCAATATTTTGGCATCTTTTCATCACATATCAGCAGCATCTCTTCGGTGTGTTTCTTGTTTGGGTGGCGACTCCATTTTTTATATATTTTTCCCAGACAAGAAGCCTCCCGCATATCTGTTTGTTGGTTACTTCTTGGATCTTAGAATCAGTTTTATTGTTCAAGTGGCGACTCCACTTCTTTCATCTTTTGATTTTCTTGAGCAAAGAGCTAGTTCTATCATCCATCTGATCCCTTATTGTTCATCATGGATTATTCATTTAAACCATGTCATTTTACTGATAATCTCCATGATCTTCTGAAAGAGGCCATTGGTAAATTACTTAAGTTCTCGGGTGATGATTCGGTCGCTGTTAAAAGGCATTTAAACATGTTTACTTGTGTAATGATCTTATACTGTAGATTTCCTCAATATAATAATGAAGATTTCAAGATGCGTCTATTTGTCCGTTCTTTAGAGGGTGATGCTTTGAATTGGTTTAATAACTTTCCTAATGATTTTTTCACTTCTTTACAAGACATTCTCAATGCTTTTAAAGATAGATATGATAGTCCAAACAACTTGCCTTCTACTTCTAAAATTGTTGAACAGAAAGAAAGTAATTCAGCTGTTGAAGAAAGATGTCAAGGTCAGAATGTGTCATCCACCGAAAATATTGCAGATCATCATAGTGAAAAATCAGGGATAAATGACAATGAAAAGGAGGAGCAAAAGCAAATAATACAAGATTTAAAGATGCTGGTGAAAAATCTGGAAAGCAACCAAACTAATCTTATCAATGATGTTAAAACTTTACGCACCCATCTGGAAAAACGTAATAAGGAGATTGAGGACACGCAAAATCAGCATGCTAAGGAAATTGAGGCCATGAAAACTAAACATGAAACGGAAATTGGAAACATGCAAGCGAATCATAAAGAAGAAATAAATTCCATGCAGCATTGCTTGATGAACATAAAGGAAGAAAATGTTAAAGTAATAAAAGACATGGAAGAACATCATGCCATACAAATTAGTGCTATAAAGGTTGAACACTCTAGACAGATGGATGCCATTAGAATACAGGTTCAAAAATTTCAGCAATTGGAAAATGAAAGAAAACAGATAACATCAATAGATCAGGAGCCTTCTGATTTGTTGCAACAAGATCCATCTTATTATGAGGAAGTTATTAGTTCAGTTGAAAGATGGTTGATCGAGGATGGACTTAAGAATGATAAAGATCAGATGCGGGCTAAAGAGAGACATATCACGCGTACTTCATCTAATAGTTTCGAGACAGAAAGTTCCAGCTCATTAGTAATTCATCCTGCCAGAAAGAAAAAGCGCAAGAGGAAGAAAATGAGAAGAAGATTTGACGCATCAGACGGTCGCGAGCAGCTTGATTTTCGGATAGGAAGGAGTCCTACCATATGCAAAATGGGACATGGCACATCCGACAAGCAGCCGACAGATTTGCCTGAAAGCAGGCAAATGCTTAGTATGCACTATATTGAACACATCTGATGCCGTGGGGCATCTTTTGTATTGTATTTCTGTCCCTACTCCTTGTCTTTTCAGCATTTCATTTCTGCTTTTGGGATTAGATTTACTTTTCATGTTATTAGATAGTCAATAAATGAAGAGCTTTTATCTTTCCTGTACTTAATGTATATGATGACTTTGGAATGGACGCTACTTATTTTCATTTGTGTGTTCTATGGATGCAAATTCTGGATTCTCACATTCCTACCAGTGCAGCAACGTGTCCCCAAGTAGAGCCAGATGTTGACCACTACTGATCAACTGCCCATGCAGTACACCTCCTTTCTGTTGGCAGAGAGGGGTAGCTCCTCAGCAGCATGTCCGTGCCATCCTGCCATCATCAGCAGTTTGATCTTTTTGATTGTAAACCCAGTCTGCATGTATTAACTGTAAATAATCTTAGCAGACATGAAGTCATGTATGTAATTTGCCTAGGTGGACCTAACTTTCTGATGATAATCTACGTCCCGGAAGGTTTTTTGTCTCACCGATCCACGGATCGACAGAGTTTTCCTTCAAACCTGACCCCAAAGCCGGGATTGATTTTGTCCTTTGAACTTTAGGAGAATCCTAGTGTGTTGATCTGCTAGATTATCGTTGTGTCGCAGAGCTGGGTGTTTTGTAAGGGTCTGTATTAAATGGGTTTGTCCCTTAAGATGTAATTTTGTAAAAGTCATGATGTAATGTGTCCTGAGGGTCGAGAAATGTTTTAAATCCCCTCATGAGTCCTAAGTCCTAGGTCCTAGGTGATGTTTCCGAAGGTTTAGTTCAGTGATCCATTTTAAAATGAATTAAAAAATTAAAAAATGAATAAAAATAATAAAATAATGAAAAATAATAAAAAATTAAAAAAATCAAGCAAAAACCCTAACTAATAAAATAATAATATTTTAAGTGAATAAATCGACGGATGAGATCAAGAGATGTCTTGATCCTCATCAACGGTCGAGATCATTTCCACATGGATCACTCGAACTAGCCGTTAGGATCATTTCCTTTATATAGGGTCTTAGGGGGTCATTCCAATTCATCTGAGCTGTGAGTCTGGACTGAGAAAAACTCTCTTGTAATCTGATTTCTGGTTAATAAAAGAAGACTTTGGGGTCTAAATCGTGCTGGTGTTACTCTCTGGGATTGCTGTGAGATTGTTTTAATTTTCCGCATATTTCAGTTTTCAGCCATTAGTTATAGCTTGTTTTTAGAGTATTGTGAGCACAGGTATCTTGTTCACTTGCTAGGGTTTGAGTGTTGCTAGGGTTTCTGGGATAATGGCAGGTATCTCCATTATTTCCTGAGATCTAGCAGCATTCTCTCTCTCTTTGCTAATGGTTGCTTGAGATGTGCAGGACAACCTTTCTGAAGGAAATCGTGGGCGTTTGGGGAAGTTCTAGGCTGAACCAGCCGACTCCCACAGGCTTTTCTTTGCAGAGCCCAGCTGATTTTGGCCCTGGGTTAATCATTAAGAGTTTTATTTCCTGTTTTACATGAGAGATTTTCTTTCTGCTTACACCCAAGTTCAAATTTCTGTTTCTTTGAAATATTACTGCTGTTATAGCTAAATCTGGCATTTCAGGGGCCATAATCTGTAAATTATTAGGCTGACCTAGGGTTTTATTTTTTAATTTTTTTGATTTTGTTCAGTTTTCATTAGGGTTTTGTCTTTTTGCAATTGCAGATACCGGCTTACTTCTGGGGCAGTTTCTCATTTCTTGACCAGCAGCTTAAAATGACTATTATGCGCCAATACTCCTATTTCTGATTTAGCCGTGGGGGCGTATGGAAGCCTTTCTTTGCCTGCGCACAAAGAGTTTCAACGTAATTGCAATAGTTTGATCTATCGAGAATGTGTAAATGACGGCGTGTTTCACTGTTTAGAGCCATCATTCCTGTGTGACGACAGTGAGCATTTTTGCGTAGAAGGTATTGATAGCTCCAAGTTAAATATGTAGAGGCCGTTGGAAAAAATTTTGTGACCCTGAAAAATCCTTAGCTGTCGTCAGAACTCTTGGCTGGTAATAAAGAGCGCGCCAAAACCTCCGAGCAAAGGGCCTCAGCAAAATTTCGATCATAAGTCTTTCATCAGTCAGACAAACAGTGGATTTTCATTGGTGTATGATCCCCATTCACACACGGATGGGTCAAGCAAATTCACGAGGAGTGAGATAACAGATCTAATCGCTCAAAACCCTCAGATTTCTGGACAAACGATGAACATTTTTCTTTTTAAAAAACGAATGTGCCTTTATCCACGCTGTTGACCTGCGTATCAGCTATCGATTCACGCCTCTTCATTCACTGTTGTCTGCTATCAACACGTCGCTGGGCAAGGTAATATCTTTCAGGAGCTTGTGTAACCTGTAATCGATTTCAAATCTTTTTTTTCTGCCGCCGTCGCTTGCCTCTGGCTGACTGAGTATCATCGTTTCCAAGCACGCTTTTCCTGGTCGTGGGCTTATGTTTCACACACTGGAATTTTCGTTTGGCTCACGTTCAACAGTTTTGAGTTTTACGGTATATGCATTGCTGTGTAGGTTACGATGTATAGTTTTTAAGTTTCGTTTCTTTTTTTTTAGTTTAGACTTAGGCATCGTATGTTTAATTTAGGTTTATTGTTTTAGTTTTACTTTTTAGATTTTAAGTTTAAAATTTATAAATGTTAGATTTTAAATTTCCACATAGATCGTTTTTTTTTTTAGATTTTTCTAATATAAAAAATAAAAGGGCTAGCGTAGATCTTAATTAGATTTTAATTTATTGTTTTAGTTTAGTTTAAAGTTCTTTTTATTTTTTATATAGTTAGTTTTTATAAAAGATCAAAAAAAAAATGTTTATAATTTAGGCTTAGGTTTATATTTTTGTATAGTATATAGATTTTAGATTTTTAGATTTAGCTTTAATTAGCTTTTCATTTTTGTTTTATTTTATTTTTTTTTATTTTTGAATAAAAAAAATAAAAACTGAAAAAATATATTTTTAGTTTTATTTTTTAATGATTAGAATTTAGTTTTAGAATTTTAACCTTTTTTGATTTTTTAATTTCCATAATATTGAAAAATAAAAAATTGGAAAAAGATTTAAAATTTTTTTGAAAAATAAAAATTTTGTGGGAAATTATTTTTGCAAGTCTCAGGAGCTTTCGCGTTATATCTTTATTGCTGAGATCTAAAGTTTTCAAGCCGAGATGTGAAATTGATATCTGGTTGATGGTTTATGATTCTCGTGGTGGTTTAAAGTATTCATCTTTTCAAATTTTTAGCTGCTGGATATCGTTTTTGTCATTCTGAGAGCATTGTGTCTTAGCTGATAATAGATGATTGCTATTCATGGTCCATGTTTCTACATCATTTAAAAAGTAATCATTTAAACATTAACTCCACGAGGCACTGGTCTATTAAATCTCTAAATCCATCTAGTGCTTATCATATCGTGTATCGTGTCTCCCACCCAACTGTTTGGCAGTTGGTCTTCACTATCTCGCAGGGTCTACCCCCCTTAGCCGCGGGAGACAGGCTCAAACGGAGGGATCGGGGATCAGAGTGACAGCCCCCGGTCCGAGCGTTGTCGCGCCAATCTGCGCGACAACAGGTACTTTTCCTGTCCACTGAATTCACTGCCTAATCTACATGTATGTACCCACAAAGTCTGACGTCATCCCCTCGAGTATGTATCAACCCATACTTGACTGTGCCGTGAACATACCTCAGAATATGCCTCGCTGCTGCCTAATGTACCCTGTTTGGCTCTATAGTGAACTGACTTAGGGTATTGATTGCAAAGCAGATATCTGGCCTAATGTTGACCAAATACATGAGAGACCCAATAAGTTGTCTATACAAGGTGGGATCAACATCCTTGTCATCTGATGCATTTATCTTATTCTAGTTGGTGATCATGGACGTAGACATGGGTCTGCAATCCTGCATTCTGAACCTCTTCAGAATATCTGTTCCGTATCTTCCTTGCCTAAGGAAGATCTCCTCGTCCTTCTACCACCCTTCCAATCCTAGGAAATAGTGCATCAACCCCAAATCCTTCATGTCAAATTCTGCTTCTAGGTTCCTCTTACAGTCCTTTATGAGCCCTCATGATCATGTCTAAAAGAGATCATCCACACACAAAACTAGAATGAGTGGCTCACCCTCTACCATAAAATAGTAAAGGTTGGGATCTACATCACTCTTGACGAATCCCGTCTATTGCAAGTAGTTGTCAATCCTACCGTACCATGCCATGGGAGCCTGCTTGAGTCCGTATAGAGCTTTCTTCAATCTGCACACATGAGTGTGCCTCTCATGAGTCTCAAAGCCCTCTGGCTGTTCTATGTACACTTCTTCCTCTATCACCCCATTCAAGAAGGTTGTCTTGACGTCCATCTAGTGAATCTGCCATCCCATCTGAGCTGCCAAGGATATAACTAATCAAATAGAAGTGTATCTGGCAACTAGGACGAACGTCTCTTCATAATCTATCCTTTCTTTTTGTGCATACCCCTTTGCCACGAACCTAGCCTTGTACTTTTCCACGCTGCCGCCTGTCGCATATTTGATCTTATAGATCCATCTAGAACCTACAATTGATTTGTCTTCTGGCCTTGGCACTACCTCCCAAACATCATTCGTCATGATAGAGCTATACTCTTCTACCATGGCATCTACCCACACTTGATGCTGTGCGGCCTCCTGAAAGCTGGAAGGTTCTGCAACCTGAGCCACCAATGCTTGGTATCTATCAGGTTGTCTGCATTGTCTTTTGTTCGTCCTAGGAGTTCCAATAAACTCCTCTGCATCTCTTAATGTCTGACGAACCTCTCTGTGCTCAACCACTAGTTGTGGGAGGTTCAACCAACTCCTCCTCATCTTGCCTCTACTGCTCCATCTGCTGAGAACTCCATGGATTTCCTGCAATGGAGGAAACACTGGTACTGGTCACAGTACTCGATCCTTGTGATTGTCCTCCTTCCTGTCCCACTAGCTGCCGCTGTGGCTACCCCTATTGCTGGACCAAAGGATCTTTTGCTGATTGATTCTAATTTCTGATCACCTGTAGGCATCTCACGAGATCCCCTGAAAGCTCAGTCCTCCATGAACTTCACGTATTGCCTTACTACAATCTTCCTATTGCTAGGAATGTCGATTATGTATGCCTTTGAGGTTTCACTGTACCCGACAAAGAACCCCTTCTCTGCACTCTGATCCAATTTGGTACGTTTATCATCTGACACGTGGCAATAAGTAATCCTGCCAAAAATTCTGAAGTGGTTAACTCCTGGTTTCTTCCCTGTGAAGACTCCTTTTGGCGTTTTCTTCCCCAATGCTCTATGAGGAGTCCTGTTTTGAATATATATTGTCGTGTTAGATGTTTTTGCCCATAGAAATCTAGGTAGATCCTGGTCATATAACATAGCCTTTGCAACTCCAACAATGGTTATGTTTTTCTGCTCTACTACACCATTCTGTTGTGGATTATATGGAGCTGTCCATTCTCTCTTGATGCCTTCCTTTGCACAGAAATCTATGAAGTCCTTATCAATATATTCTCCACCATTATCTGAGCGAAGCACCTTGATCTTCTTCCCTGTTGCATTCTCCACAAGAGCTTTAAACTCTTTGAAACGATTGAAGACCTCATCTTTGGTCTTCAAGAAGTAGATCCAGGTTTTCCTGGAATGGTCATCAATAAAGGTGACGAAATATTCGGCACCGCTGAGAGCTCTAGTGGACATCGGGCCGCAAATATCTGAATGTATGAGTCCTAACACGCCATCAACTCTGTTGTCACTTCTTGGAAATGCTGCCTTAGCATACTTCCCAAGTACGCATCCTCTGCACACATCATCGTGTTCCGTGCCAAGTTTTGGAACCCCTGTTACCGTTTCTCTGAGCATCCTGAGTGCTCCATGGTGTAGATGTCCCATTCTCCTATGCCATAACTCATTCAGCTCCTTCCCACTACTACTGTCACTGCCTATTAGTGCCATTGGAGAATCAATCTGTAACTAGTACAATCTGTTACTTCGAACTCCAATCTGTCTTACCTTTTTCCAGCTTGGGTGTTTGACATACACTTTCTTCCCTACGAAGTGAATATCATACCCCTTATCTTGTAACTGGGATACTGAAATCAAGTTCATACCCAATCCTGGCACATGCAATACATCTGTAGCGTTGGTGCTTGCTCCTGACTCCCTCTGAAAATCTATGGTACCTCTCCCTACTGGAGTACATTTCGTTCTGTTTCCCATAGTAATCTGGAAGTCCATCTGCTCCTCTTTGTAGCTAGAGAAATATTCTCTAACCCCTATCATGTGAGTTGATGTTCCATTGTATATATACCAGACTCCTTGTGAAGTTGATCTTACTAAGCAAGCAATTTCGTCTTCCAATCTAGAAGAAAAATTTGAAGTCTCCTAAATGTTACTTCTGTCATGGTTATGCTAAAAAATTTATAGTATGTTATTCCTTTTTTCCACCCCGATGCTGGCTCTGCTCTAGCAAACTGCTTCAAAACCCTTTGCGTCTAGCTAGAGATCAAACCCAACGAAGGTACTGAGTTTCTCCCTTTGCCTTTGGAATCACTCGATTTGGAAGGATCAAATTTTTTTGCCCCTCAGAAAAAATCGGTCTTTCCTTAAGCAACTCGACCCCTTAGCAAAATATTGCGCTACCTGTGGGAATTTTGGCTTGCTGCCCTTGCTGAGCAGCGAAATTCCTTTCCTTCGTTTTCCTTAGCTCTTCGGATGATCAATTGAGCTCTGATACCATGTGAAATTTTTATCTATTGCAACAACTGGGAATTATTCTTCTAACAAAAAATTTAATTATGCAAATTATTTGCTACGACAAACAACGAATAAAATCACAATTGCAATTTTCACCATAAAATTACTGCAGAAAATAAAATACTGAAAACTGAGAAATTCTAGCACACACAGAAGAATTTTGACAGTTATTTTTGGACAATTGTTCCTGGAAAAACCCAATGTGGGAAAGCCAGTGCAACAAATGAGGGTTTTATTATTATTCTTCAGAAACAATTCTGAATACAATAATTTAGATGGTTAACTGGAAATCTAATCTAAGGAAAATACTGGCAAAATTATCCTGGTAATTTTCTCTCACCCCACAACTATTTTCTGCCTCCAAAATTGCCTCCCTAGCCTCTGCGTTGAACTCCCTGCGTCACTCTCTGCGCAGAGCGTATGTTGGCCCTTTGAGAATTTCGGCCTTCCTTCCTTTGCCTCTTCCCGGGACTGGAAACCTTGCTCCCAGAATGCTGCTGTCCTCCTCTTCTACCTGCTACTCACCCTCTGGCTCTATCTTCTTTGCTGAGCGGCTGCTGCTGAGAAAATCGAACTGCCTGGGCAACTAAGTATTTGCACTAGTGTATTCTCTATCACCACATCGATCTCCTCTTATAATCCACTGTTGGAGCACCAACGACCAAGATTAAAACTTACTCAATGGCTAGTGTAACGACCTATCTATAAATATAGAGAACGCAAGAATAATAGCAGGGATACGATATAGGCATATGATAACTACATATGCATGTGTCGCATACACCGCACTAGTATTTCTATACTAAATTAACTGTAAGTATTAAATATCATGACACTTCTTCGAATGGAGGTTCTACTCATCCATTAACACCCATATTGCTTAATGTATCATGATTAATGGGTAAAATACTAAAAGAGGGCTATATAAATTATATATTTCAGATTATTAATAAAAATAAATTATATTAATTAATAAAATGATTAATCTATATATATATATATATATATATATATATATATATAAGAAATTATTATAATGTTATAATCTTAATATTAAAATTACTTTAATCAATCATAAAGAAATATACTTAATTAAATTATAAATGAAATACTTATATATACGTGACCATAACAGAGTTATAGAGGAGACGTGACATGGAAGGTGTCACCCGAAGATTAAGCGGTGGGCTGTTGGTGGAAGAGCGGCCACCGCCAAGAAACTTGATAAAAACCACCAAGCAGAATGTTAGAGGGCATTGGGCAAGGAAGGTAAAGAACGGAGGAAGGAAAACTGAAGGAGGAAGGACATCATAAACTGAAATTATCCACAGGAAGAGCGCGGATTGTTCTGAGGTTTTGGGCACGGGGGAATAGTCGGCTTCAACTCAGAAGCTTACTGGACTGAGTAGTCAGGTTCTGCTCAGTTTGGCTTGGTGGATTCGGTCTTTTGGGTAACCGAAGGAGGGAGCTGGAGGCATCTTCAACCACAGGGGCATAGGTAGGTACCTCAGCAGTTCTGTTAGTTGATTTTGTAAAATTTCAGGAAATTGTTTACAGGTTCATAATATAAACTCCTTTATTGTATTTACATCTGTTTTACGGTCTTTACATTTGGTATCAGAGCCAGGTTAAAACCCTTTGACCTTACAGGCCTTACACCCACTTGCGTTTTCCTGAATTTTGACTTGAATAATGGTATACAATGGTATTACTATTTTTAAATTCTTCACTACCTGTGCCCCTAGTTTAGTAGTAAGACACCATACTATTGCAAATTCAATTGAAGGAACTATTGGATATAGGACATATTCGACCCAGTATATCACCCTGGGGTGCTCCTGTAATTTTTGTCAAGAAGAAAGATGGATCCTTAAGATTATGCATAGATTATCGAGACTTGAATCAAGCTACAGTAAAGAATCGATATCCTATGCCTCGAATCGATGATCTTTTTGATCAAATGAAGGGAGATGTTGTCTTTTCAAAAATTGATCTTCGATCAGGTTATCATCAGCTAAGGATTTCTGAAAGCAATATTTCTAAGACCACATTCCGGACACGTTTTGGACATTATGAATTGACTGTGGTACCATTTGGATTCAAATGCACCAATAGTATTCATGAATCTTATGAACAGTGTTTTCTGCGAATATCTTGATCAATTTGTACAAGTCTTTTTAGATGATATTCTCATCTATTCCAAGAATAAGAAAGAGTATGAAGATCATTTGCAGATAGTGTTATCCTGCCTTAGAAAACATCAGTTGTATGGAAAATTATTCAAGTGTTCATTCTTTCAGGAAAATATTCATTACTTAGGTCATATCATATCAGGTGAATGGATTTCAGTAGACCCTAAAAAGGTAAAAGCAATCATGGAATGGCCAATACCAAAAAATGCACATGAAGTACGAAGCTTTATGGGTTTAGCCAGTTACTACCGAAGATTTGTGGAGGGATTCTCCAAAATTGCAAAGCCGATTACAACCCTTCAGCGTAAAGGTGTTAAGTATGAATGGACTGAGGAATGTAATAAAGCATTCTCTGAACTCAAAAGACTACTGACCAGTGCACCAATCTTAAGAGTCCCTGATATGGACAAAGATTTTATGGTATGTACTGATGCATCCAAACAAGGGTTAGGTGCAGTATTGATGCAGGATAGAGGAGTAATAGCATATGCCTCCAGAAAGTTAAAACCTCATGAAAAACTCTATGCTACTCACGATTTAGAGTTAGCCACTGTAGTACTAGCTTTAAAGATTTGGAGACACTATCTAGTAGGGCGAAGTTTTACGCTTAAAAGCAATCATCAAAGTCTAGAATATTTGTTCACCCAAAGAGACTTAAATGCTAGACAAAGACGATGGAGTGAATTCCTAAGTGAATATGACTTTGGAATATCATATATTAAGGGAAAAGAAAATGTAGTAGCAAATGCTATAAGCAGAAGACCACGGATATTCTCTCTCGTACCAATCAAAGTAGACTTAAGGCAACGAGTACTAGAATATCTCATAAAAGATAGCTGGTATTTAAAGGTGAGATTTGGTTTTGAGGGTAAAAATCCAAAAGAATCTAAGTTTGAAGGATATGAACTAGAAGATGATAGAATCTTACGATTCCATGGAAGGATGTATATTCCTGATAATAAGGATCTTCGAGACACTATCCTTAAAGAAGCCCATAGAGCAGTATATTGTGCACATCCTGGAGTAACGAAAATGTATTCGGATACTAAAAAAATCTTCTTCTGGTCGGGCATGAAACGTGATATCATTCAATTTGTTGCAAAATGTTTGGAATGTCAACAAGTAAAAGCAGATCATTGTCATCCAGCGGGTCTCTTACAACCTCACGACATTCCTATGACCAAATGGGAGATTATTTCTATGGATTTTATCACTGGGCTACCTCTTACTTCTCAAAGACACAATGCCATTCTGGTAGTAGTGGATAAATTAACAAAAAGCGCCCATTTCATTCCCGTAAGAGATACTTACGAAGTTGCTGACGTAGCGCGAGTATTCATAAATGAAATTATCAGATTTCATGGAGTACCTAAGAAGATTATATCCGATAGAGATTCACGATTCACTTCAAGATTCTGGACTTGCATGCAGTCAGCCTTAGGAACTCAACTAAATTTGAGCACTGCTTATCATCCTAAGACTGATGGGCAAACAGAAAGGGTAAATCAAGTATTTGAAGATATGTTGAGAATGTATGTTATGGATCAACAATCACACTGGGAAAATTACTTATCCTTAGTCAAATTCTCATACAATAATAGTTACCACATTTCGATTGGAATGCCTCCATTTGAAGCGTTATACGGCAGACCTTGCAGAACACCGTTGGGACAGGTTAGAAGATCGAGTGATAATAGGACCAGAGTTAATCCAAGAAATGGTAGAGCAGGTAAGACAAATTAGACAACGGTTAAAGGAAGCGCAAGATAGACAAAAGAGTTATGCTGATGCTCACAGAACAGATAGGAAGTATGAAGTAGGGAATCAGGTTTTCATCCGCATCAAACCAAATAAAAGTACTATTCAATTCGGAAAAGGGACAAAGTTATCACCCCGATTTATTAGACCATTTAAAGTCATGGAAAAAGTTGGACTTGTCGCCTATCATCTGGCACTGCCACCTCACTTGCATAAAATTCATTTGTTTCATGTATCTGTATTAAGACATTATATAGCTGATCAATCTCATAACCTTCAATGGAAGGAACTGCAGGTATCGGACGAGGGAATCATATCGGTCGAACCATTATGTATACTGGAACGTAGGGTTCGACAGCTCAGGAATTGTCTAGTAGACCAAGTTAAGGTCCAGTGGGACAAGTATAGTCCTGGATCAGCTACTTGGGAAGATACAAAGAACATATGTCAAAAATACCCTAATCTGTGTCAATTTTGAAGAACTTTAAACTATGTTTTGTATATATTTACTTTACTGCAAATCAGAGACTCAGAACCATTTTGAATGATCATATATAAACGTGAATTTTTATGACATAATATCTGTTTAAATTTCGTTGGTACATGGATACCAAGACGGAATATGTTATTGATCTTACTAAATCATAGTTGTCAAAGTAAAGTTTAAAATATTTAAGTGATTTTGCTTTTGATGGGAATTAAGATATCATAATTCTGTTTTAATTATGCATATCAATATGATTGATGAGATAGAAATCAAAGAATAATTATATTTTAATATGAAATTCAATGACATGAATAGAATATGGCAAAATAGGTTATACTGTAGTTAATATATGTAAATTATACATAAGATATTTTTGAATATGCTAATGCACATTTTATAAACGCATGGGCAAGTGTTTATGATTGCAGATAATATCTGTTACCAAAATGACCACGTGATGACAGAACCTCAGAACAATTAAGGCTCAAAGAGATTCTATGATAGGGTATTAACCCTAATTCTATTGGGAGGGGTGGAGGTATTGCCCACCATTTATCCTCTGAACCCTAGAGTCATGGGAGGACTGTGCGAATCACGCTCCCCTAGAAATGAGATGATGACTGCCGGATGCCTACTAAGAATCAGGTCGGTATAACCGACGCTGTCATCCTTAGAGTTTATGAATGGTTAGGTCAGTAAAACTGACGCCATGGCATACTCTAGTAGAGGACAGATAGGATGGGAGCATAAGAGATTAGGAAGGATAAGATGATTTTAGAATAGCTTGGGAACCTGATTAAGGCAAGGCATGACCATAAAAATCATAAACCTAAAAGTATTCAAAACACCATTTTTATAGTATCCTTACATTAAATAAAAATTTAACCTCGATTTACAATCCTAAAAAGAATGTACTAATTTCTATCATAAGTAATTAGATTAAAAAAAAAAAAAAACTCTAACTTCGGGACGAAGTTTTCTGAAGGGGGAGTGTATGTAACAACCTATCTATAAATATAGAGAACACAAGAATAATAGCAGGGATACGATGCATGCATATGATAGCTACATATGCATGTGTCGCATACATCGCACTAGTATTTATATACTAAATTAACTGTAGGTATTAAATATCATGACACTTCTTCGAATGGAGGTTCTACTCATCCATTAACACCCATATTGCTTAATGTATCATGATTAATGGGTAAAATACTAAAAGAGGGCTATATAAATTATATATTTCAGATTATTAATAAAACTAAAGTATATTAATTAATAAAATGATTTAAATATATATATATATATATATATATATATATATATATATATAAGAAATTAATATAATGTTATAATCTTAATATTAAAAGTACTTTAATAAATCATAAAGAAATATACTTAGTTAAATTATAAATGAAATACTTATATATACATGACCATAGCAGAGTTATAGAGGAGACGTGACGTGGAAGGTGTCACCTGAAGATTAAGCAGTGGGCTGCTGGTGGAAGAGCGGCCACCGCCAAGAAACTTGATAAAAACCACCGAGCAGAATGTTAGAGGGCATCGGGCAAGGAAGGTAAAGAACGGAGGAAGGGAAAACTGAAAGAGGAAGGACATCATAAACTGAAATTATCCACAGGAAGAGCACAGATTGTTCTGAGGTTCTGGGCAAGGGGGAACAGTCGACTTCAACTCAGAAGCTTACTGGACTGAGTAGCCAGGTTCTACTCAGTTTGGCTCGGTGGATTCGGTCTTTTGGGTAACTAAAGCAGGGAGCTGGAGGCATCTTCAACCGCAGGGGCACAGGTAGGTACCTCAACAGTTCTGTTAGTTGATTTTGTAAGATTTCAGGAAACTGTTTACAGGTTCATGGTATAAACTCCTTTACTGTATTTACATCTGTTTTACGGTTTTTACATTTACAGTGAAGAATTTACAAACAATAATACCATTGTATACCATTATTCAAGTCAAAATTCAGGAAAATGCAGGTGGGTGTAAGCCCTATAAGGTCAAAGGGTTTTAACCTGGCTCTGATACCAAATGTAAAGACCGTAAAATAGATGTAAATACAGTAAAGGAGTTTATATCATGAACCTGTAAACAATTTCTTGAAATCTTACAAAATCAACTAACAGAATTGCTGAGGTACCTACCTGTGCCCCTGCGGTTGAAGATGCCTCCAACTCCCTGCTTCAGTTACCCAAAAGACCGAATCCACCAAGCCAAACTGAGCAGAACCTGGCTACTCAATCCAGTAAGCTTCTGAGTTTAAGCTGACTGTTCCCTCGTGCCCAGAACCCCAAAACAATCTGCACTCTTCCTGTGGATAATTTCAGTTTATGATGTCCTTCCTCCTTCAGTTTTCCCTTCCTCCATTCTCTACCTTCCTTGCCCGATGCCCTCTAACATTCTGCTCGGTGGTTTTTATCAAGTTTCTTGGCGGTGGCTGCTCTTCCACCAGCAGCCCACCGCTTAATCTTTGGGTGACACCTTCCATGTCGCATCTCCTCTATAACTCTGTTATGGTCACGTATATATAAGTATTTCATTTATAAGTTAATTAAGTTTATTTCTTTATGATTTATTAAAGTACTTTTAATATCAAGATTATAACATTATATTAATTTCTTATATATAGATATATATTTTAAATCATTTTATTAATTAATATAATTTATTTTTATTAATAATTTGAAATATATAAATTATATAGCCCTCTTTTAATATTTTACCCATTAATCATGATACATTAAGCAATATGGATGTTAATGGATGAGTAGAACCTCCATTTGAAGAAGTGTCATGATATTTAATACTTACAGTGAATTTAGTATATAAATACTAGTGCGGTGTATGCGACACATGCATATGTAGCTATCATATGCATGCATCGTATCCCTGCTATTATTCTTGCGTTCTCTATATTTATAGATAGGTCGTTACAGCTAGGATCATCTTTGGATTGATCCATGTGAGTTTCTAGATGATTCTCACCTTATCTCAATTAATACTGATTAATTAACCATATTCCCTAAGTTTAAACTTAGGGAATATTTAAAAATCGATTAATAATCTAATTGAGACACTTCTAGGCGGAATTTCCAGAAACGATTTTCTGGATTTTGAAGATCTCATGTATGCTAACCTCTCCACCAAATTTTGTGCTAGAAAATATCCGATGCTATAAAAACTAACCGATGGGGGTGACATCTCAACTCGATCATCATCAATTCTGGATAAGAGCATCCTCCAATTGCTCTAATCGCAACACTCCATCCTCCAAATTGGGCTCCTCTGGATTTCTGTCCCAAATCTTAAGGTCTTTATTGGTCTTTGCATCATCACAGTAATGGGACAATAATCGCAAGTTGTAGTGAACATAAAGCAAGCTCTCTGCCCGGTCTAAACTCAACCTGTTCTTTTTAACATTGTGGATTAAAGAATAAGAGCTCCAACACCTCTTTGCAGAAGAAGTGTTTACCACCTATGATAGCACCCGTAATGCTAAAGTTTGTAGAAGTGGAGTAGCACCTCCATGCATGTTCCACCACTCAAGAGAAGAAAAATTCTCTTGATCTCTAATTGCATGCATGCTCCCAAATGGACCAGTGCTAAGCGTATAGTTGCTCAAATGTTTTTGTAGCATGGCAAACTCCTCATCAGGGACTAATTTATCCAATTCTTTCATATAACCATTTAGAACCTCTAGATCTAGGTGTGGTTTTATCCTACTCTCCCCCAGGCATTGGTGTTGAAAGCCATGATGGATGATAGTATCTAGGTGTCAGTGTTGATTTGTGTAGCTTGGGAGGTACTACAAGCCCCAGGGTTCAAGGTTTGGAGGGCAAAGCACCACAACTGCAGCTTGTGGGCTTGGAACCCAAGTGTGGGGTTTTGGCACCCATCATATTTTGTGGTAAAACAATGATGGATTCACGGCATGTCATGGATGAGGGTGATAGTGCTCGGAAAGATGATTCCAACGCATCGAAAATCGTCTGAATCCGAGTTGTTGTTAGAGAGATATGAATTTTTGAAGTTGACTAGTAATTATTGGTTGTCAAGTAGGCCGACTTGAGAGCCAATGGATGTGTCACTTCAAATGTGACGTTGAGCCTTCATATGTGTATAAATATGAAGTGATATGGAGTCATTTGAATCATCCAAAAAGAGCAATACATATACATCAAAGAGGAACTCATTGGAGGAGAAAGAGAGCTCAGATTTCCTAGCTTGATTGGGTTGCAGATAGAGGGCAAGATGGCGTGGAGAAGAGGCAACGTGGGAGCTTCTTGGTGACTGTTTTAGGTTCTGTTTTGTCTTGCAGGGAGGTCGAGTTAAGTAAGGGCAAATGCAAGTCTGTTGGAAAACGTTTTAGGGACAGATCCCTATCATTCTGCTGGTAGTTGGCTATAGGATTGCTGTGTGCTAGGCCGCAGGCCATAGCACCACAACTAGGTGTGTGAAGAGAGGTTTCAGTGGGCTGGTTCAAGCCTACAACAACAACATGGTAGAGGAGGGTTATCCCAAGGCTAGGCCGCATTTAATGAGGGTTTTTTGAGGGCTGTTCAGGGGTTGGTTAGTGGCTGTTGCAGCCTGCAAAATATGCCCTAACCAGTGACAGTCAAGGGCAACAAAAGGACAACAGACTTGGAGCAGAAATTGATGTGTGTTGGGTCAAAGTATTGACCAGAATTGGATCGTGATTCTAGTAGCCTATTGATGCCAAGTGGAGGGTCTTCCAAGGAGGAGAAGAATATTTCCTAGGAGCAGATTCAGCAGTGACAAGATTGGGTGTCATAGAGCTGGTTGGAGGGTAGTGAGTTGGCTACCCAAAGTAGCCGTAGAGCAGCAGACAAGAAGGATTTTGTTGGTGTGTGTTTGGGTGAAGCTTTGGTGCCGAATTGTAGAGCTTTGATGGACGAAAGTTGTTGCTAGCCTGGCAGATTGGAGCTCGGGAATTAGGCCTACCGTTGATGAGCCCGTGTTCATTGTAGCAGACGTGACTTGTAGCAGTGATAGGAGGCAACCCTCTTGGAGTCTCGATGTGTAGATGCCTTGATGGACTAAGGCACTACTAGTGAGCAATACGGGTGCGATGAACCGACAGGACAAGATACGACATAGAAGTGCTGCAACCAAGTTTGTCATTGTATCTTGTAATCATAGACTGTTGTATTTATCAGATTTGGATTAATATAACGAAGATTGGTGATTGTACATTATTGTACAATTTGTTTAAAACTGTGTATATTGTGCATATGTGATTTACTGCTTTATATTTCCACTGTGCAAAGTAGTTTATGGTTGAGATTCTTGGTTTGGTAGCGTCAGTGATTTTAAGACTCTAACCTAGACCCAAGGTCGTGGAAATTCAATATGGTATTAGAGCATGTCTGAGATACTTTGGAAGTAAGTAAATCAGAGTTGTGTGCAACAAAGTACAACGTGAGAGGGAGTTGGTCACATTGTGAGTGAAGGGTTCACTACAATGTTGAAGTTGCAGGCAGGTATTCGATATGAGGAAAGATTGGACGGGTTGTCCAACTATAGTCCATGGAAGGAAATGATCAAGTTGATCTTGCAAGTCAACAGGATCTGGGATTTTGTCGAGAAAGAAATCAAGAAGCCAACTGACCCTAAGGAGCTAGAAATATGGGAAGATTTGGATGCGAGGGCGAGATTGATCATCCTTGATGGTGTGAGGGATGCCTTAATACCTCATTTGTCCAGGAAGAACACCGCACACGAGATGTGGGTGTCCCTTCAGAATTTGTTCCAGAATAATAATGAGAACTGGTTATTGGTATTTTGGGGGATAAGTTGAAGTCCACCAAGATGTCAAAGGGTGAAAGCGCGGCCTTGTATCTGACGAGATTGTCTCAGGTCAAAGATGAGCTTGCTGCCATCGGTGTCAAATGGAGATATGGTAAGGATTGCCTTGAAAGGGTTCACTGAGGAATGGAAGCCCTTCATCAAAGGAATCATTGCCAGGGAGAAGCTACTAGACTGGGATAGGCTGTGGGATGACTTCATTAAGGAAGAGATGCGAGACGAGGATCTTTAGCCGAAGTAGAAAGCTTCAGATGATGACGTGGTACTTGCATCACGAATGAAGAGTAAGCACAAGAAAGACTTGAGTAAAGTCAAGGGTTTCAACTGTGGTGAGATGGGTCATTTTTCGTTGAAATTTATGAAGAAAAAGGGAGATGATGAGAAAAGAAAAGGGAAGCAGGCTGCCCTTATTGCCAATAAAGCAGAGATGGATGAGCTCGCTAGAAGATTGGAAGATGAAGAGGAGGATTTTGCTATGATTTCTCATTTCTCACAGAGTACTATCAAAGAGGATGGATGGTACGTGGAAAGTGGTGTGACAAAGCATATGACAAGGTCACAGGATATTTTTGAGACTCTAGCTGGATGGGACTCGAAGTTGCACATGGTGTTGGGCGACAAGAGTCAGTTGGAGATCTGAGGATCGGGTGTGGTGCCATTCAGGATGGAGACAGGATGTATGATGCGGGTCTAAGATGTACTGTTTGTATCAGGACTCAACTATAATGTGTTCTCCGTCTCGATGATGGAGAAGAAGGGTTTGAGGTGCTGTTCTAGGATAGAAAGGCAAGACTCAGGCTCAGAGGCTCTAAGTCCGATGGGATTGTACTCGTAGTTAGAGAGCATGGTCTCTACAGGTTGACGACCAAGCTTGTGGATCATGGAAAGAAGCAGGTGGAACAGGTACAGGTTCCCGAGAAGAAGGTACACTTTCCAGAGAAGGTCCAGGTTCTAGAGACTCAAAGGGAGTCTATTTTGAGAGGGAGCTTGTAGATTCAGAGGGAGACTCTGCAACCCAAGAAGAGCGCATGGTTAGTGGTGAGCAAGGGTGCTCCTACAACTGCCAAGAAGGAATCATGGAAAGAGTGGAAGACGTTACAGGATAAGAAGAAGAAGCAAATTGCTTCCAACAGTGACAACGACACTTCCGAGAAGGGCGTAGTTCACTGTACAGGGATTGTTGTGATTGTGAGCACCAAGAGTTGGGCAAGTGTTGCGAGCAGTGATGACCATGATGAAACACTGCCTAGTCTTGGAATTACCTCCCTCGCTAAGAGGGAGTGTTGATTTGTGTAGCTTGGGAGGTACTTGAAGCCTCGAGGTTCAAGGTTTGGAGGGCAAAGCACCACAAGGGCAGCTTGCAGGCTTGGAACCCAAGTGTGGGGTTTTGGAACTCATCGTGTTTTGGGGTAAAACCATGATGGATTCACGACATGTGATGGATGAGGATGATAGTGCTCGTAAAGACGATTCCAACGCATCGAAAATCATCTGAATCCGAGTTTTCGTTAGAGAGATATGAATTTTTGAAGTTGACTAGTAATTATTGGTTGTCAAGTAGGCCAACTTGAGAGCCAATGGATGTGTCACTTCAAATGTGATGTTGAACCTTCATATGTGTATAAATATGAAGTGATATGGAGTCATTTGAATTATCCAAAAAGATCAAGACATATACATCAAAGAGTAACTCGTTGGAGGACAAAGAGAGCTCGGATTTCCTAGCTTGATTTGACCACAGATAGAGGACAAGACAACGTGGAGAAGAGGTAGTGTGAGAGCTTCGTGGTGACTGTTTTAGGTCCTGTTTTGTCTTGCAAGGAGGCCGAGTTAAGTAAGGGTAAAGGAAGGTCTGTTGGGCAATGTTTTAGAGATAGATCTCTATCATTTTGTTGGTCGTTTGCTACAGGATTGTTGTGTGCTAGGTCGCAAGCCATAACACCATAGCTAGGTGTGTGAAGGGAGGTTTCAGTGGGCTGGTTCAAGCCTACAACAACAACGTGGTAGAGGAGGGTTATCCCAAGGCTAGGCCACATTTAATGAGGGTTGTTTGAGGGTTGTTCAGGGGTTGGTTAGTGGCTGTTGCAACCTGCAAAATATGCCCTAACCAGTGACAGTCAAGGGCAGCAAAAGAACAACAGACTTGGAGCAGAAATTGATGTGTGTTGAGTCAAAGTATTGACCAGAATTGGATCGTGATTCTAGCAGTCTGTTGATGCCAAGTGGAGGGTCTTCCGAGGAGAAGAGTCTTTCCTAGGAGCAGAATCAACAATGACAGGATTGGGTGTCATAGCGCTGGTTGGAGGGCAATGAGTTAGCTACCCAAAGTAGTCGTAGAGCAGCAGACAAGGACTTTGTTGGTGCATGTTTGGGTGAAGTTTTGGTGCCGAATTACATCACTTTGATGGATGAAAGTAGTTGCTTGCCTGGCAGATTGGAGCTCGGAATTAGTCCTACCCAGAGAACAGTTGATGAGCCTGTATTCATTGTAGTAGACGTGACTTGCAGCTGTGATAGGAGGCAACCCTCTTGGAGTCTCGATGTGTAGATGCCTTGATGGACTAAGGCACTACTAGTGAGCAGTATGGGTGCGACGGACCTATAGGACAAGATACAACATAGAAGTGCTACAACCAAGTTTGTCATTGTATCTTATAACCATAGACTGTTGTATTTATCATATTTGGATTAATATAACGAAGATTGGTGATTGTACATTATTGTACAATTTTGTTTAAAACTGTGTATATTGTGCATATGTGATTTACTGCTTTATATTTCCGCTGTGCAAAGTATTTTATGGTTGAGATTTTTGGTTTGGTAGTGTCAATGATTTTAAGACTCTAACCTAGACCCAAGGTCATGGAAATTAAACAGTCAGAACATATGCTAAGGCATGTAGTGGAATGTTTAGCATATCCCATCGTTTTTCCACCTCTGCATGAATATAATTGTACAAGGTGATATCTCTATCCATTTTCTCATACACCTCCCCAATTATTGGCTGATTTGAATCTGCAAACTTGATCATGTAATAAATTGGTTTGGTGAATTGCAAAACATATTTTATCTGTGACCAAAAGTAATTGTCAAGAATAGTGTCCTTGGTTACATTAGCACCATCTCTATCAATGTTAATTTCCTCGCATGATTCACAAGTCACCATATTAGTTAAAGCTTGTCTCACCTTCACTAGCCGCCTAAAGGTGAGGTAATAAATTGCAAATCTTGTTTTTGCAAGTTTAAACCACTGCAACTTGGAGTAAGTGCCATAAAAGTAGTTTACCTTTGTATGCCCTGTGATAAATTTAATGAGTTGCTTCCCTCTCTTGTAAAGCTTATTAATCCATCCACATTCTTTATGCTTCACAATATCATGCTTCAAAAGGTTCAATGTGTGCACCAAACACCCAGGCCAAAAGATGTGTGGATGAGTATGCTCAATAATTTTTCTTGCTGCCTTACAATTTGTTGCATTATCAGTGATCACTTGAACCACATTATTAGGACTAACATCTTCGATTGATTGCAATAAGAGATTTGCAATGTTTTGGGAAGTTGCACTGATGGAGTCATGGCATGTAATAAACACTGCACCACTAGCAGAAACACCAAGAACATTTATCAAATGTTGGTTTCTTACATTTGTGTACCTATCTGATACAATGGATACCCCACAATCCACTCACTCATTTGTAAAACGTGTCAAAGCTCTTTGAGCCTTTGCTTTTTCTCTTTCTAATAACAATGTTCTAGCTTTATCATAGTTGGGGCTCTTGTATCCTTTTGGGGTTTCATTGATGGCCTTAACAATATCATGCCAATGGGGAGAGTGAAGCACATTGAATGGTGTTGAGAAATCTAGGGCATTGGCATTAGGTGATTTCTCTTCTATTAGTGACTACTTGTGAATGCTTTTTACTTCTTTAGATTAGGATCTTCTTCTTGTTAGATTATTAGTTTTCTTCTTCATCAAATAACAACCAATGCATAAACATAAATAGACAAGAGACACAGCATGTAGGCTATGAGCCAGGGCCAAAACCTCTCACTCGTTGAGAGGAAAACCCACAAAAATTATTCTTATAGAGATTCCAATTGACAAATACCAAGACCATGACCCTTGACCTACTAGTCACTCCAAGACCAAGACACATGTTCTCTAGTCAATCCTCTTCTTGACTCCTCTTCCACCGAGATCTTCATCATTGCCTTGATACTGAGATCTTCATCACTGCCTTGACAATACTGTTTCCTTTATGAGCCCTTATCACAGAGATAATACCTTATCACAATAGTATTACCAACAACGAACTGTTATGTCATCAATGATACCTTACTGCACTTGATGTAACACCGAGACAAAGGTACTGCAAGGTAGCATCTATACTATGATTATATCCACTTCATAGATCCGAACTTCTTAACTGAGATTACTGCTACTGTGATCCAAGCTTTAGTCTTGTTGCCTTTGTGATTCGAGCTTTAGAGGGATCCGATTTCCCTTCAACACTCTGCCATCCCAAACTATCATCTCATATGTTACTACCCATTCGAAATATAGAATGACATCTGAACTGTCTTCTATGTGGAGATCCAAACTGCCTTTCAGTCTTATCCACCGAAAATCTCAGAAGTATATGCGAATTCTAGACTGGATATCCAAACCTTCTTTCTGTTTTTCCCATCCGAAAACTTTAGAGAGAGATGACTGAAATTTTGTGTTTGGGGAATAGGCCGAGGTGCCTATTTATAGTGGTTTTTCCATCATATTAAGTCGACCTATACTTATGAATAGGTGTGTCTCCATAGGGTGAGCCGACATGAGTTTGTCACCTTATCTTGAAGCCGACATGAAGAGAGGACTATGTGCTTGTCGTTGGAGGGCTACATAGACTTATATACAATTTACACATGCTCAAGAAGAGCTCTTCATACATAACATTAATTCTCTGTTTCTAGTGATAAATCCTAAGGCTCTCAATGGGAGCCATCTAGATAAAATAAACTCTCTTGCTCATGAAACCCATGATGCAAGCATTACTATATTTTTGAGTTTTCTTTACATCTCTTTACATAAAATCACAATTACATGTCATTATGAAGACCGAACCTAGTTACACTTTTCAACAAATGGTACACCGCAAGCACAAAGAAACTGGACTATCTTTCCATCCACATCATCCCTCCTAGCAACAGGAAATTCCCTATTGTTCTTCTACTTTTAGAGGTTGCAAAAGTAGCATGAGGAGATGAGCTACCAAATCTAGAGGTTGCACTTGATTCATAATGAGTTTTTTGTTTCTTGTATTTCTGTTGTGCAACCTCCTCTATTTGGATGTATTTTCTTCTTTGTTCAGCTGGAACCTTTGGGCAAATTGCTATGCCCACGACACCCTTTTTGTCATCACTGCCCAACACCCCACAAAGATGCCACCTCACACGAGTATATGAACTGCTATATGGTCTTCCTCCATGAAAACCATGACGGCAAACAAACTTGTAGCTTCCACCACCTTTTCGTCCTTCTAGTTTGGTCACAAAATTCCACAAGGGTGTCAATGCAACTTTCCCCTCTAGCATTTCAGTGTTCTCTTCATCCCCTTCCTCCTCATCATACATTGGGTTACTCATATGGGGACCACTATCCTCTTGTTCTTCTTCCTTTCTATTCCTACTCCCCCTTTCCATCATGAAAACCAAAAGTGGAATGATACATAGAAGCCAAAAGAACAACATTTTGGAATATGAATATAGATGGACAACCTGAAATGAAATGAGCAAGAAGAAAGAATGGGAAAGAGTAGGAGAGGGAGGAGAAAAAATACAAACAACAATGACAAGAATGGAAGCCCTTCTTTACTCCTCCAAGCTCCTCCTCCTTCATTGCCCCTAGCTCCTCCTCCTTCACTCCTCCAAGCTCTCCTCAAGCCTCTCTTCTCCTCTCTTTCTCCTCTCTTATCCAAGCTCTCCAAAAATACAAGAGTGAGGAAATGAGAGGGGGAAATGAGCTTTATCCCCATCTCTCATTTCCCTAACTCAACCTAAACCCACCCCCATCTGCGAATCAGGTTGGCATGGTTCTGAAATTCTAGGAACCATGTTTTCTGACCTGATCCGCGGTTCTGGATTTCCGAACTGCGGATCCCCCACGGATCCATATGGGACGCGAATCCCAGTTTAGATCCTTGGGGGGGGGGCATTTCCTACAACACTGATCAAGGGTACTTCGCTGCTATGAGTACTATCGTTCAAGATGAACCATGCACATTTGAAGAAGTTGTAAAATACCAAGTATGGAAGGATGCAATGAATGAGGAATATGAATCGATCATGAAGAATGATGTTTGGGACATGGTGCGTAGACCCAAGGACAAGTCTGTCGTCACCTCAAAATGGATTTACAAAATTAAACATGGAGCTGATGGAAGTGCTGAAAAATCAAGGCTAGGTTCGTTGCTCATGGCTTCTCTCAAAAGGGAGTGGACTATGACGAGATATTTGCATTGGTTTCGCAATATACCACTATCTGATCTATTATTTATCTCGGTGCCAACCAAGGATGGAGCCTACATCAAAAGGATGCCAAGACTACTTTCTTGCATGGCTCGCTTAAGGAGGAAGTTTACTTGGAAGTACAAGATCGAAGGACACATGTATGCAGGTTGAAGAAATCCCTCTATGGATTGAAGCAAGCCCCTAGGGCTTGGTGTGAGTGGATTGACAATTATCTTATGAAGTTGGGATTTATAAGGAGCTATGCTGATCCAAACCATACTTCAAGGTTGAAAATGGCATGCCTCTCATTTTGGTCCTTTATGTTGATGATCTCTTTCTGATTGGTGCGGACCCTCTCATTTATCAATGCAAGAGGGAGTTTTCTTTCAAGTTCGAGATGAAGGACGTAGGACTGATGCATTACTTCCTAGGCTTGGAGGTCTAGCAAAAGCCAGGAGAGATTTTTCTTTACAAGTAAAATATATTGTGAAGCTTCTAAAGAGATGTGGGATGGTCGATTGCAAGTCTATGTCTACTCCGATGGAACTCAACTTCAAGAATCTATGTGGAAGTGCTGCTAGGCCTGAATTGGCAAACCCTTCCGAGTATCAACAACTTGTGGAGGACTTGATGTTCTTGGTAAACTGCCGTCCGGACATATGCTTCGCTGTAAATACTTTGAGTCAATTTATGGTTGAGCCTCATCACATACATTGGATCACTGTTGATAATATCGGCGATATTCGGAAATATCGCGATATTTTCGGCAAAACGATATATCGCCGAGAAAATATCGCGATATTTTCTGTTTTGAAAATATCGCGATATTTTCAAAATATCAGCAAATATCGGAAAATATCAGCAAAATATCGCGATATTTTGAAAATATCGGCAAAATATTAGCTATATTTAAAAATTTGAAAAAATTATTTTTTATGCTTGCCGATATTTGCCGATATTTTGCCGATATTTTTGCCGATATTGCCGATAAGATATTTTCTGGACCCTCGCCGATATTTTGCCGATACCGATATTTTCAACACTGCATTGGATTGCTGCTAAGAATTTCTTGAGACATCTCTGTGGCACAATCAACTATGGGCTGAGATACACTGCTGGGAATTTGAGACTACATAGATATTCTAATGATGACTCGGCTGGCAATGTGGTAGATAGAAAGAGCACATCAGGATGTTGCTTCTTATTGGGATCTGCTTCGATTTCTTGGATGAGCAGGAAGAAGAAATCGATTTCTCTATGCACGGCCGAGGCCGAATATATTACTGCTAGTTTGGCCTGCTGTGAAGTTGTTTGGTTGAGGAAGCTTTTTAGTGAGCTATGTGAGCATGTGCTGGATACCATCGTGATCTATTGCAACAACCAGAGTGGGATTCTCCTTTAAAAGAATCTTGTGTTCCACGACTGCTCCAAGCACATTGATATCAAGTACCACTCTAAGTAACCGGATTCGTTATATAGGGGCCACGTGTCCGAATCCTGCGAATCGGACATGATTCGCTGGGGATTCGAATCCCAAAAGGGGACACGTCGTGTCCTAATGGGATTCGTACGAATCCCGTTAGGACACAACATGTCCCAATTCTGCAGGACATATCTTCACTCTGCAAGCCATTCTTGAAGATGCAAAATGAAAAAAATGGGAAATTTACTATTGCTTTGTACCATATTGTAAGGTTTTGACATAGTTCCTACACAAATATTTTGAAGGTTCAAAGTCCTAGTCATTTGTTACAAACGTTTACAAACCTACTAGATAAACATACTTGCAGAAAGGATGTGCACAAATGTATTTGAAAGAAGCAAGTAATAATGCAACCTGCAAGTGAATTAGAAAAGCTCACAAATCAATGAGAGATGACAAGGATGGATGAGATACAACAAGCTATCAAGAGAGAAATGCAAGAGGAGATCACAATTAGGATCTGCTTTAATGAAACTGCAAATGTGAAAAGTGCTTGTATCTAATTTAACCAAATACCATTTGTCAATCAGGATTCAAATAATAAAACGGTGATAGCAATACTTCCCTGTTGCCTATGTGTGCTTTATTAGGATTTCTCTTTTACTTACCAGATTATCAAGTAGAACAAGAGAAGTCTTCAAGATTTCTTAAGCACAATCAATAGGATAAGCTAATCATGTAATGAAATGCAAGAGAGAAGAAATGTGCAATTCAACTAGTGAAGAAATGAGAGAGGGACAAATAGTAATCCAACAAGGCTATCTTCAAGAATCAATGCAATCTGCTGTCCAATATATTTTCAACATGACACAATAATGCATGAGAAAACCAATGAAGGACTAATGAATGCACCAGACTTTAAGATATACCAATGTTAGTCCACTGTCAACAAGAGATCAGACTGCTGCAGTTTATTGCCAAGTATATAACAGTCAATTAAATGATGAGATCAGCCTTAATGATGACTTAATGAGAAAACTACAGCTGTCAGTGTCTTTATCTTACTATCTTGTAGTTGTAAGTTGTCTTTCATTTATGAATCATGATTTATGTAACCACTAACATGTATTTGAATTTTGTATGTACTATGCATGCTATAGATGAAGATCTATGTTTGAAATCAATGAATTTGTATCGTTAATTAGAATTTGTGTGAGAAATACCTAATTAATAATATATATATATATATATATATATATATATATTAAATATATATATTTTAATAAAATAATATATAACGAATCCTACGTGTCCTATTCTGGGGGGTCAACGTGTCCAAATCTGACACTTGAACCCCATACCCTACGAATCCCGAATCCCCGTGTCAGGTGACTTAGGTACCACTTTATTCGGGATATGGTACAACAGGGAGTAATAAGGCTCCAACACATCAGGACTGATGAGCAGGTTGCAAACATCCTCACAAAGCCCTGGGGGAAGTCAGATTCTTAGCCTTTCGAGAGAGACTTGGAGTTGTGGAAGGACCCTCCCATGAGTGTCCAGCTTGGGTTGGACATAGAGCTCTGGGAGCTCCTGGGGGCTTGGGGTACTTCTTGGAGCTATGAATGACCATCAGGTGAGTGGTTCACCTTCCCCTATAGGTGCGTTGTGTACAGGGTTAGTGGTTCACCTTCCCCTGTGATACCCCATGATGGTTGACATGTGTGTAGGGTGAGTGGTTCAACTTCCCCTCTGATTGATGACACATGAGTGTAGGGGTGATTGGTTCACCTTCTCCTGCGGATGTCCCAACATACATCCTACCCATGTACTCCGGGACTCATGAGAAGTACCTCTCATCTAGTCAATGAGTTCGGAAAAGTGGATAGGGACCATAACACTACAGATGGACACATCGTGTACTATCGTACTTCCTATGTCTAGGATGCATGGTGTTCAAAAACTTGATCTGGGATCAAATTTGATTGGGGTTCTAACCCTGGATTGACTTTTGTCAGTGGAGAGTGGCAAGGTCTTGTGAATCACTCTCGATCGATTCTTCTTCATTATCTATATCAGTGTTCAACAAAGTAGAGATGAGATGCAGAGATGGTACAAGATGGCATGATGATGGATGGCTTGACAGGGGGAATTCTCCCTCGTTGAGAGGGAGTGTTAAAATTGGCAACTAGGTCCAATTCCGCTTTGGACAGCTCATTTGATGGAGATGATTATTGTACTAAATTCCTCTTTTCGAGTATGACTGAGCTGCATTGAGGACAGTTTGTTGCTGTTTTGACCAACGTTGACTTTCTGGTTAGGGCTATTGACTGTTGCAAGAAAATTTCAGATTTGACAGGGCTTCTTTGATTATCATTTGGTAAGTCAATTTTGACTTTATTGTACTCTCTCTCTCTGCTGAACATTTTGATATAATAATAAGAAGAATTGATCAAAGGGTTTTCCCCATCTTGGGGTTTTTCCTTGGCATTTTCCAAATCTGGTGTTCTCTTGTCTTAGCTTGTCTCTGCATTTTGTTATTCATGGTCTATCTATAGTTACTGTCAATGTGATTTATGGTTAATGTGATTTCTATTGGAAAACTAAATTGGAAATTGTCATTGGGCTACTAAAGGAACATTGAAGTAGTTATGCAAAGCATAGAACATACCATTGTTAACTAAAATTAACAAAGTCGAATTTTATGAACCCAAGAAACCAAGTTTTGTAATCATCTATGTGAAAGAAGGACGAAAAATTCCTGTGTGCAAGAAGACCGAGATTCTGAGATTTACTGCTAGATTGAGGACGAGGTCTGTTGCTAGTTAATTCAAGTTTGGAGACCTATACTGATAATCTAAATAATGATGGTTCGAGCTCTCTCAAATTAAAATTATCACCAAGCCCAAATTCTCTTTGTGGTGAAAGTAATCCAAGTTTTATCTAAGAAGGGCCATTGCTGATCCGAATTAAGAAGTTATTGAGGTTGAGGCATGATTCAAGTCTGAAGTCCTGAGGTCTGTGAAAGAGGTCTGAAGGTAGTGAACTAGTCCAAGCAACTGTGATAATATCCTCCTTCCTAACTGTGTGGTGTGATTCAAGTTCACTATGATTTGAGGAACATAATCCGAGTTCTGTGTTTTTGTAATGTCAAGTATGATTCGAATTCTGGGTTAAAATTCTGATGATCTGAGTTCCTCTGTAATGACAAACCAAACCCTTGTGACAACTGCTTTAGATAAATGATGGTGGTCGAGTGAATTATCTATGTGGAAGAGTGATAAGATCTGAACCTGCTGTGACTTAGGCCGAAGTTCAGTAAGAGCCAAAGGTCTGTGCAAGCAGCTCTGTGGTGCCTTTATGCAAGTTATGTGTCAATTTTTTTGTGGAAATATGTGAGTACAGTGGCATCATATCTCTCGTTCTGCCCTCACTCAAGCTGATATGGAAATGAGGCTGAGAATATTTGTTGTGAACCCATCAAGTTATCTCTAATCTAATCTTTGTTGATGAGGTCCGAGTTACCTCTGAGCAAAATTATTTCTGTGATCAAGACCGCATAGAAGGCAAAATCAACTATCCTCTTGCAGACCCGGGACATCTAGTTTATGTGGAAATTTGAAGATCTAAGGCACCTATTTTTCTGTTCAAACCTTGCTGACCTGAGGTATTTTGTTTCTGTGGAAGGAGTGTGAAGTCTATGATACATTACACTATGGAACTATGTGAATTATGAGGAGGTATCTGAGATCCCTATGGCATCCGACTTTCCTCTATTCATCTGAAATTTCTGAGGTAAGTGATCCAAATTTTCTGTGGTAGTATTTTTATGCAAATATGAAATCAATCTAGGAAATGTATCAAGTCCGAGCATGTGAGTCCAAACCTTTGTGGAAGGTTCAGTGATCCAAAATTGAAGAAGAACACAAGTTACGTTACCCCTCTATAAAATTCAAGTTATGATATCCAAGCTACATCCATGGACTCAAAGTCACTGTGGTATTGTTATATCTATGAGGTTTTGACTCGTATCCAATCTAAAGAATGATGACTGACACCTAGTTTTGTTCTAGTCCAAACCTATTTATCTCTGAGAAAAATAACAAGGTCAAGGTCTGTTTGTTTTCTGTGCATAAGTATATGGTGGCATCCAAAGGCTAATAAGTCCTAGTCCATCTCTGCATGTCCAGTAGTCTGAGCAATGGAGAGGAGATCTGAGCTTTACTCTTTTCTCTATGATAGGCATCCGATTTTCTGCTCTGTGTTAAGATCCAAGAAACCTGAGTTTCTTCTCTCTGTGAAAATTTTAGTGACAAAGTTTTCTAAACCATCTATGGAACAAGGCTCGTATGTTGCCCTTCTCTGATCTAGGTCTAAGGCGACAGTCTGAGCTATGAATCTGTGGAACAAAGCCTGTGATCATTATGTTCTTGACAAGAATTTTGGGTTGAACCTAGAAGTCCATGGTTACTATCAAGTGTCCAATATATGAAGTCTGTCTGAAGTTTGTATCGAACCTCATCTTTGTGGCATTTGAAATGGTACATTTGTAGACAAAGTAATCTGAGCTCATCCCTGTGACATAAGTTCATGAACCGAGAATGTTTCTATACATAAAAAGGAGATTGCTATATGCTTAACGAAACACATTGTAAGAAGCTGACATTACTCCTCAGAGGAAAGAAATCTCCAGTACCTTTTGACCTTTGTAAAGCATTATCATCTAAAAATGTTGTTCTCCTGAAGTGAAGGAAAAGTGTGAGGTTTGAAGCAATCTTGAAGGCATATATTTGATGAGTATAAGAAGATCAAGTGTGAAACATGATTATGATCCTGTGGTAGACCGAAAGTCTGATATTGTTGTGATTACTATGATTTGCATCTCTGAAGCATGATCCAAGATTGATCTTTTGTTGATGGTTGATGAACTCCTTTCTATACATAAAAGACCTAGTCGAAATGCACTGAAGTCGACCTGACTAATCTGATATATATTCTCTCTAAGAAGAATAGAAGTTGTAAATCCAGAGTATGTAAAATGTTTGAAGGCACTGACATATGTCTAGTGTCCCTTTGTGGTTTGTTCTATCCATTGGAGAAATCAACAATAATGAATGGTAAGTTTCAAGTCTGCAAATAATGTCAGAACATTACTGTGAAATCTCTGTTGGAGATCAGATGCACAGCTAACAATAAAACATAAACACATCAATTAAAATCATGCACAGGAACACAACTTTTTAACGTGGTTCACCCAACCAATCTGGGCTACGTCCACCAAACTAAGGCATCGGCAATCTTATTAATTAAACAGGAGATTACATCAATAAAACTCTCACACTCACCCACCCAGCGATCCGTATGACCACCTCTTTTATAGCAGGGAGAATCTAACTGCCTCTCACATCAAATTTAGGAAGCATTAATTTTCTCCCAACAACCTGGAGCTAATCCAGCAACAGATATCTATTGTTGTCACACACTGGGATTCTTTCCTATTTTATCTAAAACAGAAAAATCTCAACAATCTCCACCTTGACAACAATTAGCCTGATGCCCTGTTTGTTTATTATTTTTATCTTTTCTGCAAGCCAAGAGAAGCCAAACACCAACGTAGCTTCTCTAACAAAACTGGTTTCGTGAACATGTCTGCACAGTTTTCCTTTGTATGCACCTTTTCAAGAGAAACGCCCCTTTCAGTGATAACCTGTCTTACAAAATGGTACTTAATTGGAATATGCTTTGATTTACTATGATAGGCCGGATTCTTAGCCAAATGTATTGCACTTTGACTATCACAAAGTAACCTGATGTTGTCCTGTAACCTACCAAACTCACCAAGCAAACCTTTCAACCAAACCGCCTCTTTGCAAGCATGCGAAGCAGCAATGTATTCTGCTTCAGTAGTGGATAAAGCAACAATGTTTTGTAGCTTTGACATCCAGCTAATAGCTCCACCTGCAAGAGTAAAAACATATCCTGAAGTTGACCTTCTCTTATCCAAATCTCCTGCAAAATCAGAATCAACATATCCGCAAACAGATTCACTACTCTTATTGTAAGTTATACAATAACTACTTGTGCCTGTCAAATACCGAAGCACCCATTTTACTGCTGACCAGTGTTCTTTACCCGGATTTGCCATATACCTGCTGACAACCCCAACTGCATGTGAAATATCTGGTCGCGTACACACCATCGCATACATCAAACATCCTACTACATTGGCATACGGAATTCGAGACATATAATCCTTTTCTTCATCTGTATTAGGACATAAACTGGAAGAAAGCTTGAAATGGGAAGCTGAAGGGACTGACATAGGCTTCACATTATTCATACCAAACCTCAAAAGTATTTTCTCAACATACTTCTGTTGTGATAGCCACAGCTTACCATTACTCCTGTCTCTGAAAATCTCCATGCACAAAATCTGTCTTGCTGCTCCTAGATCTTTCATATCAAACGTCCTTGCCATCTGAGTCTTCAACCTGTTGATTTCTTCAATGCTTTTGCTTGCTAAAAGCATATCATCAACATACAACACTAAGATAATGAACATGCCATTATTTAACTGCTTAAAGTAAACACAATGATCATATTCACTTCTTACATATTTCTGACTCAACATGAAAGAATCAAACTTCTTATACCACTGCCGAGGCGACTGCTTCAGGCCATATAATGACTTCTTGAGCCTGCAGACAAATTTCTCATTGCGATGCTGAACAAACCCTTCCGGTTGTTCCATATGTATTTCCTCATCTAAATCACCATGTAGAAATGCAGTCTTAACATCTAACTACTGCAACTCTAAATCAAGCAAAGCCACTAATGCTAACACAATTCTAATTGAAACAATTTTAACCACTGGCGAAAAAATCTCATGAAAGTCAATACCGGCTTTCTGAGAAAACCCTTTTGCAACCAGCCTCGCTTTGTACCTGTCTTCCGTATCATTCACACCCCGTTTTACCTTGAAAACCCATTTACATCCCACAGTTTTCCTGCCTTTGGGAAGTTCAACCAGATCCCACGTGCCATTCTTACCTAAGGCCATCATTTCGTCCTTCATGGCTGCTTTCCACTTGTCACTATTTGAACCTTCTACAGCTTCCTGATAACACAAAGGTTCATCATCATTAGTGGTCAAAACAACTGAAGTAACATGATCATCATACCTTCTCGGAGGGCGTTTGATCCTTGTAGACCTCCTTAAGAATGTTTCTGGTGCTTCCACAATTGGCTGTCTATCATCTGTAGGAACTTCTTCATGATCGCCATCTGAGACCTGTTCATGACCTCCATCTGAACCCTGTTCATAATCTGATTCTGAAACCTGTTCATGACTAGAATCTGAACTATGGTCGTTATGACTATCATTAGAAATGCTGTCAAACTGAATGTGCTGGAAATCAAATACATCATCATGTTTCAATCTACTATCTACATCTAACTGTACAAGAGAGGATTCATTAAACTTTACATCTCTGTTGATGATGATTTTGCGGGTAGTAGGATCCCACAATCTATATCCCTTTGTTCCATCACCATGCCCAACAAAGATATACCTTTTAGACTTTGGATCTAATTTAGTTCGCTGATGTTTAGGCACTAGAGCATATGCATCACAACCAAACACTCTGAGTTTAGAATAGTCACAAGGGTGTCCTTTCCATACCTCTTGCGGAACCTTGCAGCCTATCGCTGTTGATGGAGATCGGTTTATCACATAACAAGCTGTTGCCACTGCTTCCGTCCACAACTCCTTTTGCAACCCGGCGTTACTCAGCATACACCTTGCTCTCTCTAGAAGAGTCATGTTCATGCGTTCAGCAACTCCATTCTGCTGAGGAGTATAAACCGTGGTCTTATGTCTCTCGATCCCTGCATCCTTGCAATAGCTGTCAAACTCCTTGGAGGAAAACTCACCACCATTGTCATCAGTTCTTAAACATATTATAGTTCTACCAGTGCTGTTTTCTACCAATGCTCTAAATTGCTTGAAAACTGTAAAAACATCAGACTTCCTTTTCAACATGTAGACCCACACTTTTCTAGAAAAGTCATCAATAAACGATACAAAATATGACGAGCCACCATATGACACTGTAGGGGCTGGACCCCAAACATCTGAATGGATATAATCAAGTATGCCTTTACTAGTATGTTTGCCTGTTTTAAACTTTTGCTTACTTTGTTTACCAAACAGACAATGTTTACAGAAATCTAACTTTCCAGATCTTAGATTAGGAAGTAACTTGCGGTCAGCCAAAATTTTTAACCCTCGTTCGCTCATATGGCCCAACCTTTGATGCCATAGGCGAATGGAACTACTGTCCTGTTCAGACACCGACACATGATTTGACTCAGTTCTACCTTCTAATTGAAAAAGATTTCCTACCTTCTTAGCCTTCATCACTAGTAAAATACCTTTATAGATTTTCATAACTCCACCTTGAATTACAGTTTTATATCCATTCATATCCAGTGCTCCTAATGAAATTAGATTTTTTCTTAGAACTGGTACATGTCTCACATCAGTTAACAATTTGGTTGTGCCATCTAACATTTGCAGTTGTATACTTCCTATTCCAACAATACTGCAAGTGACATCATTACCCATGTACACGACTCCATCATCAACTGATCTATATGTCTTAAACCAATCTTTATGAATACACATGTGGTTAGATGCCCCGGAATCTAACAACCAATGTTGATCATGTTTTGATACATTAACAGACAATATCTCATCACTCATACCTGAACTAGATACTGAACCTGTATCTGTGGTGTTGGCTTCCTTCTTTTCTGTTGAAGAGCCTTCTTTAGCAGCCTGCTTCCGCTTCCAGCAATCCTTTTTCAGATGTCCAGCCTTGCCACAATGCCAGCATTTCACCTTTGTCTTCTTTCCTTTGGACTTTGAACGAGAGTCGCTATGCTTTGCCCCGGAGTGTCTCTCTCTTGAGCGACCTCTGGCCATCATTACCTCTGACGTAGAGGTGTCTGCATTCGACCTCTTCCTCGTCTCCTCAGACAACAAGGCTCCAACAACATCGTCAAACTCAAGAATGTCTGCTGTACTAAAGCTTATGGAAGTAACAAAGTGATCCCAGGATTCAGGCAATGAACACAATAGAGTTATTGCCTTATCCTCTGAATCAAATTTCACATCTAGACTGTCTAATTGCACCAGTAAGGTATTAAAAACATTCAGGTGATCAGTGATTGAGGTACCTTCTTTCATCCGCAAACCGTAAAGTTGTCGTTTCAGGAGAATCTGATTTGTCAAGGATTTCGTCATATACAGCTTCTCCAACTTCGTCCACAAACCAGCTGCAGTCTTCTCTGACACGATGTTAAATAAAACATCATCAGCCAAACACAACCGAATTCCGCTCAAGGCTCTGCCATCCAATTCACTCCACTCATCATCTGTCACGGGGGAAGGCAGTTTAGACCTGCCCAACAATGCCTTTGCCACGCCCTGCTGTACCAGCAGATCATGCATTTTTACCTTCCAGATCTCGAAATTATTTTTCCCATTAAACTTCTCGATTTCGAACCGGGCACTTTGAGTTTTCGCCATTTGTATCAATCAAAAAACAATAATCTCCAAAAAACCAACTTTTAATGAAGTTTGTGATTAAATACCAGCAATTAGCAAAACCAACTGCCTATGCCTTTCTGTCTTTGCCTTTAAATAAAACAAAAAACAATATTCTGCTGTGTGAATCACAATGTACCAATTCTGCAATTTATAAAAAAGTTCGAATCACCAATGTAAGGATTGATCCACTCCACCAAAAAAAACTACTCCACCATATGCTTTCACCCACTTTAATATTAATCCACCATTAACAAATGTTCACACTTTCCATTACGTTAACATGGTTTATACAATATGTGTAACATATGGTTTGTAACATGGTATATATCATATGCGTTTCAACCTTTTATGTTAACATATATATGTAAAACACAGCGCATGTATTTGATCTATCCACGCCATTTTTTAAAATATAAATCCATGTTGTTTCAAATACATACCCACGCTGTAAACTCACAGCAAAAGAGTGTTTTACCAGCGCGCAGGGCAATGGACGGCTCCAGCAATCAGGTAATACGCCAATACAGAATCCACGCTTCCGCAGGCTTCCCACAAAACGAAGTTCTCTAAACCGGGCGTCCTTTACACTGATATCCAACTGTTCGGTTCCGCATACAATCGCTGTTTCGGGCGGAGAAGTATCCGATGGCAGATCGCAGAGTTTGAAACACCAAACGCCTCGCGCCTCTGAGAGTCCACAGACAAACGCCCGCGCTGATTACGCCACACAGCTCCACGCTGAACATTAACGCACCAGGATTGGAGACGTTCCACGCTTAGCTTGACTTTACTCAGGCGCGCGCACTCAACAGCAACTATAACGCACCAGCACCAGATCAGCTCTCAAACGCACTTCAGTTCTGCTACAAAAAACGACCTCCTCCGCTGCGCCAGGCCTCCAACATTGCTCTGATACCAATTGTTGGAGATCAGATGCACAGCTAACAATAAAACATAAACACAGCAATTAAAATCATGCACAGGAACACAACTTTTTAACGTGGTTCACCCAACCAATCTGGGCTACGTCCACCAAACTAAGGCATCGACAATCTTATTAATTAAACAGGAGATTACATCAATAAAACTCTCACACTCACCCACCCAGCGATCCGTATGACCACCTCTTTTATAGCAGGGAGAATCTAACTGCCTCTCACATCAAATTTAGGAAGCATTAATTTTCTCCCAACAACCTGGAGCTAATCCAGCAACAGATATCTATTGTTGTCACACACTGGGATTCTTTCCCATTTTATCTAAAACAAAAAAATCTCAACAATCTCAAGCATTAAATAAGGCCTGGAGGTTTCTTACATGAATATTTGATTAAGATATGCATGATTTTGCGAAAGGAAATACTGCTCATTGCTAGCTTTGGAGTATATGCAAAATTGTTGAGTCACATAATAGGTTGAAACTCCCCTTCAAAGCCTGAAGTCTAATCAGATTATTGTTGAGCAATTGAAATTTGAGGAGACTGCAAAATATAGGGTTTGGAAGTGAAATGTTTTTGGATTTGTAAACCCTAACAAGGGAGCCCTAGGATTTGTGGGATAAAACCTAGGACTGATCTTTCATAATGCTGATATTGAACAAAAGGAATGATGAGGTTGGAAAAGAATGCACGAATGAGTAAAACCCTAGACTAAGCTTGAAGAAATTTTAGGATTTAGAGTCAAAACCTTAGCTATATGAATTGCAAACCCTATCTAGACAAATAGGGTTAGAAATGAAATCCTAGGGCTTATGAATTAATTGCTTCTGCTTGAAAGAAGAAACCCTAGCTCCTAGAAGATTTGACATCTTGATGATGAGGTTGATTTGCAAGTTGGATGCAAGAAGGCTAAAGATTAAGAGGGAGCTGACATGTTCTCAAAAGATAAGTATCTTGTATTTCTTTTATTTTTTCATTACTGATGTTGTTTTTCTTCTTGTCCTTGTAGATCTTGTTTGGTTGTATTCGTTCTTCCATGGCCTCCTAGTAAGGATTGCAGGTACATGATGAAGTTTGTCAAGGTTGTGGCAATCATTGAAAAGATGGAAGAACAAAGTGACAAGAAGACTCGTGATTGGATGGGCTTTGGACTTAGAGGGAGCAGACAAGATCAACTTGATTGAAGCATGTTTTGATCTATGACGAAAAGAAGTCAGTTGTGACTTCCAAGATGAAGTTGGCTAGATGTCTTGAAGAATGATGTTGATCCAAATATGCTAAATATGAGCTCGTGATTTTTCTGCTATGTATTGATGATATGTTTTTGACAAGGGCTAAGTACTTCTATGTTCTGTGTAAGAGGGAGCTATTTTCATAAAGGCATGAGCCTGGTGAAATCCTTGTTGCAATTTGGCATAATGTACTGCAAGTCCATGAACATCTCTGTGATGAAAGATTTGAAGAAGCTACAAGTCTCTGTTGTTGACCTAGTTGATTGTCTAATTGACTCGTTGAACTACTTGTTGCATATTCTAATGACTGCTTTTGTGAGAAGCTATGACTGAAGCTAAAACATAGTTGGTTGTTAACCTATTGTTGTCTGTTGGAATGATTGATCGAGTGTTGAAATACACCATGGCTACTTTTTTGTTGTTGAGTAGGATGTTGATGTTTGCTTCTCTGAGAAGTCTGAAATGGTTGAGAACCCCTCTTGGAGAGGGATCACTGATTGATAGCATCATGAGAATATTCCTTTAGCATTGTATGAGAGACCATGGTTACGGTTGGGGAGATTGTCACTCCCTTAGGTCAGTTAATCGAGAGGCCAGTGGGTCTGGTAGGGGAGTTTGATTCTGAGGTCTGAAGTGATCCGTCAGGCTTTGACCGGGAGACCATTTTGGTCAGGGACACTGATTTTGTGATTTCTCCCTTAGGTTGTTGCTGAGAGACCTATGGATTGGTCAAGGAGATTGATCTCGAGTTTCTTCCTTGAGTCATTGACTGAGAGGCCAATGAGTTTGGTCGGGAAGGATGAGTAATCTCCCTTAGGTCATGGACCGAGAGACTGTATAGTTGGGGATTGAGATAGGGATTCCTCCCTTGGGTCGTGGACGAAGAGACCTTGTTTATGGTTGGAGAGATGGACCCTGTGCAACCTTTGCATATGGTTGGAAAGTTCCCTTGGGTAGTTGCTGAGAGACCTATGGATTGGTCGAGGAGATTGATCTTGATAGAGAGAGAGAGAGACTTGTACATCTGATCTCTCCCTTAGGTGCTTACTGGGAGACCTATGGTTTGGTCGAGGAGATTGATCTTGAAAGAGAATGAAAACACCTCCCTGTCTAAGAGCGAGTACTAGAAATATGGTAGCTATGGTCAATATTTTCATCATGTGACAAAATAGAAAAAATGAATTTATATTATGCCTCCTAAATTGCTCAAGTCAGCCTCCTATTATTAAAGTCGGTTGGGCCCCTTGGAGGCACCTATTTGACCCGCTTGCAAAGTCTATAAATAAGAGACCTCTCCTCATTTGACACATCAACTTGTGATGTGATTATCTCTGTTCCAACGAAGAAGACGAAGAAAGAGGGGGACAAAATTTCAGAAGGAAGGAGGAGAGGCTTGGAAGCTTTTGTCTCTGGTTAGATGTTATCTTGATGTTGTGTTTCTGGATGTATTGAACTCTCTCTCTCATAAGGAAAGATTTCTAGGTTATCCCCTTGTGGGTTTTACCCTGGACTCGGGCCTAAATTTTCTGTCTCTTATCTCAAGGTTATCTTTATTACTCTTTCATGTTTAATGGTTGAAATTTTCTTCTGTATAACTGCTTAATAATATTGAATGCTGTATGGATGTTATTAATGCATATTATTCATTGGAAGTAGTTATCTGTTTGTAATATCCCTTATCAGGAATATTCCTCAAACAAAAGCAAACTCCAACCAGAGATGGACTGGGAGGGCATTTACCAGATATGTCGCCTCTGAAAAGAGGACGAGATCCAGAGGCTACCTGGCCCTTTCCAGACTCTGTCTAAGAGTATAGGAGAACACACAAGTGGTATAATAGCCGAGAATGCTCAAAGAGATGCAAATAACAATGGTGCAACATATAACAATATAACCATAAGCAAATACTCAAGAAATGCAGAGAGAAATGCTAAGCCATTTTATTATACTGAGTAATAGAATGAGTACAGGAGGTGATCAGAAAGATGGCACCTCGACTTGCACAAGGCAAATGAAGATATACACTCAGAATAGCAAAGGAATGGCCCCTCTTTGAACTGTGTCCAAGCTGCTGGAGAACTGCCGTGCTGCTGTTGCTAGAAACCAAATGAGGATTTGGGGCTACTCCCCTCCTTAGAAAAGTCTGAAACTCTGGAATCGGACTCTACTCAAGAAACCCAGAAAAACCTAGAAAGCTCTCCTGGAATGGCTAACCCCCGAAAATCACCCCCTTGGGGTTCTGCGCAGTCCCTCATTGCTCTATGCTGCCACTGAATGATACCCTCCATAAATTTTCCTGAAACCTCTGCCAGAACTCTCCAATATGCAAGGGTTGATCCCCTGCTCTATCTCTTAGCACAAATCCTACTGCAAACCCTCAACTCAGACTCCTGCCAGAAAGAATTGCGTCCCTCTCTCAGTGTTGCACAGTCCTCCAAAACGCTAATGAAACTGCTGCTGAAATGCCAATGGAAATGCCTTGCCCGAGCAGGCACTCGAAGTCCCTCGGGGCTAAGGGTGAGATCTCTGAACGGAGACACTCAATGCACTAAACAGCCAACGTGCTCTAAGTCGAAATGACTATCACAAATACTTATAACTGAATGATCAACATGAGGGGGATTCTTTCTCTTTTATAGCCTTTGCCTCTCTCAATCCCAAGGCTCACCTCCTCCAACGTAATTCCCCTCTTGCCACGTGTTTCTTTCCTCCTACGCGGTCCCTCCAAGTGTCTACGTGGGCTCCATCTCTGCGTCCCCCTTTGGCCCCCTTGGCTCCCGTTTAAGTCACAACATTGTGCTACTAGGAAGTGACTTTCTATTCTAAAAGTGAGTTATGTCCTCCTTCCTCACCTTTTTATTCATAAATAACTATAGAAGGCAAAAATTGAGCAAAATCGAATATTCCAATTAGCCATGGCTAATTAAGAATATTACAGTCTCCCCTGGCAAAATGTTGCTTGTCCTCAAGCAACTGAAGTGATGGATGCTGCAATATTTTCTCACTCTCCCAAGTGGCATCCTCATCCGGCAAATTCTTCCACCTCACCAAGAATTTCCAGACTATCCTGCTCCGCAGCTGCCCCTCCCTGGTATCAATGATAGCCTCTGCCTGGAATACCAAATGCCCCTCATCATCCATGTGTGGTAGCTCATCTGTCACTATCACCTGCTGCCCCAATGCCTTCTTCAAGCATGATACATGAAAAACGTTATGAATCTTGCTGCCTTGGGGCAGCTCCAACTCATATGCAACCTGTCCAATCCTGCGTATCACCCTGTATGGCCCATAAAAGCGGGGCTTGAGCTTATCATCCCCCTTCTGCTTCAGTGACGGCTGTCAGTAGGGCTGTAATTGTAGGTAGACCATGTCCCCTACCTCAAACTATCTCTCCACCCGACCCCTATCGGCATACAGCTTCTGTTGGTTCTGCGTTGTAGCCATATTATCCTTGAGAGCTCGGAGGATATCCTGACTCTCTTAGATCCAAATCTTGGCTCTAGGAGCCTTTCTATCACTAAACATCACGTCAGCAAAAGATAAATGATGATATCCATATAAGGCATAAAATGGTGACATACCAATGGACATGTGATGGGAAGTGTTGTAGTAGTACTCCCCCAAATGCAGCCACTTCAGCCATGCTCGCTACTACCCACTGACATAGTTATGCAAGTAGCCCTCCAGCTACTTGCTAACTATCTTTGTCTGCCCGTTCATCTGTGGGTGATCACTGGTACTTGGTGTCAACTCCGTCCCCACCAACCGGAAAAGCTCCTGCCAAAACCCGCCTATGAAGCGGCTGTCCCTATCACCGACGATGGTCTTAGGAAGACCATGTAGCTTGAAGATATCTCTGAAGAACAGCTCGACCACCTGTGCTGCTATATAGTGTGCGGATATGGCAAAAAAATGTGCGTACTTCGTTAGTCGATCAACGACGACAAAGATATAATCCTTGCCCTGTACCATGGGCAACCCTGTGATGAAGTCCATCAAAATACTCTTCCACTTCCCTTTCAGGATGGAGAGGCTGCAATAATCCCGTGGGATGGCTCATCTCTCCCTTGTTCCTCTAGCAAACATTGCACTCCCTGATATGCTGGAGCACGTCCTCCTTGAGGCCCTTCCATGAGAACCTCTCTCTAATGGCCCTGTAGGTTTTGGTAAACCCCTGATGGCTTGCCAATGGTGAATCATGTGATGCCTGGAGTTCCTTCTTCTTGAGCTGAGATCCCTCAATGAAGAAGATCTGATCCCTGTAATAGATGATCTCATCGATCACCCGATACTTGTCATCTGCCACCTGCCCATCCAACACCTCACATGCAAACCTGTCCTTGGAGTACTCTACTAAGAGTCGAGCCCTCCAGTCTGTATCTAAGCTCATAAGAGATAACGTGGCTGGTCTATGTGAAAGGGCATCTGCTACCACGTTGTTCTTACCATTGACATACTCAATGTCAAAGTCATATGCTTGGATCTTACTGATCCACTTCTGCTGCCTCTCCTGTAGCTGCTTCTGCTCCAAAAAGAATCTGAGGCTGTTGTGATCAGTCCTCACCCTGAACCTGTTACCTACCAAATACTGCCGGAACTTGGCCAATGCATGCATGATGGCCAGCATCTCCTTGTCGTATATGGGATACAACCTCTCGTGTGGAAGGAGCTTCCGGCTCTCATAGGCTATAGGGTGACCTCCCTGCATCAATACTGCGTCGATCCCCTCTCCCGACGTGTCACACTCCAAAACAAATGGCTTCGTGAAATCTGGCAATGCAAGCATTGGGCAGCTGCTCATAACCTCCTTGAGCTTGTCAAAGGCTCGCTGCGCTGTATCCGACCAACTGAAAGCCCCCTTCCTCGTCAAATCTGTCAGGGGTGCAGAAAGCTGGGAGAAACTCTTGACAAACTTTCGGTAGTAAGTACAAATGCCAATGAATCCCCGGAGTTCTGTCACATTTCTCGGCTTCGGCCATTCTCTGATGGCCCTAATCTTCTCCTCGTGGACTCTCACTCTGTCCACCCCTATGATGTGTCCCAGATACCACATCTTCGTCAACCCAAACTCTCACTTGGATAGTTTGGCATAGAACTGCTGCTCCTGTAAGATACGCAATACTGTCTCAACGTGCTGGAGATGCTCCTCCCAGGTCCTGCTGTAAATGAGAATATCATCAAAGAATACCAACACAAAATTCCTCAAGTGACTGTGGAAGATGTGATTCATGCAGGACTGAAATGTAGCGGGGGCATTGGTTAGCCCAAAGGGCATCACCAAAAACTCAAAGTGCCCATAGTGACACCTGAAGCCGGTCTTGGGAATGTCCTACTCCCTCACGCGAATTTGATGGTACCCAGATCTCAAATCAATCTTTGAGAAGAACCATGCTCCTCTCAACTCGTCCATCAACTCATCGATCCTGGGTATGGGGTACCTGTTCTTCAGGGTCTTCTTGTTCAAGGCCCTGTAGTCAATGCACATCCTCAATGTACTGTCCTTCTTCTTCACCAACACCACGGAAAAAGCAAAAGGACTCGTGCTCGGTCGAATGTACCCAAGAGCCAACAACTCCTGAATAGCTCGCTCTATCTCATCCCAATAGGCCTTGGGGTGCCTATAGGTGGTGGTAATCACTGCCTGTATGCTCTGCTCAAGCTCGATGGTCTGCTCAAACCCCCAATCCTGTGGCTGTCCTGGTGGAATCTCCCCAAACACTATGGCATAGCGATCAAGGATGGGATGTATCTCTGGATGTACCGTCTGCCCTGTAGTCCCTACCTCTGATGCACGCAACTCTACTACCTACTCTATGTCTCCCTTCCGGAAGACTGCCTCCATCTGATGAGCCGAAACAGTCTGTGGTGGATATGTGTGTTGTCCCTGTATCTTCTCATGCCTCCCTGTCTACTCATCATCCCACTCCATCTCTAGGGTCTTCCAATCCGTCGTGACCTTCCCTAGAGTGATAAGCCACTGAACACCCAGTATCATGTTGGTGTCCGGAATATCGACCACAAAAAAGTGGTCAGTCAGTGTGTAGGTGCCCATCGTCACTGAAAGCTCAAGAACATAACGAGCACACGTCATGGTCTGATCTCCTGGGACCAAGACTGAAAACCCATCGAAGCTCTTTGTCTGTATACCTCTCCGCTCAACCATCTGTACATCGATGAAGTTGTGGGTTGCCCCACTGTCAACCAAAACTGATACTCGCTGGCCACGTACTGTCCCCCGTATGCGTAGCGTCAGATACTTGGGAACTCCTCGCAACGCTGCAAGGGCCCCTCCGGTGGGTGCAAAAGATGCACCACCTGCTGTTGGCAGTGGAGGTGGCAAAGGTCCCTGTACGGCATGGCTATCTCCTGCCTCCACATCATCCTCATCATCCTCTTCTCCATTGCTCTCGGAGAAGACCTCAATAAAGTGTGCTTTGCCAGCAGCACATCTATGTCCTGGTGCCCATGGCTCCTGACAGGTGAAGCACAACCGCTTCTTCTTCAGCTCCCTCCTGGCATCGTCATCAAGCTGTACTCGTCCTGGATTCCCCTTTGGAGGTGGAATCCTCACATCCTTCCCCTTAGACTGAAAAGTCTGTCTCTGGGGGTAAGGTGTCCGGGTCCTGGGTAAGACATCCTGTAAGTCTCGGGTCCTGCTAATAGCGTCCTGGAGTGTGGCTGGTCTAGTGGATCGGACTAGACCCTGAAGTGGCTCTGCTAACCCCTCAACATACATATAGACCCTCCGTGTCGTGGATAGGTCTGGCACCATCACAGAGACCCTCAAGAAATCTGCAATGTAGGTCTCTGGGCTCCCTGTCTGTTTGAGCCTTGTCAGCTCAACAAAATGCTGCTCTGGATCCCTCTGATCAAATTGCTCCATCAATCTCCTGGTAAACTCGGCATATGTCGTCACTGTGGAGTGCCCGAGTGTAACCATCCCATGAAACCACCAATCCTGGGCCTCACCATCCAAATGCAATGTTGCCACCTTGATGGCCTCTGTCTCCGACATCTGGTTAAGCTGGAAATAAATGTCCAGCTTCTCCACCCAAGACTTTGCCGAATTGTTTGATGAACCATCAAACGTAGGCAAGTGGAATCTACTCGCTGCACAGTGGGTGTCACCATCATGGTAATGTCGGTACCCTCTGTGATGGTCGCGGGGTCTACTATCCCGTTGGAGCTGAACAAAATCTCTGAATGAGAGGGCTTCCCTGAACTCCTGCCCATAGGCCTAGTACTCTACAAAATAATCGCCCATATGCCCGGGCTCTGCCTCCTATTGGGCTACGGCCCCCGTGTCGGCTCCTAAGAAAGTGGGCATGGTAGAGCGTGTAGGGGCATGTGAGGCCACCTGCTGCGCAGTATCACGCTGCTCCGGCAAACGGTGGGATGCGCCAGACCCCTCACCAACCTGGAAAACCTGTGGGCTCTCATGCTTGTCTGGCCTCTACTGCCGTGAATCTCTGCCCCATCACCTCAATCTGCCTTGACAGATCCTGCACTGATTTGAGGAGCATATTCGCAAATGTCTTCCCGTCATCATTTGCCATTTGATCCTCCTGCTCTGCGTCCACCACAGGCTCCTCCTGTCCTGCGTTCACCACAGGCTCCTCCTATTCTGCGTCCACCTCCGGAACACAGTCTCCCTCTCCGTAAGTGTTCTCCGATCTATGCCCAGTGTCTCTGTATCTCTGACCTTTGTAACAGATGTAAGGTTTTTCCCCCGGTGTCATAGATTGCTAGCTCCACAGGCTGAGCCAGATCTATGCTCTGATACCACTGTAATATCCCTTACCAGGAATATTCCTCAAACACAAGCAAACTCCAACCAGAGATGGACTGGGAGGGTATTTACCAGATATGTCGCCTCTGAAAAGAGGACGAGCTCCAGAGGCTACTTGGCCCTTTCCAGACTCTGTCTAAGAGTATAGGAGAACACACAAGTGGTATAATAGCCGAGAATGCTCAAAGAGATGCAAATAACAATGGTGCAACATAGAACAATATAACCATAAGCAGATACTTAAGAAATGCAGAGAGAAATGCTAAGCCATTTTATTATACTAAGTAATAGAATGAGTACAGGAGGTGATCAGAAAGATGGCACCTCGACTTGCACAAGGCAAGTGAAGATATACACTCAGAATAGCAAAGGAATGGCCCCTCTCTGAACTGCGTCCAAGCTGCTGGAGAACTGTCGTGCTGCTGCTGCTAGAAATCAAATGAGGATTTGGGGCTGCTCCCCTCCTCAGAAAAGGCTGAAACTCTAGAATCAGACTCTACTCAAGAAACCCAGAAAAACCCAAAAAGCTCTCCTGGAATGGCCGACCCCCGAAAATCACCCCCTTGGGGTTCTGCACAGTCCCTCAATGCTCTGCGCTGCCACTGAATGATACCCTCCAGAAATCTGCCTGAAACCTCTGCCAGAACTCTCCAATATGCAAGGGCTGATCCCCTGCTCTATCTCTCAGCACAAATCCTACTGCAAACCCTCAACTCAGACTCCTGCCAGAAAGAACTGTGTCCCTCTCTCAGTGCTGCGCAGTCCTCCAAAACGCTGATGAAACTGCTACTGAAATGTTGATGAAACTACTGTTGAAATGCCAATGGAAATACCTTGCCCGAGCAGGCACTCGAAGTCCCTCGGGGCTAAGGGTGAGATCTCCGAACGGAGACACTCAATGCACTAAACAGTGCTGCAGACTAGCTAAACAGCCAGCGTGCTCTAAGTCGAAATGACTATCACAAATGCTTATAACTGAATGATCAAAATGAAGGGGATTCTCTCTCTTTTATAGCCTTTGCCTCTCTCAATCCCAAGGCTCACCTCCTCCAACGTAATTCCCCTCTTGCCACGTGTTTCTTTCCTCCTGCGCAGTCCCTCCAAGTGTCTGTGTGGGCTCCATCTCTGCGTCCCCCTTTGGCCCCCTTGGCTCCCCTTTAAGTCACAACGTTGTGCTACTAGGAAGTGACTTTCTATTCTAAAAGTGAGTTATGTCCTCCTTCCTCACCTTTTTATTCATAAATAACTATAGAAGGAAAAAATTGAGCAAACTCGAATATTCCAATTAGCCATGGCTAATTAGGAATATTACACTGTTGAAGAAAATTGTTTTAGCTTGTTTGCCCTAGAAATATCAACAATGTCAGAGTGCCGAGTCTTCCCCTTTGTAATCTGAAATTTCTTCATCAATGAAATTTATTCTTTGCTTAAAGTTTAAACATTCGAGTCCTTTGAATCTGAGTTAGTTTTCCACACATTTCCCAAGTCAAGAAGGGCCCCTTGATCTAGGTAATGTCCTATTGTTTTCATTTCCAATATATTAGTTGCAAATGTTTTGATTTCAATTGCTTTTCAATTTTAGTTGGTTGTGCAATTTCAATTCTGATGTGTTTGGTCAATGCAATTTCAAACCCGGCTCATAACCAATTAAATGTCATTTAACTTGGCTCAGCAATCATAAATTCTTGTGGTTTGGTTTCATCATTATGCATCGATCAGCTTTGTTTTATAATTCCTCTATTCTGTTTGCAATTCGCCCCCTTGTATTTCTGTTCAATGTTGTTCAATTGCAGCTTAGTTGTGGCTTGAATACCTATGTAAACATCTTAATTTATCACTCATGCAATTGGTGTCATTTGTTGTAACATTCCAGTTCACTCACCTATTCATACACCTTCACACAGCTCATTTTTTTGGTCTGATTCACTGTGGTTCAATATGAAATTGAAATGATTATAGCTAGCTTGTAATATTCCTAGTGGAAATTTTACAATGATAACAAGGACATGCAAAACTAAATAACACAGAAAATTTCAGAAATGCACACACATAAACCAGAAATTTCTGCAAATCCCCAAACTAGCCAAATTTTATTAATAATATTTGTTGTGGTACAAATGAATTGGAGAAAGAGCACCTGGGCTTGCACAAGGCAAGCTACAAGCACTAGGCTATGAGTACAAGAAAGCCCAACGGCTACAATAATCAACTCCTCCAGAAAACTTCGCTGCTACTCCAAAACTGCATTGCTGCCTGACTTCACCCCCTGATTTGCCCACTCTAGAATGCCCAGAAAATTCTATGAATTTGGGATTATGATCCTTGCCCAAAACCCAAAAAAACCCAGAAAAGGTTTCCCTTGGTTCCAACCTTCATAAATTGACCCTTCACAACTTGGCCCTCCGCCAAATACGAATTTTGTTGCTGTGACTGATCTTGTCAATCTCTGCACTCCCAAATCCAACAATCCTCCTCAAATGGCCCTCCAAATGATCTCCCAGATCCCCAACTCCAAAATCCTTGGGATAATGCTGCCCCAACAAATCTCACTCTAATGACTACGCAGTCATGGAGGAGATGACACAGTCCTGCATGTGATGAAATGAGAGTTGCATATGGGATGACCCTCTTGTATGTAGCTACCCTCTACACTCCTGAAAATGGTGAAAGGATGCTCTTGTAGCTTCTCCGGACAATTTCCCTACAACCCTGCTCTACAAATGACCAATGAATTCTCCCTCTGCGTAGTGGTGGCTCCTGGACTGTGTGTTATGCTCCAGAAATGCGTATGACCTGCAACTGATGCTTCTTCTGGTCTCGGTGGTGAAGGAAAGCCTTCCTTGGGTGGCACTCGAAGTCCACCGAAGAAAGGTTGAGCTTTTCTCCTTGGGAAGCTCTTGTGCTAAACAACGCAATGTTGGTTCAGCTGAACAACACAGGCAATTTCGATTTTCAAATAGACAAAAGACCCCTATTGCTCCCTCATTCCTTCCTCTTATAATTGTTGGCCATGCATTCCTTGTGGGTCCCTCCACCAATTCGATTTGCCTCAAGGAATTCAAATTCCTTCTTCCCCAAGTGCGCACTTCATGTGGGCCCCATATTCCACTAGAGTTGCAAATTTTACCTTTTCCTCCTAAGTCCCAATTGCAGAATTGCGTCCTCTCCCAAGACTCATCTCTAATAATGAAAATCAAAATTTGGGATATTACATAGCCTCTCAAATTAAATCAGTGGTTGTTACAGGTACAATAATGCTTTGAGAAAAGAATTATGTTTCGAGTCTTTATAAGTTCAGGTCAAGAGGACTGATATAAATTTTTATTATAGTTTCAATACTCTAGTTTTAATGCTCTATTCAAGTAGTATTTGATGATCTTATTGTGGATGCTCTACTTCATACTTATAATACACAATTTTGTGTGATTAGAAACAATCACTAGAATGCTTTGATTCTTAGATCTAACCTTCTTTTTGATAGCAAGAACACTGAACCATAGAGTGAAAGATCGCATCCTGAACTTTACAAGGAGATTTAGGGCGATGACTGGTAACTGGTTTTCAAAATTAGTGTGTATTTATTTAAGAGTGCATTTTTTAGATTGCTTTTTATTACTTTAATTTCCTGCAGCCACTACCAGAAATAGTCATTGAAGGATCTAAATAACTAATAAGCTACTTTAGAAAGATCACAAGAACTGTGATTGATAACCCTCATAGGATTAGTTGTTTTGCATTCTAGTGATAGATTCCTCTAGTGTTAATTTCCTGCAAGTGTGAAGTTTGATTGTTTGATTGTCGGTATTAGAGTACGATAGATTAGGGCTTTAACCCTGCATTTCCTGTGTTTGCATCTCGAAGTCTATGGACCCCAGATCGACATTTTAATGTTGTCATTTTAAGCAATTAAATTGCCCAACAAAGTATTGGTGTTGACTATTGGAGGTAATGTTTCTTTGTTATTCTTCTACATTTTCAAGGGCATTAATGTGATAATACAATAATACTACAAGTCTACTAAGATTGATCCATTGAAGGGAAACATTGTCACATGGAAGGAGACATCAAGGGTTTGTTCTTTCACTCTCTCCTTATTGGTTTGAGGTAATCATTAATCCTCCTTGTTAGGCCATATCCTCGAGGGTTCCTTAGCAATGGTCTTATTTCATGCCATAGTTGATCTTGTGGTTGAAGGCTTTCTCCTTTGGAGGGATCCCTTCTAGTGGGGCCTTAGTTTCATAACTTGTCTTGATTACATAAGGGGCTAATTTATTTTCTAGGGTTCTATCCTGTTGCCCTAATCCACAAGCATTGGATAACCAACTTTACAAGGGGCATTCATTTTAACTCTAATTGTCCTAGTCTAGATAAGGCACTTAAGCCCTAATCACAACAACTAAATTTTTTTTTTCAAACTTTTAATTCTTGTCATTTATTTTTCCGCAAGTTCAAAAAATACAAAAGAATAGAAAAAATATAAAATTCTAAAAATATTTATCTAGTTCAAGCTTAAATTGCAACTAAAAGCTCGATGTCTTGGAGTTGGGAATTGTGCTTAAATTATTGATCAATTGGCCCAAGGAGAAATTTGGTCCTCTTTATTTGTGTTTAAAAAATTGATCTAACATTGTTTTGAGGGTGTTTAAGGTGTTTTTTCAATTTTGGAAATTAATTACAGCAATGCTCTTTCAAGGATTGGTGAAAACCTTAGCCTAGGGTTTGGTGGTGAAAGGTTGTCTCTAACGCTACTTAAATGTGGTTTCATTTTGGAATTGTTTTAAGTGCATATTGTTGTCGCGCGGATTGACACGACAACCCTCAGACCGGGGGCTGTCACTCTGATCCCCGATCCCTACGTTTAAGCCTGTCTCCCGCGGCTAAGGGGGGTAGTCCCTGTGAGATGATGAGACCAACTGTCGACCAGTTGGTTGGGAGACACGAGACACGATTAAGATAAGCACTAAAATGATTTGATTAGTTAGCAGATCAGTGCCTTATGAGACTGTTGTCAAAATGATTACTTGTTTAAATGATATAGAAACATAAACCATAAACAGCAATCATTTGTCATCAAAAGATATCAGCTAAATCACAATGACCAAATCGATATCCAGCAACTGAAAATTTTAAAAAAAGATGAATGCTTTAAACCACCACGAGTCATAAATCTTTAACCAGATATCGTATTCGTATCTCGACTTGAAAATTCAGCATGAAATATATAACATGATAAACAACTGAAACAGGCAAAAATTTTCCACCAATTTTTTTTTTTTTTTTTCTTTTTTTTAATTATAATTTTTTCAAATTTTTTTTTTTTGGAATAAATCTAAAAAATGAAACCTAAAAAGTTAATCTAAAACTAAACTATTTTAAAAATAAAACTAAATCATTTTAAAAATAAAACTAAATCTAAGAATTATAAATAAATCTTTTTAGATTTTTTATTTTTCATAAAATTTAAATCTAAACAAAAGAAAACGATTTATTAAAAAAAAAAAAAAAAAAAAAAACTTAAAAAATTTAAAATTAAGTTAAATTCTAACTAAAGCCTAAACAACAAATGCATTTTTTATTTGATTTTTTATGAATTTATATGAAACTATTTAAAAAAGACTAAAATCTAAATACGTTACTAAAATAAAACGAATTGAAATCTAATTAAAAATAAAATCTACGCTAGCCTAAATCAAACCCTAAAACGAATCTAAAACAAAAATATTAAAACTACATAAAAGGGAACATATCGAAAGACCAGAATAAACGTTGAAACTATGACGTCTCAGCCGCCGGAGGAAGGAGCGCGACCCTGAACAGATGACCATAAAACACCAATTCATTTACCTGATACTAACTGCAGGAAGGATATCAATGCATATATTTTTAAAAATAATACCCTCACCCTCAATTACGTGACAGAGAAAATCGAAACGCAGTGAAAGTGGAACCTGGAACAACTTTTCCCTAGCCGCAGACTTAACCATGCAGAGAATATGCACAATAAAAATTCGATTTACCTGTTCCGTCGTTGAGAAATGGGCACGATGCTGGATGCAGTGATCGATGGTTGCTTTGAATCGACTCTAAGGATGAAACATAAAGCCAAATGACGAGATCTTACCTGCGTAAATTCTGAAGAGACAATGCAGGCCGAGAAAAACCTGCCGAAATTCTGAAAGGAAACCCGACAGAGCTCGGATGTTACAGGGACCTTGATGCAGTGCGTGAGTCGAAGAATTTTTCTTTGTGCATTTGCAGGTGCGATTTAGACGGTGGAGGTGAATGCTGCATCCGATTTGAATTGGAACGACCTCAATTTGCACGCATCCTCATCAGTTTTAAAAGGTCGATCGATTTTGTTTTGAATGGATGTGATAGCTTCGTCGTAGCCGCAGGATAAAAGAGGCACTGTAACCCCGCGTCATTTGAAATGGAAAATGCCCACAGGATGACTAACAGCAGCGTGGAAAGATAGCTCTTTGGACAACAAAAGAATGACCCTGCAATTTTTTATTTTTTTTTAATAGATTTTATCTGTAACCTGCAAGAGAAAGAGAACTTAAGATGGAGTATGCCAGAAGCTAACCTAAAAACCCTAAGCCCTAATAAAAACTGTACAAAACAAGAATCTTGAAATTTGAAACCCTAGATCAGAAAAATTAAAACCCTAGAATAGTTTATTAATGTACAGATTTGGCCCCTTAACAGCGAGATCTGGCAATAAGCACGGAAAATATTTAAAGAACAGAAATTTCAGATTGTCACTGTGAAAAACTTCAGAAAATCTCTCATGCAGATTCAGAAAAACAAACCGAATGATAGACCCAGGATCAAATCCAACTGGGCTCAGCAAAAAATGCTTGCGGGAGTTGGCTGGTTCAGCCGAGAACTTCCCCGAACGCCCACAGAATTTCCTTCAATGATGTTTTCTGCACAGCTCAAAACAACCATCAATAAAGAGGGCAAAAATGCTGCTAGATCTCAAACAGTAATGGAGATACCTGCCATTACTTCAGAAACCCTAACAGCACTCAAACCCCAGCAAGTGAACAAGATACTTGTGCCCACAATACTCTACAAAAAGCTATTATTAACAGCTGAAAATAACATATGCAGAAAATGAAACAATCTCACAGCATTTTAAGAAAGTAACACCAGCAAGATATGGACCCCAAAGTCTTCTTTTATTAACCAGAAACAAATTTACAAGAGAGCTTCTTCAGTCTTGGACTCACAGATCGAATGATCTGAAATGACCACCTAAGACCCTATATAAAGGAAATGATCCCAACGGCTAGTTCGAATGATCCATGTAGAAATGATCTCGACCGTTGATGAGGATCAAGACATCTCTTGATCTCATCCGTCGATTTATTCACTTAAATTTTTTAATTTTTTATTAATTTTTTTTTAATTTTTTTAATTTTTTATTTATTTCAATTTTTAAATTTTTTATTATTTATTATTATTTTTATTTTTTTTTAATTTTTAAATTTCTTAATTTTTATTTATTTTATTATTTTATTTCATTTTTTAAATGGATCATCGAACTAAGCCTTTGGAAACATCACCTAGGACCTAGGACTTAGGACTCACGAGGGGATTTAAAACATTTTCAACCCTCAAGACACATTTCATGATGACTTTTTACAATTTACATCTCAAGGGGACAAACCCACTTAATACAGACCCTCACAAAACACCCAGTTCTGCGACACAACTATAATCTAGCAGATCAACACACTAGGATTCTCCTAAAGTTCTAATGACAAAATCCATCCCGGCTTTGGGGTCAGGTTTGAAGGAAAACTCTGCCGATCCATGGATCGGTGAGACGAAAAACCTTCAGGGACGTAGATTACCACTAGAAAGTTAGGTCCACCTAGGCAATTTACATACATGACTCATGTCTGCTAAGATTATTTACAATTCATATATGCAGACTGGGTTTACAATTAGATTGATCAAGCTGCTGATGACTGCTGGATGGCACGGATATGTCGATCAGGTGCTGCCCCTTTTTGCCAAGAAAAGGGTGGTGTACTGCATGGGTAGTTGACCAGTAGAGGTCAACATCTGGCTCTACTTGGGGACACGTTGCTGCTTGCAGGAATGTGAGAATCCAGAATCTGCATCCATACAACACAAAAATAAGTAGCGTCCATCCAAAATCATCATATACATTAAGCACAATAAAGATAAAAGCTCTTCATTTATTAACTATCTAAAGCAGAAACGAAAATGCGGAAAAAACAAGGAGTAGGGTTAGAAATACGATACAAAAATGCCCCATGGCATCAGATGTGTTCAATATAGTGCATACTGAGCATTTGCCTGCTTTCAGGCAAATCTGTCAGCTGCTTGTCGGATGTGCCATGTCCAATTTTGCATATGGTAGGACTCTTTCTTATCCGAAAATCAAGCTGCTCACGGCCGTCTGATGCATCAAATCTTCTTCTCATTTTCTTTCTTTTGCGCTTCTTCCTTCTGGCAGGTTGACTTACTGATGACCTGGAACTTTCTGTTTCAAAACTATCAGATGAAGTATGCGTGATATGTCTTTCTTTAGCCCGCATCTGATCTTTATCATTCTTAAGTCTATCCGGATCACCTTCAATTAACCATCTTTCAATCGAATCAATAACCTCCTCATAATAAGATGGAGCTTGTTGCAGCAAATGAGAAGACTCCTGATCTATTGATGTCACCTGGTTTCTTTCATCTTCCAATTGCTGAAACCTTTGAACCTGTATTCTAATGGCATCCATCTGTCTATAGTGTTCAACCTTTATATCACCGATTTGTTTGGCATGATGTTCTTCCATGTCTTTTATCATTTTATTGTTCTTTTCCTTTATGTCCATCAAGTAATGCTGCATGAAATTTATTTATTCTTTATGATTCGCTTGTATGTCAGTCAACTGATTATTATGATTGAACGTCATGATAGTCATTTCCTCTTCCATAGTTAGTAACTTGTTTTGCATAGAGTCAATTTCCCTATCATGATCAGCTTTCATGGTCACCATATTTTCCTCTAAGACTGACATCTTGCTTTGCATGCTTCTAATTTCTGTTTCATATTTAGTTTTCATGGCCTCAATTTCCTTAGCATGGTGACTTTGCGTGACCTCAATCTCCCTGTTACGTTTTTCCAGATGGGTGCATAAAGTTTTCACATCGTTGACATAATTAGTTTGATTGATTTCCATATTTCTTACCAGCATCATTAGATCTCATAAAATTTGCTTTTGCTCTTCTTTTTCATTGTCATTTGTCCCTGAATTTTCACTATCATGAACTTGATCTGCAATATTTCCAGTGGATGACACATTCTGACATGATGAATCGTCTTGGGATCTTTCAGCTGGACCGCTTATCAAATTACTTTCATTCTGTTGCACAATTTTAGAGGCAGAAGGCAAGCTATTTGGATAACCATATCTATTTTTAAAAGCATCGACAATGTCTTCTAAAGAAGTGAAAGATTCCTTTGGAAAATTGTTAAACCAATTCAAAGCATCATCTTCTAAAGAAAGGACAAATAGGCGCATTTTGATATCTTCGTGATTAAACTGAGGGGATCTACAGTATATGATCATGATGCGAGTGAACAAGACTAGATGCCTTCTAACATCGATTGGATCACCACCCGAGAACATAGGTAACTTAGGAATGGCATCTTCCGGAAAATCATGGAGACGTTCAGTAAAACGACATGGCTTAAATGAATAATCCATGATGAATGATAAGGGATTAGATGAATGATAGAACTAGATCTCTGCTCAAGAAAATCAAGAGATGAAAGAAGTGGAGTCGCCACTTGAACAATGAATTTGATTCTAAGATCCAAGAAGTAATCAACAAACAGATATGCGGTAGGCTTCTTGTCTGGGAAAAAATAAGAAAATGGAGTCGCCACCCAAACAAGAAACAAACCCAAGAGATTCTGCTGAGATGGGATGAAAAGATGCCAAAAATATGAATCTGCCAGCTCAACTGAGAGATGAGAGATGAGAAGATGAATGTCGATGAAACTCCAGGAACAGAAAAAACTCTGTCCCCGGCAACGGCGCCAAAAAATGTTGGCGTTGCCGGGCCAGATGAAAAGATAAAAAAGAGAAGGATGATTGTCGTTGAAACACCGAGAACAAAGTATCCCCGGCAACGGCGCCAAAAAATGTTGGCGTTGCCGGCTCAAATGAATGATAGACAGATGAACGATGAATGATGAAAAGATGATGAAACGCCGAGAAAACAATGTCCCCGGCAACGGCGCCAAAAAATGTTGTCACGCGGATTGACACGACAACCCTCAGACCGGGGGCTGTCACTCTGATCCCCGGTCCCTCCGTTTAAGCCTGTCTCCCGCGGCTAAGGGGGGTAGTCCCTGTGAGATGATGAGACCAACTGTCGACCAGTTGGTTGGGAGACACAAGACACGATTAAGATAAGCACTAAAATGATTTGATTAGTTAGCAGATCAGTGCCTTATGAGACTGTTGTCAAAATGATTACTTGTTTAAATGATATAGAAACATAAACCATAAACAGCAATCATTTGTCATCAAAAGATATCAGCTAAATCACAATGACCAAAACGATATCCAACAACTGAAAATTAAAAAAAAAGATGAATGCTTTAAACCACCACGAGTCATAAATCTTTAACCAGATATCGTATTCGTATCTCGACTTGAAAATTCAGCATGAAATATATAACATGATAAACAACTGAAACAGGCAAAAATTTTCCACCAAATATATATATATATATATATATATATATATATATATATATATATATATATTTTTTTTTTTTTTTTAATTTATAATTTTTTCAATTTTTTTTTTTTTTTTTAAATAAATCTAAAAAATGAAACCTAAAAAGTTAATCTAAAACTAAACTATTTTAAAAATAAAACTAAATCATTTTAAAAATAAAACTAAATCTAAGAATTATAAATAAATCTTTTTAGATTTTTTATTTTTCATAAAATTTAAATCTAAACAAAAGAAAACGATTTATTAAAAAAAAAAAAAAAAACTTAAAAAACTTAAAATTAAGTTAAATTCTAACTAAATCCTAAACAACAAATGCATTTTTTATTTGATTTTTTATGAATTTATATGAAACTATTTAAAAAGACTAAAATCTAAATACGTTACTAAAATAAAACGAATTGAAATCTAATTAAAAATAAAATCTACGCTAGCCTAAATCAAACCCTAAAACGAATCTAAAACAAAAATATTAAAACTACGTAAAAGGGAACATATCGAAAGACCAGAATAAACGCTGAAACTATGACGTCTCAACCGCCGGAGGAAGGAGCGCGACCCTGAATAGATGACCATAAAACACCAATTCATTTACCTGATACTAACTGCAGGAAGGATATCAATGCATATTGTTTTAAAAATAATACCCTCACCCTCAATTACGTGACAGAGAAAATCGAAACGCAGTGAAAGTGGAACCTGGAACAACTTTTCCCTAGCCGCAGACTTAACCATGCAGAGAATATGCACAATAAAAATTCGATTTACCTGTTCCGTCGTTGAGAAATGGGCACGATGCTGGATGCAGTGATCGATGGTTGCTTTGAATCGACCCTAAGGATGAAACATAAAGCCAAATGACGAGATCTTACCTGCGTAAATTCTGAAGAGACAATGCGGGCCGAGAAAAACCTGCCGAAATTCTGAAAGGAAACCCGACAGAGCTCGGATGTTACAGGGACCTTGATGCAGTGCATGAGTCGAAGAATTTTTCTTTGTGCATTTGCAGGTGCGATTTAGACGGCGGAGGTGAATGCTGCATCCGATTTGAATTGGAACGACCTCAATTTGCACGCATCCTCATCAGTTTTAAAAGGTCGATCGATTTTGTTTTGAATGGATGTGATAGCTTCGTCATAGCCGCAGGAGAAAAGAGGCACCGTAACCCCGCGTCGTTTGAAATGGCAAATGCCCACAGGATGACTAACAGCAGCGTGGAAAGATAGCTCTTTGGACAACGAAAGAATGACCCTGCAAAATTTATTTATTTATTTATTTTTTGTAGATTTTATCTGTAACCTGCAAGAGAAAGAGAACTTAAGATGGAGTATGCCAGAAGCTAACCTAAAAACCCTAAGCCCTAATAAAAACTGTACAAAACAAGAATCTTGAAATTTGAAACCCTAGATCAGAAAAATTAAAACCCTAGAACAGTTTATTAATGTACAGATTTGGCCCCTTAACAGCCAGATCTGGCAATAAGCACGGAAAATATTTAAAGAACAGAAATTTCAGATTGTCACTGTGAAAAACTTCAGAAAATCTCTCATGCAGATTCAGAAAAATAAACCGAATGATAGACCCAGGATCAAATCCAACTGGGCTCAGCAAAAAATGCTTGCGGGGGTTGGCTGGTTCAGCCGAGAACTTCCCCGAACGCCCACAGAATTTCCTTCAATGATGTTTTCTGCACAGCTCAAAACAACCATCAATAAAGAGGGCAAAAATGCTGCTAGATCTCAAACAGTAATGGAGATACCTGCCATTACTTCAGAAACCCTAACAGCACTCAAACCCCAGAAAGTGAACAAGATACCTGTGCTCACAATACTCTACAAAAAGCTATTATTAACAGCGGAAAATAACATACGCAGAAAATGAAACAATCTCACAGCATTTTAAGAGAGTAACACCAGCAAGATATGGACCCCAAAGTCTTCTTTTATTAACCAGAAACAGATTTACAAGAGAGCTTCTTCAGTCTTAGACTCACAGATCGAATGATCTGAAATGACCACCTAAGACCCTATATAAAGGAAATGATCCCAACGGCTAGTTCGAATGATCCATGTAGAAATGATCTCGACCGTTGATGAGGATCAAGACATCTCTTGATCTCATCCGTCGATTTATTCACTTAAATTTTTTTATTTTTTATTAAATTTTTTTTTTTTATTATTTTTTTTTTATTTCATTTTTTAAATTTTTTATTATTTATTATTATTATTATTATTATTTTTTAATTTTTAAATTTCTTAATTTTTATTTATTTTATTATTTTATTTCATTTTTTAAATGGATCATCGAACTAAGCCTTTGGAAACATCACCTAGGACCTAGGACTTAGGACTCACGAGGGGATTTAAAACATTTTCAACCCTCAAGACACATTTCATGATGACTTTTTACAATTTACATCTCAAGGGGACAAACCCACTTAATACAGACCCTCACAAAACACCCAGTTCTGCGACACAACTATAATCTAGCAGATCAACACACTAGGATTCTCCTAAAGTTCTAATGACAAAATCCATCCCGGCTTTGGGGTCAGGTTTGAAGGAAAACTCTGCCGATCCATGGATCGGTGAGACGAAAAACCTTCCGGGACGTAGATTACCACTAGAAAGTTAGGTCCACCTAGGCAATTTACATACATGACTCATGTCTGCTAAGATTATTTACAATTCATATATGCAGACTGGGTTTACAATTAGATTGATCAAGCTGCTGATGACTGCTGGATGGCACGGATATGTCGATCAGGTGCTGCCCTTTTTTGCCAAGAAAAGGGTGGTGTACTGCATGGGTAGTTGACCAGTAGAGGTCAACACATATTATTCATATTTGGAAGTGATTTATACCTCCCAAAGTGATGGGATCGTTTTACTTTGATTGGGAGATTTTTGGGCTTAACCCTAGGGAGATTAGCCCTATTTTCTATGCAAGTTTGATTCCAGATTTCTGTAGCTTTTTATTTACTTGAATATTTTCATTGATGGGCTGTTATTTCACTCTTAAGTGAGTGGTCAAGCAAAAACACCCAAACATCTTTCATCCTAGTGTGTTTCCACACTCCAAATCTAGATTTTTCTGCATTTTTTGTCATTTTGCAAATCTGTAAGTGCAGGACAGCAACAAGCTTGTCCAGATGAGAGCATATTATCAAGTGGTAATCAAAAGATAATCATCTTTCTTGGTGTATGTGACTTATCCTCACTCTTGAGAATCAAAGGTAATCATTTCCTGTGATATTTGAGTGGGAATTCAAGTGCTGGTTTGTATTTTTTGTTGTACTTATTCATACACCAGATTTACTACTTGTTTTATTAATTAATAACCTTCATCATACATAGGTTTTTGGAGACAATTTGAGTGGGATTTCAAGTGCTGGTTTGTATTTTTGGTTGTACTTATTCATACACCAGATATACTACTTGTTTTATTAATTCATAACCTTTGTCATACATAGGTGTTTTCAGGCATTGATCTCTCTAACTTGTTTAAGTGTGTATATTTGGGACACCCCCCATGGCTTTCTAGGAGTTGGCCTAAAGTGTGGGGAGATAGTGCTGAGATGACAGTGGGTATATCTTCTGTGTGCTTCCCCTTTAGCACCTTGATCGTGATCTTGTCAAGGCTGCTAATCTGTGAAGTAACAAGACCTTCACTAATTAATTGCCAATTACAATTATGTCATCTAACATGTTTTTCTTTAATGTTATGGGTACTCGTGGAAATTGAATTAACTCCTTTCCATTTCAAGATGATAGGTGTATTTTACTCATTTTAGATGTGTTTTTCATACAACTAAGCTTGTGAGTATTTGCTTTCATCCACATTTTGAGAACCTTGAATTCATCTGGGTTGTAATTGATACTATATCCATTGAAGCAAGGGTGCTTCCTTGGGTAGCCATGTCAATCAAACCTAGCCCACCATTATCCCTGGGCATGATACACATGTCCCAAGGAACTAGCCTGTTTCTTGACCAGGAAAGGCATCCTCTTTTGGCAGAATCCATGGGACTCAGTGGCATGTTCTTGAAAGGATTGACATACTTTGGCACATGAGTATGTTTTTCTCCTCTCAAACTGACATGCTATCACAGAGTTTGTTGGGGTCATCGTTTTAGGAGGATGTGTATAAAATGAAGTTGTGATGCCAGGACCATTTTGGTGGGATTGGGGGTGGAGCTTTGGTTGTCACTTACTGTGATATGATTCTCAAAGGCTATATTCCATTTTGCATCAGAGTCATGTCCTATCCCTTGTCCTCAACGTGTGTTTGGTTTCCACTTTTCAGAGAATGGGTGGGTTTGTTGGCTTCATAGTGTGCGGTATGCTCCTCTTCCTGGAAGAATTCATAGGCGTTTGGCATTGTTTGAGGATCTTTGCTCTATAAAACTCTACAAGATCTATTGTAGGTTGATTTTTCATAATGAGGTAAGTTCTTTGACTGCTTGCTATACGATGTGGCAGGATGTAGTACATATGTAGTCATTTCCCAAAGGTTCGTTGTTGAGTAAGGATGCAAAGTCTCTAGATGCAATAGCTTATTCTGATTTTATTTCAACTTTACTATTGTTGAGGGGATATAAGTTCCATTATCCATACCCTTCTGCCCTTTCATTTGCTGATGTAAATATTTGTCTGTAAATAAATGATTTATTTTTCAGAAAAAAGAAATTAGCCATTGAAAAGATTAAATTGAATGGATTGTTCACTGTCTTATTTACTGCAAATTGTTGGCTTTGTTTTCAGGTGTTGTGCACACTTGGAAGTGTAGTGTTTGTTACCATTTTACTGCTTCGTTTGGTTTGGTCTGCAATTGCTTACATAAGAAAAGGTGGCAAGACTTTCAAGTTCCATGGGGACAATGGCTATAGTTCATACAGTGCATCACGGCCTGCAACCTAATTTTTGTGAACTTTGCAGCCTACAGATGGGATCACTTTATCCAGTTCTTTGAGATTTCATGTAATATGAAATTTGGGAACGCCTTTAATTCTTGAAAATCAAACCATGGTCATCTTCTTTGGCTGTCTACTATGTAGCAGGAACACTGTGATTGAAGCCATTCATAAATAGCTAGAGATAGAAGAAAAGAAAGAAAATATATTGATGTAACAAATGACCAAAACTTAAGGATCAGCAGAACTGTAAATTATGACATTTCATGTATAAATATAGTAAGGGAGTGAGTGGGGCATCTCTTCTCGCTTAAATGAAAATTGAAAAGAGGAAGTAGGAAGATTGAAATTGACTGCCTGAATGTACACACTTATTTTATTTCATCTTCATGGTATGCATTTTCCTTTTAGTTCATTGAGAGGCAGGACTTTCATTTTTTCCAGCTATGAACAATTTGGCAACAAACGAGTCTCTAGGAAGGGAATGAATTCCAGAATAGTTCCCTTTTAGTGGAACTGTAAGTTACAACTTTTAACATGTATAAATAGAGTAAGGGAGGGAGTAAGACATCTCCAGTCCAGTATGAACCTGTAGCTTAAATGAAAATAGAAAAGTGCAAGTAGGGAGATTGAACTGGACTGCCTGTATGCACGCACTTTATTTCTTCTTCATGATATGTCTTTTCCTTTTGTTCAATGAGGCAAGACTTTTCTTTTCTCCAACTCTGATCAAGTTGGCAACAAACCAGTCTCTAAGGAAGGAACAAATTCTAGAATGGTTCTCCCTTTAATTTCCTTTCTGCTTACCTTTAATGAACCTCATACCAAAGCAGTCATTTTTAAATCGGGAATTGGCAATAGCAATGATTGCCCAAGATAGCCTTCTCATTGTTTTGTATAACTGTATACATGTGCCATACTAAAACAATGGTGCTCAAACCTTATAAACAAGATTGCGACTAGCCTATTTGAAATTTCATTTCTGGAAAAAACCAGATGTTCGTACTCACCAGGTTACATCATGACATGAACTTCTTGAATAGCCTTTTCTTCAAATTATTTATATTATATTTTTTTCTCTTGAACGTGGAGTATAAAGGGTTTATTCTATCGTACCTAAAATAAGCAAACGAATAATAGTAATTTTGTAGGATATCCATGTCATAAGTGTCTTAGCTTATAGCAGACACTAAGACGGGAACTAATATGTATCCATGTTATATCACGTGTTTTATTATGTGGTCATATCTTCTACTCTAAAAGGGCCTATGTATCAAAAGTATGAAAGGACTTGTAACTTGAAAATAAGAAGGCATTGGACTCTTACTTAAAGATGATAAGACGGGAACTAACAACGATGTTAGGTGCAACCAATTTTACTTCCACCTAGTCATAGTTCATTGTTGATATGATCATATCCTTTTATTAATTTTTGTTATCATTATAATATACTGCTTTAACATAGTTTTATGCTTCATGAAGACCACTAAAGCTAGAGAGCAGTTCTATAGACAAATCACCAAGAGGCGGCATTTTCTATTCTATTCAAAATCCTCAATGCTTAGTCTTTTATGTCACTGTACTCTAATCACAATATCAGATAGTCCATTTTAAAATGGCAAACTCACCAACTTTGCTTCTCTTGCTCTTACTCTACAGTCAAAGACGTGCACACATATAGCATGTTATGGATGAGCAAAGAAATGATTTATGTGGCTATTTTATTGATTTGGACGATTGATCCTTTATTTTAGTGTTATTAGAATTTACACGAGTAGGCTGTGAACATGCATGGAATATTAATGGTTATCAACTGCAACGGCTTGCTATATTATTCCTGTTAATTTCTGTTGCCCTCTTAAATAGATTGAGGTAAATATAGCACTGGTTATTTACTGCTTTAGCTCAAAGTTGAGATTCTCAGATCTCATCGCCTACTCATTGGTACCATAACTCATTATGCTGCAATCTTGCTTTACCTTGTAGCTAGCACATTGAAAAAATTGAACTGCAATAAAGTTTTAATTTCTAAAAGCCAAGTTGAAAGAGATGATGGAAAATTGCAAGTTCATTTACCTTGGTTAGAATTTTCTATAAAAAGTTGTCTGGACTAAGTGTCATGAATGGGTAGAAGATTATAAAGTCATTTTAATTAAAAAAAAAAATTATTTACAAGATCATGTTTTTTCTTTTTCCTTGCTAGGCTGGGCCAACTTCATTGTTGGATGGCTCTCACCCTCAATCGCTCCCCATTAGATTTAAACTAGTGATTTGATGGGGACTAAACCCCACATAAACCAACTGATCTACATCTCATGGGTTACAAGAACTTGATGTTATTGCTCTTGCCAACTCAACGATAGGAAATTGTCTTGTGAAGTGTGGTTGTACCTGATTATGAGTTATATTGCAAAGAATTGCCAATAACATCTCTTCAAGGATCCATTTTTGTCGTTCCCAAACATCTTTCAACAAATGATGCAAGTGCAATTTTCCCATAAAAGAGAGATATTGTGAGTTTGGTTGCTAGTTATTTAACAAGACATTGTAATTACTTCAGTTTGTTGGGATCTATAAGGGTTAATAAGAAAATCAATGGAACCAATCTTGTGTAAGATTTGAAATATTCTCCTCACAAGTGTGGTAGAGAGAGATATGTCTTTTATGCTAGAAAGAGAGTGCAAGAATTAAGGATAGGTGCAGTTAAAACATATATGACAAGTGTGCCTAAGAGGAACTTAATAATGACAAGATATACACCAAAACAAAAACTATCCTTAGTTTTACAACTTTGTATGCTAGATCAACAAGAATACAAAATGCAAAAATACAAATGAGAGTGTGAGTTGTATTTATATATAATTCAATTAAGGTGTCCTCCTAAGAGGGGGGTTTTGGGCTCACATAACAGGGGTACACTCCCTAGGAGGGTTATTGTGTAATATCCCTCTTGGGGAGATTACCCTTATGGTGCAATTCTAAGCTAGGGCTTTCTTTAAACCATGAAAGAATTGTATTTCATAACAACATTGCAATATTAATTAATCTATGAAATAATGATGCTCTTTATTTAATACACAAGTACTATAGTAAAGAACCCAAGCAACAATAGACTCCATAGGCAACCATTATAAGATAGGATTGGTTCAACAAACAATTAATAGACTTACAATGGTCAACCACCTTCCAACAGCGATATCAAATTAAACATGCTACAAACAGTGGTTCCCACCTTGTTGCCCCAAACTCATATAAGTAGATCTTGTTACCCACCAAAAGTGGGTGACCCCTAGGAGAAAATTTTCTCCTATTCATCTCTTCCGGTCGATAGCCAGCAACCCTTGAGAGCCACCTTATAATCGATGTAATGTGCCATTCATATCTCTGCCACTCACATTAGTCATGTCTCTTATTAGTAACATTAAATTCCATATTCCCTTACCTTGGGTGCGAGATGACATGCCATTCATCATTGTGAACGATGCAACCTTCTAAATTACATATTGATTAATTATATCCTAAGTACATTGAAGGCATGTTTTTAAGGGAGGGCCTCTCTTAAGTTTTAGTCATCTATCTATATCCAGTTAAGAATTAGCACCTTTTGACATATTGAAAACCACCACATCATGATGTCCTCAGTTTCAACTTCTGGTAACTTCATCATCCTCACCTACCATCAACTCAAAATTGTTATTGTTATTGTTCATGGTCATTTTGTTGGCTTATATCCCCCTTATCTTGAATAAAAAAATCTATATCTCATTGAAGCATGTATAGTTCATAATGCTAAACTATGTAAAAGTGGGTCGTTGTAAGCCAAAAAGATTAAAGTTAAATGGGGTGCTTATTGTAGCTCAGATCCAGCAACGCGTGTACAAGAGATCATATCTGACATATTGCGGATCCCCTTGCCCCATTGAAGTTTAAAGGGAGGAGGGAATCTGTGTTCAGTGGTTTTAATTAAAAAAACCATCAATCAATTGACAACGGAGGTTAAATGTGGACCCCCCCTACCCAGCTTGAAACCACTAGGGGGTTTGCAAAATCGTTTTTGGTTTTCAGAATTCTAGAACGTGATCAATACATCACCAAGCAAGCTTGGCCAATCAACAATCAACACCACTGAGGATTCGACATTACCCTCAACGGACGTTGATGTGGCTATCCACGTCAATGCCACGATAGCATGACGTCACCCAACCAAGCCATTTAAAAACAAAACGAACCAATTTTTCAAATGAAAAAGGGTTTTTGTATGCCAGGAAAAGAAAGCAACAAAGTTTTTTTGCAACCAGATAGTGATCAGGTCGACAACTCAGTTTTTTGAATCATCCAAAGTGACTTCCAAGCTTCCAAGTCAGCTTTAATTTGCACAATAATAGTCGGGTAGCTATGTTCCTTCCCTCCCCTACAATTGATGTTTACTTTTTTTGTTCAAAATGGTTAAAAGAAAACAATTGCATTGCAAAGAGTCTTAGAATTTTGATAATATGCCTCTAATAGACCAATAATCAAACATTATGATACTCAATTCCCTTTCGACCTACTTTTTTTTACGAGAGTGAGCCCTATACATTTTTAGTTGGTCAAATGATTTGTTTAATGTTGTTCAGTCAGGGTTATTTTCTATTATTGTCCCTCCAGTCTATAATTTTCCCGAATTTATAAGTTGGCTTAGCTTTGCCTATATTCCTCAGAGACACTCCATCGTTTCCAAACAAGGACACAATGTTATTCAAGTAACCTCAGAGTTAATCCGAAATTCCTTTCATTTCCCAATCATTGAAAACATACAACAATTCACAGATGAAACCTTATTCTAGATTTATAAGTCTACACCTCAAAGTGACAAGGAAGGCCTGCTAAGGAAATGCCTTCAAATGCGTCAATTCCCCAGCTGGCTATTAATTATCCTCTCACACTCTTTTCATAAGTTGGCCAACAAACTCTATCTACTACCCTATGTGTACTTGGGGAAGACAAGGTTGAAACTGTAGATGAAAATGCCTTGGGGTTTCTTGGTTTAATGATGAAATTTGGAATTATTATGGGCATTCCATCATATCTTCCCCAATCCAACAACTTCTAGATCAAGAATTTTTAGGACATTAAATATTTCATATACTCCTCTTACCTTGTACATCTATTTTTATACTTGCTTGTGCAAAAGTCCATTCATCTAAACCTGAATACTCTTAATATGAAAAAACAACCACAATCCATTCTTTCTTGGATTGGTACTATTAGAAGAAAAAATCAAAAGCAAGGCTTTTCTCTATACCTTTCTACTTTCATGTCCATTATCTTTACTATTTTAAATGATCATCCTCCACCTAGAATCCTGCCTAAAATTAAAAAATGTCTATGGCTTAGTCCTGACATAAGGGTAGGAGACTGGGTTGTGTTTGAAAATTATATAGAGATCAGGTTGTATGGTCTAGAACTTCCACCTTATTAGCTTCCAATTTTCTTGCCTATGAGGGTTTTTTCTTTGGAGTTCATAAGGCAAAGTCTCCATGTAGATCAAGTTCATTTCATGTCTAGGCACAAGGAACACACTTTCAAGCTCAAGAAAACAGTGGGACCGTTCATCATCAACACCATACAAGCTTTGGAGCAAGTGGATAATCTATTGAATGAAATGAATTTTAACAAAGGGAGCATTTGGCATTATGATCCTCACCATGTAATTTCAGATAAAAGAGTTAAAATTGGTTCAAGACCCTATATTCATGATAGTAGACCAGATATGGAGAAATTGGAAAACAAAGAATTTTAAATGGGTGGTCGAATGTTTCAAGGGAAAGTTGTAGGAGAAACAGAGGAACAACATAACATAACTATGGAGACTCCTATGTTGAAGGAGAAAAGTTTAAAAAGAGACAGGTTAGAGCAACCTAAAATTGAAATGAGAGATCATCATGAAGGGAAGATATCTAGAATTGAAGAGGAAACATAGGTGGATATCCTAGATATTCAATTGAGACACCCACCTTCTCATGAGCCAACCTTTCAAATGAAGTTCTCAAATCTGGATTTTCCAACACAACCATCTAGTGAAGTGATTCTAAGGTTTACAAAGACTTCTCCATCAGAAATAGAAGTTCTGCAAGGGAAATATCAAGAATTGTGGGAAAAGAGTAAAAAGGTAGAGGAAAATCTAAGAACCCAATTTTGGTCACAATCAACTTGGGAATATCAAACCAAACTACTATCAACAATGGATGTGTAGAGGAATCAGTTGAGCTTATCACTTATCTATCCTACTACTCAATCCATTCAAGATGGCCTAGACTAAATCACATCCCTTTGCCTGACAAAATTAATTTACATAGTAAAACTGGAAAAATGATTTATTATGATCTTAATAATTGACTTTTTCAAAAGAGAAGAAATTGCTTCATAAAGTTTCATATCAATTGAAGCAGGAAAATGTCAGCTTTAGAGCCAAACAATTGTAGCTGGAGAAATACAAGGAACTAATAGTAAAACTAGGAGTTGACCTTGCAGACATGGAAGCCATTAAAACTATCCAATAGGAGTAGGAGGTAGAAACACAAGTCTTAAAAAGGAAGCTGAAAATGCCAATGTCATAACATGTTCAGACCTTCAAAATCCTCCAAGTATAGAAAGAGAAAGAGGAGTTACTAACAAAACTTGTGGAGAGGAATAATGAGATTGTAAAATCACAAAAGAATATTCAAGATCTGGAGCATTGCAAAAAATCCATGTTTGCATAGCTTCCTCTTTCATTTCTAGAGATGTCCAGACTCCCCAAGATCCTTTAGAGAAGCTAGCTAATACTTTTTTCACACTTTAAGCTAACCGAAATGGAAATGAGAAAAAATTAGAAGATTATTCAATGTCAACATGAGGAAATAATCAATAAGGTTTGTAGAAGAAAATATAAACAACCCAAAAGCTAACAAATATTGAGCATTCGAAGATATAGAAAAATTGAAAAGAAAATTGAAAGGAGATGTGCCTTTAACATAGGAAAGTGACTTATATGGGATGAAATATTATAAGAAGTGAAAACTATATGGGGATGTGTTGGTGTCATTGTAGAGCAAAAGGATCTACTCATTAAAGCTAAACTAGCCATAGAAAAAGTTAAAGATGAGTTGAGTTATAAGATTACTAAGGAAAACCAGATATCAAGTATTTAAGTGACCATACTGGAAATGAATTAAGGGCTATGGAAATACCAAATAAGACTCAAATTATTGCATAGATAAAAAAGGGCATAAGGAAAAATTCACTCAGAATTCAAATTGTAAGTCAATGTAAAGAAATAAAGAAAAGTATATCCCTGTTTGATAACAAAATTTATGAAAGAATAAGCATTGGACTTCCAAGTTGTTAGGATTAGCGATGTAATTTTCTCTCTCTCGATGCATATATAAATTCTTTGGTTGCTACAAAGAATAAAACAAATAAAATTCCTAGTCAATCTAGTGCTTTGAAAGGTTAAAACATTTTCAACTATCTACAAAGATAATTTTAAAAGAAAATATTTTGTTACATCATTCAAGCCCTTGGAAACCATCTGTCATAAAATGAGATTTGTTAAGGATAAGGCTGACCAATTTCAGTGCAAAGGGGTTTATAAGATTAACTTATCTTGTGGAAAATGCTACTTTGGAGAGACTAGTCATTCATTCAAAATAAGACTCAAGGAACACAGGGCAGACATAAAGAAAGAAAGAATTCACCCCTCTGCCTTGGCTGAACACTCATTCAAAACTAAACATCACCCCTCTGCCTTGGCTGAATACTCATTCAAAACTAAACATCACTTGTGCCTGGAAGATACTGAAATCATCATGAAAGAAGATCACTATTTCAAGCATATGTTTAGAAATGATTTATAGATCATCAAACATCCCAACAATCTAAACAGGAATAGGGGTGTTGAGGTTAGTAACAACTTGACTCATTTACTCTCTCACGTTTAACACCATTTTCCCCTTTCTCTTCTTGTTTCTCATGCTTTGAGCTTCCCCTTCGTTCCCACCCCCCTTCTTTTTCTTTTTTTCTTCCTCCCTTTCTTTATTTCTCTTTCCTTTTCTTCAGTTTGTTCCTTCTTCCTCTCTCATTACTTTCCTACTTCCCTCTCCCCTCCATTTTCCCTCTTTTTTCTTTGATTTTTCATTTATAATTATATTTTATTCTTTATTATTTTATTTTTAATTTAATTTATTTACTTTTCTTTTGTCTATTTAATCTTGTTTCACCTAATTTACTCTATTTTACTTAAATTATTATTGAGTTCTCTTTTTCCTTGTTTTATTATTTTATTGCATTTTACTTTTATTATTTTATTGTTTTTTTATTTTACTTTTATATTATTTTTGTTTATTTTATTACTATTTCTTTTTTCTTTTTTCTATTTTTTACCTTTCTCTTGCTCCCTTTTTTATTTCTTTTCTATATTCTTTATTTATATTTTTTTACTCTTCTATTTCTTTCTTTTCAGTATTCTCTTTTAATTTCCTAATTGTCGACTTATTCCTTCTCCTTTTTTTTTCTCCTTTCTTATTAGTATTTTTCTCAATTTGTTCATTCATTCATTTTCCGCTTCCTTCTCTCGACAATCATGTCCTGGTGATGAGTCCGGTTTGTGACTCGAAATGTTGACTTATAAATGACACCTGTGGATTCAATCCTTAAAGATAATTTTAGATGTTATGGTTAGTGAAAACTTTGTTTCTATTCAAACCAAACTATACAAAGCATACAAATAATAATCCTCAGAGATAATTTTAGTTGTTATGGTTGGTGAAATCTTTATTTCTAGTCAAACCAAACTATACAAAGTATACAAATTTGAAGATAGGATGCGGTGAGATGATAGCTCATCCTTATCCAAATAGAATAGAGTGGCAAAACTGCGCAAGAATGATCACATGAAGATATTTATGCAACTTGATTTATGAAACCTAAAGCAAGGAACCATGTCATGGAGATTCTCCAAACTTATCTCATTTTCGATAAGGTTGTTTAAGAATTATTAGATTCTCATTTATGATAAATTTTGTATGGAACTATATTTAAAATACTTGTTAAGTTCTAGTTAAGAGAGTGAGTTTGAAAAGAGGCCTTGTGTTGATTTAATCACAATGTAATCCAAGGAGATGGGTGCGCTATGAATACAATATTATGTACATCAGTATAGATTTGTGCATTTCCAACAAACGATTTCATGCTATCTTTGAATATTGTTTTGACGATAGTTTGGCAAATGAAAGTGTTGCTTACTAAAAATTTTAGATTGTGTTTAAATCAATGTAGTTTAATTAAACTAAATTTATAATTTAAATTTCACAAATAATATGTTGCCATAAAACCCTTCTAAATTGACTGGAGATTGCATTGTTTATTGTTATTTCTTTTGTATTCCTTTCTCAACCTCAATAATAAATATTTTGGGTCTCTAATCAAAACTATTCCTTAAGTGTAATAGGAAAATAAATCTCCATAAATTGTTGCTCTATGCCAAAGATAGATGTGTTATAGTGGAAATGTTGTAACAATTTCTCTCTTTTGTTTAGAATGAATTTAAAGTAACATATCGTACCAATTTTTTAGGCCTCTAATTTGGTATAATGTGCTCTATTGTTAGAACTCTTGTTGTGTTTTTTGTGCCGAACATCGTAAAGATAGGAAATATAAATTTATTTAATTTTGTAGAAAGAGTTGGTGTTTGGTGTTGTGAATGTAATATATTGAAGTGTTCTACATACGAAATGTACTCAACATTTTGGTGTATCAAAATAAGAAATAAATCCTTTTTAAAGGCTTTGTGGAAAATATTTGTAAGTTGATGTTTTATATGATCTAAAAAGTTCATTTGATGATGTGTGCAAGTAATTTACTTGCACCAAGTTGGAGCATAATGATGGCTATCTTAAAGAATTCTGCATCAAACAATAATGAATGTCATATAAGCCCTAACGGACAATGTAACTTTATTTTGTTTGGTTCTCTTAGTACAACACAAGTGTATTCCCCAGGAAATCCTTGGGATGGATCTAATTTTCCAAGTAAAGTCTGGAATGGGGAAGACTATTGTTTTTGTACTTTCAACATTGCAGGAGATTGAACCTATTGTAGGAAAATTTGTTTCTCTTATCTTGTGTCACTCTAGAGAATTGACATATCAGGTATTTTGAAGAATATATATGATTTAATAGCTTTCTGAAAAAAGGTTTTCACATTGACTTCACTAATGGTTTATTGCTTAATTACCCATGCATGGTATATATATATATATATATATATATATATATATATATATATCTTGATTGGGAGTTCTGAATTTTTGTTTTGTAGATATGCCATGAATTCGAGAGGTTTATCACCTACTTGACAGACTTGAAAGTGGTTGTATTCTACAGGGGTGAAATTTTTTAAAAGCATAAATCATTACTAAAAAATGAATGCCCCCATATAGTTGTTGGAACCCTTGGAAGGACACTGTAATAAAAGAGAAATATTTGAATCTAAAAAATGTTCAACATTTTATTATGGATGAATGTGAAATAATTCTAGAATCTCTCGGTATGCTAGATAACCACTATTTTAAACATGTTTTGATATACCTTTTTTGTCACGCTATATTAGTTATTATATTTTTATACATCCAAGTACTTATGCTGCTATATTTGACATTACTTCTTGTGTAGACATGCATAAAGATGTCTGAGATATTTTCAAGATGACCCTTCATAATAAGCAAGTTATGATGTTCCCAACCACACTGAGCAAGGAAATTTGGCATGTCTGCAAAAGATTTATGCAAGATGTAAAGTATTTTGTCCAATTGATTTCATGTTAACTGACATCATGTTCTTTCCTTATCAAGGAAGCTAGTTAGTGGGTGATGATTAATGTGTTCAATTTTCTTAGTTACATGCACATTAGTTTTATTAGTCACATGCAATTGAGTTTAGTGTTTCTATTTGTTTTAGAAAACATTATTTAAATTCTCTAGCTTATTTATGCACATATAATTAGACATATTTATTAGGTTTTGGACAAATTTATATAGATGCCAATGTTTGTGTTTAAAAATTCCTTTTAAGTAGCATGTTCTTAATTCGTAGTTATTTTTCTTGTTGTCTGTCAATTGTGAAGAATCTAAGATTTGTTATTATTGTAATATAAATATTTGATGTTTGGGTTTCTTGTTACTTTGGGCTTCTCTTTGCATTCTCAAGAATGGAGTTGCATTAGGGGGAATGCAAGGTTGCATTTTATAATGGTGGCCATTGCACATGTGATGGAGATATGGCTACATGTGGCCTCAATTACTAGATTTTGTAACAACAATACAAATAATTAATTCATTGTAGTAGTAAAGTATTAAATTAGGAACTCAGAGATAATATGTTGGACCACAATGCTGCGAGTTGAACATTTAAGTCCTTTTCATTCCACATATGTTATGCTTGGATCAAGGAGAAACAAGTGTTGTGGCACTTTTGGCTCCTCATCGCAACACCTCACCTAATGTTGCCCTGACATTTGTTTCCATTTATAGCCTATGGAGATATACATTGTTGATGTGGTAAAGTTGACACTTCATGGACTAGTTCAGGTGTTTATTTACAAGTGTACTATGCAAATCAAATTTACGTTGTTATCAATCATTTATTGTACTGAAAATTTTTAATACTTCCATCTTGTAAGTGTTTCAACACTACATCAAGTTGAGTGAGCTGGAAAATAATTGTAAATTGAATGATTTTCTCGATGTGCTACACTTCAACAAAGTGGTGATATTTGTTAATATAGGGAGCTAAACAAGCTACTTGTAGAGTCTAACTTTCCTTCCATATGAATTCATTCTGGGATGATACAGGAAGAAAGGTGTGTATATTTTCATGTATTTTCATAATATTTACTATTTTGTTTTGGTTTAGCACCATTGTATTTCTTGCATTTGAACCTTTAGAGCAAGGAAGCTTGTTTCTTAGCTAGTTCCATATTCACTCCTCATCCCTAGTTTCTAGATTCTTGGTGGTGTTAACTAAAGGCCACAATGTGGTTGTTAGCTCTGTAGGACTCAATGGAAATGGATCCCATGACTTCCCTAGACATTATGCTTCAGCATATAGGGTCAAACCAACCAAAGAAATCTGTTGGGGTTTGATGATTGTTAATTATGTTTTATTATGCTGATAGATTACTATATTTGGTTACACTAAGGTGTACTGATTTTGCATGGCCTTAAATGCTTTAGTATGGTTTTAAATTTTTAAATTTCTTTTATTTCTCAAAACTTTAACTAATGGAATACGAAACTCTTATTTGTATTTGTATTATTTTAGAGTGGCTTGTGTTAGACTTCTTTAATTTATCAAGCCTTACGGGAAATTTTGGAATTAATGTAACTAATTTGAGTTCCAACATAGCTTGCCATTTTAAAATAGAAGGTTTTGAATTAGTACACAAGGATTGACGATGGCAGGGCTAGCTTGCCTACACTACATCTAAATCATGACCTCTACTTTTATGATGAGAAGTGATTTTCTTTGTAGTATTTCCTCATCTTACTCTCTACCTCTAATTTCCCTTTTATCTTTTGGTATGTAGGAAGAGCCATGTTATTCTCCCCAACATCTTACCTCTATTTATACTTTTGGTGTTGAATAATTCTTCTATCTACTTTTATTTCTACCTCAAAATCATTAAGGGAATCCATAATAAATGGATAAAAGGTAAGGTTGACATTCAATCCTATTTAATGAGTGGTTGTACCCGACCTTTACGTTCAAATTAGGACTTATTTAGCCCCTCAACTTTGGGCTTCTGGCCTTTGATCCAGTTGGGGCTGTTGAGAGAATGCAAATCCTTACCTAATTTTGCAAGGATGATTTTGGGAAGATTGAAGAATGGCTCCTTGAATTTCCACTTTCTATGTATCAAGAATTTGTAGGTCCCCTCGGATGCTCCCAAGGTTGAGAGTGTGGGGGACCTTGGGGCAATGGGGAGATAGCATAATTTATATACATGATATTTTGTTTTTCCCAATAATTTTACTCCCCATATATATATATATATATATATATATATAGAGATATATATATATATATATATATATATATATATATATATATATATATATATATATATAAGCATAAGCTTCCTGAGTATGGAAGCATGACTGACCCTTAATGATCGAGAGAGTTGAACCCATGGCGTGTAGAGAGTTGAACTTGGGAGAGATCTCATAGATCATGAGTACTTGGGCCACCCTTTGGGGTTAAATGTTCAAAAACATTGTTTCACCATCGAGCACTTGAATGAGAATATGAGATTCTGGGTATCTTGTTAGTGCCCAGTTTGCCAAACATGTCACAAGTGTAATTTGTACTTGGATGGGGGGCATACCAACTTCAATTAACCACCAAATCTAGACATAATTTAAAAATTATTTTAATATCATTATAACAATCATATATTTAGTAGGTAGCCCTATTGATATATTAGTTTTATCATATTAAGAACTCATTAATTTGTTACACCATATTTTGATATCCATGAATTTAAAATTTTAGCTTTCATCCTTATGGCTAAACCTATCTTATTTCATGCTTTTGATAAAGTTTCCTCTTTATTAGGCTATTAATTATAATTATTTTCATTGATTTGTTGTGACATATTAAGTGATCAATAATTCATGATAACTCTCTATGTGCATATTGACAAGATACAAAGGTTTCAAGGAGTTTCATAAGAGGATATTGATGAAAACTTGACTAAACTGAAGAGGGGGGAGGGCAGGGTCGGGAAGGGTGAATTCGTTTAGTATATTCATGGACACTAAAATTATTTTCATTAATCTCATTAACTGAAACATTACATGAGCAACTTCACAAATGATGACCAATACATTGAATATGTGAACAACAATTAATAAGCAAACCAAAATATTATATCAACACATAATAATAACACATATTGACACCAGATATATGTGGAAACCCATAAAGGGATAAAACCACGATTTTATTATTGTTGTGATGCAAAGGCAAACTCCTACTCTTTATTACATCTGATTTTCTATAGGTTCCAACCTACAGGAGGCTTCTACCTCAATTTTCTGCAAGTTGCAACATGCAAGGAAGCTCCAACTCCCATATGTTTTCTGTAGACTACAACCCACAGGAGACTCCTACCTCAACCAACTCCAACTGGATATTTATCAAGCCACAACTTGAAAGGGGACTACCATCCCCTGAGACAAAAAAGAAACAACAATGTGTTGGTTTATCTGGTCATAAATTCTGCATGTCTCCTTCTTCATTTCTGCCCATTCTTCCCTTCAAATCTGCATCACATACACTTCAAATGTGCCAAGTAACTAATGTATAATAGCTCAATCAGCTCTCTCACATTCTCCCATTCTCTAACCTCACAATGCCTTCCAAAATCACATATTTTTTGAAGATAGTTTGCTGGTTGTTTGTATCCCACATAGGAATATGAGGTGAATAGGCTTGACTCTTTGCCTTCTACTCATTTGTTTCCAAATTCTTCATATCTTGAATATTAAAGAACAAAAATAAATAATCCATCCATTATTAATTTCAGCCACATGTAATGACTGAATGCATCAACCTAATGCCAACATCAAATAACAATATTTATCATTAATGCATCACAACAATATTTGCAACACCTTTGAGTTTGCGTTGGAGTCTTGCCTTTGCACCACAACAATTCAACTCAATCAACAATTTTACATCACAACAAATTCTTCAATATAGCAATCTCTACAACATTATCAAAACATTTCAATATATCACAACTCCTCCTCCTTCTGCTCCTTTGCCTTCTTTTGTTGCTCTTGCTTTTTGCAGTGTTGCTACTTCTTGTTGCTCCTTTGCCTTCTTTTGCTGCTTTCTGCTCCTTGCCTTGCTGCTTATTGTTGCTCCTTGCATCGCTGCTGCTCCTTGCCTCGATGCTTATTGCTGCTCCTTGCATTGATGCTGCTCTTTGCCTTGTTGCTTCTTGTTGCTCCTTGCATTGCTACTCCTTGCTTCTCCTATTCCTTCAATGCTCCTTTGCCTCTGATTACCTCCCCCTTTGAAATCAATGGCAAGGGGGTTACATATGTCTTGTAGCTAGTAAAAGAGTCCGTAGTGTAGCTGTCATCATTGCATTAAGGCTCTCTAACCTACAATGTATTGTTATGCATAAAAAATGTTGACACTATCATTGAATGAATGGCACTCTATATGGCTTATTAGGGCTCCTCCATATTGAATGAATGCTGCTCCATATGACATATAAACATTGCTCCATATACGTTTCATAAATTTTTAACATTGTAAGAGCGCTCCAAAATACTATTGTGAGAACACTCTGTAAAATATTGCAAGAACATTGTTGAGAGAACACTTTGTAGGGAAAGCATGACATGCATGTGAAATGCATTATATTGAGCACTGCAAAGAACACATGTATGCTAAAGGTTCCCCTATCATATGTAATCCACACCAAAATGATAACAAAGTGAATTGAGTGGAACCTCTTTGATTGGGATGCGTGCGCTTAAAATAAATTGACCAACACTACTATAGAATAGTTAATAAAATATAAGAAGGCCACCCAACTTCATTTATATTGGAAAAACACTTTGTCTAACCATTCTCAATCATATATTCTGAAAGCATAGAAAGAGCACAATACAAAGGCATGGCTATGGCTATCACCATTATCGACTAGAGGATTAGTTCTTTTGAAGGTGTACTATCTATGGGGATGTAGACATTGCACTTTCAGTAATAAATATAAAAGGTCCAAAAGATTCTGGATAAGCAATTCCAACAATATAGATACTAAGCCAAGTCCTTTTCACAAGATCAGGATTTAGGACTGTAGATTGAGATTTTAATGCTTGTGCACAAAGTCTCCCTCTAAATGTTGATTAGTTAGTGACCCTTTGCAAACTCCTGTAGAATCTAATCTGTCCTCAATAATTCATACAAATGTCATCATAACTGCAATTGGCATACCAATGAAGTAGAAGTCTCCAAATTAATGTTGGCGTTGATGGTTGGCCGAACACTGCTGCGTAGAACTCCAGATCCTATGGTTTGATGGCAATTACCCACTTCACAAAGTCCTACGATAGGGAGAGCCAAGAATACCAGGGATCACATGCCAGATTGATTCCAACAGTAAGGAACAATGACTACAATTGCCTCAGCAAATGTGGCGAGCGTCTTCACAAAAATTGTGGTGTGAACATTAAGGCAGTCCAATCAGTAGATGAGAAAATACCAAGAACTAGTCTGCTACCTGCTACAAAATTCTTACAGGATCAGTCATCAAATTCACAGTAAATGGGAGTGAGGAGACGTGAAACACGTGACGAACACCGACACTCCAAAAACATCCCTTCTTCTTCTTCCAGTCTTAGGCGCTTCACCACCTGCCGCATCTGCGATATGGAAGAGGCCACAGCCTAAATGCCTTCGCGGAGCTTTGTGAGCCCGACATCAATTATGAAGAATATTAGTTTGCATAACGTATCAACCAACCAGATATATATTCATATAACTTCCAGGATATGAATGCTCCATATCAACATGAACATGTAATTTTATATCTTATATGTAACACTCTGATCTCAGCTTATAAATTATGAACCATCATGATGCAACCTAACCATACATTGTACGAAGCTTATAAATTATATATATCAACATTCTCCACCCAATCCACGATGAATTCGCTGGTGTTATCAGAGAACTTTTTGCATGTTGTCGATGCCATGATTGATAATAACTTAGTTTGTATGAATTGTTAGTCTCTCGCATCCTTCCACAAGTCTGGCGTTTTTCTACATAGCTTAATTCTGTCATTACGGTAACATTCTACAGGTTTGTTGGGAACAATGATTAACTAGTTATATAAATAACTGACAAATTAGTCCGCAGATTTTGTGTTATCTGCGAAATTAATTAGGGCAGCAAATTGTTAGGGGTGGTCACTGCTGGAAATTAGCTGTAGTATAAGTAGATTTGTTTTAGAGTTGATTGATAATCATTTTAGTAACAATTTTACTATATAAGAATGTAGTTAATGGTTCAATTAATATATGAGATTTACATCAGTTTTTAGCTCTCACAATAACTATGTTTTATTTGTTTAATTTTTTTATTTTTATTTATTTTTCATATGTATTTTTCTTCATAGTTATGTTGGCTTATCAACTGGGTTAAAAAAGCCATTTCATATTCTAAGAGTGGTATCGAAGCAGGTAAAATTGTTTTGGGTTAAATTTTTGTTGTTGGAATTTTGCCAAAGTTAATCATATCGAATTCTAACCAGATGCCAGTTCCAGAATTTGATGGGAATGATTATGATTATTAGTGCATTAAGATGCTAACCTTTTTTATTGGAAAAGATTTGTGGTAGATTGTTGAATCAGGATATGAGGAGCCAACTGATTGGAATGCCTTTACAGCCAATGAAAGAACAACAAGAAAGGAAGCAAGGAAGAAGAATTCTTAAGCTTTGTTTCACATTCAGATAGCTCTTGATAAGAGCTTATTTCCAAGAATATCAACCAAAGATGTGTGGGAGACTCAACGTACCAAGGTAGTGATCAAGTTAAGGTGGTGAAGCTTCAGACATCGAAGCGAGAGTTCGAGAATTTGAAGATGCAAGAAGCTTAAAGTGTGAGTGACTATTGTGTGAGAGTCAAAGATGTGGTCAATAAAATGACTACACTTGGAGAAACTGTAAGTAATGAAGTTTTATTTAAAAAAGTATTGATATATTTAACACATAGTGGAATCATATTGCCATAATCACGAAAGAAAGTAAGGATTTGACAAAACTACAGTTTGATCAATTGGTTGGGTCTTTGATATCTCATGAAGAAAGATTGAATGACACTTTTGAAGGTGTAGAGAAAGCTTTTTCCTCTAAATTATAAATTACAAAGAATGAAGATGCAAGCAACAACAGTGCCAAAATCAATCAAGGTCAAGGTAAATGGCAAAGCCAAAATTCTTCAAGAGGTAGAAGAAGAGGTGGCTCAAGTGGAAGAGGTAGTTTCAAAGGAAGAGGTAGTTTCAAAGGAAGAGGTAGAGGTAGATTTGATAAGAGAAATGTTCGTAACAGGTATGGCCACTTTGAAAAAGAATGCAGATTGAAAGAAGCTAAAAATGCTAATTATGCTCAAGAAAGTGGTGAGTATCCTCCATATCACTTATTTTTATCTTATGCCAAAGGTGAAAATAGTAATAAAGAAGTTTGGTACCTAGATTTTGGATGCTCTAACCATATGAAAGGGAATGAGAAGTTGTTTTCAACAAAGGATGGAAGTTTCAAATTCAAGATCCAGCTTGGTGATGATAAATCATTGGAGGTTGCTGCCAAAGGAGCTATGGAAGTCCAAACAAAAGAAGGTATAAAGAGTATTCATGACATTTATTATACTCCACAATTGAAGCATAATTTGTTGAGTGTTGGTCAACTACGTGAGAAAGTAGGCTTTGAAAATAAGATATGTACTATCTATGATAAGAATAAGGGAAATAGGGTGATCATTGTTGTGCTTATGACAAGAAATTGGATTCTTCCCTTAAGGTTTGATGAACATAACATCAATCTTGCAAATATGGCTTATGAGGATTCAAGTCGGTTATGACATCTCAGGTATGGGCATTTAAATTTTCACAGTTTGAAGTTTCTAACCTCACATACATTAGTTTCTCATTTTCCCAAGGTAAAAGAGCATAAGGAGGTTTGTGAAGGATGTGTTAAAGGAAAGCATGCAAGGGAAAGGTTTCCAAAGGGAACTGCATGGAGAGCTCATCACCCACTTCAGCTTGTTCATTCAGACATATGTGGTCCTATGCAGACTAAGAGTTTGGGTAAGTCATCATATTTCATCACTTTTATTGATGATTACTCACGAAATTGTTGGGTATATTTTTTGAAGGCCAAAAGTGAAGCTCTAGATACATTCAAGAATTTCAAAGCCCTTGTAGAAAATGAGAAAGGGTGCAAGATCAAATGTTTGCAGACTAACCATGGAGGAGAATTCTGCTCAAAATAATTCCAGAGTTATTGTGATATGAATGGCATAAGGAGGCAACATACTACAACATACACACCCCAACAGAATGGCATAACTGAAAGAAAGAATCGTATTGTGGTTGAAATGGCAAGATGCATGTTACAAACTAAGGGGTTGAGCAATTCTTATTGGGGAGATGCAGTTGCTACAACAATGTACATTCTCAACCGTAGCCCAACCAATGCACTGGAAAATATGACTCCTTATGAAGCCTGGTCTGAAAAAAGGCCTAATGTTAATCATTTCAAAGTTTTTGGTTGTTTGGCTTATGTGCATGTATCTGATCAGAATAGAAAAAAGTTAGATGCAAAGAGTGATTTATGTATTTTTATTGGATATAGTGAGACAAGCAAGGGTTATAAATTGTATAATCCTCTAACTAACAAGCTTATTGTCTCAAGAGATGTAATTTTGGATGAAGGGGGAGTTTATGGTCATTAAAAAGGCCATGTTGATAAGACAAAATCTGTTTTGAATGATGATATAATTGTTGATATTGATCATGAGAATCCAACTAATGTTTCTGTAACTAGTGGGTTGACTCCACCAAGCAACGCTTCATCAATTTCTTGAACATCATGTTCAAGTCCAACTTATTCTCCAAGTTCTACAAGGAAGGTAAGAAGATTGAGTGATATTTATCAGAAGAGTGCAAATCAAGCACATGAAGAAATCCCAATAGGTGAGATAGTCAATTTTGCTTCATTAGCCAAGGCTGATCTTGAACCATCATGTTTTGAAGATGCATGTTTTAATGAGGTTTGTATGCAAGCCATGCGAGAAGAGAAGGATTCCATTCAAAGGAATGACACTTGGAAGTTGACAGAGCTTCTACATGACAAGAAAAATATTAGAACCAAATGGGTCTATAAGACTAAATTTAACAGTGATAGGAGTGTTGCAAGACACAAAGCAAGATTAGTTGCTAAAGGATTCACACAGAAGTATGGAATTGATTATGAAGAGACATTTGCACCAGTGGCAAGACAGGAGACCGTTTGAATGTTGATTTCATTAGCAGCTAAGAAAAAAGTGGAGCATACATCGTATGGACGTGAAAAGTGCCTTCTTGAATGGATACTTAGAAGAGGAAGTATATGTGGAGCAACCACAAGGTTTTGAAGTGGAAGGAAAGGAGAATAATGTCTACAAGTTGAAGAAGGATTCGTATGGCCTCAAGCAAGTGCCAAGAGCGTGGTATGCTAGGATTGATGGATACTTTCAGGAAAATGGTTTCCAGAGAAGTAAGGGTGATCCTATCCTTTACTACAAACAAGAAGGTATTGATATTCAAATCATAAGTTTGTATGTTGATGATCTATTTTATATGGGTAGTAGTTCTAAGATGAATGATAAATTCAAAGTTGCTATGATGAATGAATTTGAGATGAAAGATCTAGGCATCATGAAATATTTTCTAGGAATGGAGGTTTATCAAAGTAAGGATAAGATTTTCATTTGTTAGACAAAGTATGCACATGATATGCTAAATAAATTTGATATGCTTGATTGTAATCCATCCCCTACTCTAAGTGCTCATGGAAAGGTGTTATGTAAAGATGATGGTGCTGATTTAGTTGATGAGAAAACTTACAGAAGTATTGTGGGGAGCTTGATATTTCTAACCCACACAAGGCTTGATATTACATACTCAGTTTCACTTGTTTCAAGGCATAGAAAATTTTAGGGGCGAATGTTCGCCCTTAGGAGAAATTAAGGGGTTTTAAATTTTTAGTGGGCAAATATTTTGTATCATAATACATTTTTACAAATCATCTCAAATAGCCCACCTTATATTAAGGGAGAGGGTAAAAAATGTAAATTTAGCCCTTGAAATTAGAAGTTACAACCTTCCATTCGCCCTAATTTTCAAGAATATGTTTTATTTAAGTGAATCCTATGGGCCAAATACCATATTTATAAAAGAGGTATGGTAAATTAATAAAAATATAAATAAATGAGAGGTATGGTAAATAAATAAAACATTTTTTATATTTACTCCACAAGTCATCTTATATACATACAAGGGTGTAAACAAATAAAAAGATAAATAAAGTGGAGGTATGGTAAATAAATAAAACCTATTTTTATACTTACTCAAAAGGTATGGTAAATAAATAAAAATAAAAATAAACTAGATGTATGGTAAATATAAAACCTCTTTTTATATTTAGTCCATAACTCTCTTTCTATTTATGAAGGCTCAAAAAAGAGGCTTTATTTAAGTGAATCCTATGGGAAAATACCATATTTGTAAAAGATGTATGGTAAATTAATAAAAATACAAATAAAATATTTTTTTATATTTACTCCATTAGTCACCTTATATTTACGAACACTGAAAAAATGCGTTATATTTAGATGAAAGGTATGGGCAAAATACTATGGACCAAATACCATGGGATAGATTAGTATTAATACCATGCAAAAAAAACATTATTAACCCTAATATTAGTATTAATAAAAATAAAAATGACACATGGTATTGACCCATGGTATTCACGTGGAATGTAGCCTATTTAAATGGGGGAATTAAACCAACATAGATCCATCTTTACTCTAGATCTACTAAGTCCCAAGAGGTATCAAATATCGTGATATGCAAACTAGCATAGAGTGAAAAAATATTTGATCCCTCTCGGGGCTTGGTGGATGAAGAGTAAAAAAGGATGTTGTAATTTAATGTATGTTAAACATTTTAACTTGGTTAAAATAAAAAATAAAATAAAAATCAACTATTAATTTTATTAATTTTTATAAATTACTAATAGTAATTTTTAAGCACCAGGTTTATGATAACCCATGGTATTGACCCATGGTAATACCATGGTATTCATGTGAGCTTACACTATTTAAAGGGGAAATTCCATCATCTTAGATCCATCTTAATTTTGGGTCTACCAAGTGCTTAGAGGGATAAATAGATTTCATCCTCCTAAGAGTGGTAGATGTGGAGTTAAGATGGATATAGGTTGGTTTTTATGATAATGAAGATATTAAATAGACTTAGGAAATTATATTGTAAAAACATCTTAAGGTGAATGGTTAAAGCTACATTTAGTCACTTCACAAAATTTAATAAGAAATACCAATATCTCCATTAATATTGGTTTTTAACTTTTTTCTGATTTAACAAAAAAAAATCAAAACAATGAAAACTTATCACTCTTTCCACATCACCCTCGTAGAAGATTTCTCACCATTTTTCAAACATTCTCAATATGATATTTTCATGAAAAAGTTTAGGTACCGATGTTGGATTAGTTGTTTGAAAAATAAGTTGGTTTGTACAACCTTTCATCTTCTGTGCTATTCTTAGTTTGTCCTAATGATCTATAGGGGTTGGAGCCACTGCACCATATTTTCCTACCGCATCACCCTCGTAGAAGATTTCTCATCATTTTTCAAACATTCTTAATATGATATCTTCATGAAAAAGTTTAGGTATTGATGTTGGATTAGTTGTTTGAAAAATAAATTGGTTTGTACAACCTTTCATCTTCTGTGCTATTCTTAGTTTGTCCTAATTATTTGTAGGGGTTGGAGCCACTGCACCATATTTTCCTAAAAGGTGGATATTGTTCACCAAAAAAGAAATTAATCTACATGTTACAATTCTATTAAAAAATGCGAGACTTATGAAGGTAGTGAATTATTCTAATAAACAATTTAGATTGGGAGAGACGTAATTAAATTTTATTATTTAATTGAAGATTTCCAATTAAAATAGTAATAAATCTACGTTTATATATTCTTCTATTGATTGAAAGGATTCTCACAATGGTCACTTCTTTCAATTAGATCCCCTTCAAGCCTTTGTGATACCTAATACTTTCTTATATAATATAGTTGGGGCTTGCTACTTGTTGGCATGTTGGAGTAAACAAACTTGATGTGTTTTTTTTTATCTCGCAGTTGGAGTCTATGGAATAAGAAAGAAATTTGATAACTTGAAAAAAGTGGTAGCATGACAAAAGTTGTAGAGAAAAGATTAATCTCTCCTACCTTGACAGAACTCGTTTTCAATATCAACACTTACAAGAACTTTGTTGTGGAATATTATCAAAACTAATAGAAGGATATGAAAGAGTGTATTGTAAGAACCTTGACAAACACGGCCACTGATACTTGGAACATTGTTTGTAGGAAGAGAAAATTATGTTTCATTTTTTCAAACATGTATGTTAGTATATTACAGTTTAATGAATATGTTCTCTTATTATCATAGATGGTTTCATACTTTAACAAAACATTCGCCAAGACTTCACAATGTTTTATTATTCAGTAAAAGATTTGCCAAGATCTTACAAGATTTTATAATTCAGTGAAAGATTCTCATTCACTGTACAAGATAATATAATCTGGTGAGAGATTTGCCAAAAAAATTATATATACATATTATATTATTGATAAAATCGCCTCCCATTTTTCCTATGTATCATGGGGATTAGCCCATTTATCATACATATAAATTTAGGGTGGTTCTTAAAATTTTCCCTGTTTCAAGGTATATGACAAATCCATCTAAAATACATATGAAGGCAACCAAGAGAATTTTAAGGTATGTGAAAGGCACTCTAAATTTTGGTATTCATTACTACTCTTCTGAAAAGTTCAATATTGTTGGATTTAGTGATTCAGATTGGGGAGGTAGTATTGATCACTGTAAGTCCACATCTGGAAATTGTTTCTCTTTTGTTTTGGTTTGATTACATGGAGCTCAAAAAAACAAAGCATTGTTGCCCTCTCATCCACAGAAGTGGAGTATGTTGTAGTTACCTCAGCAGGGATATAAGATCTTTGGCTCAAGTTTTTTTTGTAAGAAATTGGAGAAAAACAAATTCAGCCTACAGTGATTTATTGTGATAATGTAAGTGACATCAAGTTAGCAAAGAATCCAGTTCATCACAACAGGACAAAGCATTTTGACATGAAATATCACTTCATTAGAGATTTGGTGCGTAAGAAGGATATTGAATTGAAGCATATAAATACTCAACGTTAGCTAGTAGATATCTTCACCAAAGCAGTTGCAAAAACTCAATTTTTGGCACTACGAGATAAGATAGTAAATCCTTATTAATCATTAAGGAGGAGTGTAAGGAATAATGTTTAATTAGTTATATAAATTGCTAACAAATTAGTCAACACATTTTGTGTTCTCTGCAAAATTAGAGCAACAAATTGTTAGGGTGATAAGTGCTAGAAGTAGTGTCACTAGATTTGTTTCAGAGTTGATTGATAATCATTTTAGTAACAATTTTACTATATAAGAATGTAGTTAAAGGTTCAATTAATATATGAGATTTACAACAGTTTTTAGCTCACACAGTAACTGTGTTTTATTTGTTTAATTTTTTTTATATGTATTTTTCTTCATAATTATGTTGGCTTATTAACTCGGTTGAAAACACCATTTCATATTCTAAAAAATTTCAGAGACTCTGATTGATTTTTTTTGATATCCTTAAACATTAGTAATAAAGTAATAACTAATAAGAATATTTGACCTATTTTCCACATTGAGAAGCTCTACCCCAATAAACTCAACCCAAATCTACAACAACTCGTCCCTTTAAAACAAATAGCTCGTTCTCAAGCAAACATAGGACTTCAAAATAAGAGAGATTTAGCCTCTTTATTCAAGGAACCTCAGCCCCAACGAGGTAATGGTTTTTCCGACACATTCTCTGTCATCATTCATTATCTCTCCTTCCACTAATGGAATAAGATTTCATTTATTCATCTTTATGTGAGAGCTTCCCCATATAATCCATTCAAATTCACTTATCCTAAATATGAAAATAAACCAATCGTTCATGAAACACTCAAGATTTGGGTTCCAAATTGAATATCCAAGGTTTTCGAATAAGGCTTACGTTCAACGTTAGAAAGTGCAACTTAGCATTTACTCTCAATTTCTGATTCAATTGATTTAATAGTTGGGTGTTATCGCAATGCTGGGTGCTCCAAATTTTCTCTTATCAATTACCACAGGGTTTCTTTAAAAAATCATTTCTAACCACCTATTAAAATCTTGTGTCGACAATATGGATATATATTGCTGCATATAAATATCAACGATGTTCTAATATATAGCCTAAGCAGTATATATAACGTCACCTTCGGAATTTCCATACAATAGTAAGAGAGATACCTTGGTCAATACAGTTAATGGAATACGCACGTTGTGACCTCTATCTCCTTTGAGTGGTATTTCACATCGTAAACGTTTGATAAAAATATGTTCACGTGAGTAATTGTAAACCATACAATCACGTGAGCCATATAACGATTCTGAATTCTGTCAGCATCCTCCACAAGATATCGCATAAACCAATAATGCTTCTACTTCTAAAATAACGCTCCCCAATTGTAAAGTTTGGAAATTCTAACGTTCTCCAATAGGTAACGCTTAATAGTAATGTTTCCAATCAAGTATTGAGCCTGTTCAACCTTTGAACACTATCTCCCCAAACTACAACCCTCTGAAACGCTCGAAAATTGTATTATAACGCTATGCATCATCAACTAATGAATTGAACCCTGTCAATTGTAATCAATGTTGAAATGTAATTACAATTGCAGCGACCGTTAAACGGCGACCGTAAAACTTTTCCAGGAAACCACCAGTCTTTTCCCGCACCGCTTTTCACTGAGCAGTGGTATTCTCCGGAGGGCAGCGATTACAATCAACAGCGGACACGTGGATGAGCAGTTTTGCAAAACAGGTTTTTTCCCGGAGCGTAAACTTCAGCAGAAAAGGCCGCGCGATATGGTTTGTCAACCGTCCGATGAGATCAACGGTTGATACATGCCTGCACCATGACTTGACGTGAAGTGCAATTCTCGTTGACCGCCAGCTTTGTCAGAAAAGAAACATTAATGAAATTTAATGTGAATGGTAAACGTTGGTAAAAGCTTTTAATTATATTAGTTTTTTAATTCACGGGAAGTATGGGCATAGGATATAGTATTGTTATGTTTTTTTTTTTTATTATTCATTGCATAGGGCAAGGGAAGCACGCAGCAACGCGAAGGTTGTTTTGTAAAACATGAAATGAAATATACACGCAACACAGTGAATGTAAGCTGTTCGTTGAATATGTAATGGTATGCCCTGTTTCATGATGACGTGTAATGTGAAAAACGCAGTGGTGTGTAAGTTTTTTCTTGTAATGGAATATGCAGCAGCATGAATGTAAAAAAAAAAATTACACACAGCAGTGTAAGATTTTCTGGAGAGATAGAGTAAGTTTTTTTTGGAACTGGAACTGAAGTGTCCTGTTGTAATCCCTCTGTCAGAGGAAGAATCTTGTAAACTCAGTATTATTAATGAATACAAAGTTTTTATGTGTGTGTAAAACTCTGTTCTTCAGAAAACAATTTTAGCTTCCCTGTGTTAAGATCCTGTGATAAAACAGAGCATCATTCTCTGTTCAGTTTTTGTTTGGAATTATCAGAAATTCCCAACATGGTATCAGAGCTTGTCCAGGCTCTTTGAAGGTGTCAAAGAAGCTAAAGGAAGGATTTCTTGCTGCAACAGCTTCTCCAGCAGAGTGAAGACTCAATCAAGAAAGAATCCAAAGTATTTCTCAAGATAGTTCTTGTGCTACTGTTGAGGACAATCAACGCTTTTAAATACACAATCAAGTATTTTGAAGCATATTTAAGAGTGCAAGAATGGCTGGAGCCAGCACTAGCATGGGTATTTGTAATACCCAGCTCCCACAGTTTAATGGGAAAAACTATGATTATTGGGCAATAACCATGAAAGCTTTGCTTGCTTACCAGGACTTATGGGAATTTGTTGAGGATGGTTTTGAAGAACCAGCAGATGCAAATGAGTTTAATAATTTAACTCAGGCAGAGAAAGATCTGTTGAAGAGCAATAAGAAGAAGGATTCTAAAGCCCTCTACTTTTTGTATCAAGCAGTGCATGAGAGTGTGTTTTCAAGGATAGCAGCAGCTAAGAGATCCAAAGAAGCATGGGAAACTCTCAAGACAGCCTATCAAGGCATGGAGAAAGTGAAAACAACAAAACTACAATTGCTGAGAAGAGATTTTGAGAATCTTTGCATAAAGGAGTCAGATAATATTGACTCATTCTTCACACATGTGATTGGTCTGGTCACACAGGTAAGGTCTCATGGAGAGATTCTTGAATAAAGGAGGATTGTGGAGAAACTATTGAGGATCCTACCTTCAAGGTTCGATGTGATTGTCACTACCATAGAAGAGACAAAGGATCTCACAAACTTCTCAGTTGATGAACTACATGCATCACTAATAACACATGAGCAGAGATTGAGTAGAAATGAAAACTCATCTCTACAACATGCCTTTAAGACCCAGATGTTCTTTGGAAGAGGTCAAGGCAGAGGAAACAAGAGAAGAAGAGGCAGAAGCCAAAACAGAGGTGGAAGAAATAGTTCAGCAAATGCTCAAGGAAGAGGTAGCAATCCAAATTAGAACCAAGGCCAAGGCAGCAGCCAACAAAGTGGACAACATCATGCTCAAAGACAAAAGTATGATAAATCCAATGTCCAATGTCACTATTGTAAAAAATATGGGCATTATGCAAATGAATGTAGGAAGAAGCAGCATGATATGAATAATAGAACTAGTGCAAATTTCACTGGAGAAAATATCAGCCAAAATAATTTGTTTATAGATTGTAATATGGCTGAAGAAAAGAGTGAAGATGTATGGTTCTAGACTCCTGTTGCAGTAACCATATGACAGGAAACATAGCCCTGTTTTCTATGTTAGATTAGAGTGTGAAATCACAAGTCACACTAGGGATTGATAATAAAGTTTCTGTTATGGGAAAAGGAGAAGTAAATGTCTTAACAAAGAAAGGTAAAAAGAAAACCATAGAAGATGTTTATTATGTTCCTGGAATGAAATGTAACCTCTTAAGTATTGGATAGCTTACTCAAAAGAGTTACAATGTTTTCTTTTTGAATGATGTATGCACCATCATGGATAGAGCACCCAGCAAACGATGTATTGCTGAAGTGAAGATGACAAGGAACAGGATGTTCCCTCTCAGAATGAAAGTAGATTTGAAAAATAAAGAAGAAATAGCAGCAGTGACACAAGAGGCTTTCCAAAGCGAACCAAAAGATGAAAATTGGTTGTGGCACTTGAGATTTGGACATCTCAATTTTGGAGGTCTTAACTTGTTGAATAGAAAAGGAATGGTAAGAGGATTACCATTGATAGAGAAACCAGACAACCTTTGTGAAAGTTGTATCTTAGGGAAACAACACAGAGAAAGTTTTCCATTTGGGAAAAGCATAAGGGAAAAAGCACCCTTAGAGATTGTCCACTCAGATTTATGTGGACCGATGCAAACTCCATCACTTGCAGGCAGCCACTATATACTAACATTCATTGATGATTTTACTAGAAAAACTTGGGTTTATTTTCTGAAAAACAAAAGTGAAGTGTTTGAAAGATTCTGCGATTTCAAAGAACTTGTAGAAAACCAAAGCGGGCTACATATCAAAGTTTTAAGAACTAATAGAGGAGGTGAGTATATCTCCAAAGAATTTCTACGTTTTTGTAGAGAAAATGGAATTCATAAGTAGTTTACCACTAGGTACACTCTGCAGCAAAATGGAGTTTCCGAAAGGAAGAATAGGACAATCATGGATATGGCAAGGAGCATGTTAAAGGCAAAGCATTTGCCAAATGATTATTGGGCTGAAGCTGTACACTATGCAGCGTACATTTTGAATAGATTCCCTACAAAAGTAGTCATGAATAGAGTGTCGGAAGAAGCATGGAGTGGGACAAAGCAAGGAGTCACCCACATGAAAGTTTTTGGATGTGTGGCTTATGCGAACATTCCAGACCAGTTAAGGAAGAAGTTGAACAGCAAAGGGGAGAAATGTATTTTCATTGGATACAGTGAGGAATCCAAAGCTTATAGGTTGTATAACCCATCCACCAAGAAGCTTATTATGAGTAGAGATGTTCAGTTCATTGAGGAGGAAGCTTGGGATGGAAGCATAGAGAAAACAGTAAATGTTAAAAACTCTTTGTCTCATGATGAGGAGGTGGCTGAAATACATCCCCAAACAACAACACCAACACAAGGGTAGCAACAGACACCCTTGAGGAGAAATGAAAGTGCTTCTCCAAGCACACCACAAGGAGGAAATTCAAGTGCTTCTTCAAGCACTTGTACACCAAATGAAAGAGGTAAGAAGTTCAGAAATTTAAGTGATATTTATGAACAAGAGGCAACAAATGAAGGTATGAACTCTTTATTTGCTTTATATTGTTATGTTGATGACCCTGTTCATTTCGAAGAAGCAATTAAGGATAGGAAATGGATAGAAGCTATGGATGAGGAGATTAATGCCATAGAAAGAAACAAGACATGGGATTTAGTTGAACGACCAAAAGGAAAGGAAGTCATTGGAGTTAAATGGGTTTACAAGACCAAGAGTAATGCTGAAGGTAAAATAGAAAGACACAAGACAAGACTTGTTGTCAAAGGATATAAGCAGCAGTATGGGAGAGACTATGAGGAAAATTTCACACCAGTTGCTAGAATGGAAACCGTGAGAGTAGTGTTGTCCATAGTAGCACAAAACAAGTGGAAAGTTTACCAAATGGATGTGAAGTCAGCATTCCTAAATGGAGTGTTAATGGAAGAGGTTTACATTGAACAACCTCTGGGATATGAAAAGAAAGGCCAAGAGCACAAAGTGTGCAGATTGAATAAAGCTCTTTATGGGCTGAAGCAAGCACCAAGAGCATGGTACAGTAGGATAGATTCCTATCTACTAGAAAATGGATTTGAAAAATGTGAGGGAGAACCCACCCTATACATCAAAGAAAAGGATGGTAAAATTCTAATTGTTGTGTTATATGTTGATGATATTATTTTCACAGGTAATGATGATTACCTTATTGAAAATTTCAAAACATTCATGAAAGAAGAATTTGAAATGACTGACATGGGTTTGCTGTGATACTTTTTAGGAATAGAAGTAGAACAAAATGGAAATGGGATTTTCATCTCACAAGAAAAATATGTTAATGAAGTGTTGGAAAGATTTAATATACAGGAGAGCAAAGCAACAATCACTCCAACAGTGATGGGATTAAAACTCAGCAAAGAGGACAACAGCAAGGATTTTGATCCTAGTTTGTATAAGAGCATAGTTGGAAGCCTCATGTATTTGACTGCAACTAGGCTGGATATAATGCATGCTGTTAGTTTAATTTCCAGATTCATGGAGAGGCCAAAAGAAGCACATTGGCAGGCAGCAAAAAGGATTTTGAGGTATGTTAAAGGTACTAAAAGGTTTGGCATTTTATATACTACTTCAGAATGTTTAGATTTAATTGGATACACTGATAGTGATTGGGTTGGAAGTGTAGATGATTGGAAAAGCACATCCGGTTATGTTTTGCACATGGGTTCAGGAGCCATTTCATGGGCTTCTAAAAAACAACCTATTGTAGTGTTGTCTACAGCAGAGGAAAAATATGTGGTAGCTACAGCAGCAGCATGTCAAGCAGTTTGGATGAGAAGGATGTTAAGGAGTTTATGCCAAGAACAAGCAAAAGGAACTGTGATTTTTTGTGACAATAGTTCAGCTATTGCATTATCCAAGAATGTTGTGTTTCATAAGAGAATCAAACACATTGACACAAAGTTTCATTAAATCAGGGAATTGGTAAACAATGGAGAAATTGTTTTACAACACTGCAGAACTCAGGAGCAGATTGCAGACATTCTGACCAAACCATTGGGGCAGAAAAGTTTTGAATTTTTGAGGAAATGTCTGGGTATGACTGATAACCTAGCAGTTGAAATTAAAGGGGAGCGTTGAAATGTAATTCCAACTGCAGCGACCATTAAACGGCAACCGTAAAACTTTTCCAGGAAACCGCCAGTCTTTTCCCGCACCGGTTTTCACCGAGCAGTGGTATTCTCCAGAGGGCAGCGATTAAAATCAATAGCGGACACGTGGATGAGCAATGTTTCAAAACAGGTTTTTTCTCGAAGTGTAAACTTCAGCAGAAAAGGCCGTGCGATATGGTTTATCAACCGTCCAATGAGATCAACGGTTGATACATGCCTGCACCATGAATTGACATGAAGTGCAATTCTCGTTGACCGCCAGCTTTGTTAGAAAAGAAACATTAATGAAATTTAATGTGAATGGTAAACGTTGGTAAAAGCTTTTAATTATATTAGTTTTTTAATTCACGGGAAGTATGGGCATAGGATATAGTATTGTTATGTTTTTTATTATTATTCATTGCATATGGCAAGGGAAGCACGTAGCAGCGCGAAGGTGAAGTATTCCCCTGTTTTGTTTTGTAAAACATGAAATGAAATATACACGCAGCAGCGTGAATGTAAGTTGTTCGTTGAATATGTAATGGTATGCCCTGTTTCATGATGATGTGTAATGTGAAAAACGCAGGAGCGTGTAAGTTTTTTTTTGTAATGGAATATGCAGCAGCATGAATGTAAAGAAAATTTTTACACACAGCAGTGTAAGATTTTCTGGAGAGATAGAGTAATTTTTTTTTGGAACTGGAACTGAAGTGTCTTGTTGTAATCCCTCTGTTAGAGGAAGAATCTTGTAAACTCAGTCTTATTAATAAATACAAAGTTTTTATGTGTGTGTAAGACTCTGTTCTTTAGAAAACAATTTTAGCTTCCCTGTGTTAAGATCCTGTGATAAAACAGAGCATCATTCTCTGTTCAGTTTTTGTTTGGAATTATCAGAAATTCCCAACAATCAATGCTACCAACATGATGTCTAGAGCACTGTCATATGAATAATGAATATTGTATTGTAATGTGTCCCATATGAACGCACCCAGAATCCCATTCAACACACTGTAACACATAATAATCTGTCAAAGCACCATAATATTTTGTGGCCTTCTATCTTCTGGTAGCTTCCATGCATTTCTGTCATGCGTTACCTGTCAGATGAGTATTCCCTCTACTACACTTTATCATTGATAGCATACGAAGTTCATTCTTGTCCATTAATCTTGTACAAAAACCATCTAATCATACCCTATAATCTCGATGTTGCTAGGGCACAAACCATAATTTTTTTTGTATGTGATTCCATCAATGCCTGACTACAAACTCATGCTTGGTTCATCAATGCTTGGTCTCACACTTTTTTCATTCCATTAACACTTCGTTCCAACGACTTTTATCAGCACTACCACCAATGTTTTGTGCCAATGCTCCATCAATGCTCCTTATATAACACTTTGTTACAATATGCATGAAGGTTGCGTTAATACCATAAATGCTTGGAACACATGAATGTTGTGAACAATGCTTATAATACACATGAATGCTTTGTTATACTTGGAAATGTTGCGTTAATGCTTGGAATGCTCCTTGGAACACTGCTTGTAGAATACTGCTTGGAATACCACTGCGTTAATACTTAGAATTTTGCGTTAATGTTTGGAATGCTCCTTGGAATACTACTTGGAATGATGCTTGTAGAATACTGCTTGGAATACCACTGCGTTAATACTTGGAATTTTGCGTTAATGCTTGGAATGTTGCTTGTAATTTTAGCTCAATGCTGCCTTGCAGCACTGCTACCAGAATTAGTTTTCTCAAAATGCTGCTACCAATACAATATCAACCCTTTTTAAGGTGGTTAATGAAAATAATCACCTCCTCTTCTTTTTAGTGGCAATGCTCCAAAATCATTGTTACCCTCTGTTGTGCAATTTTCATTGAAGGACTATGGTCATGCTATTAGTTTTTTTTCGATTTTAGTTGTCCAATAATTTCGATTTGGGATGTGAAATATATCTTTTCATTTGTCAAGGTGTCATGGTTTCAATATGCCACTCCCCATGTGATTGATAATATCATATCTGAACAACATTGATTTCATTGTTGCCTCTATATATATATTTGTTTACTTCACGATCCCCATGTCAATGTGCTTTCATTGGTAAATGGCCATATTATTTACTTCATCTAAAAGAGATGCAAGACTTTTGAAATAACATTATCTATTAGTAGAGTCTTGCTTTAATTCTTTTTAAGTACTTCAAATAAGAAAGTAACCTTGTTTCATTGTTTTGTTATTCCACATATAAATCATCTCCACCACACTTCATACACAAGTATTGTCACATCTATTGTCTCTTTCAAGACATTCTAAGGGTTGCTCTCCCCTAAGATACAACTGCTCTACCATTGATTAGCTTTTTCTTTGCTTCTTTGAGCAACTCCCCTTGAGACCAAGCTAGGTCAATGGTTGTTCTTTATTCTTCCTCTTCCACACTTTAGTAGGTTGCTTTCTACTCTGTGCATTTCTATTTGATCTAGTGTTTGGTATCTTTCATAATCTATCTAGAGTTCTTTAGGGTATTTGGTAGTTTGCAGTATTTGGCTTTGTGTCCAAGATTTCTACATAAATAACACCTTTTTTGACCAAGATATGGCAGAAATGGTGTGTGAACTCTTGTGCTCTTTTTTCCATACAATTTACATTCAATGGATCTATGTCCAAATTCATTGAACAAATAAAAATAACCATGGAAGTGTTTTGTGTACCTGTGAATGACTGTCCTTTTTGTTTGCTTGTTTGAGGGAGTCTTCTCATTTGATGTATCTTTTGCTAATACAACTTTATTTTCTTGGTCTTACATTCTGCTGGACATGTCCTCGTTCATGACAAGAAAAACACTTGATATTTTTCCCAGGAGCAAAGAATCTCCTTTGAGATCTTCTGAATTTGTTCAACTCATTTTTAGGATAGAATGATCTTCTTGTAGTGAACCCTTTCTTCATCTCATTCATTTGCTTTTGATGTTGTTGCTTGTTTTTGTTTTCTTCTTTATTAATCATGGTGCTTGTCCCTTCTCCTACAAGTCCTTTTAGGAAAGCTTCATTATCATCTTTAATGTCTTCCTTTTCTAAGTTCTTCATCGAGGAAAGGTCATCTTCTAACCGCTTACACAACCTATTATTTTATTCTAACTTATTTCTATTTGAATCAACCTCAACTTCTAATCCTTTACACTGTAGGTCTCTCTCCTTGATTTTATTGCTCATCACCTCTTCTAGTCTCTTTGCTTCTTCAAGTTGTGTCCTCAAGCTAACACTCTCCTCCTTGTACTCATGCTCTTCTCATTACATATATGCACCAGTTTCTTCAAATCTTTGTTTCCATTCTTCAATCTTTCTATACTAGCCAATGATAAGTCAAGCCTAGCTTGATTTTCGTATTTTTTTTCTTCATGAGAGTTAGGCACATTCACACAAGTAGAGGTTTCATTTAATTAAACACTTTCCTTTTGACTTGGTTTTTTCCCTTTCCTCTTTCTTTTTACGTTCTCTACATTATTGATGCTAGCCTCTTCATGCATGTGCTGTAGTCTATCCAAGATTTCTTTTACAGAAGTTAAATCCATTATTGTATCAAGATCCTTATTATGAATATTGTTATACATGACACATTTTGCATTAACATTCCACTGTTGTTCTAGAAAATATGGAGAACCTTTGCATTAACCATCACATACAAGTTTCCATACACTAGACCCGCAAGTTATTAGTTCAGGTTTTACCTTATCTCTCCATTCATGAAATTTTGTTGTACTCCACACACGTACACTTTGATCGTCCATGACTCAACCAAATCTACCTTCAGGTTGTTAGACTTATATAGAACGAACCCACTCTGACACCAATTGATGAAAACTTAACTAAACTGAGAGGGTTGTGGGGATGAATTAGTTTAGTATATTCATGGACACTAAAATTCTTTTCATTAATCTCAGTAACTGAAACATTACATGAGCAACTTAACAAATGATGACCAACAAATTGAATATATGAAAAACAATTAACAAGCAAACCAAAACATCATATCAACACTAAATAATAACACATATTCACACCAGATATATGTGCAAACCCATAAAGGGAGAAAACCATAATTTTATTATTGTTGTGATGCAAAGGCAAGCTCATACTCCTTATTACATCTGATTTTATGTAGGCTCCAACCTATAGGAGGCTGCTACCTCAATTTTTCGCAAGATGTAACATGCAAGGAAGCTCCAACTCCTATATGTTTTCTGTAGGCTACAACCCACAGGAGGCTCCTACCTCAACCAACTACAACTTGATATTTATCAAGCCACAACTTGAAAGGGGAATACCATCCCCTGATGCAAATAAAAAACAACAATGTGTGGGTTTATCTGGTCATAAATTCTGCACGTCTCCCTCTTCATTTTTTCCCATTCTTCCCTTCAAATCTACATCACATACACTTCAAATGTTCCAGGTAACTAATGTATAATAGCTCAATCAACTCTCTCACATTCTCCCATTCTCTAACCTCACAATGCTTTCCAAAATCACCTATTTTATAAAGATAGCTTGTTGGTTGTTTGTATCCCACATAGGAATATGAGGTGAATAGGCTTGACTCTTTGCCTTCCATTCATTCATTTCCAAATTCTTCATATCTTGAATATTAGAGCACAAAAATAAATAATCCATCCAACATTAATTTAAGCCACATGTAATGATTGAATGCATCAACCTAATGCCAATATCAAACAACAATATTTATCATTAATGTATCACAACAATATTTGCAACATCTTTGCCTTTGCATTGGAATCTTGCCTTTGCATCACAAAAATGAAGCTCAATCAACAATTTTACATCACAAAAAATTCTTTAATATATAAATCTCTACAACATTATCAAAACATTTCAATGTTTCATAACTCCTCGTCCTTCTACTCCTTTGCCTTCTTTTGTTGCTTACTGCTCCTAGCATCAATGCCGCTCCTTGTATTGTTGTTGCTCCTTGCATTGCTACTGCTCCTTGCCTTACTGCTTATTGCTTATCCTTGCCTTGCTGCTTCTTGCTGCTCCTTGCATTGCTTCAATTCTTCTTTTCCATCAATGAAAATATTGCCAACATATATTAGTTGGCGCTGATTTGGTTGGCAGAGGAATCGACATTCAACATGTAAATATTGTTGTTAAATACGGCATGCCATATTCTGCAGATACTTGCATAGGGTATACTTACATATATAGCATCAAAAAATGTTTGTACTTTGTATTAAGATATTTATAATCTTTTATTCTAATTTTAAGATATAAAACTAAGAGTGTTGTTTTGATGTAGGTTCAAAGGGCTAGTAGATTTGGTACAAAAGGTCTTGAAATTACATTTGTTTCCTCCGCTTTTGACTTAGATGTGCTTAGCCGGGCACTGCCTTATTGAATAGTTTATTCAAAAACTATTAATGTTTTTCTTTGCCCCGGAGAGTGATATGATGACACCCTTTGTTATTATGCATCATTCATATCATGCTTTTTATAGATTCAATAATTTTCCAACATATATTTCGTTCTATTTTATGTTCAAGAACATTTTGAAGGTGACACAAAGGAGCTCCCAACACAAATAGATACATATACATATAGTAAGTGTTAATTTTGCAAACCTATGATGGAACCCATAGTTAACCTCTGTGTATATACTTGCTTCATGGTTTTTCATTTCATCCTTGCTACTTGTTGTATCTATTCACTACTTTTATTTTGTTGATGATTCATTTATATTGGGCCCACTTTCATCGATGAATGGTGTGGTTGCATCTGGACTGTTTCGTGTAAAAGCTTATGTTACTATTTGATTGCAGTGCCATAAAAATGGTTTGGTATGTTGCTATTTTTAAAGGATTTTCAGTTTGAGCCATTTCAAGAAGGGTTTGATCTCATTTTTCCCTCCCTTGGAAGGATTCCTAGAAAATTTTGAACGCATATGAGTTGGAGACAACAACGATTTTTTTAAGTAGCATATATTTAGCTTGATCAATTAGTTTAACCTGACCTGCTCTATGAGAGGATAATCACTCTGGAAATGTTTTTGAAGCCTTGATTGAAATGTTATATCCTAAATGAAAACATTGTTGTTGTATTAGCATTTGTTGATTAAGTACCCAATATTTCTTTTCACCCTAAAATGCTTTTGTAGGCTTATTTATTCAAATCTTTTACTTGTAACATATATATTGGTGTATTATCAATGCTCTAAGAAATTCCTAAAGGCTGAGATCCAAAGTAGTATGAAGTGCCCTAATTTATGGCTATATCTTGAAGAATTTATGAATTAAAGATCATATGCAGACATATGGAATAATGTTTGATTCTTTTAATCAAATATGTGGTTGGAAAACATTCTCAACAACCTTATGGATATTATTATGCATAACTAGCACAAAATTATGTACAATTTCAACAATAGCCACAACAGAGCCATGTTAAGCCCCTTTTTATTATTTTAGAAATCTCTTTGTTTGAATAAAAGATTGTGTGGTATATGAACTTTAAACTACCGATAAGGGCCATGATTCTATTTATTTTTTGAATTTTTATAGTAACCTCACAATACTTCATACTATCAACAACAACCCACCCAACGGGAACATGTATAGTGAATGCTTTTAGTCATTGTGCTTAATTAATGTTATTATAATTTGATGGATTGATTATATTGTAGGAAGTTAATCTATTTATTTATGGTATCTTCCTAGAAGATATTGATCCTTTTTTTCTTTCTATTGCCAAGTCTCAAAGATGAAGATACCCATTATTGGGTTCTATTATGACCTTGACTATGGCTTGAAATTCTTCTATGTTTGTGCAGACCAACTGGTCTTTCTATTTTATGCTTTCTATAATAGATGGTACTTTCCTCATGACTATTTTGTTTTCACATGATGTGGCATTGTGGCACATTTTTTATTTCAAAATTTGATGCCTTAAGCGATAGGACTTATTTTCTCACGACATTTGCTTTAAAAAACCATTTTTTTCAATGGCTTGTATATGTTTCATCATATTAATTGTTAAAGGAGGTATTTTATTTCGAAATGGCTGATTTTATCTTCTTGTTTTAGTTTGTGCATAGATATCTATGTTAAAAGGTATTCTAGAACATGAACTACCCAGGTATGCATATTTTGTTTGTATTCATTGTTCCTGTGAAAATTTTCATGTTTTGTAAAGGAATTTTTGTAGTCTCATTATATAGCAAATAGTGATAAGATTTTTTGTAGATATTTTAATTAAAAAAGTAGATGACATAACATTATTAATATTTAGATGAATATCTATTGGTTGCATATCAAAGGGCTCAGATTCATCTTCCAGCCCCATACTATTCAAAGAATGGAGCTTGTAGTCCTCAACATTCTCGAATGGTGGAGGCTATCAATTACATGATTTTTAGAGGCAAACGATTGAATGATTTAAAAGGTGGAGGGACATATGCGTAATGCATTAACAACACAGTGATAATGCTTTGAAGTGATTAAACAATATTTCATATGTAAATTGTAGCCCAATTAATATTTTGTTGGAAACATATATTGTAATACTTGACAATTCATATAATAAAATTTGTGCTTGAAATTAGTTGATTGTACTTGATATTTTTTAGTTTTGTAATCAACCTATGAGATTTTGCATGATTCACATGTGTTTTCATATTATATGAGCATGAATATTGTACACTATTTTTTAATAGAGTTGCAAAATCATAGTAATTAGTTAATGACGATTAATAATGAATACAAATAAAATGAATAAAAAATTACTAAATTAGTAGTTTATATTGATTAATAATGAAAACAAATAAAATGAATATACATTTATAATGATTATTAATGAAAGTTAATGAAATGAATATACACTACTAAATTAGTCATTTATATAATGAGTATGAAACTATAAAAAACAGATAAATGACTGTTGTAAATGACAAATTTGTGACTATGAATGATGACTAAAATTTGCATATAAATGATTATTAGTGGCTAATTTATAGTATCTTATCTTGCAACCAACATTTTAGTAATATTTCGTTAGTCATTAATTGGTTTGTAACGATGACTAAAATATGCATATAAATGACTATTAGTGGCTAATTTATAATATCTTATCTCACGACCAATATTATGGTCATATTTCTTTGGTCGTTAATTGGTTTCCTCCAGTGATCACGTAGAGTATATTTGGTTGTGTTTGATCATTAAATGCGGCAACTAATGACAAATTCAAAATAAATATGATACTAGACGATAAAATTGAGATAGTCAGTTAATGACTAAGTTAAATATGACTAAATTGGTCAAATAGATAAGATATTATAAGTTAGGCACTAATGGCCACGAGACCAAACATAGTCATTTATATGTGATTTTAGTAGTCTTTTTAGTCGCTAATTTATGCTTTTCTACTAGTGCATGACATCAATATGAATTTTCTTCTGAGCAAGTAATGCCTCCACATTCTTAGCACATGCACTATAGATGCTAATTCCAGATCATGGGTGACATAATTGCGCTTGTGCTAATTTATCTTTCTTGACTCATATCATACAAATTTCCCTTCTTGCATAAGGACTCCATTGATCCCTTCATTGCAGGCACTCGCCCACACTACATAATCCTTCTCTGGGTCTGTTATCCTTAATATTGGTGCATGCATGGGAAAATATTTCAATTTCTTAATGTTGACTGAACATTATAGTGTCCACTAGATTTTAACTCCTTTTTTTGTAACACTGTGATTGGATGCCCAATCCTTGAGAAATTGTGGATGAATCTCAGATGGTACCCAACCAAAACCATGAAGGGTCTTACCTCTGTCACATTATAAGGAGTAGGGGCCCACTCCATAATGGCTTTTATATTCTCTGGATCCACTACTATTCCTTCGTTGGAAACAATATGTCCCAAATAATAATAGAACTTCTGCTCTCTTAGCACTTGCAATATTGCTGCTAAATGGCTTTCATGCTCATCCTTGGTTTTTGAATAGACCAAGACGTCATTGATAGAAACTAGCACAAAATTGTCCAAATATGGACTTAAAACATTCTTCTATAAAAACATGAAGGTTTTTGGGGCGTTTGTGAGCCCAAATGGCATAACTAAAAACTCATAGTGCCCAAACTTGGTTCTAAATGTCATTTTGTGGATCTTCAACTTTGATGCCTACTTGATGATTCTAAGACCTTAAATCGATCTTTGTGAAGATTGTAGCTCCCCTTAGTTGGTCAAACAGATCATCAATCCTTGGTAGGAGACATTTGTTCTTGATTGTGGCTTTATCGAGTTGTCTATACTCTATACACAACCTTAATTTTCCATCCTTCTTCATTGCAAGTAATGCAAGTGCTCCCTAGGGTGATACACTGGGTGTGATGTATCCTTTGTCCAACATATCTTTAATTGTAGTTTCAACTCTACTAGTTCTATTGTACTCATTTGATATGGATGTTTAGATACTAGCACTGATCCCATCAATGATTTAATTGTAAAGTAAATTTCCCTCAGTTACAATTTTGGGATTTCCTCAAGGAACACATCACTGCATTATTTTACTATTGGGTGCTCTTCAACTCTATCCTTATCAACCTCGAATTCATTGATCACTTGAATAATAAAGAATTCACACCCCTTCTTATTGCACCTCTTCAATTGTAGTGTAATGGTTTTCCAAACAATTATGAGCTTCCCCTTTCCGTGTAATGTCATCTTTTCTCTTTCCTCATTGAGATACTTTATCGACTTGTAGCAATTAACCTTGGTTTTGTGGGCTGCTAGCTAGTCCATCCTGACCAGTACGTCATACAAGCTCAACGGTAATAGGTTTAGATTTGCAGTCAAGGGCATGTTGTTTAGCATGACTAGGCATGAATTTTCCACATGTTCAACTCGCTTCTTAGTCCCCGTGGTCAACTGGACCAACCATGCCCTCTCACGGGTTGTGATTTGCAACACACTTTTTGCAGCTTGTGGACTTACATAACTAAAATTGGAGCCAAGGTCAACCATACTAGAAAAAAATGGTTAGTAATTGTACCTTCCATTTCAATCACTAAAGCTTGGAGATCGGCCTACATATTATCCAACACTACATAGATGTGTTGAATTCCCAAAGCCATATCATTTAATGTCTCTACTTTTTTCACATTGTATAGTATTAGACAGTTCATTTGTAGCTGAGGACAATACCTCCATAAGTGGTCTTCCCCACATTTCCAACACTATGGGTTTTCTCTTAAACCCATATGTTTCCTCTCTTGTAGACAAAGGGAGCTGGTCCTAATTAGTAGTAGTGGGTTTTACTTGAAAATCACCTCTTGCAGAATCGGTGAACCTCACACTTCCACCTTGCTAACATCTTACAATTTTCTACCCTTTTCCTTTATACTTGGGCTTGCCTCTTGCTTTCCAAAATCAACCTTTTGCTCAGACTTGTGCTTGGATTGCTTGTAGTACTACTTCATTTCCTAATAGCATCATTTAGAGGTTATAGCTTATCAAACTCTACTTTATTCATGAATTCTTATGGCTACCCACTAAGACACATTTGAATACTTTCATTCTTGCCCATGAGGTAGGGCACGTACCTTAACAACTCTAAGAATACAGTTATATATTCATCAACTGTTAGCTGCCTTAGCTTGTTTTCATAAAATTATTTGGCCTTGTTGCCATAGTGCCTTTTAGATATGCACTTATCCTAAAAGTATCTCTCAAAGCTCCTCTAATATGGATCCTCCTACAGAATTTTCTTAACATTCATTAGGTCTTCCCATCAGATATCAACCTTGCCTCTCATGTTGAAGGTGGCTACTCTCACCTTCATATTTTTAGAATAGTCATGCACCCTAAAAATTTCTTCATTCCAAGTAGCCATGACTCTACTTCTTTGACCTTCTTCACTTCTCCATCGAATGTAGGAGGTTTTTCCTTCTTAAAATATTCTGGCATGAAATATTTTCCTTTCCTTTTTTGTTGGGAATGTCTCTTAGTTACCACACTATATGATCTTTCATGGCTTTTTGAACTCCTCTCTAGAGTACTTAGTGTATTTTACCCTCTCACTATATCCTCGCTTTCCTTTCTAAGCCTTTTCTTGAATCTACTCCTTCAACACCATCAAAATGTAATTCATGCCTTCCAAGTCCTAATGGATTTTTCTTGTCTTTATCTCTTCCTAGGTGGCTGACACCTAAATCATGTTGCATCCACATTTGCAAGTCTGAAAAACTATGCAATATGATGGAATTTACTTCTGATTGCTTCTCCTAAGACATAAAAATCCTTTCATCTCCAACCTTGTAACTTATCAACTCATCTCTTATTCTTCTAATGGTGTCCATCCATTCTAGAGTCTTTCTCTATCCTCTTTCCAACTGACTCTTCTTCCTAACAATGCTGGAATTTATCAACATCATGCTGCTTAATCCTATTATTCATCCCTAGTGTCTTCTTATGTGTTTTCATACACATATAACTGTTAGCCAATCCACAATACAAATAAAACATGCTCATTATCACCTTGGAAAATATTCCATAAGCATATGGTTGTGAGGCTACCTGAGACATCACATTTTAGGTTAGTATAATTGTTAGAAAATAATAGTTACATCAAAATCAATACTTGCATACAACATGATGTCCACAATTAAATGCTAAGCATAGCCCATAGAATACAATCAACATAATTACTACACTTTATGATAAAGTTCATGTTTCATCCTTCTAGACCTCTTCAACCCAAGTGCTAAACTTGGGCACTCCATTGCCACATTGTAATAAATCTCCAAATCATATATCCGAATGTCCAGTGAAGAACCTTCACTTTTCATTTCACCAGTCTTAAGCCCATCCAGTCCATGTTGAACCTGGATGCTCTGGTAGGACTCTTTAATGGTCCCTCCCACCCCTTTGGAATTCCCAAGACTAGTGGGAGGTGTTACTTTGTTCTAACCTGACCTCCAAGGTCTCGTTATAGAAATGGGGTTATAAAATTCCTCCTTTCCCAAAGTTAGCAGAATATACTTTGGAAAACACCATCACGTTTAGCTTGTCAAGAGTTTTCTGATGATATAAATTTTATCAAAATATAATACCTGGATCAAAAGTTATAGTCATTTAAGGTTCAATATTAAAACCCTTCCACGTTGGCAAGGACATGCCACGTGACACTCGCGTGGCACCCCCAAATTACCTAGGTGGTTGCACATTCTCTTCCATGTTGGCAAGGACATGCCATGTGACACTCGTGTGGCACCCCCACCTTACCTAGGTGGTTCCACATTGTTCTCAACGTGGCCATGGCTAAGTCCACATGGCATGTGACTCATCTGCTAAACCAAGGGTCCCACAAGTGTAGTCTCTTAGCATGTTATGTCAACACTTCACGTTATATCCAGATGTAGGGAAGTTCAACATTCGAATGACTTTTCGCGTGGAAATACCTTGGAAATCCAAACCTCCAAACTAACGCCCATCTAGTCTATGTCCTTATTCCATTAGAGGGCCCCATGCAAGATATGTCTTATATGGTCCCATTAACTCCCGCATTCAACTATATTCGAACCATCCAAAATATGGACCCACAACGATGTAACACTTGTTGTTCCTTCCAAATACCTAGACTCCCGGACCTCATACGAGTTAACATTTTCCAATTTAACAATGGGGGAGAAATTTTCGTCCTTCCCTCCATCAATAGCGCCAATGCATCCACATGGGAGGCACATCAATTACCTTTCTCCATAGCGCAATATAAATCTCAACCGTAGGTGACAAGCATTTTCCTATCTTGCGCCCTCTGTTGACAACACCCACTTCTCCTTAAAGCTAGTCATCAACCTTGGTGTGGTGTGACATGAATACCTATGACAAGTAATGGGAAATTTTCTATTTTTCACTCCCATCAATCCATGAGTTGGTCATTAAAAACCAAGTTCCTATCTTGTGGAGACACATCTTTATTCTGTGGGACGTGAATATCTTCGTCTTCTGGGAGACATTCAAGACTTATTCATGATCCTAAGGACAATCGCTTTGTTCAGTGACGACCGGGCTTAAAGACTTACAAAATCCAATGGCTTACGAAGAAATTATGAGTGGCAAGTGATGCTCTGCACTATTAACATAACAAGGATAAATCTCGCATCTCCTCAACAACATCTCAGTCATTAAACATAATTAGCCACATTAGGGAAATAAAACTATAATCGTGCTTATCAATAGGCTACATCAAATTTACTGATACATACACATCGACCACAAACCTCTACTAGTATATAAGTAACATATATCCATATTTTTCATGTGTATCAACAATAGAAGTCACACATAGTGACAATTAGTTGAATTCAACAATTTAGCTATACATACTAGGTGAGTGTCCATGCATTCAAGATTTTATCAACAATCATAAGGGATCTACAAATCCCTTCCAAACTATGAAAGTAATCACACATAAAACTCATTACAAGTAAACAAGAATAACACCATTCCTCCATAAGAAATGCAATTACATTTATAGTTATAACCCATAACAATAACATTCAACATTCATAATGCAACATAAGTACAAGTAAATACACTTAACTATTCAGCTTAACTAAGGGAGGGACTTCAACTCTCCACCCAATTGTAGGTCAACTACACTATAATCTTTCTTGTAGTTGACCACCCCTGAGTACTCTCACCAACATCTAATCAACAGATGGTAAGAGGCAGAGTAAAATTATTAGGTGATTTCTCATCAGCCCCCAGTAATAACACCATAATGACTCTATGTTTAGTTGAATATCAACCAAAAGGGTTCATCCAAGGCTTAGAGAGTTTCATATCAGTTCTATGAGAATGAATATATATGTATAAAGGGAGGGATATTGACTGGATTAGTAGTGCAGGATTCCACTTCCAGGAGATTTATTAGCTTAATGAGCAAGTACTTAAGTGGTTTATTAACCCCAAGTCTAGCCACTCAGGGATTTACCATACCTTTCAACTAATTCTTGGGTATCTCAACTTGTCAAGTAGTTTATCAACCCCAACTAGTATCCCAGTGGTTTCTTAGCCCCAAGGCTAGCCACTACTCAGGTGCTTATCAAATTTGTGAGCAAGTACTTAATTGGTTTATAAACCCTGGATAAAAATTAAATGTCTCAACTCCACCGAACTCTCTTCTGGCCAATTAATACATAAGAACACTCATAGGACTCATGAAACATAGGTAATAACCTCTCAACAAAACAAAGGCTTTCACATGTTATCTCTTCCTGGCATATTCAATATGTTTCCCATTCATGCTATGCATTCTCTTCTTTTACGCATCTCCTTGTTCCTTTTCTCAATGACCCTTCTTCCTTGCTCAACTACTACCCAGTCTCTCTTTTCAATTAAATGAATAATCTTTAATATTTTTCTCCTTTCTCACAACTTGTATCACATTGGGCTTCTCCTCTCATAAGTCACATGTGTTGACCATGCCCACGTCTCTATGAGAATTGAGACCGCGTGCTCATCCTTCACTTAGGGAGCCTATTCCCTAAATTCAATGTTGCACCAACGGTGCCATAAATCCATTAGGGAGATAGGTGGTGAAATAAATACATTGGCTTGAGTTTACAAGCAACTCCTCCTCCTCGGTCCTATGAATCCTTTTCCACTTTCTCAACCAATCAATGTGGTACATTTCCACATTAGTTACATGAATCACAATTCATAGTAGCATTTACAAGAGGGATTAGAAAAAAGGGTTGTCAGAAAACTATTGTGTTTCCAATCTCACCTATTGATAATCTTAGCTAAAGTCTAAATGTTTTTAAGAAAACTAATTTTCGTGTTTCTATTTCATCTCAATATTTATTGACTATTAATGATGTTTTTCCTATCTTTGAAAACCAAACTACAGGTATTGGATCCTGACCACTGAGCAAGATGATCCTGACCATTGAGCAAGATCAAAGGAGGACTTGGGAAGAATGGACATGGCATTGTTATTCCTAATTCCCTTGAGATACAAACATCTAGAACTTGTATTAGATATACTTCTATTACTACTACTTGACTACCTACATCTGGATTTATTTAGTCTAGGAAAGTGTTATTTGTTGTTGTAGGCAGAGTTTACATTGAGTTCCTAGAAGAGAAAACCCTTACAAAGTGTGTTGAGGATATTGATGAGATGGTTGTTCCTACCATGCATAAAGTTGAGAATGTTATTACAGATGACATTGTTGTTGATATGCAGGGTTTTTTTATTCCTACAAGTGAATTAGAGTCTGATTTGATATTTTATGTTATGAAAAAATAGAAATCTATGTCACATTATCACCTTTATATGAATCCAAGAAATTTACTCAAGAATCAAAATTCTTATACATTTTCTAGTATGTTGTCAAATATTTCTAGAGAAGACAAGAAATGAAAAATCATGGGCTAGTGTTTACTATCAAGATAAATTGTGTTTGGATTAATGAATGATTGTGGAAAATTTTGAATAGATGCTTGAAGAATGCATATTTTTGTGTATCATCAACTATATAGTTGTATAATGTTCCTCTTTCTTGCTATTAATTCACCTAGTGTGGTTAATTATGCTTCAACTGGAAATGACAATTGGTCGGAGTTTTAACTAGGATGCTTGTCAACTAGAGTTTTAACTCAATTATTGTTTCTACTTTATTTTTAGTGTATTGTTCCCTCAAATTGTTAATGGGGAAGGAATTGAATTTATTTGTATCTAAACCCAACTCATGGCCTCTTATTAGCTCAATTGAGTTGTTGTCAAGCTGGTCATTAGTTTGACTAGTAGTTGACTGTGTCACCAACAAGACAGATGACTGGATCAAGCCTTGCTAAACTATGTTTGGTTGAGTTATTTAGAGATGTACTTGAGCACTATTGCATATTTTAGTAGTATTTGATGCTTGATAAATGTAACTGATGGATTAACATAGATTGATCAACTTGGAAAATCAGGAGGCCTATAGTTCAGTTTATATTTTTCTTTCCATATTAATTTCTTGTGAATTTAGTTTGCTCTTTTTAATTAATATTTATTTTGATTATTTCATCAAATAATTACCATAAAGTGAAAATGAAGATCACATAAACAAAAGAACACAAGATATAGGCCCCAAGCCAAGGAAAAACCCCTCCAAGGAGAAAACCCAAAAATACTCTTCTTATAGAATCAAATCAAATAAGATATCCAAGACCCATAACCATAGAAAAATTCCACCTATAGATGCAAATTCAATCCTTCCTTCTTTCTAGCAGATCCATCAGTAAGAGACTAGCAACAATAGATATACCAAGGCAGATCATCCACAAATCCTAGCTCAAGAAGAAATCCTTTTAGTTAGACTTTGTCCCTCCACTTCTTCTCTTCTCTCTCTGTGATATTTCATACCACAATTCATCAAGTGTGTTTGTATCCAAATGAGCTCCATCTTTCCTCTATATATATAGTCCAGAGGGGTGCGAATAAACATGTCCATTGGGGCAGGGATGACTTGACATGTAGGCCAACTTGTTATCTAGAGGGGTTTTTGACCCAAAATTACATATTTAAAAATATTTTTCCTTTTTCTTTACAATAGGTCCAAATAGGACTTTGACTCTTTTGACTCAAAAAGCCAAAAGCATGAAGAAGAAGCTTATCTAGATAAAATAATAATAGTTTTTCTTTTTATTTTATTTTATTTTATTTTTATATAAAATACATAATAGTAAAAATTGTCAAGACCAAAACTAGTTACATTCTCCAACATAGTTGACCCATGATGTCTTGTTGTCTAGTCAACTAATCAAATGGGACTATGTTTTGGAAAAACAAAATTGGAAACTGGATTGATGGTTGCATTTGATAATGTTTTAATACATAGTTTGATGCGACGATGGTGGTAGTGTTTTTCAATAGTCTTATAGAAGTGTTATTGTATTGTGTTTGATCACCTTGTAGTTTGAAAAAATTGAGGAGTGCGTTATGTAAATTTCTTTGCCTCTAATTTGATTTTACGATGGGTATTGGAACCTTGGGTTCCTTGTAACCTAGCCTTGTTGGAATATGGTTGATCATGTCCACATATAGATTCAAGTTCCACTTTTTGTGGAAAGTGGTTCCATGGTGGTTAGTTAGGTCCATATTCAAACATATGTATAGATGATCTTTCAGATCTATCACTATTGTGGGGTATGAAGAATATTGGAGATCATTTGTGTTCTAATGGAGGTCACTTATAATGCTTTAGTGTAACACCCTCTTCCCACATCTACCCAGGTAACTGGCCAACCGGGGTAAACATGTGACGAGAGGCTACTATGATTAGATTCAACCTCCTAGGTGCCCTAAAGGAAATGAAATCGACGGAAACACATCATAAAACCTTCCACATCAGCTACAGGACCCCTAAGAACCATCCCAACACTTCTGGTAACCAACCCCTGGGACCCATTGAGGTTTTAGCCTACTTGACCTCAAACACTCCCATGTTATGGGCCTGACAACGTCCAGGAGGCTGTCAACGCTCTCATGACAAGGCATGCGAGAGTCTAGGATTATTTTTCTTAGTGCTGTGCCAACATACCCAGGATTTGAGCCACATTTTTAGGCCCAGAGCCTAGGTGACTACCCATAATTGAATTTCACCTTTAGAACAAAAATATAACAAGGAAACAATGATGCAAATGCAAATACTTGAATAAGCCCTTAACTAGACATCTACTAACCATGACAGACATTTCATCAAACAAGTCACAAATATGTAATCAACAGATGTAAACAATAGATTTAAGCATAGGGGTCTCATACTTATCTAAGAAATTCTATGAATCATCGTTCCCTCTTATCATTTATTGCATTATCATCTATTAGGTCATAGATACATAGTTCATTCATTTACAAGTAACAACATGATGAGAGCCATAAATAGCTATTGTCATAAAACATATACATAACCAACATAATAACAATAGAAACATCGTGAATACATCAGCCATAGGATCCACATATAAACCAATACATTTACCCATGAAAATCCAAGGGAATGGAATTCTCACTAATGAATGTAGAAACCAACCAGGGATGGGAATACCACGTTCCACCCGATGATAAACTGGCTGAATCAAATTTCTCTTTAGACAATCACTCCGTCCCATATTCCAAGCATGAATATGGGACTCATAACCAACCAAAAAGAACCAAACAAGCGTGGATTCTACCAGATTTCTCCACCTACACAGTGAGGAATTTTAGTTCTTCCTTGTCTCTCAGGATTTACTGTAATCCATAGTCCAAATCCAGGGATCACTAGGCCCTACAATGAGACCCACTCTCCAAGCTTTATTGTACATCCCATCCTGGGACTACTAGGCCTAACGGTGAGAAATCCACCTCTTGGCTTTACCGTATATCCCTCTATTCACCAACAAGGATTCCTAGGCCCAACGAGGCACACAATCCTGGCTTTACCGTAACCCACAGTCTAGCTCAGGGGTTACTAGGCCAGTGGCTTTACTTTGATCCATAGTCTGGTTTAGGGACCACTAGCCCATGTGTTTGTCAATTTGGAGACCCACCCCACTCAACTTCAAATCCATCCGACAATCCAACTCAAGTGAATTATGAGAACCCATCTCATCAAGGCTATCCAAAAATGGAAAGGCTAGGTTGAAAACACTGTCACACCTAGAAAAAACCATTCCATGACAGAAAAGAACCACATGCAATACCATGCATGCCAAATATAGCAACAAAATCACCCATGAAAATCAATACCTGCAAAGATTCCTTCTCTTCCTTGCTTTCTCCTTCCTTCTTCTTGCCTTCTTTTTCCTTTCTTGCTCCAATGCCAAAGTGCTCCAAGAAAACTCTAAGTGTCCATGAGTGAGAGAGAGAGAGAGATAGAGAGAGAGAGAGAGAAAATAATGAGAGAGCTCCAAAACAGAAGTGACAAAAGGTTACACTGACCAAGCTTGCCAACTGATCCTCAGAAGCCTTTTTATCAATGAGGCCTTTATTTCTTCAATTTCCATTATTTTCCTTCATTTTCCTCCTCACATGCAACCTGTGACCTTTCACCTTCCCTTTCTCCTAATTTCCATTATTTTCATAAATAAGAAAAGCAAAATGTCATTTTTCTTTTCCAAAGCCTTTGCCAATTTCCTTTATCCATAATAACTGAAATGAACACCCACACTAGGATGTCTTTCCCAACATTCAGCTTGGAATAAGTGTCCCATCAATTGTGGTCTTATATATTTTTACATGGATTTTTAACTAAGGATGTTACAGAACCCTTCCCCTTGGGGAAATAATGAGCTCTGTGTTCAATGACACCTATAATCAACACGACTGATGAAAACAAAACATACTTCCCATGGAGCTTTATAACACAAATCGTTGCAGTATTTACAATGACCACTGCTGAAACATGGCAATCATACTATTTACTGGAGCTTTATAACACAACTCATTATGGTATTTACAATAATAATCGCATATACTCATGCACTTTTTCTTCACCCAACAAATAATCATACTGTCTATGGAGATTTATAAATCCAACTCGATACAATATTTACAATAATACACACATATACACATATGCACATTTTCTCAACCAACAAATAAAAGGATACGATGCCTACATCCACAATAAGGGAATCCATAGGCTCACACCTCCACCCTCAAGGTAATACTAGGATTCACCTCCTTCTCAGGAAGTCCAAAATCCACTGCCATAGTCAAACTACATCTAATGTCTAATGATATAATCCTGCACCATTTTTCCTCTCAACAAACAATTACTCATTATTCCGGGTGCACTCCCAATGTGCATTTGATTCCATCTAGAAATGATAATGACCAAAAAAAATCCATCCTCGACCTCCCCTTCTCTGCTACATAGTCCCTCAGGAAATCCGGTCACCCCCGTTCCGTGCAGTCCCACACCTTCCTAGTTCCATTGGAACCCCCATCCCGGGAAATCCATCCCTTGGCAAGGCTTCCTCACATCAGAAGATACAAAACCAAGTCATATCCTTGCGTCAAAACCATCATACCAATCATAATATGCTCATGGAAATCAATGGACACTATTGGGTACCAGTGTACCATAATGGCCCTACTCCTGAAGTGCTTTACTAACATACTATTGCCTATTCCAATTCCTTTTGCTATTGCTGCTAATGTTTTTCGTTAGTTTCAAACACCCAACCAGGAATTTCATGCTTTCTTGTATCAAACACATAATTTCTATTCAGTTCAAACTAAATTGAAATAGCTTCAAATCATACCTCATTGGTGGCCCATCAATAAGGTATACTTGCAATTTTGTTCGCTTCCTATCACAACAAGTTAAACTAGAATCTTTGACCAAATCATCATGTATAAAGATATCACATTAGGTTAGCTCAAAATACAACCATCATAGATCAAAATCATAAATCACATGTAACCATCATAAACCAGAATCATAGATCGCATGTAATCATCATAGACCATAATAATAAATCTCATGCATAATAAAACTGAAATAAAATACTGATACTTATCCTTTAATCAATCCTTAGCTTCTACCTTTGTCCTTATTTTGTACGCACATCATATTGGTTGCCACACCCGACAAACACGTAGTGCCTTCTCCTCAACCATGTGCACATACACATAGTGTACATCACACACATACAACTACACATGACATACAACACCATGCAATACATTCTTCTACACCTGACACACAGCACATACACCTACACCCAGTGTACAACACAACACAATACATGCACCTGCACCCGGTGTACACCACCACACAATACATACACCTACACCTAATGTACAACACAACACAATACATGTGCCTACACCCAATGTACACCACCACACAATACATCTACGTGCACAGAGTACAACAACAAATACACATGTCATGATACCATGACTACACAATGCACATACATAGTACCACATGTCCACAACACAACATGTACGACATGGACACAATACACATGTACACTAGTACCATATGTACAACACGTACACATTACCACCTGTACAAAGCAACACCTGCACAACGTGCACATCACATGTACACGACACCACCTGCATAATGTGTACACAATGCCACATGTACATCATACCACCTATATAACATGTACGCAATGCTAGACGTGCACAACATCACATGCATGACATGTACATGACACCACATGTACAAAACACGATTTGCATAACATGTACACAACACCACCCACACACAACACCAAATGTACAACATGTACATAGCACCACATGCACACAGCACCACATGTACAATAATGCACACAACACCATATGTACATAGTACCAATGTACAACATGCACACAACACCATATGTACATAGGACTGCATATACAATATGTACATAGTGCCCGATGTACACAACACTGCATATCCAACATGCAGACAACACCATATGTACACACTGTTAGAGCCTAGATCAGGCTGAAGGGAGGCAATCTTAAGATAACCACAAACCACGCTTAACCTGGTAGCTAGCCCTACCAGGTCGAGAGAGGGCTCTCTCCTTGTCAATCTTAGTTGAGATTACTGAAATAAGGATAGATTTTAGGCTAGGTATAGTAGCTCTAGGGTGTTTGTTTGATTTTGAAGGTTTGGTTGCTGGATAAAATGGAGCAGACAGCTTAGGTCCAGGAAATCAAATCAGGGATGCAGGCATGTTCTGTGGGGTGAGATAGATAAGTGTTTATGCACTAGTAATCAAGTGAGATGGTTAGTTTAAGACTGCTTAGGGGTTGAGGATGGCATGTGGAGACCATGAATCCTCTTCAAACTACTGAAAACATTAAGAACTAAATGCATTCCCAAGGCAAAGCACTGTTAACAATGTATTTTGTCTATTTCTCTTGATTAATTTAGTTTAGAAGAATGGAAAAGGTTTTGAAACATATAACACATAAGAATAACTTATTACAGAATAAGAAACAATACAAAAACACAGTATCACAAGAATCCCACAAAAATAGCCACAAAACCTGGTTTTATTCCTTGTCAATCTGCTAATACAAGTATAGAATGTGTGCACCACTTCCAAAAGAGTCCAACCTTTACAAATGACTAAGAAAGTACATAATATAGGCAAGAAAACCACCTGATCTAGCCATCAGGGGTCGAATCCAAGAGATCAGGAGCTGTTTCACCCACATCTAAACTAGGAACAAGAAAATAGACATCGGAACAGCTTGCCTCTAAAACCAAGGAAACTAATACATTTACTTCCAAACCACTCTTAACTGATGTATCTACCCCCTCAAGTCATTTTACATTCATACTTACATTGCATTACATCATTTACAATCATAAATTTACTAAGTATGAGAGAAAAAGTCAACTGGTAGTCAAACTAGGAAAAATTTTGGAGTTCTAGGCAAAATTGGCAAAATCAACTATATGTGCAGCGCCATCTCCTGTATGCGTAGTGCCACCTCTAGCCTAATTTTTAAGGTCTTATACTCCACCTAATCAGACCCAACATAGCTTGTTATAAAGCTCTATCTGTCTAGTTTCTGAAACATCTTGAATTTCCTAAAATGGAGGTCATTTGCCCCTTCAAAAATGAATTCTCCCAAGATTGCTTCCTGTGGGTGAAAAATGTGGCAGAGAGGGTAATTTTTTAGTGTTTTTTTCCCTTTAGGTGACCCAGTTTTGCTCCAAATAAGATGAAACTTTTAGGGATTAATGTCCTCTTGATGCTGAATCTAGATCTATAAGCCATTTCTCCTATGGATGCACCAATCAAGTCCGTAACGCCAGTGGTGCTGCGCATATACCATAATTTCCTATGTTGCATATCCTATTCCGGGTCAAATAATGATAAGCCATATGGCGAAGCATTTTATTTTCTTTATTGGCCTTCTCTAGCAACTTCTCAAGGTGAATGTTCACCCTCTCTAACCAAGTTTCTCGGTCACCTTCAATTTCTTGTTCAATGGAGGTCATCTTGACCTTTTTGCTTCTTTGCCTCTTGCCTCTCTTCTCTAAGCATTTGCAACTCCATGATAACCTGCTTTTCAGTTAATTGTTTGTTTTCCTGCTCAAGGTAATTGATGATCCATTTTGCTCTTTCCAAATTCACTGATAGGGCTTGAATGTCAGCCTTTTGCTCCTTGATAATCAAATCTTTGACACTCCTTGCATTTTGAGCACCTAAGTCCATGACATTCACTCCGTGTGTCTCCTCATGGTCAAAAAGGACAAAATCTCTCTCTTGTCCATCCCTAGAATCATTCTCATGCATCTTTTTCTTTCCTTTATCTCTGCCCTTCTGTTGCTGCTCAACCTGTACCTTTTTAGCTGGAGAAGAAGACAAAGCCCCTTCCACTCTAGGTGGAGATAGTACTCGCTTGGCAGCTGCAAAGAGCATCCTAGTGCCTCTTTCATAAGTCAAAAACAAAGGTATCCCCACAGTTTCAGTTTCTTGAACCTTTTGCTGTCCCGAAGGTCCACCTTCATCCTGATGCACTGATGAAAATACTTGAGGGCCTTTGAACACTTCATGAGAAATGAAGGTTTCCCATGGCATTCCCAACTGATTTAGCTGATGTAAACAACAATTTTAATTAAAGAGAAATGATAAATGCTATTGAGCTGCTGTGGGTAGGGTTTCTTCTTTGCAAAAAGTGTCATCTTCTCTATGTTTTTGCATATGAAGTAGGGGATATTCATCATTCTCACCCTGTTAAAGTGCATCAACAATCTAATATGATAAGCATACAATCTGGAGAACCTACCCTCATAAGTAAAATACTTGATGATGACCTTCATCAGTGAAGCAAACCTATCCTCCAAAAATTTGAAAGGAAACACTCTGTTGATTTTGCTATGGTATTTAGCCTTAATATAAGGCTCATAGTACTCCCGGTCAATGTGTTGTCTTTTGTTCCGTTTCTCACATACATCTGGAATGCCTATAGCCTTGAGATAATAGTAGGTGACAAAGTAAATGTGACTCCAGCAAGATTTACTACATTGTTGTCCAGATTTGTTACAAACAACCTTGCTAATTCATAATGGAACTTAACCCTCTCAACCATTTCACAAAACTCAAAACATGACTAATGTTTAAAGCATGAGATGGCTAGTGGATAAGCAAGTAATTCCTTCATACTAATGGGCTCCTCCCTGATAATATTACGCCCTTTGTGAGGCTTCCTTTGTCGCAAATTCCTTTCCCTAGAACTGTCACTAAGGCTATCTTCCTCCATGTCATAATCACTATCCCTCTCCATTGGTTTTGATGACTATGAATAATGATGGTGAATAAAGGAATGGGGTGAATGAAAATGAGTATGAAGAGATTTAAAAAAAAAAGGAAATAGGTGAGATGAATGAAGAGATGAATGGGATTAGGGTTTGAAGGGTTTTGTATGTAGGGTCTAGGGTTTGTGAAAATAGTGTGTAGAGGAGTTCATATATGGAGGATTAGGGTTTAGAGAAAATGGATTAGGGAATCAAAACAACAGAAAACTAAAACCTTTTGCAAATCACAATGGAAAATAAATACCCTTTGCAAATGTATGAGAGAGTGTAGAGGATAGCTAGGGTTTAGTTTCTTAAGAGATAACAATCACCATAACTAATGAGAAACCCTTGTTCATCTAGGAAGGGAGCTTAACTTACTTGATCAGAGGGCCATTGAGAGATTTGAAGTGAATTAGGTTGATTTGAACTGTTTTGAAGCTTTGTAGACAAGTGTGCAGCACTAGTTATATGCGTAGTGCCAGTGTAAAATTACACTGGCAAAACTCCTTTGATGGGCAGTGCTAGCCTGATGTCAGCGCCAACCTCCCAATGCATAACGCCTGCCAATTTTCTTCAAATTTCAATTTTCTCCCTCTTTTGCTTAGAAATCGCGATTTTTGCTCTCCACTTGACCTTTTCAAAATGAAATGGCTTTCTACCATGATTTTTCTTTATATACATTTTCATTTAAATTTTCCTCCTTTCAAAACCCACTTTTTAAAAGTTTTGATGAGCTTTTCAAATGTTCTATTCTTCTATTTTGAAGTTTGACCTTTTTCCTTGGCAATTTGATGAACTGATGCTTTGATGTTTTGCTTTTGTAGTGGCAGGAATTGGCAAGATGACTAGGAGCAGCTAAATAATACTTATTACATATAGGAACCATAAAATTACATCAAATTACATGGAAATAAAACAATAAAATACAAATGCTCTGTTTTACCTCAAAACAAGTTTTGAGGTTAAGGAGCTTTATTTAGGTTAAAGAGCTTTATTTAGCTTACAAATATGAAATTTATGATTTGTTGAACTTTATTTACCCCCTCATGTGTCTGCTGACATTTATTACTTCTTTTGAATGACCATGGTGAAAACCCTAAGACCTAGTGAAACTAAAGTCTAACACTGATTTTTGTAAATGAAGTGAATGGGAATGACTATGAATGACTGAAAAAATATGTGAAATAGGCCAGCAGGTATATAGCATGAGGGACAAGTGAAATGAAACCCTACCGTCAGTTGATCAATGACCTAATGGAGTGTAGCTCATCAGAATGGGACACCTAATATGAAATGCAAAAGATAAATTTTGATCACTGATGGCAGTGTGAAATCACTGACACTAACATTGGCTCCAATGGGGATGGTAGCTCCTTGGAGGTGCCAAGAACACCGTAGACCAAGTAGCCTTATCCATTGGGCATGGAGTCAAAAACTCAAACTGAAATGCATGACTCAAAATTGATGACTTGACGACACAAACTGACTCTGAAACTAACTTGAAATTATTGAAACTATCTTAAAATTGACTCAAGACTTACTTAACTAAAACAAGGTACTTACTGAGCTTTTTAATGGTAGCAGACCATCAAGATTTGAGGGCTTTCAAGTCATGATGACAACCACTTGCCCATTGATGAAATATGTACAATCATGTGAAATGAGCCTTCCAATGTAACCAATCCAGAAAATGGCTACTTACTGAAAGCCTGCTCTCACTTTCCTCGAGCAGGTAGAGTGATGTACATGTAGGCAACTCAAAATAACAATTGAAACTAAGGCTTATGCTAACGAACCAGGCAACATTTATCTTCTCTAATGCTTTCAAAAGAATGCTGAAGGGATCTTGAAAATCCTAAAGCACTAGCTTGTGTTGAGATCCAGCAGCAAA